>CM077011.1:136176748-136910127 GCA_039090855.1 Macrothele yani | reverse complement strand
CCACTTTGGAAGTCACATCTTCTTTAGTTGTCCTCATCACTCTTCTTTTTGCATCAACATTTTGGTTTTTCCTGATAATTTGTTTACATGCAATTTGTTCTTAGACCCAGCTAATTTTGTTGCTGCTTCCATAAGAGCTTTGGTTACTTTTCTGTTAACTTCAGAAATATCCACTTCTTCCGATGTTAGGCCTTCTAAAGCAGAGAATCTGTTTTTCAGTTCCAATTTGAAGGTATTATGGTGTTTTTTAAGGTTGGTTATGTCAATACATTTTGTTTGTCTTATGAGCTTGCTACGTTCGAGTTTAGTGTTGAGGTGCATCTTACATCTCACCAATCTATGGTCACTGCCTGTGTTGAACTTGTTTAGCACACTGCAGTCTTCTATGACGAATTTTTTGTTACACATAATAAAATCAATTTCACTTGTCGTCCCATTTGGATGTCTCCATGTCCATTTCCTGCGTGGCTTTTTCTTGAAAAAAGGAGTTCAAGATGAAAAACCCTTCTGCCTCTGCAAACTCTACGAGAGTATTTCCACGCTGGTTTCTGTTGCCGTGACCGAATTTAGCCTACTGAAGTTTCATTCTGTTGCCGTTGCCCTATTTTTGCATTGAAATCTCCCATAATTATCTTCAAGTGCTGCTTACCTTTATTATTTAGATCACGAATTTCCTCATAAAATTCTTCAATTTCTTCTTCAGCATGACTTGTGGTGGGTGCATAAGTTTGAATAATCTGAGCCTGGTATCTTTTCGAGAGTTGGATAACGAGTCGTGCAGCTCTGTCAGAGGAACTTTCAACTTCTACAACTTTATCCTTCAGTTTCTTGTTTATTATAAATCCAACACCACTAGTTCTGCCAGTATCTGTCCCACGATAGTAGAAGAGATGTCCACTTTTCAGTTCAATGAGATCTTCTCCTTTTCTCCTTACCTCACTTAGCCCGACGATGTCCCACTTGATCCTTTGTAGTTCCTCTTCCAATTCACAGAAGCCTTGAATCAGAAGATAGGGAGCGTCCGTTGTACGTAGCCAAGGTCAGCATCAGATGGCAGCCTACAGAGTCCGGTCCTCCAGGGATTCTTAGCACCCTCTGCCTTCATGTCGCACTGGCCGCTGCCTTGGCCAGGTACATTCCAGCTGCCGGAGATTGAGGGCCAAGATTTAAGTTGTGTAGTCATTTTGGAGGGGTTTGGCCATAACTCACCACGCTGGCCAAGCGGGTTGGTGAGTGTGGGATAGCATTTCCTCTAATCCCGATAGTATAGTTATACCGCTATTGGCGGTCGTCAGAGCCCCTTTAGTGGGAACAGGATGTACCACGAGAAGGCGGGGTTGACATTTGTCAAGGAGAGGCTGTGATGTTACGCATTACCTGACCTTACATCCCATATATATATATATATATATATATATATATATATTATTCATTTATTTATTTATTAGCCAAAAATAGCACATTAAAACTATATGAACATTCATTTTTGACAAAAATTAGCACAATAATATAAATACCCAGCAAAAACAGTATTGCTGGGCCAGCAGTGGGCCATTGCTGGCAGCCAGCACTGCCAGCAATGGCCCAGCACTATGTTGCCGCTGCCGAACCGTCAATAAAATGTCCGGGCGGCCAACCGTAGGGCCAGCAGTTCAGGCCAAAAGTTGGCACCCCATCAGTTGTCGTATGCCACAACAGGGCCATCAGTGGTCCATCACAGGCAGTAGCTGCCACAAGTGGCCCTTCAGTGGCCCTGCAAGCATGTGCCAAAAATGATGGCTAGCCTAATGTTGCCCGCTAGTGGGCCGTTAGTGGCAGCCAGCAACCACGTGACGTAACTGGCTGCTTGCCGAATCTTGTCCGCCAATTTCCCAGTAGTAGCAATAAAAAAAAAAGCAAGGATAAACGCAGTTTCCTAAAGCTACAAATTTTTTTCTACCCTTACGAAGCTTGTGAATTAACCCACTGCGCTGGGGAAATTTTCTCGACAGACCGGAAAAACGCCGTTTGTATCTGACTAGATTCGATCCAGGGCCGTTTGCGTGGAAGCCGCGCTCGCTACCGACCGGACTAATTCACTGTTCTAGGACACATGCTGGAAGCTATCTGTTTGGTAGGCAATTTGTAATCGAATGCTTCCTTCTTTCATTTTATAATATTGCGAGGTATTTTTCATAAAAGTCAGTTTCATATAATTGACAAATTAATTTTTTCAACGTAACGATAGTTTTTTTTTTTTTTTTTACCTTAAGGGAACTTCCCTCATTTTCAAGGCGTGTACATACATGGAGTCGCTTTCCAAAGTTTTGTACTGTCCTTGCCGTCTTGAAAAGAGATTGTTGAATTAATATATATTTTCCCGGGTTCATGTCACATTCTGTTACATTTTTAACGCTGTGTCTTTCCTTTCCGTTGTCCGAAGCTACATTTGTTTTAAAGAGTAAAAGATATTTTATTTTACTTCTCGTTATTTTTAGAAGCGAATTCCTCCCTTGGACATATGGATGAGTACACCACATAGCGTTGCTTTTTTTTCTTTCAAATAATTAATAAATTTTGTACGCGTATAATTCTTTTTTTTTTTCTCAACAAACGCTATTTTAATGGTTTTCCAGGATATGTGTTTCAAGGGGTTTCAAATTTTTTCTTGTTATTCATCCACTCCATTCCATGAATTGTTATTCATGGGAATAGAGTGGGTGTATTTCATGGCTGTAATCTAGTATTTCACGGCTTAATCCGACATCTTTATCTACGTAAAATTTCATTAGGAAATTAATTCGCCTCTCCACATATGGATTTTTTCTTAACATCCACTAAAATAACACGATGGCGATAGCGTCGTCTTCAACTAACTGGTACCATGAGAAACACGGCAAGTGTTGCTTCTGCGCATGCGCAGTCCCGACGCTTCCACCTGCTGTTGGGGGGGGTTGCATTGGTTACCAGCAACGGGCCACTAGTGGCACTTGCTTGGAGGCCCACAAGTCACGGCGATGCTGCATAGCCATCAATGGCTTGCCAACTGATAGCGCTGCCACCAACGGACCACTACCGGGCCGTGAGCGGCAGATCTCAGCCAGCAGTGACCCATCACTGCCAGCTGGTGGCCAGCAGTTTCCCAGCACTTGTGTTTTTGCTGGGTATACATACGTATGTACATATAAATTTTTATTAGCAAAAATGAATTAAATAATGCCCCATATATGTTTCAGTTTTTAGAAAAATAGCATAATAACCATAATGTTTAGAGTGTTTTCAGGATCAGAAATAGCTGATTATTATCCTGACTTTAAAAGTTCGCTTTCATAAAAATCTTTTTTGACAATGAATTTTAAACTTATTGAAATTATAAGCATTTAAAGGCAAAAAAGGAACGTTTGGTGATTATATGGTGGTGGGTAAATAAGGTAAATAGAAATGTACTTACCATTAAAAATAAATAATCCGAATATATCAGCAGAAAGAATTGTTCAAAAAACACATCAGCTTGAAAACATCAAATTTGGTCTGCAAACGCGGGTTTTGGTGGTAAGATATACTGTATATGTAGATTTTGGTGAAAAATATAAATTCACTTATCACTAAAAAAAAAATAATCCGAATATATAGGCACTAGGCGGGAAGAAGAGTTCAAGAAAACAACCATGACATTTTGGTACGAAAACGTTTGAAACATATTTAACATTGGACTGGCGAGGCGAAACTTGATAGATTTCAAAATTTAACTTTCCAAACCTTTTTTTCCGCAAAAGTTTTTACGACATCCTCATAACTGATTGCATTTGCTATGTCACTATCTATAGATAATAAATATTGCTAGGATTGATAGGTAATCTTGGCTCATTGTTGATCTGAGATATGATTTTATAAGCTTCATTTTGCTAAACGTCCTTACACAGGTCACTGACGTTGTTGGCACAGTAGCATATATTCTTAATGCTATACATAAGTTAAAGAATGTGAATGGACGATGTCATCGCTCTTTCCACGTTATTTATTAAACAACGCATAGCGACTGAAAAATTGTTCGATCCCAGTGGTGCCGGAATACAATTTTTCAGTCGCTATGCGTTGTTTAATAAATAACGTGGAAAAGCGATGACATCGTCCATTCACATTATCTCCACGTATTTGATATATATATATATATATTAACCATATATATTAAGTTAAAGAATGCATTTTGTAACCCATTCGTATGAATCACAGATGGTAAATCAGCGCAACTAAACTGATCTACATTTTTACTAAAATTATTGTGCTTGATCTTTAAGTGATTCAAGTTCCAAAGAAAATTCTAGCCCATTTAAATCTTTGGAATAGTTTGTTGCCAGATGTATTGCGCACATTTTTAAGTCTCCACTGTTCATTTTCATTATTTTCTTCAGGCAAAGAAAGGAGAAATCTGTGTTTAGGGTTTTGGTGTTTTCAGTTCTAGCTGACAATTCGGTTAGCATTCGGTCGAAAATAATATTTATCTCTTGCTCGAATAGTTCTTCTGACGAAAACTCGCAGGATTCATCACTTCCAATTTTGCAAGCCATCTTTTTCCTCTTAGATTTCCTTCTTTCATTAAAACACTGCCTCAATAGACACTGCAGTTGCAATATTTGTTGCTTCTTCAAGCCAACCTCCAAAGACAGAATTTCGTATTCTCTGCAAAGTAGCGATCAAACCTTCCATTAAACAGATTGATCTGCTTAATATTATGTCACTGTTTTGAATTTCGACATTTATACCATTAAATTCTCTCAATATAGAATTCTATATAACAAGATTCAGGATGAACCTAAAATCTGTTATAGCGTGAAAAAAACTTCCTGCATTAGACTTAACTTCTGGAAGGAAATCTCTGCTTTTTATTTCTTCAAGTCCTTGAGCCACTTTAGCTACATTCCTTTTCAGAGCATCCATAGATTCTCATTTGGCAGACCATCTTGTATGGCTGGTTCCTTTTAAGTTACTTCCGGTGTATTTCTTCATAATTTCCCATCGTGCAGTCGATGATGCAAAAAAAAAAAAAAAAAAACAGAATACCCTTTGCACAATGCCGAAAAGATACGACGCTTCTCAGCAGCTGGAAGCAGAATGTACACCCACCAGATTGAGTGAGTGTGCTATGCGCGGCACAAACACCGCAAATTTGTTTCTTTCTTGTATTACCGCCTGGATTTCTTTGCAAATACCAGCCATGTTTGATCCGTTGTCAAAAGATTGTCCTCGACAATCAGCTGTCTGAAGACGATCTCTCTCTAATTTACTTAGAATTGTATGAGGTATATATTCTCCAATTTTACCGTGTAAGTCTATGAAGTCAACAAAAGCTTTCTTTTATTTCGCATTTTCCACGTTCGTCAATTTTTACGTACCGAATGACTTCACTCATCAGCTCACAGTGAGATACATCACGTGTGGCGTCAAACATAATAGTGAAGTATTTCACAGATAATATCTCTTTTACTCATGAGTTCTGTGATTTCATTTTGAATGGTACTAGACAAGTAACTCACTTGCCCCTTTTTCAAATTTTTCAATGTATTTTGTAACGTAGAGTTGTGTTTTCATAAAAGTGATATCAGGTTTAGAAAATTTCCTAGTATTTTTGAAGGACAAGCTGTAGTTAACGTGTGCGGATTTTCGTGCGACTCGCTTCTTCTCCCCTATCGTTCCCCGAGGGTAACAACTCGTTTCTTGAGTCCTGAAGTTCCTGCGCTTTAATCCTATAATCCAGACCAAATTTTTATCGACCTTGATAGTATCTTTACGAGGATTTAGATGTAGAAGCTAAATTTTGCATGGTGATGATGCATTTCGGCTTTTATTTCTACTCGGCGATTTAACGTTGCTTAAACGTCTCCTGGTTAAAGTTATGATCGGCTCGAATTGCCGTGCCTCCGGCACCAGACTGCCGCTACTCGGCACAATTAGTTGCATCGAGTTTACCCTTAGTTTAACATCTGTTTAGCCGGAAATCTTACATAACGTAAAGTCGGTTACGTTATAGGTCATATGAAAATTGTATATTTTATTTCTGAGCTACAATTCTCCGTCGGTCGATCTTTAGAACTCTAACGTTAAATATTCATAAAGAAAAATTTATGAATATGAGCACGGCAGATTAAAAGTTCATACTCTTTCCCTTTTACGAAACCACAGAGCACTAATTTTAAGACTCTAGGCCGCGATCCAGGCCTTTTTAGCAAATCAGAAAGGTGTCCTTAATTCTTAATGATAAACTGCTATTAAAATATACCTTTGTCTACGATAATTATCCAACTGATGGGAAAATAGTGAAGCTACATTTCTTATGAACTGTAATTTTATGGCTTTCAAGTTGTATGTGTTCCATGTGGCCAGTTATCTGCGCCCGCACTGTATTTCAACATACACCGAGTGATCATTGAATTATGACCATTGACCACCCCTATCGAAAGTGGATGCTGCCCGTTGACCACGTGATTTCCGAAAGAGCACGATTTGTCGACAGACGTAGCATGTATAAAATGTTAGTAGAGCAGTAGGTAGTAAAATTCGGAGCGTAAACGGAAAGGATTATCAGACTTCCAGAAAGGAGAGAGATTGTGGGAGCTCGGAGAGCGAGTGTCTCTATTTCTCAAACGGCTGAAGGGGTGAGTTGTTCGTGACCCGCCATAGTTAAAGTGTATCGGGACTGGAGTGAAAATGGTCAAACAACGATCCGGAGGCAAAACTGCATGGACGGCGAATGGTTGATGTGAGAGGTGAGCAACGGGTTCGACGTCTCGTACAGGACAACAGACGTTCAACAATTGACTGCTCAATACAACACAAGTCAACGCGGAACAGTATTTGTCATGACCATGAGTCGCACCCTTGTACGTATGGGTTATAACAGCAGACGATCCCGACGACATGCTTTCCTAACCACGGTTCAGCGGCGCAAAAGACTCGCCTGGTGCAAACGTCATGCAAATTGGATATCGGATGACTGGAAAGAAATGTACTGGCTTGACGAGTCACGTGCTTTACTCCACTCCGTGGATGATCGTGTAGTATTTGGCACAAACAGCATGAGGTACTCGATCCATTCTGCATGGTCTCCACAGTGCAAGCTGGTGAAAGCGATTGCATCATGTGGGTCATGTTTATTTGGCAGCAGATTGGACCCCCTGCTCATGTGGAACAACATGTGATTGGTGCCTACTATCGTGAATTGTTTGATGGGTCTGTTAACTCAGCAATGTTGCACTTTATCCGAGTGGCGAAGATGTCTGCGAAGATGACAATGCTCGGATGTGCAGGAATGGGTTGAGGAACAGAATTCAGACATCCATCATATTATGACCACCCCTTCAGTACTTCGTTGGGCCACCTTTTGCCTCTAATACTGTGTCGATTCTTCGTGGTATGGACTCCACGAGATGTTGACAGGTGGTTTGTGGAATCTGAGACCATGCTTGATGAATAGCACTTTCCAGGAGTGTAAGATTGCAGGGTTGTAGATCCAGCTGTCTGATGGCTCGTTCAACTTCATCCCACAAATTCTCAATGGGGTTGAGATCTGGAGATTGTGGGGGCCACCTAAGCAAAGTCAACTCACCGGCATGTTCCTGAAACCAATCCTGTACAATACGAGCACTATGGCAGGACAGGACGCATTATCTTGTTGAAAGTAGCCATCGCCAGGGATAAACCATCCACATGACAGGATGCACTTGATCCGCAACAATGTTTAGATATGATGCGCCAGTCAGACGTTAATCAACACGAATAAAAGGGCCCAAAGCATGCCAGGAAAACATTTCCACAGCCATAACGTTGCCTCCACCAGCTTGAAGGGTTGTAGCAATGCATTTAGGGTCCATGCTTTGGTGCTGTTTCCGCCAAATTCTCACTCGGCCATCGGCATGGTGCAACTGAAAACGTGATTCATCGGACCACATAATTTGTTTCGAATTATCAACTGTCCAATCCTTGTGCTCCTATGCAAACTGGAGACGTTTTCTCTTGTTAACTGCAGGCATCAAAGGTGTTCGAACAGGCCTTCGGCTACCATATACCATCCGATGCAGTGTATACGGTGAACAGTGCGTGCTGAGATCATTTGAGGGGATCGTTGATTAAGATGGTCTGTAATTTGTTGTATTGTTGCCCTTCTGTTGTCTGTTACCAGTATAGACACTCTCCCTTCTGCCCGAGCAGTCACTAGTCGATGACGACCACACGTTGCACGTAGAGACCCAGTTTTTTGGCTGACAGTCCAGTCTTTAAACACTTTAACAACAGCTGATGTGGAACATTTCACGAATGCGGCGGTTTCGGTGATACTGGCTCTATGGCTCCGAGCTCCTACAATCATCCCACTTTGAAAGTCCGTCAAATCGCATTTTTTACCAATCACGTCACCCAAAAATCACTTCTACTACTGTCGCAAGCACTAGGCTTTGCCTTTTTATATTATCCTCGCCCTCTGGCGGCAACAGCTTGCAGCCATAGCTCATTTGCTTAAATCTGTCAGGTGGTCATAATAAAGCGGCCACTCAGTGTATTACAGCGCCCTCTGTGAAAGGTTCGTTCGATGCTTTGATACCAAAGTTTTGTTTCTGGACTTTAACCCGTATTTTACCCGACGTGAGCAAATAAATAAAATATAAACGAAATGTCAATCAAAGTATTAGCTCCCTCATACAGATGTCATGGAGAATGTATCAAAGTATTGTCCTTAATTCCATTCCTTCATTATCTTGTTAACACGTCGAATCCCCTTCTCTCTCGCGGTCAGCAGTCCCACTTTCTAAATATCAGCCTCGTTACCTTTTTGCTTATCTCCCTTCACACCTAGCAGAGAGAAAATCACCACCTGCTCTCTCTATCGCCTTTCAGTCCAAAACTCCCCTGCCACCGAGTGAAACGCCCTCTTGTTCAGAAAACTCCTCCAAAAAAAAGCATACCCTGTAGAAGAGTGAAGTCCTTCCCTCTGAAAACGCAGCAGCACCTTAATTGGCTCCTCAGTCCCCTTTTGTTACTCCGTCGCAGGAAAGTGAAAAACCCATAAATCTAACTGCCCCTCCAATGAGATGCGTGAGAAAGACAGGACTGTAACCGCCGCCCTGCTCATCAAAGTGGATGGAAATTGGAGGAAAATGATTACACTTCACTGTCCTTAAAATGGCTACTGAACTTCACTTCTGATAAATATGGAAGCCCAGGTTGCAATACACCAATCACCTCGATAATTGCATCGAAGTCCACATTACACAGAGCCTGGTTGGTCATACTTCCCAGCTGCTTCGAGCATCTTATTGAATCGATGTCACGTCGGACAGCAGCTGTACTGAGGGCGAAAAGAAGTTCTACGAAGTATTAGGTAAGTGCTAATGATTCGGTGATTGCTCAGTGTATAAGAAAATAAAAAGTTTTCGATAAACTTACCCTTGGGTGAAATGATCTTTCGATGAAATTAAATTATGGGTGAAATTATCCTTCGGTGAAATAAACGTTTCTTTCACGTGATCTTTCGGCGACATAAACGTTTAGACCAAGTGACCTTTCGGTGAAACAGTGTGATTTTCGATCAAGTGATCCTTCGGTGAAATAATCATCGGGCAAATGAACTAGATCCCGAAAAACAGCCTCACCACTTCGCTATTTCAAAATCTCAATCTTCAGAGCAATCAATGAGAGAAACCCCAAGTTTATTAAAAATTTAATAAACTTAGCCATTCTTTCTGTTTTTCTTTAACGCAAAAACACTGAAAACGAAAGTAATACTAAAACTGTATGAATAATTTTCCTCGCTTAATAATTTAACTAAATGTAGCAGTGGATCGTTGTTACCTGCATGAAAGTTTTTAAATGAAATATCTTGAACTCCAGAATAATTTCTAGTTCAATGATTTTTATGTGAAATTTTCATAAATATTGTCAGACATCGATCACAGAGCACCACTTTTCTTACGTGTGAAGGTACATTGTCATTATTTCTAAGTGAAAGACCGTCGATAATGACGGGTAAAAATAAGATACGTTGTATATTTTTTTAATAACCAGCTATTTTTTTCTTTTGGTTTATGATGTCCAAATGTGTTGTTTGTTTGTTGTTGGAGGTTTAACGACCACCGTGAGCAACTCAATGGGCTATAAGCAGTCGCCCGTCCCTAATTTAGGGTCACTGGTTCCAGGGAAGGGAGAGAGCCAGTGCCGTAAGACAAACACGACATCCATGCCTCACCGGGATTCGAACCCGGACCCCGTTCGGACGAATGATCAGAGGCCATCGCTTAGACCACTGCGCCACCGGGGCCGGCTGTCCAAATGTGAAAGTATGTTTCATAAACTTTACAACAATGAACATTGCAACAATAATAAAAAAATTCTGCAGTGTTGTTACGTCACACATTGACATAATTTGCAGTTTCAATTCATGGAATACCCTCCGAAAACACGAAAAGCCAAGTGTGACGTCACAAATATTTCTTTCTCGGTTGTTGCTATGGTCATGACTCTTTCCACTGCGCCACCAAAGTGGGACCAACGTTCAAACGCTCAGACGAAGCAAATTATGTCGTTTTTAATTTCCAATTTCCGCTGGTACCGTTACATCTTGACATTCAGTAACTTTTGTAGCAATTATCATGAAACGCATATAGCGTATTAAATCCGTTTATTTTTATGGTGTAGTCAGCACAAAGATACGTCAAGCTTACGCACTTCATTGGGAGGCTTTTTTCAAGGTACTGGTAGACATTTTTATGTCTACCGTTGTCTTGAAAAAAGCATCCCAGTGCTGTATGCGCTTCATGACTATTCAAGCCTTGTGTATTTGAAATAAAGTTACCTTTGAAGCAGTTAGCAGATTTTTAGGCGAAGTGCTTTGTTTTGGTATTTGGAAGAGAAACTTTGTACCTATACAACAGGGAAGTTAGGCACACAACCGCAGTTACTTATTATGGAACTTTTATTAGTGGAAATACGTGTGGAAAACGTTAGTCACGCATAAGCTTATGTTATCTAAATAGAACTTTTCCTCTTGGTTTTACGGCCATGGGCTCAGCCTTCAAAAATATATGCTATAGCGAAAAGTGCTCTTAAGCGGTGTCGCGAGGAAATTACTCGTCAGCTAAAAAAGTTTCGGAATTTTGGCTGAGTTAAGATTATCCAGTGAGATAAAAAATTTTCAATGCTCTCCTAAAAACAGAGATATCCAGGATAAAGGAACACAGGTATATAAGAGTAAAATTTTTAAGTTAGAGTATCGGAGACTACAGTCTTTGCGATAATTACACACAGGTACAAGGTGATCCGTTTAGGTATAGGGATAATTTAAAAATTCTATGCAATGGCTTGTAACAGATATACACTATCTACCAACAAGTAATTGAACACCCTTGCAATAGACGATATCTGCGGACCTGATACACGTCACGGCCGCCGCCGTTAAATATCGTGTGGGAAACAACAACGCAACCAGTTGCATGCAAGGTGCCACACAGTTCGGAGCTCTCTGATTTCGGGAAAGGTGTAATCGTCGGGTATCACGAAAATGGCCGATCCATACGTGACATATCCAGCGAGTGGAAGTACCCAAAATCGACAGTGGCCTACGTGATTGGCAAGTGGAAGATGAGAGGTGACTGTTGGAATGTGCCCCGACCCGGCAGACCCACAAAACTGGGAGTTACAGACCGATGGGTGCTGGCCAGAGAAATTCGGAAGAACCGCATCAAATCGATGGGTCACATCCGCGACGAGTTTCAACAGGCATCCGGGAGTGTTGTTTCGATGAATACCATCCGTAAGGAAGCCCATCTGCTCGGTCATCATGGACGTGCTGCCGCCCACAAGCCTTTGATCACCAAGTCCAATAGCGCTGCTCGGCTAACGTGGTGCAAAGAACATCGACAGTGGACCGTTGAACAGTGGAAATAGGTTCTCTGGAGCGACGAATCAAGGTTCACCCTCTACTGTTCAGATGGCAGGGTCTGGGTTTGGCGTCTGCCTGGAGAACGCCTCCTGCCGGAATGTATTGTGCCAACTGTGAAGTTCGGCGGCGGTGGAATCATGCTATGGGGGTGTTTCTCCTGGTACGGCACGGGACCTTTGGTCTGAATTCCTGGTAGACTCAACGCCGAGACCTACTGCACCATTTTGGATGACCATGCGCTTCCTACGTTGTGGCAGTTTTACGGGGTGGACCCATGTTACTTTCAGGATGACCATGCCACCTCTCATGTTGCGAGGTCCACCATGGCTTGGTATGGTGACAATGGGTTGATCTAATGGGCTGGCCTGCGCAGAGCCCGGACCTTAACCCTATCGAGCACTTCTGGGACGAGTTGGAGCGTCGACTTAAGTGGTGCCCCACCGTCCGAAATCGGTGAAGGAACTGACCTGTCTTTTCCAAGCCGAGTGGAAACAAATATCGCTAGCCGTCGTACAACGCCTGGTTGAGAGTATGCCCCGGAAGGTCGCAGCTGTAATCGCCGCTCGTGGAGGCTCCACCAACTATTGAAGGTGAATAAACTTCGTTTTCCTTTGCTATCACAGGTGTCCAATTACTTGTTGGTAGATAGTGTAGTAAGTCAATATTTGGCAGAAATTACCTTTATGAATGGCAGTTTGTCTAGGCGTCTACAGGACCCCCTTTAGAGACTCGGACGAGTTCACACCGGGTGCTCAATATTTGCCACGCGGTTTCTAACATCTGCGGAATGATTTGTGGGAACGCTGCAGAAATTTTCACCTTTATGTTATCCAGGTTTTGAGGTCGTTGTGCGTCGGTGATGTTGTTTACAAACCCCCACACGAAGAAATAGGCGGGAGTGAGATCCGGGGAGTTCGCAGAGCAAGGAATAGGGACATCGTGACCACACCAGTTGCCAGTGAATGTATTGTTGAGGAAGTTCCGAACTTCCAGTGACCAGTACGTGGGGCTCCGTCTTCCTGGAAAATGATATTGTTATCCAGTTGTGGTACCAAAAAGATCTGTACCATGTCCAGATATGGTCCTGATGGTACAGTGTCCTCAGAGAAGAAAATAAGATCGTACAGCGGGTGACAACTTATCACGCACCACACATTTACCTTAAGGCTTGCTCTTCCTACTTCGTAGAAAGCCTGGGAATTCTGGGTAAACCTAATGGGGTCATGTAAAGGCCTGGACAAACTCCCATCCATAAAGGAAATTTCAGCCAAATATTGCCTTATTATGGATATCTGTTACAGGCCATACCACAACAGTTTTAAATTATCCCTACCCAAACGGACTAACTTATATATTAAAGGAATACAACGTTTCTAACAAATATTATATTTTTTAAGTCTACCAAGGTTTCGCTGGGCTACTTGGCAACCTATGTCCATCGCTTCGGGTTCTTTACTACTCCACGCACGCACCCTCCTATTGGCGGGATAGATTTGGAACCGTGATTTCCAGACTAGACGACGCATTTTCAGTCCGCCACACTCCAGTTTCGATAGACTTTTGTAAACTGCAGCTCATTCTTTCGGACCTTGCAGTCAACAAGGGGACACAGTGTGCACGTCCACTGCCAAATCCTATTTCTTCCATGTTACAACAGACATTCTTTGTGCATAAACTTGTGGACGCACCCTCATCAAATTCCGACATTATCTTCTCAGCAGTACCAGTGAGATTCCTTGTAACGATGCAGAACAATCTGCACTCACTATGACATTTATGGCTACATTTCTTCCATTGGTTGGAAGTTTTCCCGGATTTCACGTAGCTTTGGTATGCACATGCAATGGTGTGAGGTATAGAAATTCTAATATTTCAACAGTTGCTGCGATTGAACAACCAGTCTTCCTCGTAACTAGTATTGAACAATCGGCCTTTTCGTAACTAGTATTGAACTATCGAGCTTCCTCCTAAGTAGTATTGAACAACCAGCCTTCCTCGTAAATAATATTGAACCACCGGGCTTCCTCGTAACTAGTATTGAACAATCGGCCTTTTCGTAACTAGTATTGAACTATCGAGCTTCCTCCTAAGTAGTATTGAACAACCAGCCTTCCTCGTAAATAATATTGAACCACCGGGCTTCCTCGTAACTAGTTTCGAAATACCCGCCTTCCTCGTAACTAGTATTGAACCACCGGCCTTCCTCGTAACTAGTTTTGAAATACCCGCCTTCCTCGTAACTAGTATTGAACCACCGGCCTTCCTTGTAACTGGTATTGAACAACCGACCTTCCTCGTAACTATATACGAGTAGTACGTGGCCACGGTCGAATTCGCTTACGTCGCTTCCTTTACGTTTGGTTACTTTTCCGTGACTGGTTTCCACTGGTTAGAGAGCTGGTCTATTTATGGGTATTGCCAGTTTCAGCGTCCCACAGGACTGCTGGCCATATTTCTGCCTTGCATATTGATTTCGGGTCGTATATAACCATTTGATCAGCAGTGTAATTGGATGGGGGCCCCACAAGCTATTTTTCCTTAGGGTCCTCTAGTTGTATTAACATTAGCTGCTATGGGAAAATTAATCTTGAACTATACGAAATTTTAGGAACGCAAAGGGAAATATATGTCTACCGCAAATATTGGAACATATACGTCAGGGAAATTGGAAAATGTCTATTTATTCCTTCCATGGTACAACACAAAAGAATTTTTGAAATCTGTGTTGCGCAAATGCATATACCAAATAACCATTTTACCGGCAGTGCAATCGAAGCGACGTCTTTCTACTCCGGAGGCAACTATTCTTCCAAATGAACTAATGGCTCAACGTTTCTTCATTGTCAATATGACTTGTATTGTACTCTTTGTCAAGTTACGTACTACATCACAAGCGGAGATATCGTATACAAAGTCAAGCAGACGGACGAAATGACAATATTGTATGCAGGCACACCCCTTTTGTGATGAAAGCCGCGACAGAAAAAGAAGCCTTAGTGCGGAATAACCTCCTGGGACAAAATAATCATTTGAATTTTTTTAAATCTTCTATTGCATTTAAATATTTAAAAGCTGCGAAGCATATGATCTTTTTATCTGTGATGATAATCTTAACACAATAGTTACGGTAACAGTTTTATAGGCTTGGGTTAAGCACCTGTTCTTCTTCATATGGCAATACAGATCGTCAAGATACCTTGCTGCCAAATGAACCATTGGTTCCATTAAGATTCTCATCTAGGAATGCTCAGAATGGGAGGCTGGCAGATTGCTGGGCGGGGAGAGGCTGCATTGATCGCAAGGAGAACTGTCGGGTACGGTGTCGGGTACGGATTAAGCGCGTATAGCCGATTTTCTCTCGGTGACCCATCCACGCATTGTACAGACGTGAAAAACCCTGAAAGTCTTCCAAATTGAATGAACGGTAACGGGGGAAATCTTAGTCCCAATAATCGCCCAACCATAAAGGCGCGAGGCTGGCGATCAGCCGACTGCACCACGCTGGATATAGTCGCCCTTTTCCCAACGGTTGTCTACCACAAAGACACGATTTTGGCGATTAACCACCTGTACCGGTGTAATTTCCTCAGCTGAAGTGCTTTTGAAAAAGTTTGCTAAAACAGTCACTTTGGAAGTTTGAGAATCTCATCAAAGCCCTTTTGATACTGCAGTGAAACTGCATCCCAATGTTACATTACGTTTACTAAACATTAAAGAAACCTTTTTAGATACCTGCTATTAAAAAAAAAATAATCAAGAGTACTCGGCGATTGAACAGTCACATATAAGCACACCGGACAAAAAATTAGTCACCCCTGTCAGAACTTACCTCATAAAGAGTGACGGCGCCTGTTGCTTTGATAACAGTATGATTCTTGTGTGGTATGATCCGGTCTTATCTCTCTCTCTCTCTCTCTCATCGGCGGGTTGAGTTCTGCAAAGACGTCAATGCGCCCTTGAAGATTACTGGCAGATTAATGCAGCCAGCTTGCCATCCCTCTGCTGCATACGGGTAAGGGACAAAGTGCGTCCGACGCCCTATTATAAATCACCTGAATCGGGGGTTACTTCGGTTGTCTTTCTTTGGAGGAGGGAGAGAGAGTCATCAATCCCAGGCCACTGAGTGTGACCGGTAGGGCCTAATATTATTAAAAAGAGTTGGCAACCTTAGATTCAGACAACATATTTTTCAATTTTCTCCCGGGGAAGATCCCCAGACTCCCCCTTTGCCTGATACACCGCGATGAGTAAAACAATGCTTACAGTACTCTATGAGCGACTAAAGTTTGAGAAACACTAGTATATAGAACGTTTAGGATGCTCTTGGACGACGCGTAGCAGTTCGTCATCTCTCTCGCAAAACCCTTCCTGAGCTAACCACCGCCTCCACTAGATAATGGAATTCTTTGGATCCAGACTTCATCGACAACCTGGTGAGGGATATGTATCATCGCTGTGAGAGTTGTCTGCCTGTACAAGGTGATCATATTAAAACATTTTTGGGATGAATTCTTAAGTCTTACCTTGGTGACATTTGAAGATATGACCCTGTATACGCAAAATGTGTAGTCATTTGTCTGTTGAAATGAAATGTTCATTACCCTTATGATTGTGTGTCTTTACTTGCCAATGTCTCTATGTTGTTTTCGTTTTCACACTCATCGTCAAAAAATAGTTACACCCAAAAGAAAGCAACCGACAAGAATGAAACTTGGTGGGTAGGTTTTGACAGACATGCAAATGACTCGGCCGCGCATGTGATGATGCAAACAAGGAGGGTCTTAGCACTGTGCCTGAACGGCTATAAAAGGTCGTCCCGTTGCGCTTGCTTGCCATTCTGACTCGTGCTGGTTGCGTCCTTCTCAAGTGAAATATGCCTCGGAGAAAAGTTCAGAAGCAATTCGAGCAGTTGGACGAGTTCAAGAGGTGCCGAGTCGTCGGGCTCCAGGAAGCGGGATGATCTTATCGCCATATTGCGCGCCATACCGGTCGTGCGGATATCAGCATCTCACGCTGTTGGCGGCAGTGGATAGAACAAGACAAGCAGCAGTGACGGGAAGGGTCTAGAAGACTTAGACGAACCACGATCGACGGGTTGTCTGAAATGCGCGGAGTGACCCAACAGCCGCGATTGCGGATATTCAGCTTACAGTGGTGCCCTCCACGCATCATCCGTTTAGTGCATTCACTTTGTGTTGGTGGGCAAGGCCAAACACGATGGCTCCTTTTTTTCCACTCAGTCACGTCTCTCTTACGACCCATATTTCACATTAAATTCAACACACACGTTGCTCATCACCACTGCATAAGACAGAAATGATCCTGTAGACCACGTCAGAGCTATTTATCTCCAAACAATACTGTCACGGCGCCCTCTGTGCAACTGGAAACTTGCTACTGTCTTTTCTGTTAGGAGCGACTAGTTTTTGTCCGGTGTACTTAACCTTTGACCGTCTTACAAAAATACAAATTATTGAATAACAGCCCACCAAATTCATTTAGTAATCACATAATTAAACACATGGTGGAAGTGGGCCTTTTATCTCGAGTATACCGGCAAGAATCCTTTTACACATGTTTGGCGACTAAACGCAGAATTACGAAGCCTTGTTGTAATTTCCATACTGATTAAGTTTCACCCTCTCTATACGTTCTGTAACACAGAGCTTTAATGGAGAGAAAACAAATGATGGGCCGCAGGGAAAACAAATCCTTTTTGCATTCAATAGTCGTCAAGGAATGCTTATTAGGGTGCAGGAAAAAAGTACAGAAAAGCTTTCACTTGCTTTGCACGATCACAGCTTCACCGATGAAAGATGAAATTAGAACTTTCCACAAGCTATAAAAATACGAATTTGCATTTAGCAGAATAACTCTCCCTTTGAAAGTCATTTTTGAAAAATTGTTTCTGTGTTCGACAGCTGTCTTTGCAGTTTGTGTACCATATGCTAAGTTCGCTCCTTTTACTGCAGTGACGTCTACTCCGTCACACTGTTCCTGGCTGTTTGTTTGTTTGTTTTATTGGAGGTTTAACGACCACCGTGAGCAACTCAATGGGCTATAAGCAGTCGCCTGTCCCTAATTTAGGGTCACTGGTTCCAGGGAAGGGAGAGAGCCAGTGCCGTAAGACAAACACAACATCCATGCCTGACCGGGATTCGAACCCGGACCCCTTACGGACGAACGATCAGAGGCCAGCGCCTTAGACCACTGCGCCACCGGGGCGACGTTCCTGGCTGCACTAAACGTTACAGACAAATTATATCGTACATGCACGAACCTTTTTATTTATTTATTTATTGTTTTTCTTTTTCTGGATGTAAAATATTACTGTCAAAGAGGCAAAAAACTTTCTTTTGTTGGGTGATATTTCTGTTTCCAATTATCGAATTGCATGAATATAACTGTAATTCCTGCTGTAGGTAACACTAAATACACATGGCAGCTAAACTTAATGCACGATTATAAAACTTCCAACCACTAATGACAAGTTTAAAACCGTCGTCAGTTTCTAAAAGCATTTATTGATGATAAAAGTGGAAACATTAAAATCATTAGATCCTTCGGGCTTCCTAGAAGCCCATCATTAGATGACATAAAGTGATAGACCATATGGAGGTAACATATATATAGTCAACGTCGTCAGTAACAGTGACGTGACATGTAAGTGGGCAGAGACAGCGCCACCGCGGAAATAATACAGAAATAAATGAGGTGTCTAACATACAATTAGGTAGGGTTAAATTTTAGGAAATACAAATAATACAGGTATAAGAGAAACACAATTAAAAGTGAGGTCCGTCGTACTTATCCATACTATACGCTGGTTGTTGTAGAAATGGAAGGCTTAGAAAATATTCTAAAAATGCATCAAATAATACAAAATATCAGTGATAAAGGGCAAAAATAAAACATATACAATGTTTCTATTGACTAGATAAACGTTAATAATTCCCAAACAGCACATGATATGGTATTTAGTGTACATACCTTGTGAAGTCATTTATTTTTCCAGTATGAAGACATAGAATGATGGGTCACTTTTTAACAGTTTACTTGAAAGAAGCATGTCCTGTGCGATTCTCGGTAAAAGATCTCATGTTGGTAAAACACAAGTAATTGTTTCCACGGGAGTGGGGCGTAGGTTGGTGAGTTATCATTGCAACAAAGATATCCTGCAGTAGCGAACAAAAGTATTTGGCGAAACACTTTTTCGACCATAATTTTTTTTTCTGCTGGACCAAATCGGGTCATTTTAGGATATGTTATGTATTATTCAGTTGTAAACATGACCCATATGCAGATGGATCGGAAACCTTAACACACATCAGGTACCGAGCTTAATCGCAAAGATCATACAAATTGACCAACAAAGTAGGTGTGTATCACATTCATTTAATACAACGATAACAGAAAACAAGTTCAAGAAAACGACAAAACAATAACTAATACTTAGTGGGATAACCACGAGACTTAATAACAGCTGCACAACGGGCCGGCATCGAGTCCACTAGCTTCTCCTCGGTGACCTGCGGAGTTCGCGCCCATTCTGCAGACAGCTGGTCGAACTTCTGAACCCTATTCCGGCAGCTTTTCTTCGCACATCATCACTCCAGCTCCTCCCACATGTGCTCGATGGAGTTCAGGTCTGGAGATTGTCTTGGCCAGTCTAGAAGTGTGACCTGTTGCTACTGGAAGGCTGCCTTCGCTACTCTGGAGGTGTGCTTCGGGTCGTTGTCTTGCTGCATGATCCATCCGGGTGGCATGTTCTGGTTTGCCCATGGGAAGGCATCGTTGATGAGCATGTTCGTGTAGCTCTGGCCGGTCATTATTCCGTCAATCTTGATGATGGGGCCCATTCCATTGCGACAGAAGGCGCCGTAAACCATGAGTGATTCTCCTCCGTGCTTGACAGTCGGCTGAATGAACTGGGGGTTGAATCTCTGGCCACACGGACGTCGTACGTATCGGATGCCATCTCTTCCGAACAAGTTGAACTTACTCTCGTCGGTGAAAAGCACCTTACTCCAGTCCGCCGCGGTCCAATGTCGGTGACGGCGCGCGAACTCTGGCTCGTAAATTATTGACTCCGATGAGTGGTTTCTTGGCGGGGCGTCTTCCATTCAATCCACCAGCAATGAGACGACGGGAGATGGCCATTCGGGTGACGTTCAGGTCGTCGCTGTCACGGAATTCGGTGGTGATGTCCACAGCAGTCAAGGTGGGATCAGCACGAGATCGACGGAGGATGCGTCTATCCTGACGCAACGTAGTGGAACGAGGCTTACCACATCGCGGACTGATCTTGACGGTCCCAGTCTTCCTATAACGTTGCAGGATAGCTGAAATGGACTGGTGTCCGTTCTTCAGGACCCTAGCAATGTCGGCGACGTGCATTCCGGATTCCATCATGTTCACGGCTGCCTGGCGAACTCCAACAGGGATCTCCGCCGTTTTACCCATTTCTGAAAACCTAAGATTGACTTATTATCACACTACACATCACAAAACCCACAAAAATTACAAGAAAAACATTAATACATGCAGCAAACAAGTGTGTAATAATTGGCGACTCTTGAATATGGCCCATTTCGAACGACAAATTCGCTCTGAGCGAAATACAAGCTACGCGGCATTGTAACCCACGAATCAACACATTATCATATCCCAAAATGACCCGATTTGGTCCAGCAGAACAAAAATTATGGTTGAAAAGGTGTTTCGCCAAATACTTTTGTTCGCTACTGTATGTCGAGGATAAACAAACTTTCTGTTAGTAATAAAGAAGAGTTGGTAGTTGAGGTTATCAATATAGTTGCTTCTTCTCAGATGGGGGAATGCATACCATTGCTTACCAAGCGTGCTAGTGAAGCCTTAATTGAGTAGCCCATTTTTAACGTCGTATTGGTGTTCTTTCAATCGTGAAAGTAAATTATGCTGACTGGAGCCAATATAAACACTGTAAGATTTTCATCTTTCATATTTCTGAGGGTGTAACGTATACTCTAGATTCAGTTTCTTTTTGATTTTACTATCTCTTGTTATTTTATTTTCCTATGCAAATTATCTTCTCACTTAACGAGATGTTGTTTCTCCCGCTGAATTATATGTGGCAACGAGTGTAAGTCATGACGTGGTGGTATGCAGTATATATAGGCGCGCTCAAGTATACCAAAGAGCTTCGTTTTATATGTGATAGGTTCTTCCTGATTATTGATATGCAGTTTCTTTTTGATTTTACTATCTCTTGTTATTTTATTTTCCTATGCAAATTATCTTCTCACTTAACGAGATGTTGTTTCTCCCGCTGAATTATATGTGGCAACGAGTGTAAGTCATGACGTGGTGGTATGCAGTATATATAGGCGCGCTCAAGTATACCAAAGAGCTTCGTTTTATATGTGATAGGTTCTTCCTGATTATTGATATGCGATTTACCTACGTTTCTACGATATTACGAAAGTTCGGACTATCAGTAGTTATGTTATTTTGGAGTGTGTATTTGAGTAATACCAGGAGCTCCCCAATAAAAGGTTAAAAGTGAGTACGTTTTCTTAGTTCATTTTATTGTCAGACCTCTGTCTGGCCGTTAAGTCTATTTCATTGAGTGTTTACGTTAAGTTCAGGGTATATTGTGTTTACCGCTGTAATAAGGAGCCTTCAAGGTACTAATGTACTAAAACCGAAGTTATATTACTGATATTCAAGATAATGAGGAACGCTGAGTAAAAATAAATTCCATATTCTTGGAATTTATTGCACGTGCGTGTCTTACCTAAACAAACTCTAGCACTTTGAAGATTAAGCACACTTTAGCTACTTCAAGTAACTTTTCAATAACCCTAACGTGACTTAACGTAAGCTTTCCTGCACTACACGTCCAGCCGGAGAATTTTATTCATTATAAGGGGGATACTATACATACCTGCCTTAAATGAATTTAGCACGGTGTCGCTATCATTCTTAAGCAATTCTGCCAGAATAGTTGTTCGGACTCCAAATTCAATTCCAAATCGCTAGCATAATTTTTTAAAAGGGGTGTAATAGTTGGATGATAAGTCATTGAGCCCACGAATTTACGTTGATGTGTTTCCCTCGTAAGGGTCGTTGAAGAATTCCTTTGAATTTTTCTAAGAATTTTGGTTACGGTAAACCTAGAAAAACCATAATCCATAGCAATGTTAAAAATCCTTGAAAGCTCGCAACTACGTCTTTGGGAGTTTCATGAATGGGTGTAAGTTCGCCTTATCATAAAGTTAATTGAAGCAAGTTTGTAGTTGTGGTGGGTGTGCGGACGACGCTGGTATAATACGTAGCTGGAAGGGCTGTGGGCTTTCGATACACAGAATAGTGTATTTTGACGGTGTTGTATCCCTTTCAATCTTGAAGCTGAGATCCTACTTCAGCACATTGAAGATAAGGCGCTTTGTGATTTTGAACCACGTCCATGTTTTTTATACTAGATATGTGGACGATGTCTTGCTATTTTGGGACTACGACCCTGCCGAATTGAATATTTTTGCTGAACACATGTCCCCGCAGTTATCTTCTATAACATTCACTGTTGAACTTTAACAAAAGGGTAACCTCTCTTATTTGGACTTCAAGATTGAAAGATATATCTACACCGGCAAAATGTACTAATCTGTGAATCGGAAGCCCACAGCCCTTCCAACGCAGCCGATAACAGCGGGTATCTCAGCCTATTTTCTTCGGAAAGGGTCTGGAGAACCTCTGCGGCTTGACTTCTTAACGATCCCGCGAGGGCGCAGGCCATCTCTCTTGGGCCCCAGCTATTCATGAATGCAATCATTTCAAGTTGAGTTTTATATACATACCAACTTGTTTTTCCGTCGAATGGGCTAGGTTTCATTACTACCGGCTTAATTGACTCCCCTCTTGGACCTGTAGCTACGCGAGGTTCCATGTTTTCTATCTTCCTTTAGAGCGCCTTTATTTTTTCTTCTAGATCCCCCTGGCTCCCCTCCTGTTGTCCGCTTTCGATTTGTTGTCGCTTTACTGATTCATTTTCCCCCTTCAGCGTCCGATATGTGTCCTGCATCGTATCATGTACTATCAAAATCTCATTAACTTGCTTCTTAACTCCTGCGACCTCAACATTTAAGTTTTCCCCAAGATGGAATATCTCCGTGGTTATCTCCTTATTCCGCGTGTTATTTAAGTATGTTACCTTTAAGAGCTCTCTGGCTTCGCGCAGTTTTAATTTGGATATTCTTCTTGAATTTTTAGCTTTTCTTCTCAATCACGCGAAAAAGACGTTAACTTTTCAGTAACATTTTCTGTTACCGCGCTTAACTGCTCTGTGATCTGTCTCGTCTACTCTGCAAATGATGCTTGAAATTTATCGGACTGAGCTTTTAGTGACGCCTCGACATGGTCCGTAGTGCCTTAAGCTGAAGTGCCAAGTCTTTCAGTTGAGTTGTGATCTCTTTCTGACCTCTTAATTGTTCCTCAAGCTCAGCGTTTTTCTCGTTCATTGAATCCCTTACATCTATCAATAACTGTTTCAGTTCTTCCATACTGACTGGTCTTCTACTTTCTGTTTTGTGAGCATAAAGCGCCCCAAATTTCAATTTAGAATTTTGAAAAAAAAAAAAATTCTTGCCTCAGATTTCTCTCGTCGTTGCAGTGGAATAATACTGCATACGCCTAGCGGTATCCCGACCGCGGCCACCAAATAATGTTACACTCCGGGGGTGACTGTACACCCCCCCACACACACACACACACAAATAAAAGAAACAAATTATTACTTTAAAACTTTAGATTGGTAGCGGGCAGGGGCGGGTTTAAGCATTACAGCGCCCTGGGCCAAGAAAAATCAGACGCCCCTAAGCAAACTTATTGTAAGAAATTTGAGGCCGATTAGAATTTCATATTTAAATTACATATTACATATAGATTTTTTATCACACAAAGAATCAGCATATTCTCAAGAACTACCCAACCCTGTAAAAGTTTTAGCTCATGTATTATTTAAAACTGGGCACTGAAGCAAAAATTTATAAATGTCGTTTTCTCACAAGTTTAATTCGCATAATTTTAAAACATCATTTCACAGTAAATTTTTATATTTACAAATAAAATTGTTTTTTTTAACACACTTCTGAAACATTTGCTTGCAAAATTTTGGATTTAAATTTACAACGTATACAACAATAATTTTAGATTTTTTTAAAAACATAATGATAGTGCTGCTACCAATGTTTATTGCAATGGTTTATTGTATATCGATTAAGTGATTGAGAGATAGAAGAAATGAATGAACATAACCTATATATAGTAAAATTACTCTCCGCTAAAAGATTCTTTTTCTCGATTTCTTTGTGGCGAAATCCTCTACTATATCATCAAATGTTAATGTTTCTGCAATGTTCGAATTAAGTGACAAAGTTGCCAGTGTACTCGTTCTTTATTGAGAACTAGATGTCCTCAAATAATTGTGGATGATTTTCAAAAGAGAGAAACTTCTTTGTCCAGAAGCATTAGTGATGGGTATGCATAGGTAAATCCTTAGGATACCATCAATGTTCGGAAAAGTTGAATCAATTCTTTTTTCCCTAATCAGTTTCAACAAATCCTCAACAGAAACACTAACACATGAGTCTATCACTGCTTGTCTATCTAAATTATTCCAAAATTTCTGGAAATGAAGACATTCTTGTTCAAATTCTGGGCCTAAAGCTTGAGAGTAAACTGTCAGTAGATTTTTTTGCCCTTTGAGATACTGTTCTCTCATCAACATCTGATAATTGCGTTCGAAACCCAAACATGCTATCTACATCGGAATACGCTTCTCGTCGACGTTTCAACTGCTGCACAAAGTTATCAATGATCGTACGAAAAACGCAAATGTTCCTTTCCAGTGAAAACAGGTTCTTTATTGCCATTCATCTCTTGAAATTGTAGTTTTATCCGACGGGTTCTAGTAACATTTTTCGTATATCCGTCGCACTGAGACAACAGTTTTACATCTTCTTCATACTTGTCAAATTTATTCCAGAGAACACTTAAATATTTAATAAGTAAATCATACAGTTCTACAGCAACTGAAAGGTCAATATTCACTTTCTGCAGTGTTTTATTGCAACTACAGTATCAATTCTTTGTAAAATATCACTCCAAAGCTCTAAGAGAATGTCCATTTCTAACAAATTCACCTTACTTAATAATCCCTCTGCTTCTAATTTTTCACCGGTGTTTTCTGTAAAGTCTTGAAGTGCATCTCTAATGCATTAATAACTAGAGCGTAAGGCTTTGCATGCATCAACATTTGCTGACCATCGGGTTTCACATAACCTTCTGGGTACAAGAAGTGGCGATTGCGATCCAGATTCGCTGTGGAGCTTAGAACTATCTTGAAGACTTGTCTTCAAGATTTGCCACCTATGTGATGAAGATGACCAAAAGTTGTATATTTCCTATACGAACATAAAAAAAGATGTAGCTTCAAGGCCGCATCCCGCTGCGGATTTCCCAACCAAATGAAGAGAGTGTGCTGCGCATGGAATATAGTAGGCTAAACTGTTATGACTTTTTAATCGAGCTTGAAGACCCGAATATTCACCAGACATTATTTCTCGCATTGTCATAACTTTGGCCTCTGCAGTCTTTTCTTTTCTATTTTTAAATCTTGTAACAGCTTCAATAAAGCCTTCTCCATGTTTTCTGCTGTATGACCAGTGTTGGGCAAAGAACAAGTAAATCGTTCCACTGGTTGTCCATTTTTCAGAACATAACGAAAAATAACAGTCAACTTTTGACAAATCTGGAGTGGAGTCTATAATAATAGAGTAATATTTGCTCGACTTCAACTCTTTAACTATTGCGTCAGTGACTGATAAGACCATTAATGAAATGAAATCTTCACATACATCCTTCGAATTAGTTCTTGTTCAGTTGGCTCCTTCACTTCGTCATCGGTAGATCTTGCAACCAAACACTGCATTTTCTTTTCACTTACTGTGTCATCTTCTGCCGGTTTAAAAAAGTTTTTTAGTTTTGGTATATTTTTTAAAGTTGCCTTTCTTTTTCAGTCTTTTTAAGCTTTCTTTTCTATTTTCGCATCAAGAAAACTTCGTAGTCGACATTTTCGCTGATGATTAGTAGTAATGATTTCCCCCAAAAGAACAAAGCGAGAATGAAAACACACATGTAAACTTACGAGGGGAGGAGGGGGAATCCCAAAGCAGGCAGCTGGTGTCATAAGCTGAATTCGGATGCATTCTAACCAATCAGGCTAACCAGTACTCCGCTCTCTCTTGTCACCCACAATACCCTGGGGCCTTGAATTCATGGAGTCCGATTCTGGTCTTTCAACCCACATCCCATGGCTGTCCTCACTCTCAGATTTTTCAATGCCTTGTAAAAATTATGCGCCAGTGCAGTGCCCCTTTCCTACTCTTGTTTCCCGTTGTCTGCGAGCTCTATAAAAGAAATGCTCCCCCTCTCCGCCCTCTTCTGAGTTTTAGATAACTTCCTCGGAGGCTTCTGAGTCTTACGGAACTCACTTTCAAAATGAATTAATATTTTTAATAATTAAACACGCGAATGTACTAAGACCATTTAATATTTTCTTAAGAATTAAAGGTATTATACTACTCAGTTTATAATGTGTAGAAATGAAAAATCCCATTTCATTCTCTTTTTTTTTTTTTTTTTTTTTTTTGCGATAAAAACTCTTGTGCCACATGTATTCTCAAAATTTTGGCGCCCTTCTATGTGCAGTGCCCTGGGCCATGGCCCAGGTTGACCCAACTGTAAACCCGCCCCTTATAGCGGGACTGAAATTGGGTGAGACCCCGGAGGTTAGCATTAAAATTTATCAAACAGAATTACTAATTAAAGGGTTCGTTTAACGCCGAAACCCTGTGTGTTAGGCGAGAGCTTAATTAAAAAAATTGACCAATAAAAAGAAAATCAAATTACCGCGATACTCAAAATAACATACTCAACTAAGGGTTGACACAAGCGACACATTTAATTTAAACCATTAAAAAAAACCACTAAAGGATTAGATAATGTAAAGGCGCCACTTGTAAATGTAACGAAAATGTGTTATCTATCGAGTAGCCTCGATTTCTACTGTAACCCATCGGCTACTACTTATCACCGATTATACCTGCACACCATCGACTGATTGCATACTGGAATTATATTTAATTTGATCAGCATACCGTGTAGGATTGCTGCCTATTGCAGTCTGAACGAATGTTCTGTAACCAGCGAGATAGTGCGATTAACAAATGTACTTAATGATTCGTACAGTGTATAATCCAGTTTGAAAGATTACCACGGTGACACAACGCTGAACTGAGATGGCACTAATTCACTGTCGCTCTCTCGGTGAACCTACACGCGCACAGAACACTGCAGCAAAAGGCACAATGATGGTGACTTAAAGAAACACACAACCAGTGTTTCTTTTAGTCATACATCCAGGGAGGCGAAGCCTTCCCGGAAACGACCCCCCCCCCCCTCCCGAAACATTTTAGGTTACTGAACCAAATTTTAATAAATTAAATTTTAATAAATTCAAGCTATGATGAAAAAGGAAGTTTCATTTCTTTTTATGCTACAAATATTTCTCCAATTATATTTTTTTTAATATTTGTTCAAATGGTACTGGCTAGTTATACTTTATTTTATTAAAAGTGTATTACAACGTATGACATTCTTCAAAATATATAAGTAGACTAATCATACCTAATTGTCTGGGAATCGTGATTCAGGATGAAGAGTGCGTTGAATGCATTTTAATAGATGGAAATTTCAAGCCTGCGGACCCCCCCCCCCCACTTCCTCGTCCTCCTTTACTGGAAAAAGTTTGTTGTTATTCCTGAAATGTTTTAAGAAGTAATTACTATATCAGGGATGTATATAGAATTTTTCTTCGGAGGGGGCGAAAAAAGGAAGTTTTTTGAATTCCACCATATGAAACAAAATTAAAGTTACGGAAAAATTAAAGCATTTTTTTTTCTAATGTACATTGATACATTTTTATAAAATAAAGGCATTTTTTTCTAATGTCATCATCATCATCATCAACCATTATCGATCCACTGCTGGAAGAAGGTCTCCCTAAGTTTCCCTCACTCCGGTCTGTTTTGTGCCAGTCTCCTCCATGTCACTCCCGCATACTTTTGAATTTCATCCACCCATCTTCCATCTGGTCTTCTTCTGGGTCTTTTCCAGTCCCTTGGAATCCAATCTAAAATTTCGGCTGTCCATCGATGGTGTCCTTCTGGCAGTATGTCCAGCCCATTGCCATTTCAGGGATTTAACTCTGATCATGATGTCTTCCACTCTTGTCATTTTTCGGATCCACGAGTTGCTCTTCTTATCTCTCCTGGTTACACCAAGCATGAACCTCTCCATGCTTCTTTGAGTTGTCGGCAGCCTTTGTATGTCTCTTTTAGTTAAGGTCCACGTCTCTGCACCATACGTAAGCACTGGAAGGATGCATTGATCAAACACTTTTCTTTTAAGACATAATGGCATATTGCTCTTGAAAATTATGCTGTTTCTTCCAAAAGCTCTCCAGGCAAGTTTTGTACGCCGATTAATTTCTTCATCAATGTGACCCTCACTTGATATCTGCTGTCCAAGATAAATGTACGTGTCTGTTATCTCCAGCTTTTCTCCATCAATCGATAAATCTTCATTTCTTGTAAAAGTATTGAACATCACTTTTGTCTTCTGAAAGTTCAATTTTAATCCCACTTCTTTACTCTTGTCAGCAAGTTCCTGGATCATACTCTGCAGCTCTGATGGGGTAGTTGCAAAAATGACTCATCAGCAAAATGAAGGTGGGTTAGATAATCTCCATTAATCTTTATCCCTTTGTTTTCCCAGTTCAGTGATTGAAAGACATTTTCCAATGTAGCATTAAAAGAGCTTCAGAGATATGGTGTCACCTTGTCTCACTCCCTTTCCAATTATTATGTGTGTTGTATTTTCAAACAGCCGAATCTTTGCACTTGCATTTCCATAGATGTTATTAATAATATTAATGTATGCATCTTCAATACCGCAGGATTTCAGAGCCATTGCAACTGCTGATGGTTTCACCGAATCAAAGGCTTTTTCATAATCGATAAAAGCCATGCACAATGGAAGTTCATATTCCCTCGCTTCTTTCAATTAGTTCTCTCAATATGTGGATATGATCTATTGTGCTGTAGCCACTCCTGAATCCAGCTTGTTCTCTCGGATGAGTCATGTCCAGTGTCACCTTTAAGCGGTGTGAAAGAATTTTAGTGAAGATTTTATAAACCTCTGATAGGTCTGTAGTTCCTGAGATCCTCAATGTCACCTTTTTTATGTAGCAAGATCATTGTAGCGTTGTTCCAATCCTCAGGAATTTTCCCTTCATTAAGGCATCGAGTGAAAATTTGGGCGAGTACTGTTTCGATTTCTCCACTTGCTTCTTGTATGATGTCTACAGTAATTCCATCTTCTCCTGGAGCTTTTCCCCGCTTCATGTTCTTGATTGCATGTGCAACTTCTGCTGGGAGGACTGGAAGAACTCTGGTACTGGTACCTTTCATGATGTCTGGAGTACATGTATCATCCCTTTCATATAATTTGGAGTAGAAATCTTTTACTCTTGTCAAAATTTTGCCTCTATTTCTTGTTACAGAACCATCTTCTTTTCTCAGTGCCATAATCTGTTTTCTTCCCTTACCAAGATGTCCCTTTGCTATCTTTAGGCTTTGGTTGTTTTCAATTGCTTTCCTTACTAGTTCACAGTTGAATTTCCTTACGTCTTCAGTGATACTTTTTCGTACTGTCTTGCATAGCTCTATATATTCCACTTTGGAAGTCACATCTTCTTTAGTTGTCCTCATCTCTCTTCTTCTTTGCATCAACATTTTGGTTTTTCCTGATAATTTGTTCACATGCAACTTGCTCTTAGACCCAGCTAATTTTGTTACTGTTTCCATAAGAGCTTTGGTTACTTTTCTGTTAACTTCAGAAATATCCTCTTCTTCCGATGTTAGGCCTTCTAAAGCAGAGAATCTGTTCTTCAGTTCCAACTTGAAGGTATTATGGTGTTTTTTAAGGTTGGTTATGCCAATACATTTTGTTTGTCTTATGAGCTTGCTACGTTCGAGTTTAGTGTTGAGGTGCATTTTACATCTCACCAATCTATGGTCACTACCTGTGTTGAACTTGTTTAGCACACTGCAGTCTTCTATGACGAATTTTTTGTTACACATAATAAAATCAATTTCACTTGTCATCCCATTTGGATGTCTCCATGTCCATTTCCTGTGTGGCGTTTTCTTGAAAAAGGAGTTCAAGATGAAAAACCCTTCTGCCTCTGCAAACTCTACGAGAGTATTTCCATGCTGGTTTCTGTTGCCGTGACCGAATTTACCTACTGAAGTTTCATTCTGTTGCTGTTGCCCTATTTTTGCATTGAAATCTCCCATAACTATCTTTAAGTGATGTTTACCTTTATTATTTAGATGACGAATTTCCTCATAAAATTCTTCAATTTCTTCTTCAGGGTGACTTGTGGTGGGTGCATAAGTTTGAATAATCTGAGCCTGGTATCTTCTCGAGAGTTGGATAACGAGTCGTGCAGCTCTGTCAGAGGAACTTTCAACTTCTACAACTTTATCCTTCAGTTTCTTGTTTATTATAAATCCAACACCACTAGTTCTGCCAGTATCTGTCCCACAATAGTAGAAGAGATGTCCACTTTTCAGTTCAATGAGATCTTCTCCTTTTCTCCTTACCTCACTTAGCCCGACGATGTCCCACTTGATCCTTTGTAGTTCCTCTTCCAATTCAAGAAGTCTTGAATCAGAAGATAGGGAGCGTCCGTTATACGTAGCCAAGGTCAGCATCAGATGGCAGCCTAGTCCGATCCTGCGGGGATTCTTAGCACCCTCTGCCTTCATGTCGCACTGGCCGCTACCTTGACCAGGTACATTCCAGCTGCCGGAGACTGAGGGCCAAGATTTAAGTTGTGGAGTCATTTTGGAGGGGTTTGGCCATAACTCACCACGCTGGCCAAGCGGGTTGGTGAGTGTGGGATAGAATTTCCTCTAATCCCGATGGTATAGTTATACCGTTATTGGCGGTCGTCAGAGCCCCTTTAGTGGGAACAGGATGTACCACGAGAAGGCGGGGTTGACATTTGTCAAGGAGAGGCTGTGATGTTACGCATCACCTGACCTTACATCCCTTCTAATGTAAGTCGCATTTTAACCAAAAAAAGAAAAAAAAAAGAAACATTTTCCATATAAAAATTGCGTTTTTGACCGCTTTGTGGCCACGACTCCCCAGAAATTGGTTATCTGTCATATAATATAAAGTTTCCGTAATTTCGACTTTTCTTAATTGCAATAATTAATGTAATTCTTTATAAAAATGTTTATGATCTACAACTCAACAAAAGATTTCAGGGTTTTCAAACTACAAGTCTGCAAATTGTCTCAGAGCATGCGCTGACTCAGAAAACCTGTCGGGGGCGGGGGGGGGGGCAGTGTTTGTTTTTCAGGTATACATCCAGGTGGCGAAGCCTTTCCGGCACCCCCCCCCCGGAGACATTTTAGATAACCGAACCAAATTTTGATAAATTCAGGCTATGAAAAAAAGGAAGTTTTGTTTCTTTTCAGGCTACAAATATTTCTCCAATTCATCATCATCATCATCATTGTCAACCATTATCAATCCACTGCTGGACGAAGGTCTCCCCAAGTCTCGTGCCAGTCTCCCCCATGTCACTCCCGCATATTTTCAAATTTCATCCACCCATCTCCCATGTGGTCTTCTTCTGGGTCTTTTCCTGTCCCTTGGAATCCTATCTAAAATTTTGGCTGTCCATCGATGGTCTGTCCTTCTGGCAGTATGTCCAGCCCATTGCCATTTCAGGGATTTAACTCTGATCATGATGTCTTCCACTCTTGTCATTTTTCGGATCCACGAGTTCCTGTTCTTATCTCTCCTGGTTACACCAAGCATGCACCTCTCCATGCTTCTTTGAGTTGTCTGCAGCCTTTGTATGTCTCTTTTAGTAAAGGTCCACGTCTCTGCACCATACGTAAGCACTGGAAGGATGCATTGATCAAACACTTTTCTTTTAAGACATAATGGCATATTGCTCTTGAAAATTATGCTGTTTCTTCCAAAAGCTCTCCAGGCAAGTTTTGTACGCCGATTAATTTCTTCATCAATGTGACCATCACTTGATATCTGATGTCCAAGATAAACGTATGTGTCTGTTATCTCCAGCTTTTCTCCATCAGTTGATAAATCTTCATTTCTTGTAAAAGCATTGAACATCAATTTTGTCTTCTGAAAGTTCATTTTTAATCTCCAATTATATTATTTTAAATATTTGTTCAAACAGTACTAGTTATAGTTTATGTTATTAAAAGTGTATTACGACGCATGATATTCTTCAAAATATGTAAGTAGACTAATCATACCTAATTGTCTGGGAATCATGATTCAGGATAAAGATTTTAATACATAAAAATTTTAATACATAAAAATTTCAAGCCTGCGGATCCCCCTCCCCCTCCTTTACTGGAAAAAGTTTGTTATTCCTGAAATGTTTGAAGAAGTAATTACTATATCAGGGATGTATATAGAATTTTTCTTCGGAGGGGGCGAAAAAAGGAAGTTTTTGAAATCCACCATCTGAAACAAAATTAAAGTTAATGAAAAATTAAAGCATTTTTTTTCCTAATGTAAATTGATACTACATTTTTATAAAATTAAGGAATTTTTCTCTAATGTAAGTCACATTTTAACCAAAAAAAAACATTTTCCGGGGAGGGGGCAAGGCCTCCTCTAAATGCACCTCTGTGCTAGATATATAGTAATTACTTCTATATATATATATATATAAATATTGTAGTTAAAATTATATATAATATATATATATATAGCAAATGGAAAAGTAGTCTGTCAATATTTTGTTAAAAAAATAAAAATATTTTATGACATTTTTCTATATTCCATAGGTTTACAGGAATTTGTAGGACTAGAAGTCCTCTTGAGTTACTTGCTGAGAGTTGTGACTAGCACTGTCTAGGGCACTGACCTGACTTGCATTAATCAGCACTTTTGAGGTCAATGTGCTGCTGATTCACTTAAACCATGGATTGGTTTCAGTCTCTCTAGACTACCCAGTAGAAAAGATAGGGTATAAGAGTAGTGTTCTCTTGTGAGTCCTGTGTGCTGAGTATCAACACTGAGTAGAACTTGTAGATACTAATGTGAGTATGTAACATACAGTATGTGCTGTATATATTAGTAAGAGACAACAAAAGAGAAGTAGAGGAATGCAATGAACCATATCCAATTTTATAAATTGTGTATATAATTCAGGGTAAAATGGAGTGCTCTATAGGAGAACATTTATTAGAACAGTGCCATAAAGAAACGTCTAAACCTGTGACAAAATCAATTACTCTTATTAGTGAATACAGTGAACAAGAAAAAACACCGCTTTGCTTAAGAACACAATCTGCAAACTGTATGCCACTACCACAAAATCAAGTTCATACAAAAGTATAGCTTTGTTTTTGGGGGTACATGTTGAAATCCAGATCAAGTGAAAATGGCAGAAACACGTCTTGCGGAAAAACTTATTCCAGGTCAATCTACATGCAACACCTGCCGACTGAGCCTTTTAAAATCTGATTCAAGATATTTTGAAATTTGTCAGGAAAAAGATTATTTTCCTCCAAATGAGGCTTTAAATAAGTCTGCTGTAGCGTATGAAACCTTAGGTGTCACACCTCATAAGAAAAAAAATCGCTAGGCTAAGCAGTGAGAGGAGGGTTGTGGAAGTGGAAAAGACAGTGGAGAAAGTTTCACTGAAAATGAGAGAGTTTACACCAAGCCTTTGCCAGTTTTTCACCAAAGGAACCTGAAGATGTGCAAGATGAGTAGTCTGTTTTAATTGAAGAATTGAAACAAAAATTTGAAAAGGACACAGAAAATAGTGAAAAAATGAAAATTTTAAGTTTACTACCCAAATCCTGGACTGTTTTGAAAGTTGGTGAGGAATTTGGAATACACAGCCATGCGGGACTCTCTTGAGAACCCATCATTCCTGTGAAAACTTCCCAAAGCAGCCATGACTTTCAATGAAGAATTCACTAGCCTACTAATTTCACCATCCAATTAGTTTTCTCTGTCAAACATGATGCCTAAATACACAAACTCATTCACCTAGTCAATCACTGTGCCATTTAGACATATATTACATTCAGTACTACCAGTTCCTCTCTCAAAAACCATAACTTTGGTTTTTCCCTTATTTATACTCAGTTTGAATATGGTGGTGACTCTGTAATTGACTGGTTAACTGAAATTTGCCAGTTGTACTGGGAGTTAGGAATGGTCCCTCAGGATTGGAAGGATGCTATTATTGTTCCCTTGTATAAGAGAAAAGGTGATCAGACGGAATGCAAGAACTATTGTGGTATTAGCCTACTTAGTGTGCCAGGGAAAGTGTTTGGTAAGGTTGTTATTGAAAAAGTATGAGGTCTTACATCAGAGAAAGTGTGGGATGTTCAGAGTGGTTTTATGCCTGGTAAAGGCTGCACTAACCAGTTTTTTACATTATGCATAATGATTGAAAAGTATCTGGCTGTTGGTAAGAAAGTTTTTGCTGCCTTCATAGAGTTAGAGAAAGCTTATGACCGAGTGAATAGAACACTTTTGTTGAAGGTATTGAATGAATATGGTGTTACTGGGCATCTTCTTAATAGTGCAATAGCCATGTATGCTGGTAGTAGAGCTTGTGTACGAGTGAATGGTGTTTTATCAAAATAGTTTTCTATTGGTGCAGGAGTTAGACAAGGTTGTGTAATGTCATCATGGCTGTTTAATATATTTATGGACGTGTGCATGCATGATGCCAAAATAGATAATAGTGGTTTATGTCTTGGTGATATCAGTGTGTGCAGATTGCTGTATGCTGATGACACTGCCCTGTTGGCAGAGAGCAAAAGTGATTTGCAGAGTATGTTGTCTCAGATGTATGAAGTTTGCATGAAATTCAAACTGAGTATAAATAAGGGAAAAACCAAAGTTATGGTTTTTGAGAGAGGAACTGGTAGCATTGAATGTAATGTAAGTATAAATGGCACTGTGACTGACCAGGTGAGTGAGTTTGTGTATTTAGGAAGCATGTTTGACAGAGAGAACAAATTGGATAGTGAAATTAGTAGGAGAGTGAATTCTTCATTGAAAGTCATAGCTGCTCTGGGAGGTTTTCACAGGAATGATGGGTTCTCTAGAGAGTCACACATGGCTGTGTATGAAACTAATTGTTCCTACTCTGATGTATGGCAGTGAAACCTGGGTACTGCAGAAGAAACATAGGAGTCGTTTGTGTGCTGGAGAAATGTGCAACTTACAAGGGGGGGGCAAGACACTGTCTGATTGTGTGAGGAATTAAGATGTGTTGCAGTTGTGTGATGTGAAGCAAAATGTTGTTAGCAAGTTGAAGACCAATACACTTCGATGGTTAGGCCATGTTGAAAGAATGAGTGATGAGATGCTTACTAAGAAAATCTTTTTAGCCCAAGTGGCAGGAAGGAAATGCAGAGGAAGGCTAAGAAAGACATGGGTGGATCAGATTGAGGAGTGTCTGTATGAGAAAAAGATTATGAGTACGAAGTATAAAAGATCTTGTGTACTGCGTGTAATGGATATCAGCGAAGCCCGAGTTGTATGTCAAGATCGCTGTAAATGGAGAAGTTTGATACGACAACAGTAAGTAAAAATATCTGGTAGTTTGTATTTCTTTTTGAAGCTAACCTCTGAATCTCAGAGAACAGCTTAGTGATATGTATGTATGTTGAATTTCATGGAAACTTCGTACATCCGCGACAACAAACTCTACAACTCACTTTTGCTCTCTGCCAACAGGACAATGTCATCAGCATACAGCAATCTGCACACACGGAAGTCACCAAGACATAAATCAGTATTATCTATTTTGGAATCGCACGTGCACGCATCCATAAATATGTTAAACAGCCATGGTGACATTACACAACCCTGTCTGACTCCTGCAAATAACAGAAAACCATTTTGAGATTTATGACTGCTACCTCAGTGCTTCTATTATTTACTGCTTATCTGCCATTCATTACTGTGGCTATCTCATTCTGATGCAGAATTCACCAAGTTTGCCCTCCTCTCAGGACAGCTCTTTGGGTTAGCAATTGAGACTTTTCTGCAAAGGTTCATTCAATGCTCCATCAGTCCACCAGAATCTGCCTTCCCAGTATTGACCATTCTACTGTTGTGATGAGAAGCATATGCCAATGACATAACAGTCTTTATTCAACAGGATGCCATATTTGAAAAATCTTAACTGCCTTTGATGCTTACTCATCAGTTAGTGGAGCTATGATCAAACCTGCCACACAGACAGGTCTGAATTCATGGCAGCCTAAGCACAGTGACAGTCAACATAGGTGGGAAAAATATTTTAAATAATACTGCTGATGAAGTGTTATTGCTTCCAAGGGGCCCTAATTATTGATCATGTGCCTCCCCAGGTGCTACAGCTCAGGAGCGAACAGGAATAACTGCAGTACACAAAGCCATTCCTAGGCAACAACTGCAGCCAGTCACAAGCACAGATTCTGCAAGTTGTTTGAAAGATTGTAGTTTGCAACTACAATCATTTTTCAAATAACTTGCAGAATCTGTGAAATCAACTAACATACTTATAATAAATAAACAGGTAATAGATACAAATAAATTTCAAGGATATTAAGTTAATATATGCTTGTCTATTTCAAATTCCCTGTAATGACTTATTTTTTGAATAAGTCATTACAGGGAATACTTCCCACTTTTCTATAATTCAATACTTTCCACTTTTCTTATAGAAAAAACGTTCAGCTGAGCAATACTTTCCACTTTTCTTATAGAAAAGTGGAAAGTATTGAATTACACAGGTAGTGCATAATCTTCACCCAATAAAATGTGTACAAATTTTTCTCGGAGTATTGGCAAACTAAAAATACACGAGTTAAAAACTATATCAAAATCAGGAGCAGTGCTTATTATTTGTATTATCCACATGTTAAAGGATCTGAGGAAAAATATAAAGTGTGATGGCAATAAGTTGAAAAACGTTTTTCATGAACAAACTAAAAAATTTCTGTATATGCTTTATTCATATTTACAAATATTTTAGGTACTCTTTCAAATTGTACCCTACTAAGAGCCAAAAGTAGTTTTCAATATCATTAAAAAAAGAGAGATGCACTTTAGAATAACTGTTTCAAGGCTGAAGTGGATATTTAAAACAACATATATTAAAAATTTTACAGTAATTTACAACATGTTTACAATTTACATTTTAGAGACAGTTATGTTTTGGAGGATGATATAATTCTATTGGTACATGATTTGGTATGCAAAAATAATAGTATAGTACATGTTATACAGGTTTTATGCAACAAATACCACAAATATTATGAAGAATACTATTAGTACAGCAAAAACTTTTATCATTAACCATCTATTTGAGGTCACAGATTGGAAATATTTTAAAATTTCAGAATGGGCTGCTTCAACGTTCAGCTGAGCATCTTCAACATTTGCATCAATCCTGTAAAAAATATAATTTACATAACATCAATGATATTAACAGCATGACTTAACATGTTTCAATTAAGTTATATTCAAATACAACTGAATACCTAGATCAATGACATGGATTTTGCACTAGACACCTTTGTAAATGAAATTCACAACATGCTTGCAAAACTGAAATGTACCATATATTTTTGCATGCAAGACAAAACTTTTTTCTTCAGAAGTCCAGTTCTCAATTTATATACCACATCAACTTATTTACTGATTGATCACTAAAATTTCTCAAAAAAAAATATTGTGCCTTAAATTCAGTCGCGACCTGAGAACACGAAAAGCACTATGTCCATAAAGAATCATTTCCAAAAGTGCACAAAATGTAATATTCCATTCACTAGGAATTTGTTTAAAAGCAGCTGAAACAGATATTTCTGTTCGATACAAACAAAAATGAAATTACCCTGACCGCTTTGCAGAGGCAGAAGTCATATGCTAATTGCATCCTTCTTGCGACCCCTCCAAGATCTCACGAGTGGCATTCACAGCGATGAAAAGTTGCAAAATCATTTTTGGAGCAGCAAAATGTGTTTTTGGAGCAGGTAAAATGCATTTTTGGAGCAGCCAAATGCATTTTTGGAGCAGCAAAATGCATTTTTGGAGCAGCAAAATGCATTTTTGGAGCAGGTGAAATACATTTTTGGAGCAGATAAAATACATTTTTGGTGTAAGAAAACATACATGTTTTCAGAGCAGGTAAAATATTAGTAGATAGAACAAACTCTTAAGCAAAAAATGTTTTGGAACTAGATGCACCCTACTCAAATGTAAAACATCTTGCATTGAAATACATATATGCAAAGATTTTAGTTTTCAAATAGATCAAAAAATTTGTAACCATAGCAGGATTCTATTATTAATCATTTATTTTACAAAAAATGTTTAATTTTTTGCTGCTTTTCTCAATATTTAACTGCTCACTTCTATTTTTTTTCTAATTTTTAGAGTTAGTTAGCAATGTTTTGTTTTGCTTCTTTTAATAGTAACTGTCCACTTTTTATTGCACTCGTGTCTCCTTTTTTTTATGCCACATTCAATGTTCACCTCAGCATTGTTTAACATTTTATGAGGAATCCAACTGCTGCAAAAATTCAGCTTCTTCCCATTTCAAATCACCTTGTGAACATTCAAATTCTTCTCTTTTTTGAGTATTTTGTTGTATTTTTCCAGCACTAATCCGCTCTTTATATTTCTTCCAGGATTCTCTATAAGCTGTCAAAAGTTTTTGGTTACATTAATTTTACTCACATCTCCATTTAGTCTCTTGTCATGATCTTTGTGCTTCTTGCTCTCCGCATGACACCTACAATCATCGCGGCCACCATGCGCTACGCTAAAATGCTAAAATCGCAACGACATGGCTTACAAAACGTGATTCAGCAAAACTTTAGATGCTCCATAAAAAGGCCATTCTTTACTATATATATCGCGATAGACTTGACGATAAGTTTTATCTGACTTCGTTCTTTTTGTTGTCATAGCTGTTTCACTGCTACGTTTCATTTCGTTTTAATCTACACTGCTGGCCACTTAAAATGCAACACCAAGAAGGACACGAGATAGCAAAGCCAGATTTACTGGACACATAACAACAGATACAAAGATGAAACGATTGAGCTTACAGGCGCTGTGCGACTTGCGGAACACGCAGACATCAATAGCTTGTGTGGCCCCCTTGGCTGGCAATAACGGCCGCTACATGCCACGGTATCGAACGAAAGAGGTTTTGGATGTGGGCTTGGGGTATGTCGGTCCAGGCTGCTTCCACACGTTGCCACAGTTCATCAGGCGTAGCCGCGAGTGGTGCTTGCTGGGCCACTCGGTTGCCGATCAGCGACCAGACGTGTTCGACGGGAAACATATCGGGAGAACAGGCGGGCCTTGGCAGCAGTGACACCTGGTGGGCCGTGAAGAATTGTTGCATGATGCGTGCCACGTGCGGACGCGCATTGTCCTGTTGAGACGTGGCCGCTGGCAGGTCCTGCAGGTAAGGGAAGACTACAGGCTCCAAAACGTTGGAGATGTAGCAGTGGCTGTTGAGTGTACCGGCGATGCGTACCAGAGAGGTGCGGGTGTCATATTCAACTGCGTCCCAAAACATAACGCCAGGCGATGGACCGGTATGTCGATGCATAATGCAGGCGTCATACAGTCTCTCGCCGCGGTGCCGCCACACACGGATCCGACCATCGTGGTGCTGCAGGCAGAAGCGGGATTCGTCGGAGAAGACAATTTCATGCCATTCCGTAGTCCAGGTGCGGCGTTCAACGGCCCACTGCAGCCTCACTCGGCAGTGGTGTAACGTCAATGGTAATCTGAGCAATGGCCGTCGTGTGAGACAAATCCCTGCTCCTGCAGACGATGTCGAACGGTATGTGCTGACACAGGTTGTTGCACAACACACCCTAATTCCTGCGCTAACGTTTGTGATGTATGTGGGGGTGCGAGCCGTCAATGCCCGCTGCACAACATGCCGGTCCTCTCGTTCGGTGGTGTGCTGCGGCAATCGCTACGTCGGTCCGTCCGTCCCTCCTTCCCCCACCGAATCCATACTCGCCTCACTGTGGCTGGATGTTGTCAAACACGGGCGCCGATGTCTCAGTAAGATAAACCGCTGTCGCAATAAGCCACTATTCGTCCTCTGTCAAACTCCAAAATGTGCTGGAATGACTGCATTATTTTGCAACGAGGCATCAGGAAGCTTCCCACGCTCAGGTCCGGCAGCACAACACACTTCCACTACTTATAACCCGCCTGCTGGGTACCCTTCTTATAGTGCTTCTTGATGGCGTGCCGGGTGCACATGATTTGCATGTGCCCTGCAATGCTAATCGTTTGCATGTCCTCTTGCGTGCGACGCATGCTGTGAATTTCAGGCCAATCGGATGCTTCCTTTTTGGTGTTGCATTTTGGGTGGCTAACAGTGTAAATTAACCCTTTCCACTCAAATAACTTTTCACACATCCTCATCCAGCATCAGTTTTTTTTTGTTGTTTTTTTTTCCTGCAGTAGAGGCCACAACTTAGCAGTGAAAGCTTACCTTTGGCTCGCCAGCCCCGACATGCCACCAGCTATAGAGGCATAATCGGCGTGACAGGTGGCACCCGAGCTATTCGGCAAAAAAGAAATGCCTCGCGAGTGTTGACATGCGAGTTATACAGGCGTCATTATTGGCATGGCTGATGGCACCCGACATGCGAGCTATTCTTCAAAAAATAAATGTCTCACGAGCTACAGAGGTGTCGTCTGGCATGGAGGGTGACACCCAACATATTCGGCGAAAAAGAAATGACATTCATACAAGCTATAGAGGTATCACAGGCGTGGTGGATAACACCCGACCTATTCGGTGAAAAAGAAAAGTCTCGCGAGCGCTGACACGTGAGCTATAGAGGCGTCATCGTCATGTAGGGTGACACCTGGCACACAAGATATTCGCAAAAAAGAAATGTCCCGCAAGCCCCGATAAACGAGCTATAGAGGCCTCATAGGCGTGGCAGATGACACCCGACCTGTTCAGTGAAAAAGAAATGTCTCGCGAGCGCTGACACACGAACTATAGAGGAGTCATCGGTATGGAGGGTGGCACCCGACATATTCGGCGAAACAGAAATGTCACGGGAGTGCCGACATGCGAGCTATAGAGGTGTCATCGGCATGGAGAGTGTCACCCGACATGAGATATTCGGCAAAAAATAAATGTCTCCTAAGCCCCGACATATGAGCAATAAAGGCGTGTAGGCATGGCGGATGACACCTGACACGCGAGCTATTCAGCGAAAAAGAAATTCCTTGCGAGCGCCTCCATGCGAGCTGTAGAGGTGCCATCGGCATGGCGAATGACACCCCACGACATTTCTTTTTCTCTATTTGGTGAAGAAATGTCTCGTGCGAGCTACAGAGGTGTCGTCGGCGTGGCGAGTGACACCCAACCTATTCGACGAAAAAATGTCTCGCGAGCACAGACATGCGAGCTTTAGAGGCGGCGTCAGCATGGCAGGTTACATCCATCACGCGGATGGTGCCGAATAGCTCGTGTGGCAGATTACACCCGTGAAGCATGCTATTCGGTGATTTTGTGATGTCGGGTATCACCCGACAGTCGAGCTGAAAGGCTTAAAAACGTTTGCACCGAAATTTTCACAAGCACAAAGCCACATGTAATCAATGTAAAGAGTTTGCAAAAGGCGCTGAGCTGAGCTACCTCTCGGCTTTTGCGCACAGCACTCTCAAATGGCTGTACGGGGAATCACGTGACAAACAGTGTACGAGAAGAAGGCCTCCGTTGGCGGGGGAAGGCAGAATATCGAAGGCGTACAGGGACTATCTGAGAAGTGCAATTTTTTTACCAAAAGACAGTAAAAAATAGAAAATTGAATGCAGGGATCTTTGCGTGGGCTTTTCCGTAGGTTTTTTTGGTGACTTCCATAAAACCATAAAATGGAATGAAAAATCCGTACAAACTATGGAACATCCGTAAAAGTTGGCATCTCTGAATACCTATGAATCTTTTAGAAACAACCAGGGGCAGTTCGTTATTAGGGGCCAGAGGGGCCAGGCCCCACCTAAAAATTTCTATTTCTATAATTTTTTTTTTTTTTTTTTTTTTGCCCTGATTCTTATTCTCTCTCTTAACTACATGGTGATAAACCTTTCCCTTTAAAAACCATTACTTAACGGAAAAGTTTCCTTCAAAAACGAAAAACTATTTTCCGAGGAAAGAGATCATGTTTAGAGTGCGAGGTTATTGGGGCCAGCTCCAACAGGACCCAGTAACATCACTACGCAAGCAAAGAGGAGACGATTTCCTCCCCGTCTCATTCGGTATGAAGACCTACATACAACACTGTCTTAACCGCGCGTGGAAAAAAGCTGTGGGGCCAGATCTATCTGGCCCCGCGCTAATTTGATTGGCCGGGAGAGTATTCGTTTCCTTAATGCCGTGGGTTGACAAAGAAGCTTACTCCAACCAAGCTCAAGGTTGGCGGAAGATTTTCAAATGCCGTAGCAAAGTTCAGTTAGTTGTTTTTTTCTGTGTGTGTGTCCCTCTCAGTGATGTGTTGTTCCTTTGTGTCGTGACTTTTTTTGCTTGTCGAGTACAATGAATGGAGTGGATATTTTGTTAATATCTCCGTTCTTTGCTTTAAATCAGGAAGAAAAGCTACATTTAAAAACTCAGTGCTTCACCCCAAGAATGTTTAGTTTGAGCTTCACTTAAAAAAACACAGTGCTTATCAGCCCAAGAATTTGAGTTTCCAAGAGTATGAAGTTTGCAAAGCACTTTGCAGAACTAATTTCAGTTTTAACTAAGATGATTTTCTATGTTAAAAATAAATAAATAAATGAGAAAACCTGTAAGTATAATTTGCACATGAGTACATATATGTTTTTAGGTTTCACAAGTTCTTTAAAAAAAAGTTAAACCTTTCAAATAATGCAAATGGTAGTATGGTACTCATTCTATATGGGACGAAATTCATGAAACATTCCCTCCCTGCATATATTTGGAGTCATTATTTTTTCACTACATTTTTTTATCCTGTGAATCCTGTGATTATTATTCCTCAGAATAGATTAGTTGTGCTTAAATTTCCTCAGAATAGAGCACAAATGCATTCTATTCTGAAGAATTTTTTTGTGTGCAATACAATAGTTGAAACATTCCTACCTGGTTTGGGCATTATTGTGAGTAAAGAAAGTAAACAGAGGCAAAGTAAAGGAATCTTGGGAGGGGGGTCTGAATAGTTGGCTTAATAATGACAGGTTTTTTTATTTCATTGTTGGACTTCGGCTACTGGCCCCACCCGTTTCAGTTGCCACGAGCTGCCACAGGAAACAACCATCGTATCTTGCCCGGCAGAGCCATTTTCAGCCGTCCTCCCTGTCAACGAAATAGCTAACAACTGACCTTACGCTGTATTTACGTAATTGCGCACCTCGCTCAGAACGAAATAACTGCATCATCCCAAAGAGCATGGAATGACAAATAAACAATCTCAATTGCACAACACTGCAAAAGACTACAAAACCATCTGTAAACAATCTTCAACAGGATTTCGTAACATACAGCATCGTTTCTCCTACATACCACGTGATTACAACAAAACTCCTTCTCAATAAGCTCTACTTACATCGCAAAACCTATTAGTCACTTATGCTGAAAAAACAACGAATTAGAAGGTAGGTCAAAAACATTCCAAAATTTTGGGATTGGCGGTAAGTGTTGATTAAGCATTGTTATAGGTTTAACCAAATTACGTGTAGACCTTAAAAAGCGTCATTCGAGTCGCCGTTTAAAACAGCATTTTTTGCCGTGAAAACATTTCTTTCGTTCAGCAGTTTTTTTGTAAATTGTCGTTTCGGCGCAGTTGGGTGCAAATATTAATTTTTTTTTCGTAATTTGTAGCAGTTTGGCGAATGAGATTGGTGCAGTTCGGCGCAAACTTTCGATCACTGCATTCACCCCTGGTTTTGCAAAGCCGCTGAAACTACAATGGGTGCACCTAATTTTTCTCACAACACCTCTGAAACACAATGCCACACCACAGTTGATTGGCTGTTGAACACAGTGTCAGAAGTCGGTGGCAAATGCACTTTAAGACTAGCGGCTAGCGAAGGCAGTCTTTGTTTTTCACAGTCAGTCTCTCAATTGTATCTCTTAACTATTTAAAATCAACCATTACTTCTATTTTTTATGTTTATCTTAATTTATTTCACATTATTTTTCATTATCAGTCTCTCAATGGTATCTCTTAAACTAATTAAAATCAACTATTCTATTTTTTATGCTTATCTTAATTTATTTCACGCTATCATTCTTCTATTAAGAAGAATGTGGCAAGTCAGTTTTTAGAAAAAATAATAAAATAGTATGTACAGCAGATAAGAAAAAAGCCCATAAAGAAGAACTTAAAGTCATCCTTGCAAAAAATAACTCTCCTAAAGGAGAAATTGAGAAGCTTCTAAACTTTATATGCAAGAAAAACCCACAACAGCAACAAGTAAAATTCACTAGAAAAATTACTTATCACAAAGGTTTATTCGAGTCTTTGAAGCAAATTAGTAAGAAGTATAATATAAGGATATCTCAGAGTTTAGAGAACAAAGTTAAAAAATGCTTCCCTAAAATAGTTCACAGAGAAGAAGATATTTTAAAAATACAAGGAGTTGTCTATGAAGTAAAATGCAGTTGTGACTGTCTTACATAGGTGAGACAGGTCGCAGACTAGAAACTTGTATAGCAGAGCATAAAGCTGCTATAAAAAATTGCTCCAACAAGACAGGTTTATATCAATTCATCAAACATTTCAATGTGTTGAATTTTTTACGTGGTTATAATTCTTATTATACATAAATGTCAACAATTCTGTTGTTGCATTATTTACTGTTTCTCACGTTATTGTTGAAATGCTTTCAGGAAATATTTATAATATAGAAATAAATAGATAATAAAAGTTTCAAAATGTTTCTCACATTTGGTCATGAAGTATTCCTGGGTATTGCAGAGTCCTTTGTAGTCTTTATAAGTTGTTAAAAAGTCATGAAGCATTCCGGGATATTGCAGAGTCCTTTGTAGTCTATTGTGATGAAATCTTCAAATGGTTAGGTGAAAGCAGTAAATGAGTATCACTCTTTTTGAGTCGTTATTTAAAAGAAGATATTTAAGATCATTAAAATAACTAAATATTCCGAACCTTATGTTGAAGGGGAGTCGATCTGGTAAGAAATATCTTGTATTGACGAAAGTTCGATCTTCGTTTCCTGCAGCACCAAATTCCCATACTAGTTTCAACTACCATTCCGTAGTCTTCTTCAGTGGGTATAAATGATGTATCATTCATCATTCATGTTGTTTCTTGGCCACCTATCTCAAATCTACTTGCAGAGTCAAAAGTTCCAAGTCGGCAGAACCACAGCACATTCGGATTTTGGTTTGACTGCACACCTCACGTCATGCGTGTTTCTAATTGGATCGTCCGAATTTGTTCCTGATTGTAATTCCTCAGGTGTCACCATCTTCTGTTTGTCGACAGACTTATAATTTATCTTTTCTGTATTTTTTATTTTTATTATGGTCTTTTTCTTTTTCTATAAGGTATCTCCAAGCATATGGAAGATCCATTGGGTCATTATAATTACAATTTGTCTCTCTAGTTTTTTCTATCATCACTGCTTCCGATGTTAAAATTTGAGCTTTTGTTTTATGTGATGTTATTAATTTTGCTTCCAGCCAATCTGGGACAGCTTCATTTTCAATGCAATGTTGAATTAAAGATGTTTTGTTCTCTTTTTTGTTCCAGTTGGATATATGCTCTCCCAATCTGGTCCTAAATCTTCTTTTAGTACTTCCTATGTATATTTTATTCTTTTCTTCAGTTCCTTTCGTTACCGTAGAGTATTTTGTTGGTATACAGTATACTCCAGCTTTATCAAGTATTGATCTTTTTTCGCTTCCAGTTGTCAATATGGTTTCGTTATCGATAACTGTCTCTGCCAGTATATTTTTTTTTCGCGCATTCCTTCCTTAAAATATTCGTTAGTGGAGGAATGTAGGGAAATTTACTTGCAAATTTCATTTCAGTTTTAGGTTTAATGTTGTAATAAACAGATTTTTTCGTATTTTCAAGTATTTCTTCAATAATCTTTTTTCTGTATCTAAACTTCATAGCTGTTTCGGTTATCCAGTTAATTTCTAAAATTTCTTTACTTTTATTACTTGAGTGGGTTAAAGCTCTTCTAACATAGAATTGTAATGCTGATCTTTTATATATTCCCATGGATGGCTTGAATCAATCGGAATAATTGCTGAAATAAACGTTAGTTTTCTATAGACTTCATATTCACTCATATTGTTGTTTCTAAATAAAGAAATGTCTAAAAAATGTAGTTGTCTGTTAATTTCTTTTTTCCATAGTAACTTGTATTGACGGATAAAAGCTATTGTATTTTTGTATGAATGCATCAAGGTCTTTTTCAGATTGCTGCCAGAAGATAAGGTATATTATAAACATTTCCCGAAAGCATTTCAACAATAACGTGAGAAACAGTAAATAATGCAACAACAGAATTGTTGACATTTATGTATAATAAGACAGGTTTAGATAGGCATGCTTGAGAAACTGGTCGCAACACATCAGTTTCCAAAGCAATTTTCAAAAAAGAAAGATAAAAGAAGGAATAGAAATAGAGAAAAATCGGAATTCCATCATCAATGACTGCAGAGGATTATCCCTGCCTAACATCTGGCAATATTTGGTGAAAAACAACTGTAACTGTCAAGGTTAACCGTAACCACGATTAAGACAACAAAAGACAGCCTGAAGAAGGATAAGAGTTTTCTCGGAAAATTTGCAATTAAAATAAAAAATTTCCTAGTAGAAATTTCCCTAATTGAAGTTTTGATTAAGTAAATGAATAAAGGATAATGTTCAAGAAGCCAAAAGTTCCAGAGACAAGCAGATTCAAATCATTTGAGCTTATGCACCCGCCCCTAGTAATCTTGAGGTAAAAATTGAAGAGTTGTATACACAAATTTAGCTTCTAAACAACAAAGGGAAGCAGCACTTGAAGATTATGGGCGATTTCAATGCAAAAACACGGCAACAGAATGAAACTTTGGTAGGAAAATTTGGTCACGCAACAGAAACCAGCATGGAAACACTCTTAAAGAGTTTACAGAAGCAGAACAGTTTTTCATCATGAACTCCTTTTTCAAGAAAAGGCCACATAAGAAATGGACATGGAGGCATCTTAATAAGATGACAAGTGAATTTTGTGTAACAAGAAATTTGTTGCTGAAGACTGCAATGTGCTAAACAGGTTCAACACAGGAATTAACTGTGGGATGGTGAGGATGCATGATGTACCTCAACAGTAAACTTGAACTGAACATGGCAAGCTCATAAAACAAACAAAATGTAATGACATGACAAACCTTAAAAGGCATCATAATACCTTCAACTACAACTGAGGAAACAATCCTCTGGTCTAGAAGGTCTAGCATCAGAAGAGGTAGACATATCTGAAGTTAATAGAAAACTAAGCAAGGTTCTTTTGGAAACTGCAATAAAAATTTGTGGTACTAAGAACAAACTGCATATGAAAAAAATATCAGAAAGAACAAAAATGCTGATGGAAAAGAGAAGGAAGATGAGGACAAACAAAGATGTCATTTCCAAAGTGGAATATATAGAGCTATACAAGATGGTCAGAAAAAGTACCAATGAAGACATAAGGAAATTCAATTGTGAGCTGGTGAGAAAAAGCAAGGAAAACAATCAAAGCCTGAAGAAAGCAAAAGGTAATCTCAGTAATGGAAGAAAACAGATGGCACTGAGAAAAGAAGACATGACGATTATGGGCAAAACACGTAACAATATTAACAAATAAAGGTAACTTGATCACGCTTGTTACGTTAACTGAAACTTTTACAAAAAGTTCGTAAGTTGGAAGCTTTCGACCTTATCTTAGGTCTTCATCACGCCAATGGAGGACTAAGATTGTTGCCAGATTCTACATTTGAATTTTTCTTATTTTTGTTGCCAAAACTTAGAATTGATCTCCAGATCAACGGAGTCCGTTGATCTGGAGATCAATTCTAAGTTTTGGCAACAAAAATAAGAAAAATTCAAATGTAGAATCTGGCAACAATCTTAGTCCTCCATTGGCGTGATGAAGACCTAAGATAAGGTCGAAAGCTTCCAACTTACGAACTTTTTGTAAAAGTTTCAGTTAACGTAACAAGCGTGATCAAGTTACCTTTATTTGAAAAGAAGACAGTACTGTAACAAGAAACAGAGGCAAAATTTTGACTAGAGTGAAAGAGTACTACACAAAACTATATGAAAGGGATGATGTATCTATTCCAGACATAATGAAACTTACCCACACCAAAGTTCCTGCAATTCTCCTGATGATTGGTAAAATGCTACAATGATCCTGCTACATAAAAATGGCGACATTGAGGATATCAGGAACTACAGACACATCAGTTGTTTATGCAATCTTTACTACGGTTCTTTCACAAGTGATCGTAGAATGCGAAATTCCACAAAATCCACACTTATATCTAAATATGTTTTATTTTATCATAATGGAGTATTGAGAACATCTTGAAAGTTTATTTTCAGAAAATTTATTTAATCTCAAAATTACATCACACATTTCATGTTTTGCCAAGGTTGTTTTCAAATGCCGATAAAATGATTTATCTTCCAAATGGAAATATAAAAAAATTTCCACCATGTTTTTACCAAATAGACAGGTAACCTTTTCTTCACGAACATGATCTAAGCTGAAGAGCAAAGTCCATACAGACTTTTATGATTAACACTAAGTCCTATCATTAATATGTCACACATGGACAAGCAAGAAAATAACTACCTAGTATCCATACCAAAAAACCTACTTACCTTTGAACCATTTCCTCCTGCTCTTTAACCATGTGAGCAAGTTGCTGAAATATTGTTCCCAACTCAACAATGGTAGCTTCAATGTTCTGCATGGTGTCAGCTCGATTCTGGATATAGGAGTCCTACAAGATAATATATAAATATACATATGTAAAATCTGAGCAATCCCAGTTTCACTTATCTGTTACACTTTTCATTGAATGAAATAAAGCATTCCAATACATACATTAGGCACAGGAAAACACATTTGCCACTAGCAGGTGAATTTCAAGTCATAAAACCTTCTCCTCCTTTCCTTTTTGTACAAAATCTATGTTAGCAATGAGAAATCTCTGCTGTAATTTTTTACTTATAAAGGAACCTTGATTCTAAATAAAGTTATTTGACTTAAAAAATGAATCTGTTCTTTTTTACCCTTTAATCTAAATTTTGTATGAATGACAAATGCCAGCAGCAAAATAGAAAAGTTAATGAGATTTTCTCAAAAGGATGCTACAAATATATATATATATATATATATATATATATATATCATCATCATCATTGTCAACCATTATCAATCCACTGCTAGACGAAGGTCTCCCCAAGTTTCCTCCACAACGGTCTGTCTTGTGCCAGTCTCCTCCATGTCACCCCTGCATACTTTCGAATTTCATCCACCCATCTCCCATGTGGTCTTCTTCTGGGTCTTTTCCTGTCCCTTGGAATCCAATCTAAAATTTCGGCTGTCCATCGATGATCTGTCCTTCTGGCAGTATGTCCAGCCCATTGCCATTTCAGGGATTTAACTCTGATCATGATGTCTTCCACTCTTGTCATTTTTCGGATCCACGAGTTCCTCTTCTTATCTCTCCTGGTTACACCAAGCATGCACCTCTCCATGCTTCTTTGAGTTGTCTGCAGCCTTTGTATGTCTCTTTTAGTTAAGGTCCACGTCTCTGCACCATACGTAAGCACTGGAAGGATGCATTGATCAAACACTTTTCTTTTAAGACATAATGGCATATTGCTCTTGAAAATTATGCTGTTTCTTCCAAAAGCTCTCCAGGCAAGTTTTGTACGCCGATTAATTTCTTCATCAATGTGACCCTCACTTGATATCTGCTGTCCAAGATAAACGTACGTGTCTGTTATCTCCAGCTTTTCTCCATCAATCGATAAATCTTCATTTCTTGTAAAAGCATTGAACATCACTTTTGTCTTCTGAAAGTTCATTTTTAATCCCACTTCTTTACTCTTGTCAGCAAGTTCCTGGATCATACTCTGCAGCTCTGATGGGGTAGTTGCAAAAATGACTACGTCATCAGCAAAACGAAGGTGGGTTAGATAATCTCCATTAATCTTTATCCCCTTGTTTTCCCAGCTCAGTGACTGAAAAACACCCTCCAATGTGGCATTAAAGAGCTTCGGAGATATGGTGTCACCTTGTCTCACTCCCTTTCCAATTTTTACGTGTGTTGTATTTTCAAACAGCCTAATCTTTGCACTTGCATTTTCATAGATGTTATTAATAATATTAATGTATGCATCTTCAATACCGCAGGTTTTCAGAGCCATTGTAACTGCTGATGGTTTCACCGAATCAAAGGCTTTTTCATAATCAATAAAAGCCATGCACAATGGAAGTTCATATTCCCTCGCTCTTTCAATTAGTTCTCTCAGCACATGGATATGATCTATTGTGCTGTAGCCACTCCTGAATCCAGCTTGTTCTCTCGGTTGAGCCATGTCCAGTGTTACCTTCAAGCGGTGTGAAAGAACTTTAGTGAAGATATATATATATATATCCATGCAATTTTTAAAGGACTCATACTTTAAAGAAGACAAACATTATATATACAATCTAGAACAAGAAAGATGACACCAAATTTTCGGGTGTAATAAGCAAGTCTTTTGAATCCGTTTTGACGCAAATTAAATTTATCAAAGCTATTCAAAATCAATGGAACTGGCATGGAAACCAATAGATTTGACGAAAGAAAGAAGATTTTCAATCGGGTTTTTAATCCCTCAGATATTGCTGTAAACGGAATCGTGAGCTTACGAACTCTTAGAAACAGAGATATCGACAAAAATAAGATGTGACTTTACGTCCCCTGGTGGGAAAACCATGCATTATTTTAGGAAGAAAGTATTCTCAAAAGGTGTATCCATATAAGCAATATCGGTCGAAGAAGAAAAAAATTAGTCGAGTTTTCAGGAGCCCAGATTTTGCAACAAATACTTCAGAAGCAGAAATTAACACTTATGACCCCTGGTGGCTAAACCATTCTTTGCCAAACATTAGAAATTATGTGAAAAATATTTTCCATCAGGTCTTGTATGCGATACAGGAAGAATTATTTCAAATCAGATCTTTAGGAGCAGAAATAACGCAGAAAACACAATTTACCTTTGTGCCCCTAGCAGAAAGTCTATGATTTACTTGAAAATTTTGAATTTATAGGAAAAACATTTCGCATCGGAAACACTATCCAACAAAGAACGGATTTTTCAAATTGTACTCTTAGAAGTAGAGATATTGACAAAAATAAGATATACATTTACGCCCTGGCATAGAAACCATGCATTTTTTCAAGAAGAAAATTTTCCTAAGAGGTTTGTCGACATGAGGAGTAGTATCGGTCAACAAACAACTCTTTTTTCAATCGAGATTTTAGAAGCTCATATTTTGCTGCAAATACATCAGAAGCGGAAATTAAGACTTACACCACCTGGTGGCCAAACCATTTTTTACAAAAATTTAGAAAATGTGTAAACAATTTTCCATCAGGAGCTGTATGCGGTGCAGAAAGAATTTTTAAAATCGGAGATTTAGAAGCAGAGATATATTGGAAAACGCAATTTACATTTACGCCCCTTAGCGGAAAGTCTATGAATTACTTGAAACTTTTGAAATTATATGAACCACATGTCACACTAGAAACAATATCCAACAAAGAGGGAATTTTTCAAATCGGACTCCTAGAAGTAGAAATATTGACAAAAATAAGAAATACATCTACGCCCCCTGGCGTAGAAACCATGCACTATTTTAAGAAGAAAATGTTTCTAAAAGGTTTGTTGACATGAGTAGTATCAGTCAACAAAAGACTTTTTTTCAATCGAGAATTTAGATCATCATATGTTGCTGCAAATACAACAGAAGAGAAAATTAAGATTTACGCCTCCTGGTGGCCAAACTATTTTTTTTTACAAAAATTAGAAATTATGTGCAAACGATTTCCCATCGGGAGCTGTATCCGGTGCAGAAAGAATTTTCCAAATCAGAGATTTAGATATAGGGAAGAACGCAATTTACCGCTACACCTCCTAACGGGAAGTCTATGAATTACTTGAAAATTTTGAAATTACATGAAAAACATGTCACACGGAAAACACTATCCAACAAAGAAGGAATTTTTCAAATCGGACTCCTAGAAGTAGAGATATTGACAAAAATAAGATGTACATCTACGCCCCTGGCGGAGAAACTGTGTAATATTTTAAGAAGAAAATATTCCAAAAAGGTTCATCGATGTGAGTGGCATCAGTCCACGAAAGAATTTTTTCAATCGATATTTTAGAAGCTCCGATTTTATCACTTGCGCCCCTGGTGGCCAAAGTATTCTTTACCAAAAATTTGAAATTATATGCAAAATATTTTCCATCAGGAGATGTATCCGCTGAAGAAAAAAAATTTCAAATTGGAGTTTCAGAAGAAGAGTTACAGAGGAAAAGGTAATTTACTTTCACGCCCCTAGCGGTAAATCTATGTGTAATTTGAAAAAGAAACTATCTAAAACACTGTTCGACATAAATGGAATCGAAAGATAAAAAAAAAAAAAAATTCAATCGGATGTTTAGAAGCAAATATGTGGAATAAAACTTATTTTTGAGTTCAACATCTGAATTTACGCCCTCTACCGGTGAAATTGTACATCGTAAAAAAAACAAAACAAAATAAAGGATCATTATTTGCATATTTCAAGCTTCCCAATGCAAAAAGAATGTTTCAAATCGGACTAATAGTTGCAGAGATATCATGGGTACGGACGGACGGACGGACAAACCGATAACAGAAGCACGATCGTTTTTTACAAAAGACGTGCTAAAAATGAAAATTGGTACACTGTTATGGAGTAGTCATTTTCTGAAAAACAAAACACTAAGAAGTAAATTATAGGAATAAATGATTTGAGGTATTTCATTTTTGAATTAAAAGAGATAAAAATAATTTATGTACAAATTCGAATTTGAAATTATTGTTTTTTAACATCAGTACAGTAACTTGAGATGTTGAACTTAAAATTCATTGAATATATGCATCAATGCTTTTCAAATAACTTGTTCTATTAGGGTCAGAAATATGGCTATCGTATATACTCGCGTATAAGTCGACCCCCTCCCCCGCACACACACACACACACTTTCAGAGTAAAGACATCATAAAAATCAAAAACTCGCGTATAAGTCGATCCCGGAATGAGAAAAAAAAAAAAAATTCAATGAATTTATTCAAAAACGAAAAAAAAAAAAAAATGAGATATATATATAACAATAAATTTAATTTGCATACCCAAAAACTTCATCGGAACCCTTCAAAATCCAATTCCGAGTCAGACTCGCCAAACAGTTAAAAAAAGTATTTCTCTGTCATCGGCGCGTCATCGTAAACATCAGTATTCCCATCTATGCCTGTATCATAAGAATCACTGTCGTTGTCACTCATAAAAATCTCATCGTCCTCTGTGCCACCAAGTTCGTTACTAATGCAACATTTCTAGAATGATTTCACGACCATTTCTGCAGATATTGCATCCTAAGCATCCTTGATCAATCGCGCAATCAAAACTACATCTGGCTTCTTTAGATTTCCGCCCTTGGTTTCAGCTGGCAAATCAAAACTTATCCAATCCGCCAATACCTCCGCACATTGTCCTAGAAGGGCTTATTAAGGCAGACATCTAGTGGTTGAAGAACAGATGTCAACCCACCTGGGAGGACAGCAAGAGTTGTTTTTGAATTTTCTGCAGTTTTTTTTTCACTTCTGCACAGCGGTGTGCAACAAACATATTCCACACCAAAAGGGAAGGTTTTCCTCAAAATTGCACCTGGCCTTTTGTTCCACACATTCTTTAACCAGTCAATTGTTCCAGATTCATTCATTCATCCTTTTTCATGGGCACAAACGAGCACACCAGACAGAAAGAAGACGCTTTTCGGCAGAATTTTGCATTTGAAAATATAATAATTACCAGAGGTAGCTTCCTGCGTCCGCTAAACAGGAAAGAACAACCGTGAAACTGGTTTTTTCGTGGCCAGTCGTTTTAATCAAGATATTTTTTTTGCCTTTTTGGTTCACCGTCTTATTTCCAAGAAGGTATACAGGGTGGTTTCATCCATGTTCCCTATTTGGGAAAGTTCAAAAGCAGTTTCTTTTCTCTTTTGAATTACATACTTTTGAAATTCCATTATCTTTGCTTCAAGATCACGAGGTAACTTTTGTGCAATTTTGGTGCGCTGGCGTAGACACAACCCATTCATGAACCTTGTGCACCAACCTGGTAAGGCACGCAAAGTGTTATTTGCGGCTGCAAACTTTTAATCTTTTGCGAGCTTCATTGCTCGCAAACGTATACCAGTTCGCATTACAATGTAACCATTTTGTCTGCAGCCCACAATCCAATCATTCAAGACACTTTCCAGCTCTGGAAAAGATCCTGTTTCACCCCTTTTGCGATTTTCACCAAGTCCTGTTTTTTTTTATGCCAATCTCGAATCAGTTTTTCGTTAATGCCAAATTGACGTGAAGCAGCACAGTTGCTAGTATTTTCTGCAAAAGAAATCACTTTCAACTTAAATCCTGCATTATAGGACATTCGCTTCTTCACACAATCCGTATCAGCCATAATAGGAGAAGCGAGACAAAAACACGTGTGATTAAGAACAAGCAACACCTAACAATGGCTGTCGCATGGCTGCATTAGGTCGTTGGTCAGCGCAATAAACTGGTAGTCGGGAGGGCGGAGCTTTCGATGCGCGGCTGTGACTGCGCTGCGGATACGCAAAGCCAGGAGACTTTTCAAAGAGGGGAGAAATTCGGAGGGCCACGATTTTGTAATTACTACCGCATCAGTGTTTTTTTTTTTTTTTTTTTTTTTTCTTCTTTTGGGATGGATTGCCTTTTGCCTCACGGGAAAAACTTTTGGACTCACGAATTTTTTAGGCTTCGCGTATAAGTCGACCCCCTTACTTTGAAGCTCCTCCTTTTTGTTCCAAATTTCTCGACTTATACGCGAGTATATACAGTAATTATTCTTTAAAAGTGGTCAGAGATGCAGGCTTCTGGCAGATTACGATTACTCAAGTTGCGGCCAGGTTCAAGTCTTTGAAGAGGCATGGATGAATTTGTCTGTCATATGACACTGGTTCTACTACCTTCCTGGAACCAGATGCCCTAAATAAAGGCCAGGTACCTCCTTACAGCCTTACACGGAAGTGCCAAAAATCATGGGATACGTACCAAATATTGTGTACGACCTCCTCTAGTCTGTCAAAATGCAGCAACTTGACATGGCATCAATTCCATAAGTGGCCGGAAGACTTCTGGAGAGATGTTGAGCAATGCCATCTGAACAGCCGCCAACAGTTCCTTGGTATTTGTAGATGCAAGATCTTGGCTGCGAATGGACCTTTCCAACATGTCCCAAAAATGCTCTATTGGGTTCATGTCGGGAGAATGTGCTGGCCACACCATCTGTCAGAACTGCCCAGAATGCTCCTCGAACCAATTTTGGACAACTTGGGCGCAATGACAAAATGCATTGTCTGCCAGGAAAATCCCATTGTTATTGGGATACACGAAGTCCACGAAGGGCTGCAAATGGTGACCCAGCAAAGCAACAAAGCAATTACCAGTTAATGACGCATTTACGAGGACCAGAGGACCCAAACCATGCCCCGTAAAGACACCCCTCACATGTATGGAACCATCACCAGCTTGCACAGTGCCTTGTTGACAGCTTGGGTCCATGGCCTCATTGGGTCTGTGCCACACTTGAACCCTACCATTAGCTCGTAACAACTGGTAGCGTGACTCATCGGACCACGCCACGTGTTGTCAGTCTCTACTTCCAGGGTCCAATTACCATGTTCACGAGCCCAGGTGAGGCACTGTGTCCGATGTTGTGGCGTTAACAAAGGCATTCTGGTAGGCCTTCTGCTCCCATACCCCATGGACACTAAATTACACTACACTAACCTGATGGATATGTCTCTGGTACCTCCTGCATTGAATGTGGATGTTATTTGAGCCAGTGTTGCTTGTCTGTTAGCATGGACAATCCTGGTCAGATGCCAATGGACATGGTCATTCAGCACCTGTGGTCGGCCACTGCGCTGTCCACGGTGGTGTACGTGTGTACCGAGAATACCTGATGGGACAGCGCAGTGGTCGGCCACTGCGCTGTCCCATCAGGTATTCTCGGTACACACGTGACACTGTTGATCGAGGAATGTTGAATGTTTGCACAATGACCGAAATTGAATGTCCCATCCGTCTGGCTCGTTCAAACTCCGATTATTCACGTTGGCTTGCCATAATCCTACTGGCAGTTGTTAAACCTGAATCAGGAGATTACACCTCGCAACTGATAAATATCGTGGTGTGCATCAAAGCCTTAATATGATGGCAGCAAAAGTTAAAAATTTGCATACTGCTATCCCGTGACTTTTGGCACCTCAGTGCATATATGCATGTAGTAAAACTATAAAACCAAACAAAAAGCAAGTGGCCAGTGACAGGGAAGAATGTTGTTCCACAATATTTTTGAACAAATTGGCCAAGAGGTATTGACAGTTGACTGATACTGTGGCAACAGGAAGGGGAAAACACAGAACCTTCCAGAGAAGCAATGACAAATAGTACAACTGGAATATCTAACAGAAAGCACCGGCAAACAAGTCTGCAACTCCAGGTATGACGAGGAGTGTTGCTGAGCCACTTATGACCACTCGTGCAGTTTACAAATAATTGCTCCAAGTAGGGCTGATACTGTGCCCCACAGCACTATTTGTCCTTCCTCGTACTGACTGATTAAACACTTATTTCGCTGGAAGATATTTAGTTTTAGACTTCAAAATGTTTGTTTTCCAGGGCAGTTACATACATGTGTATCACTAAGCTGTTCTCTGAGATTCAGAGGTTAGCTCCAAAAAGAAATACAAACTACCAGATATATTTTTTACTTACTGTTGCCTTATCAAACTTCTCCATTTACAACGATCTTGACATACAACTCGGACTTCACTGACATCCATCATACGCCGTACACAAGATCTTCTATACTTCATACTCAATCTTTTTCTCATGCAGACACTCCTGAATCAGATCCTCCCATGACTTCCTTGGTCTTTCTCTGCCTTTCCTTCCTGCCACTTGGGCTAAAAAGATTTTCTTAGTAAGCATCTCATCATTCATTCTTTCAGCATGGCCAAACCACCAAAGCATATTAGTCTCCACCTTGCTAACAACATTTGCTTCTTATTACACAACTGCGACACATCTTCATTTCTCACACAACCAGAACATGTCTTGCCACAAACTCCCCATAAGTAACACATTTCTCCAGCACACAAGCTACTTCTACGTTTCTTCTGTAGTACCGAGGTCTCACTGCCATACATGAAAGTAGGAACAATTACACTTTCATACACAGCCATGCAGGACTCTCTTGAGAACCCATTATTTCTGTGAAAACCTCCCAGAGCAGCCATGACTTTCAATGAAGAATTCACTCTCCTACTAATTTCAATTTGTTCTCTCTGTCAGACAGGCTTCCTAAATACACAAACTCATTCACCTGGTCAATTATTGTGCCATTTAGACTTATATTACATTCAGTGATACCAGTTTCTCTCTCAAAAAACCATAATTTTGGTGTTTCCCTTTTTTATACTTAGTTTGAATTTCATGCAAACTTTGTGCATCTAGTACAATATACTCTGCAACTCACTTTTGCTCTCTGCCAACAGGACAGTGTCATCAACATACAGCAATCTGCACACACGGATATCACCAAGACATAAACCAGCCATGGTGACATTACACAACCTTGTCTGACTCCTGCACCAACAGAGAACCATTTTGATAAAACACCATTCACTCGTACACAAGCTCTACTGCCAGCATATACGGCTTTTACACTAATAAGTAGATTCCCAGTAACACCATATTCATTCAATACCTTCCACAATGATGATAGAAAGCAATTTTGAAAGCAATTTTAAAAATTGCTTTCTATATTGATAATAGAAAGCAATTATTTCTATCATTGTGGAAAGTATTGAATGAATATGGTGTTACTGGGAATCTACTTAATAGTGTAAAAGCCGTGTATGCTGGCAGTAGAGTTTGTGTATGAGTGAAAAGAGCTTGTGTACAAGCAATTTTAAAATTTACTTTCTATTTTGATAATAGAAAGATAATAGAATTTGACAATAGAAAGATAATAGAATTTGATAATAGAAAGATAATAGAATTTGATAATAGAAAGATAATAGAATTTGATAATAGAAAGCAATTTTTTGCCACATCACTGAAAAGTTCTTATTCCATAGTCATCTATTTCCATGCATATTGGTGGCAGGGAGGTCAGATATTAATCTCCTTGAGTGAGCAAAGCACGTCCTAGAAGGAACGGCCATCTCAGGCTCGCAGGAAGGTATCCACATGCTGTTGTGTCTACAACTGCTATGTTACAAACCAAAATGGCTGAAAATATGGCACACAAACATCTTGCACACGAGCATCACACGAGATGAAAGATGTGACACCACTCCACCGCAATCCATAAAAAGAAATGTCATCATGAGTAGACACTGCAGGGAGCTAGAACAAAGTGATGAAATCAATCCAAACATTTTGGTAAATTATTTTTTTCATTGCAAGAAAAAAAATTCCAGAATTATTCCAGGATCTTTCACAAAAATATAAAAAATTAAGGGCTTTCCAGGTCTGGGAAAAACAGGAAAATCAAATTCCAGGACTTTTCCAGAATTCCATGGGCCGTGTGAACCCTGTGTAAGGGATAGCATACTTCAACAAAAATTGGGAGATGCGGATTCGATTCCTCCTCCAAGGTGATGAAGTTTTCAAGTTTTCTAAGAATGTTGATGATTGGTGAGCACTACAAGCAATTTCAGTGTTAATAATATGATTGCTGTGAATAAACAGTATTCAATACTTGATTGCTATGAATATTCCTAGTACATCCCAAAGAGATCTTCAAGATGTAATAGACCATTCAAATATAAATGGGACTTTTGAATTTTCCCCCAGCAAACACTCTGAGAAGAAAGCTAACCATGGTGAGACATTGCCCTCACTTTTATTTCTTATCTATTTGCTAGTCAGATATGTAAGATTATGTTATCATGAGCGAACAGCATCTACCATGCAACAGAACAATCTCATCAATTTATTTGTCAGTAAAGGGTTACAGCCATCAGAAATTCCCAAGAGGTTTCAAAGAAAGTTTGGAGAAGAGTGCCTTTCATAATCTTGCGTGCACAAGTGATCCACAAGTGTTAAGAAATAAGAAAATGGATGGCAGCAATTAATATGGATTTCTTGCAATATAAGTTTTTCCATCAACATATTTTTTAGAAAATGCAACTGGCAGCAAAAGCAAAATAGTTTTTGTCAGAATTTTGTGCTGTGGGGGTAAGGTGGCAACACTGCACCAAATGGCACATGCGGTTAGTTGTGTTAGGACGTGGTAACCAACAAGGTGTACATTCCTCACTGTCTGTTGTTTATGTTTAGTCTTGGGAAAGCCACTGCAAGACAAATGGAGTGAATCTGTTCAACATGCAGCAAGAAAGCTGTAGGTGCATGCACACGTCGTGAGTGGCATGTGAAATTCAGAGAAGTGGTGACTGCAGCATGGAGGACAAGCCGCATAGCGGACTGCCGAAGGAGATGGAGGGCACAGATTTGCATCTTTTTTGGCAGTGCAGAGTAAAGGCATACTTTGATGATGATCAAATGCGACCTACTTGAGAAATTACATCTGTTTGACCATAAAACACCAGAAATTTAGCCATAGACCTAATAAATTTCAGAGATGCTTCACAATAATGGCAAGGATTTCCAGATCATGCACTATCTCAAAAGAGTTTTGTGGCATTAGTCATTTGATGTCATGCCCTGCAAGATCTGTATCAAATTGAAAAAAATATTTTTGAATTTTTACATTGGGTATACAAATAAGTTTTGAGGGATTTGAGGTGAACAAAACACGTTGCTGGAGAACAAAAACGATATTTTAATATTAATTGAAGTACGCTCCCTCTGAAGCTGCAACTTTACCCCATCTTTCGGGCAGTGAACGTATGCCTTGATGGAAGAATTCCGGTTCCTTGGAAGAGATCTAGTTGTCCAGCCAATTTTTGATGTCTTCATAAGAACTAAACCGTTCTAAAGAAAGTGCTGACTGCATCGACCGGAACAAATGGTAATCTGATGGCGTAATATCTGGCGAATATGGCGGGTGGGGTAGAACTTCCTAGTCGGATCCTTCTAAGTACTTTTTCACAGGTCGAGAAACATGTGGTCTTGCGTTGTCATGCTGTAAGATGACTTTGTTGTGTCTATTCTCTTATTCCGGCCATTTTTGCGTGAAAGCTCATTTTAAACACATTAATTTGGGTTCGATATCGATCACCAGTAATAGTTTCTGACTGTTTCAGCAGTTCATAGTGGATCACAACCTTCTGGTCCCACCAGATACACATCATTACCTTTGAACCATGGATATTGCGTTTTGGCGTTGAAGGACCTGGTTCACCCATGCTTTCTGCCATTTAGGGTTATCATATCATATCCATTTCTCGTCGGCAGTAATAATACGATGCAAAAAAAAACTTTCTTTTTGCCTTTGAAGCAGCAATTTGCAAATGGTTTTTCGACGTTCAGGGTTTCTCTCCCTCAGAGCATGTGGAACCCAATTCCCTTCTTTTGCACCATTCCCATGGCACCTAAACGTTGTGAAATGCATGGTTGACTAACATTTAATGCTGCTGCTAGTTCTTTTTCGGTCTGGCACGGATCCTAGTTGAGTAAAGCTTCCAATTCGGCATCAGCAATTTTTCTGGGTGGTCCAGAACGTTCTTTATCACTGACATCAAAATTGTTCCTTTTGAATCGTCTAAACCAATACTCACATGTTTTTATGGATGGGGAATGTTCACCATAGATTTCTGACATTAAGCGATAGCTGTCGGCAGCACTTTTCTTGACAATAAAGTAATGCACTAACACTTCCCGCAAATGCTGTTTTGTCAGGACGAAAGGTACCATTTTCCATCGAATAAAACAAATATGTCTTCGCACTTCAATCGAACATCGTATACTGACTCTGACATCTTGTACTGCGATATCGCAGTGTTGCCACCTTAAAATACATGTGAGCACTAATAAGTACGACACCGAACGGAAATCCCTCAAAACTTATTTATATACCCAATACATTATAAACTTTGTAACACGCTATCAATAGACACCTGGAAAAAGCTTGTGTTTTGTCACAGAATGCTTCAGTTAAAAGAAAACTAAAAGATTGTGAGGCACATATCTTCTACAAGTTTTGGTAACCTGTATGTAAATATAAAATTTTGTGATACTTCCTTCAACAGCGATGACTTAAATCTTATTACAGTGGAAGTAATTATTATTACAGTAGATCCTGCTTATAACATGGAGCTTGGGACAGGTGGAAACTCAGTATATCCGGGTACTTCTTAAATATGTTTACGGGTAAAAATTCCCATCATGTAAAAATATGTATACATGATGATATGCATGTATGTTTTTATTATATGTCCATAAGAATTGGATATACTCGAAAGACTTAATTAACTACATCAGTACTACAATTAATTATTGAAACTTTCAAATAGGTACATTCAACTTGACAGCCATGTGACACTGGTTGCAGTTTAACTACACAATACATATGAAGCAAAAGCAGAACTGATTGTTCCAATGCAACACACACCTGGAGGGTGAAAAGACAAATGGACACAATTCCAGGAATTGTTATTGCTCATTTCCTCTCTGGTGACCTCCCCATTCCATTACTCTCCGATACCTCTCAGCAACTGTCCCTCAGAAATCCACTTCAATATGCATCAGCCCCACCTATTCTTTTTTTGTCTAGCACTAGGTGGCCTGTTTTCATCTCTGCTGACACAATACATCCAAGCTATATACAGCCCCTTTGAGTGGGTGTAAGGGATAATCTATTGCATAGCTTATTTGTTGGGCATTTGATATACTCCTTCCCCTTGCTGTTCTATCAACATTCTTCCACTAGCACACCAGGATTCCCCTGTGCCGTTGCTGCAATTTTTTCCAATTTTGTCCAGTATACCACCATTTCTGTTCCTCCATTCCAGGACACAGTGCAGCAGATTTTTTCCTCTGCCTTGATAAATATGGTATTTCATTAAATTTTGTTACTCTGTTTGTTAAAAGTGTCTTTAATAAATCTTCATTTCCTTAAAGTTCCTTTGTTTTTCTTAACGGATGTCTCGGGCCTCTGGATTTCAACCAAGGCCTGTTTTCAATGTATAGAAGGACTATCAAAAGTTCTATTTACTCCTGAAGATTTTAAATTTTGTTGCCAGTTACTAAACTGAAATGTTTTCATTGTGTATCTTGTATTTCTGTTGTTGTTGTAATTAAGTTGTTTAACACCACTCAAGTGGAACTAGAATTAAATAAATATATCTGGGTAAAGCCTTGAGTAAGTGATTTAATTCTCGTTAAAAGTGATCATCTTAGCTTTTTTATCCCTCATTAAATCTGGAAACTTTAAATTTGTTCATTAAAAAAGATCAAATTAGCTTTGAATTAACATTACAACAAACAAAAGCTTCTGTTTTGCTCGATAACACACAGATCTTGCGAAACATGGGCTCATTATATACAGGTTTTAATCTTTTTTTTTTTTTTTTTTAACTATTTTTTGATGTTTTATGTAACATGGCCAAGGATTTACTGCAAACTTGCAAACAAAAGGAAGGCTGATAAAAAGTGAAAGTTGTAATATATTTTGGAAAAAAAAAAAAATGGGACAAACCAGACTTTACTTTTTCATTTGCAATTATAGGATATTTTCAATTCAAAACATTATCCCAGCTTTAATTTGGTAGCTTTTTTTTTTTTTTTTTTTTTTTTGTCTTCAAGGCAAAGGGAAAAGAGAAAATAATTAATATCTTATTATTTAAAACACTAAGTGGCCACAATAAATGTTTTGTTGATGTAATTCTTTTCACTTCTTTCACATTTTAACCAGTTTTACCCAGTCTTGGAAAAAAATGCATTTCTGCTGGCAAAAATCCAACCTTGGTACCAAGTTATGGAATCAAAACCTATACTAAGTACTTTTTTATAGTTATTAATAATACTATAGGAACTTCCAGGAATTTATTGTTTGATTTTGTTTAAACAATTTCTTTCAGAATTTGGTATTCTCCACTAATCTTTTGAATTAAAAAAAAAAACAAGATATCTTAAAAATATGCAATTAATGAAGACAAAAACATATGGCATTTGCAGTTAAAAATATATGATGAAACACAACAAAAACCTTTTATTGGGTTTTGTTTTTTCATTATGTATTTCAAAACAGTTTTTTGAAGTATATTACAATAAAAATAGGTTAGTTCAAAATATTTTTATAGGCACTCATTATTTGGGGAGGGGAGAGCACATTCTAATGAAAAAGACGGTGAGATAAGATTTGCTAAGTTTTCACTGTGATGAGAGGAAGCACAATTTATGACAAACATTTTCATGAAGACTCCCTCCAGTTTTTCTATCAAAGTTTTCTATCAGTTAAAAAATAAATAAAAATTGTAATGATGTTGCTGAACTATTTCCAGCCATCCATTGAAGCTGTTCACACTGTTCTAACAAGAAAAAAAAAATCTGCCTTTTGTAAGCTTTAACACAAACACTGCAAAGAATGAAAATTACCTGCTCATCTATTAACTGCAGCTGGTGTTGATACTGATTTCGATCAACATGATCCATGTTTATAGTAAAGTCACCACTGCCACCAGATGCATGATGATCATCAGACAGTAATACACTTCCTGTATGCCCAGAAACTGCAGAAACAGGAAGAGATGAAGAAACTGAACCCTGAGTGAACTGTTCCCTCCGACTCTTTTGGTGTTTCAAGTTCTACGAGAAAAAAAAAAAAAAAAAATATTCCTGTTTCTAGAACAAAATGAAAAATATGTAGCAAACATGATAACTACTTACATGAGGAATCTTAATACATATGTAACAAACAAGATCAATATCCATATGTGAAGCAAATAAAATTTTATATCATAAAAAAAAAACTGAAAGAATGGGGTCTTACCTCTGTTCTCACTTCTAAAACTTGCTTGAAATCATTTGACATGGAAGCTAATTTTGACTGCAAAGAAAATATCTTTAGTACATGCTATCTAAATAGGACTTTTTTTATCAACTAAATTAAGCAGAAATTTCCAGCAGAACTAGATCTTATCATTCTTTTGTTAGAAACATGAGGAGGAAAACATACAAGCAATTTAAACAACAGTTTAAAACATTTTGTGTTACCAAAAGTTTACATATCTTCTAATTTCCATTATCCTTAACAATACTTCATGAAAAGAAGAAAAAAGTAGATTCCCACAAAATGTGAGGCACAAAACCAACTTTTTTCTCTACAAGCCAACTGAAATGGAATTTACATGTGGTGTCCATATCAATACTTAGCATTATTATACACATACAGACTTCTGACCTTAACAAGCTACTCTCGGCATCTCACACATAACTACTGTAATTTATATCAGACACCCTTTGTATTTACTCCCATGATTCCACAGAAATGAAATCTCAGGTCAAATAACAAAACAAGAATAACCTGATAATACACAATATAAGAGTTATCTTTACAACTTTGGTCACAAAGAAGAATTTAATATGAGAGATGTAGAAAATAATTTGCAGTTTCATTTTATAGAGAAACTATACGAGTTTCGTTAAGTATCCGAGATGGAAACACATGTTCAGTTCCAAGTCACTGCACTGACAAAACTGCTGATTAGTCATCCTGAATTTATGAGTGATGGCTTGGTGCATGTAGTAGTTTATTAAATCCAAATTGGACATGAGCTCCAAGAAAATTTTAGAACTTATCACCCAAACTACTTTCAACACCATTGATGTATGTGTATTTGATCTAGAAAATTTTAAGGAATCCAAAAGTGTTATGCACAGGACAGGTGCAGGAGGTCTATTTTTGTCTTGTAAAAGTGTGGAGCGTGTATGAGAACCCTTTCTTCTTAACCCATGCAGCATGACATTTGAGGATAATTCCTTCATCAATGCAGTGAAAGTCTTCCAAGAAAGCCATCCTTAAAAGCTAAAACTTCTATAAGTGATTTCCCCGATCATATAGTTGTCCATAAGAAATTTGTAATTGCCATGTTTAGTGGACAGAACAATGACTTTCTGGAAAAATTATGTTCCACAGTGAAGCCTGTAAGCATTAACCCATGATGACAGAGTTGCCTGTAAGAAATCTGTACTTGCCATGACAGGAACAATGACTTTCTGGGAAAATTATGTTCCACAGTGAAGCCTGTAAGCAATAACCCATGATGACAGAGTTGCCTGTAAGAAATCTGTACTTGCCATGACAGGAACAATGACTTTCTGGAAAAATTATGTTTTATGTTCTATGCCAAAGCAACATTTCACATTTTCAGAATAAGTTAAAACAAAACCTCTGAACCTAGGGATCAGAAAACCCACACGTCATGGAAAAGAAAACATTACAGACATCTCCCACATTTAATGTGAGATGTGACCTGTTGCATAAGCAATTGATTGGACATCATTTCTTCACTGAATCAACAGTTAGCTAGACACAGCAGAATTCTTTGCCAGCATGATGGTGGTATATCATGCCGGAGCTTGTTTATGCATGAATCTTTCAATGGACATTTCCTGAACCAATAGATTGGTCATCATGTCCCCTTAATACAGCCACCCAGATCACCTGATATCATGGTCTGTGAAAGTTTTTCTACGACCACATGTAAAAGACAATGAACAGAGTTCTAGTTACTGATACCAACAATATGAAACAGACAATTGCAGCTACAATGGCGGAAACTGACATAGACATCACTCATATATGGCAGAAGTTAGAATATCACTTGACACTATGCACATGATAAATGGTGCCCATATTGAATGCTTGCCTTTCAAGAAAATAAAAATATTTTCTTTATCAGATGATGCCTCAAAGTCTATTAATAAATTTATTATGTTCAAGTAAAGCAGCAAAAATAATTTTCATACACCCTTATGTGCAACACTTGCTGGAAACTCAGTTCAATAAGCACCAATTAATACTGCAATATAAGTCAAACAGCACATGTAAGTAGAAAATGTTTTGGTGCTACACACTGTTTAATTAAATTTATGATACATGATACTTAATTTAACCTCATCTATCATTAAAAACACACTTCTACAGAGCTTTGATCTTAAAACAACAACACAGGGTGGGAAAAAAGTTCATGAAATCTAGACTCAGGATTTTTTTTTTTTCTGCCATATACACTTACATTCACTTACTTCATTGTAAGTGTTCATCTTCTATGGGCTTCTCAGAATATATTTCTGTCTCACAGAAGGTGCAGGAATTCATACCCAACTTGCTTGAGGTATACATCCATACATTGGCACGCACATGTTCTGAATTACATACTTTAGCGCTGGAGGATAGATTTCTGTTGTCCAGCAACTAATGTTAAATCTCAAAGTCTTCAGATTACATGGATTTTCTGTGTACTCTCTTTCTTTCAAATACCGACATTAAATCTGGTGATCTCGGACACCAGTCCCTCTGAGACAATGCAACTGCCGAAGATACATCACAGAAGTTTCATCTAGATGTGTTTGTGGTGTGGCATATTGTTCTGTCATGCTAAAACTATGAGAAATGATCCTGTTCTTCTAGAAAACTCTGAAACAAACAGAAAGTCTTGGTAAACATCAGAGGTGATGGTGGTGTTGAAAAAAGAGGGCCCCACTACTCCATATTGGGAGATATGGCACACCATACACTAATCTTCTGAAAATGTAATGGAATTTCATGCTGAATTTGGGCATTTGTTGCCAACCAGTATAGCATGTATTGAGTTCATTTTTTTTTTATTATTTGGAGCAGTGGCATAACTAGCACAACATCCCCCCCCCCAAGAGATTTACTTCAGCACCCCTAAGCACAGTAATTTTCCCAGGATTTCAAACACGAGGCAGGATGCATTTTTTGCGGTGTGTGTGTGTGTGTGTGTGTGTGTGTGTGTGTGTGTGTGTGTTGGTAGTGGTGGATGAAGGCTGGTCAGGAAGGCAGGGAGAGTGCCTGGAATAATAAGTGTGTGTGTGTGTGGGGGGGAACAAGAGACCTGCAGTTTTAACTTTTTATGTAATTTTTTCAACAGAAATACATAATGCAAGGTCATTAATCAGCCAATCATGATATTAACATGGTGAGTGGACCGACACATGAACTTAAGTATACAATTTATTGCAAGCAATGAATTTGGAAAAATATGTTTAAATGGTTAAGGTTAATATTTATAAGACTTTATAATAATCCATTTTACTTTCACTTGTTTCTGAAGTGCTTGGTTTTTCTAAAATGACTGCTTTTAAACAGTTGATGTGCTTAACAAATCATCATTCTTTTCATCAGAGATGGCTCTTGAGCTTTATTGATTCTGCACAAAAAGTACTGGTAGAGTTTCTTTGCACGCTCTCATTTTCGCTCGATACTATGCTCCACTTGGATACTTTTGTGAATTTTGCAAATGGATGTTATTCACTTGTATATTAAATTTTCCACATAGTGAATGAGATAGACATACTCACTGTAAGGAAGAACTAAAAGCAATATATGGCAACATTTAATTATTTTGTCCAAAACTCCTTATAACATGGTAGATCAGTGCCTGCTATGAGTAAATGTTGGTGCCTGTCATGTACATAATTCTAGGTGACTGACTGCTTTTCCACATTCTCCATGGGGAATCCCCACATGGCCTCGCATTTTTCCTCAGCAGCATAGAGAGAGGGCGATTGGAGAGATTGTATTCTTTACAACCCATTGCAAAGTGATCCTATTACAACCCATTGCAAAGAGATTGTATTACAACCCACTGCAGAGCAATCCTATTACAATCCATTGCAGAGCAATTGCGTTATAACCTGGAGCCAAAGGGCAGAATGCCTTCAATCTGTAGGACATCCAGGTTTTCAAAAGTGAAACTTGATATTTATACAGGCAAAGCTAAATATATCTTAAAGGAAAATATGAATCTTTGGGTTAATTACTTATTTGTGTGTATCTCTGCGTGTTCGTATTTTATCATAAAACTGTAACTGTCAACTGCAGCATGCTCCTATGTTACCTGTGCCCCACCCCCAACCTGCGGGTTGGTAGTTACGCCACGGATCTGGAGGTCTAACGCTACTGTGAACTATAAGAAGTTCCCCCACCCCTAATTTAGGGCCACTGGTTCCAGGAAAAGGAGAGAGCCAGTGCCGTGAGACAAACACACCACTCAAGCTTTGCTCTCGAAACCATGCCACAGATCGAACTATAATACGCTTGTAGGTCTATGATGAGACAATGACAAGACTCTAAAATACAAGATGCCTCAATCGGCAGAACTGACTAATTTCCAGTGTGGTTCGATAATAGGGAGCCTCATAATTAATTGCCCCATATGTGACATTTCAATGGCACCGAAGATTTCCCAGGTCAACAGTTGGTGATGTGACATACAAATGGAAGTAGAGTGGAACTGAATCTGTTAAGACCCAGTAAACCTTCAAAACAAAAAATGTGGCAAGAGAGCTCTGCAAAGGATTGTCTGCTCAGAATGAAAAAAATATAAATATTGTCTCAAATCATGTTAGCACCAGTAAATTGCACAGGATGCCGCATGACATGAGTTGCCATGGTCAAGCAGCCAACCACAAGCTGCTAATCATTTCAGCAAATGCCACAAACTGATTAACGTGGTGTACGGAAAGGCATATTGGACTGCAGACCAATATAAAACTGTGCTCTGGACTGACAAGTTAAGATACACAGTCTAACAGTCCCATGGTCATTCCTGAATATAGCAGATGATGAGAAAAAGGAGCCTCCTGGACTGTATTTTCCTAACAGTGAAATTTAGTACAGGCAGCACAATAGTATGGAGATTTTTTTGTGGTTCGACTATAGCCCATTAGTTGTTTTTGAAAAACTAAAAATGCTGAGCTCTATTTAGACTTCCTGGACAATCATGCACTATGAACACTGTGGCAGTATTTCGGGAAAGGCCCATACCTCTGTCAGCAGGACAACGCATCACATCATATTGCACACATTGTAACAGATTGGTTTGAGGAAATCTATACATAATCTCCGAGACAATTTAGTTTCTTCGATGCCCAGAAGAAGATATCACCCAACCAACAATGCTAAACTGGTCATTGCTTTGAAGGCCAAATTGACAGAACATGTACCAGCATATATTTACAAAAAACTGGTGGAGAGTATTCCACGAAGACAGGAGGCTGGCATAAGGACCAAAGGTTGCACATCTATTAAAATTTTCATATAAAGATTACTTGTAAACATTCCAGTGTCCAGATATTAATGGTAGGGCAGTGTATATCTGTATACTAAAATACTTTATAAAAGACAATTTTATTTTATATGAGGTTATACAACCCCATAAAACAAATTTTATTACACCATTTTGCTTCTGATAAGACTCAAGGAACATCAACAATTCTTTTAGAAAGCAATTAAATTGAAATAGATGCATCTTACTTCTATTAAGTGCATATCTATTCCCAACAGGAAACAATCAGGAGCATATATAGATTTTTTCGGAAGGGGGGCAAAAAAATGGAAGTTTTTGAAATCCACCAGAACAAAAATAAAAGTTAATGAAAAATAATGAAAAAATTAAAGCATTTTTTTTTCTAATATAATTTGATGCATTTTTATTAAATCAAAGCATTTTTTCCTAATGAAAATCGTATTTTAATGCCCCTGGTAAGAATACACTTCATATTCAATTACACACATACATCTGATCTCTCCTTACTTATTCAAAAAAAGAAATCAGATACTGAACAACCACGACTAATACCAAAACATGAAAGTGATTTATTAACTAGATGTGTTGGATAAGACATATTTGAACACTGTCAAGGATAACACTCAAAACAGGTGTGAGATTTTGAGATATATCCTACTGAACTTTTGTTATTACCTATTACTTAATAGTGGACATGACATAACTTGTTTCTTTGCATATGGTTGGACAAAGCAATCGATAATGCAGATTAGAGATGACAAAAATGGCAGAAATGATATTACAAATTACCTTGTTTTTAAGCTTAAATGCCATTTTTACAAAGAAATTTAGCCAAACATCGATCACATTTATAAACAAAAAATGATGCAATATATAAGGTTCAATATACATAATAATTTGAACCATACTCTACATGGGATGTAAATCTAGTAAATTGGGGACATACCCTCACATATACTGTTACACAAGTATCAATATAAAAAGTACACACCGATTCACCAAAGTAGGTGTAGAACAGTCCTGGATCTTTTACTTATTACTGCCATACGTTATATAAACATGTTGTAATGAGAAGATGAAACTAAATATTAATTAAAAAACAATATGTAATGTTTGCAATAATACAATAATGTAGACCAATTCGGAATTTCTATGGCAAGATTTTAACCTCAGAGGCATTCGGAAGTCCCAATGCACGGGCAGGCACTATAAATGTGTACAATTCCACAAAATCTTTAGCAGCAAAACATACGAGAGCTTGATATCCTAAAAGTGAAGTCAGTTCAGTCTTACGGCCATAATATGTTCCATCATACAAGCTGCAAAGTTCCAAGTTCATGGTAGCATCAAGGATACGAAACACTTAAAAACCCAGTAATTAAAAACAAACAGTTGATATTGCAATATTTCTAAAATACCTTAAAATGTAGATATCTGCCAGGTATAGATTCATCAATGGACTAAACATCACACTATTCCAGCAGACTTCCCTGCACTTCATACTGGACATGTTACTTCTCCTATTTCCAGACTACTATCTGAAGTAATTTTGCAACACATTGAATGTCAACTGCTTCAACAAGAAAATGAATTTTGGCCAGATCTATTTCTACGTTATGTAGATGATATAATTTTGATTTGGCCACATTTTGAAGAAAGCCTGCTGCGATTTGTTGATCAGTATAACTCATTTTACTCAACTATTCAAGTGACTATTGAAAAAGAACAAGATAGGCTACCTTTTCTAGAAATTTTGCTTCAGAGAGGACAACATAGTATTAATTATTCTGTACACAGAAAAGAGTAATATGTTCCTGTTATTACACCAAATCATTCTTCCCATCCTAGTCATTATAAATTTTCTGCATTTCAGTCTTTTGTAAGACGAGCTATCTCGCATACCTCAAGCCATTGTCTTGAATACGAAGAAATGAGATGGGTCATGAATATAGCTACAGCATATGGATATGATACATGTCATACATGGAAAATGAATTTAAACTACAGAAAAAATACTGGTGGACCCGTATGAGTGAACAGTTTGGAAACAATATACGCTTCTGTGGATGTATACCATATTTGCCTCCTCTGAATAGCATTTTGAAGAAGAAATGTGATAAGATTAATTTGAAATTTGCTGATATTGTGTTGGATATTGCTGGTTAACTCACTATCGACCATGATAAAGACATGAGTATACAGAAAGCAGGAGCATATGGCATTCTAATGAATGCCAGATACTCCTGCTCTGTATTATCCATATGCTCTAGCTATGCCATATACTCCTACCATATACTCAATGCCATATACTCCTACCATATACTCAATGCCATATACAGTACTCCTGCTCTGTATATATCCATATGCCCTAGCTATTGTGAAAGATTATAAAAAGTGAACTTTGTTTATTAGGCATATAAAATAAAGGGATCAAGAGATGCTAGCTTTCACTACCTCCAGGTAGCTTCATCAGGCATTTAATAGCTAAAAATCGAATATTTTTTCCAGTTGCTTCTGCGATCTTTAGCTACTAAATGCCTGACGAAGCTACCTGGAGGTAGTGAAAGCTAGCATCTCTTGATCCCTTTATTTTATAAGCCTAATAAACGGAGTTCACTTTTTATCATTTTTCACATTAATTGGGCATACAGAAACCAGTTTCTTCATCGTTCGTATATATTTGTGCCCTAGCTATTGTTCTATCATAATGATACTGGTGACTTAGAACACTTATATATTGGTAGAACGAAGCAACATTTACAAAGCAGACTCTAGGAGCATAAAAAGAATTGGAGATTAGGTGAGAAAAGAACCTCCCTTGTAACTTATTGTTCAGATAATAACTCAACCCCCTGCTGGAATGATATGAAGATTTTTTCTACACATAATACACATAGGAAAATCCTGTACTCCGAGTCAATAATGATTGAGAAAACTTGTACCTACAATTGTAATATACAATCACCATTCGAACTGCCATTTACATGGCGATTTGTTATAAATATGAAGAGGGAAATTTAAAATAAAAATAAGAATAGAAATAAAAATTATGTAACTACAAGATGGTTGGCACAAAATGATATTTATGTATATGCTATACAGCCGCAAGACGGCACTTTTATAACCTTAAATGATGTTAGCCAAGCTTTCTCACACACGACGATCCTGAACCAATTAATGACGAAGTGACGGACGGTCTGGACTGAGGTAGCTGTGTATAAGAGCACACAGATGTTTAATACAATTCACTGCTGATGATGGGCAACATGTTTTTGCCAGAAACATGCCCTGTATGAAGGGCAGGGTGGTCTGCTGGAATGGTGTGATGTTTGGTCCATTGGTGAATATATACCTGGCAGATATCTACATTTTAAGGTATTTTAGAAATATCGCAATATTGACCGTTTGTTTTTGGTTACCTGATTTTTAGTGTTTCGTACCCTTCATGCTATGATTTACTTGAGCTTTGCAGCTTGTATGATAGAATATTTTATGAGCACAAGACTGAACTGACTTCATATTTAGAATATACAAGCTCCTGTATGTTTTACTGCTAAAGATTTTGTGGAATTATACACATTTATAGTGCCTGCCCGTGCATCGGGACTTTCGAATGCCTCTGAGGTTAATATCTTGCCATAGAAATTCTGAATTGGTCTACATTATTGTATTATTCCAAACATTACATATTATTTTTTAATTAATATTTAGTTTCATCTTCTGATTGTGACATGTGTATATAACATATGGCAGTAATAAATGAAAGATTCAGGATTGTTCTACACTAGGTGGATCGGTGTCTACTTTTTATATTGATACGTGTGTAACAGTATATGTGAAGGTATATCCCCAATTTACTAATGATGCAATATGCTGATATCTATACTTAAAAATGTGGTTTTACTTGTATATATCATCCTTTCATTCACCCATACCACTGTAAAGCTGTTCAGGGTGGTTATGCACAAAACAAACTTTATGATTCACAACATTTATTGCAGAATGAAGATTCTGTAGTTCAATTTACTGTTTCACAGGTTTATTAATTGTTCATATTTTCAAGAGGTAGCTCAGCACAGTATCATTTCATTAGAATTTGTAAAGATATGGTAGTTAGATAATATATTTTTCAGATTTTTGTTTTGAACAAAACATAAATCTTACCGTGTATTTTATGATCTAGAACAAACACGAGGTTCAGTGGAAACTGGGTCGGTAGTTGTTCACTGCTTGCTTTGAATAATGATAGGAATGTGTAAGCAGGTAAACGGCTTTAATCCAGTGGGAAATACCACACGAGGTAAAAGTCCAAGATATTTTACGAACCACAGTTTGTCTAAGGTTGTACAAAGACGAGAGTTCGCAAGATCTCGTGCGGTATTTCCCACTGGATTAAAGCCGTTTACCTGCTTACACATTCCTATCATTATTCAAAGCAAGCAGTGAACAACTGTACTAACCAAGTTTCCACTCGACCTCATTTTCGTTCTAGATCGGAAAATACACCGAAAGATTTACCTTTTGTTCAAAAAAAAAAAAATCTGAAGAATATATTATCTGACTACTATAACTTTACAAATACAAATTCTAATGAAATGATACAGCACTGAGCTACCTCTTGAAAATATGAACAATTAATAACATGTGACACAGTAAATCGAACTACAGAATCTTCATTCTGCGGTAAATGTTGTGAATACTATTAGCCACGTAATCCAACAACATCCTTTTGTTGTTAAATTAAATGCTGACAAACTTTATGAACTATGAGAATAATAAGTTCAAATTAAAAATTACAGCTGATAGACAAAAAAATTCCCTGTCTCCCTTTTATCCATTGCAAGACCTGTCCCCCCCCCTTTTTTTAAGGTTTGGAGGTTTAATGACCACTGTGAGCAACTCAATGGGCTATAAAAGCAGTTACCCATCCCTAATTTAGGGCCACTGGTTCCCAGAAAGGGAGAGAGCCAGTGCAGTGAGACAAACAACACAACATCCAGGTCTCAATGGGATTTGAACCCAAGCCCATCTCCAACAAATGGTCAGAAACCAGAACTTAGATCACTACACCACTGGGGTGGCTGAAGACCTGTTTCAGACAAATTACTTGTATGACTAACAGTACACAAAACACTGCATCCAAATGATTCCAGTAAGTGATAAAAATATGAGACATTTTGATTATTTGAATCGGAAATTTGACATAATAAAAGCAGCTGAATTCTGAAAACCAGCCATTATAATAGTTGTCACCTATATTTTTAATTCTCTCACTAGAAAAGGTTAAAAATATATCCAGTACTGTAGCATATTACAACTGATTGGAGATACATGCTTCACAATGTTGATTCTAATGGGTTAAAAGACCAGATGCTTTCTTGTAAAAGATGGATTTTTATTAAAGAACCAATGATAATATAATAAACTATTTGGGTATAGTAAATGATGAGGCAGGAACACTTGACAACAGATTAGATGGTAGAAAGAGAGAAAAAAAAAAAAAAAAAAGGAAAAGTCTCCCATCAGACGAGCAAGACTATTTAATAAGAATAAAGTTGGTCAAACCACAAAGCTGTCTGTATATAGTGTGGTGCTTAGACCTACCATCTTCTATGGCAGTGAGAGCTAGGCACAAAGCAAGAGTATTAAGCAGTTTGTGGCCATTACGGGAGTGATAAGAAGAATACAAGGTGAAAGATGACTCAGTAGTGTGAAAAAATGATAGTTAATGCTGTTATTAAAGCTGATTTCGGTACTTCTGTAGAAGACAAATTTGATGAAAAACATACTTGTGGTTTGGGAATGTGTGTAGATGAAAGATAAAAATGTGACAGCTGATATATTCTAAACCAGCTGGTTGCAGATTCAAGGGGTAACCTATAATTAGTCACTGATTGGTGCTTTTAGATAGGTCGTTAGTGACAGAGGCAGCAATTCACGACAGGCAGAAAATCTTGTAGAGGACAGAGATAATGAAAGTTTGAAGATAATCAGCATTGATTTTTATTTTGTTTTTAGATCTTTTCAATTTTTGTTCTCTTAGTTTATGTTTTGTGCCTCACCAACATGAACACCCTCAGCAGAGTGGAAAATGACAAATGGGTAAATAACACCCAATATGTAAGGAGCTTAAATTATGCAAAGCAGCAACTGTTTTACATGCAAAAGAAACAAAAATGAATTAATTTCTATTGACAACAAATCTATCAGTCACTGTCCTATATGAGAAGCAAATTCCGTTCTTTTAATAATGATACAGTTTTCTCGTGTTTGGACCAAAGACAGCCAACAAATGATGGTTAATGACTACAATTCTATACCAAAAATGATGGCCTTATATTTCTTCCACTTCTTGTGAAGATATACACACAGAAACTGGTACACTTAAATTATCCAGTTATGCTTACCTGCAATGAAACAACAACGGAATTAGAATGTGACTGTATGTGTTTCCCTTGCTGATAATTTCTAGCCTTTGATATCTAAATTATAAAAAACATTAATAATAGTACGCACAATTACTCAAACATCAAAATTACAGAAATGTATTTACGATTGAAAGACAAATGTCTTCAGCAACGCTACAAAGAGCTGCTTTTAATATGAAACTGGTAAAGAATGAGAAATTGCAAAATGTGACAAATGAACCATACATAATATTTTCAAAAAGCAGAGGTTCTAAAGTTATTAAATATCAAGCTAATACTAACCACTTCAATACATGTTCCAAGCTTACACAGAAAGCCTCTAAGCAATGTTATTTGATATTTACCAGAATGGTCACTCACAACAAGCACAAACACAGCAAGTTTCTATTTAGAAAATAATAGAAACAATTTTCACTAAATAGAAACTTAGTGAAAAATGTATCTATTTTTTTCACAGCAAGTTTCTATTTACTGAAAATTGGTAGTTAACCCAAGTATTTATTTCAAAAGATAATTAGTAATGATATACCCAAAGTCATCTGCAGCAGTCTGGGTATACTGTTAAGACTACATACCTTATGAGCTCACAAATTATATTTTATAGTAAAAATACTCATCTAATTATATTCCACACAGTCTGATCTAAACTTCTTCTTTCACTTGAACATTTTTATCATGTTATCTGTGCAGAATTAAAAGTTTTGATTAGCACTGCAGCATGCAGTCTTTCAAGCAAACCTCTTCACCTATTGTTTCATTTATATAGAGAGAGAGAGAGGAGGAGGAGGAAGAGAAAGAGGAAACTGTACTGCAATTTTGAAAACAAAACAAGGGTGTTTTGAGATTTGTAAGGGTCTCTGGGGAAGAGAGTACCAAGCAGTAATGGGGAATGGGGAAGAAATGCCAATTTAAGACACTTTTATTTTAAAAAGGGAAATGGGGAATAGTGGTAGGCTTATGAGCAAGGGAATTCACAAGGAAAAACTAAATAATAGAATTAAAAAAGATTTTTGGAAGTGATCATTCCTTCTCTGAGAATATGCATTAAAATTAGAGGAAATTCTATCCCACACTCACCAACCCGCTTGGCCAGCATGGTGAGTTATGGCCAAACCCCTCCAAAATGATTCCACAACTTAAATCTTGGCCCTCAGTCTCCGGCAGCTGGAATGTACCTGGCCAAGGCAGCGGCCAGTGCGACATGAAGGCAGAGGGTGCTAAGAATCCCAGGAGGACCGGACTAGGCTGCCATCTGATGCTGACCTTGGCTACGTATAATGGACGCTCCCTATCTTCTGATTCAAGGCTTCTTGAATTGGAAGAGGAACTACAAAGGATCAAGTGGGACATCGTGGGGCTAAGTTAGGTAAGGAGAAAAGGAGAAGATCTCATCGAACTGAAAAGTGGACATCTCTTCTACTATCGTGGGACAGATACTGGCAAAACTAGTGGTGTTGGATTTATAATAAACAAGAAACTGAAGGATAAAGTTGTAGAAGTTGAAAGTTCCTCTGACAGAGCTGCAAGACTTGTTATCCAACTCTCGAAAAGATACCAGGCTCAGATTATTCAAACTTATGCACCCACCACAAGTCATCCTGAAGAAGAAATTGAAGAATTTTATGAGGAAATTTGTCATCTAAATAATAAAGGTAAGCAGCACTTGAAAATAATTATGGGAGATTTCAATGCGAAAATAGGGCAACGGCAACAGAATGAAACTTCAGTAGGTAAATTTGGTCACGGCAACAGAAACCAGCGTGGAAATACTCTCGTTGAGTTTGCAGAGGCAGAAGGGTTTTTCATCTTGAACTCCTTCTTCAAGAAAAAGCCGCACAGGAAATGGACATGGAGACATCCAAATGGGACGACAAGTGAAATTGATTTTATTATGTGTAACAAAAAATTCGTCATAGAACACTGCAGTGTGCTAAACAAGTTCAACACAGGTAGTGACCATAGATTGGTGAGATGTAAGATGCACCTCAACACTAAACTTGAACGTGGCAAGCTCATAAGACAAACAAAATCTATTGACATAACCAACCTTAAAAAACACCATAATACCTTCAAGTTGGAACTGAAGAACAGGTTCTCTGCTTTAGAAGGCCTAACATCGGAAGAAGTGGACATCTCTGAAGTTAACAGAAAAGTAACCAAAGCTCTTATGGAAACAGCAACAAAATTAGCTGGGTCTAAGAACAAGTTGCATGTAAACAAATTATAAGGAAAAACGAAAATGTTGATGCAAAAAAGAAGAGAGATGAGGACAACTAAAGAAGATGTGACTTCCAAAGTGGAATATATAGAGCTATGCAAGACAGTAAGAAAAAGTATCACTGAAGACGTAAGAAAATTCAACTGTGAACTAGTGAGGAAAGCAATTGAAAACAACCAAAGCCTAAAGATAGCAAAGGGACATCTCAGTAAGGGAAGAAAACAGATTATGGCACTGAGAAAAGAAGATGGTTCTGTAACAAGAAATAGAGGCGAAATTTTAACAAGAGTGAAAAGATTTCTACTCCAAATTATATGAAAGGGATGATACATGCACTCCAGACATCATGAAAGATACCAGTACCAGAGTTCCTCCAGTCCTTCCAGCAGAAGTTGCACATGCAATCAAGAACATGAAGCGGGGAAAAGCTCCAGGAGAAGATGGAATTACTGTAGACATCATACAAGAAGCAAGTGGAGAAATCGAAACAGTACTCGCCCAAATTTTCACTCGATGCCTTAATGAAGGAAAGATTCCTGAGGATTGGAACACCGCTACAATGATCCTGCTACATAAGAAAGGTGACATTGAGGATCTCGGAAACTACAGACCTATCAGCCTCCTATCAGTAGTTTATAAAATCTTCACTAAAGTTCTTTCACACCGCTTGAAGGTAACACTGGACATGGCTCAACCGAGAGAACAAGCTGGATTCAGGAGTGGCTACAGCACAATAGATCATATCCACGTACTGAGAGAACTAATTGAAAGAGCGAGGGAATATGAACTTCCATTGTGCATGGCTTTTATCGATTATGAAAAAGCCTTTGATTCGGTGAAACCATCAGCAGTTACAATGGCTCTGAAAACCTGCGGTATTGAAGATGCATACATTAATATTATTAATAACATCTATGAAAATGCAAGTGCAAAGATTCGGCTGTTTGAAAATACAAGACACGTAAAAATTGGAAAGGGAGTGAGACAAGGTGACACCATATCTCCGAAGCTCTTTAATGCCACATTGGAAGGTGTTTTTCAGTCGCTGAGCTGGGAAAACAAAGGGATAAAGATTAATGGAGATTATCTAACCCACCTTCGTTTTGCTGATGACGTAGTCATTTTTGCAACTACCCCATCAGAGCTGCAGAGTATGATCCAGAAACTTGCTGACAAGAGTAAAGAAGTGGGATTAAAAATGAACTTTCAGAAGACAAAAGTGATGTTCAATGCTTTTACAAGAAATGAAGATTTATCGATTGATGGAGAAAAGCTGGAGATAACAGACACATACGTTTACCTTGGACAGCAGATATCAAGTGAGGGTCACATTGATGAAGAAATTAATCGGCGTACAAAACTTGTCTGGAGAGCTTTTGGAAGAAACAGCATAATTTTCAAGAGCAATATGCCATTATGTCTTAAAAGAAAAGTGTTTGATCAATGCATCCTTCCAGTGCTTACGTATGGTGCAGAGACGTGGACCTTAACTAAAAGAGACATACAAAGGCTGCAGACAACTCAAAGTAGCATGGAGAGGTGCATACTTGGTGTAACCAGGAGAGATAAGAAGAGGAACTCGTGGATCCGAAAAATGACAAGAGTGGAAGACATCATGATCAGAGTTAAATCCCTGAAATGGCAATGGGCTGGACATACTGCCAGAAGGACAGACCATCGATGGACAGCCGAAATTTTAGATTGGATTCCAAGGGACAGGAAAAGACCCAGAAGAAGACCACATGGGAGATGGGTGGATGAAATTCGAAAGTATGCAGGGGTGACATGGAGGAGACTGGCACAAGACAGACCGTTGTGGAGGAAACTTGGGGGAGACCTTCGTCCAGCAGTGGATTGATAATGGTTGACAATGATGATGATGATGATGAGTTCACTGAAAATTTATAAACATATTACTTTTTATGCAGACCTAAAACAAAGATTTGTAAGTTGGAAGATCATATGAAACAAACATGAATTTTGAAAATAATCCTTATAATAGTGACTCAGAATATGTTGTGATTCCAGTTATATAAGCCTTTTCCCGTCACTTTAAAAAAATTAGCAAAGAATATGAAAACACATTATTTCCAAAATGCTCCGGTTTTGTAGTCATCAAAATATCTAAAATGCTCAAGTCAAAATTATGAGCATTTTACAATCAGTTCTACTTAAAAAAAAAAAAAAAAAAAGAATAATAATAAGAAGAAAGATGCTTGAGGTGTTCTTTGTCCCAGAAACCCTACAATCTTTCTCTTAAATACTGCTTTGGAATTTTTCATGAAAGAAAAATTATCTTAAGAACTTTGTTAACAAAGCAAAAACCTTTTTATTAGAATCAGTTTACAAATAGATACAAAAAATATACTTTTCAGGGTATTTAACCAAATACACACATTTATGATTTTAAAGCTTCTGAACTTTATTTATTCCGATACTTGTGAACAACAGCAGATATGCAGCCGGTTACCAATCTATGAAATTTGAAAATGCCAAAACTGTGAGTGACTTAAATGAAAATCAGAAACTAAAACAAGAAATTTAGGTTAGTTACTATAATTGACAGTTTAAAGACGAATCTGATTGACAGAAATCAGGCAAGAATCTATCAAAACAAGGAAAAAAATAAAAACAAACTGAGTCACTAATTTAAAAAAAAAAAAAAAAAAAAAACCAATAGGCCTCCCTAGAGCCTTTTTACTGGGTGGCTCGCCCAGCTAATTTTCTCTGCCGCCCAGCTAAATTTCCTTTAATGAATGTCTTCACAATGCACATAATAGTAAGAGTGTAAAACTTATTCCCACATACACCATAAATACGTAATGCGATCAAAAAGTTCTGAGACTAGGTACATAGCGCGCCAAGAGATGGCAGAATGTGGGTGCGCGAGCAGCGGTCGGGGGCAGTGACCATGAGTCATTGTGCCGAGTGGCGTTATTCTGTGAACCTTGGAAACTGTACTACACGATATTTGGTGACCCTGTGTAGAACACCGCTGCGATTTCGGCATGGACTGCAAACTAGAGCAGCGAGTGAACAACAAATTCTGCGTCAAACTCGGCAAATCGAAAATGGAGAAGCGTGTAATGTTGCGGCAGACTTATGGCAATGAGTCATGCGAGGTGTTTTGAGTGGCACTCGCACTTCAACAGCTGCAGAAAAGCACTGGAAGATGAGAGATCAGGGTGATCGTCCACGAGCAAAACCCCCGGAAATGTGGACAAAATTAGGGAACTGGTGCACGAGGATCATCGGAGAACCATTCAAGACATTGCTACCATCGTCAATGTGTCATACGGAACAGTGCAAGAAATTGTGATGTCGGTTTTTAACATGCACCGCATTGCTGCAAAGTTTGTGTCAACGATTCTGAACCCCAAACAGAAGGCACTCCTTGTGGAACTCTGTCAAGATCTTCATCAGCAGGTGGTGAATTAAACAACGTTCCTGTAGCGGGTCATCAATGGGGACAAGACTTGGGTCTACGGTTATGATTAGGAGACCAAACAACAGTTGTTGCAGTGGAAGAGCCAGACAGGTCCAGAACACAACCAAAAGCATGCTCATCCTGTTTTTCGACATTCGTGGGGTTGTGCACCGTGAATTCGTCCCCCAGGGCGGTGACGAGCCAGACTGTCACTGTTCTTTTTACTGCGATGTTCTGCGGTGTCTTAGGGAGGACATTCGTCGCAAATGACCTGAAATGCGGCGCACGGGCAATTTCCTGCTCCATCACAACAATGCAACAGCTCACAGAGCATTAGCAACACACCAGTTTTGCAGCTGCAACAGCATGGCTATTCTTCTTCACCCGCCAGATTTGGCCCCCTGCTACTTCTTTCTGTTCCTGAAGATGAAGCTGAAGCACAAGGATCGGCGTTTTCAAACTATGGACGAGATCCAGCGCGAATCGCAGACGGTGCTTGACACAATTCGCGAACAGGACATCCAGGGAGTGTTCCAACACTGACAAAACGCTGGCAGCGATGTGTCGCTGCCCAAGGAGACTACTTTGAGGGAGACCATAGCCAGACTTATAAGTACTTTGTTGTATATAGGCCTAGTCTCGGAACTTTTTGATCAGACCTCGTATTGATGAAAACTAGCTGAAATCTGTGTCAAATATGAGTAAGTATTAATTTTTTTTTATCATCTATGTATCATTTTCTAATGTTTATTATGCTATGTTACATTAATGCCTACCACACTAGTAAAGATGTTTAACAAGTATGATAATATTAAGCAAAACAACATCCTTTTTTCTTCTTTTTTTTGGGAAAGGGGTCATTAAAAGTACCATCCAACTGTAAAATAAATTCTAGGGAGAACACTACAGTAAAAGTCAATGTGGTTCAAAGTAAAGATAAAATAACTTTACAACAAATTTAAATATCAGCTTACTGCATTTCTTGATTCAAATAATTTCTATGGGAAAAAGCTTTTACACAAATGCACAGACTTCTAACATACATAAATTTACTCTTTCACTTAAAGAGACAGTCTTTTTAAAATTTATACTGAAACTTACACAAGATTTAATTATTCACATATAACTCCCACTTTCAAACAATATATAAAACAACTGAATCAGTAATACTACCATTTTCCCAAAAGTCAGACCAACAGTAATATACATAAATAATTTTAATGAGAGCAATGAGAGAAACTTACCTCTACTAGAAGGTCTGTTCTCTCTGAAAAAATACATTTCTTTGCACGTTTATTTCCATTTTATATCTACGGTTGGTTTGGAGCTGCTGGTGCGGCGGTTTTATGTTGTCTTCAACTTATTCATTTATTTGACTGAGTGAGTAATTTATTAATCCATACTGCTGCAATGATACTTGATCCAAAAAACCTCTTTTTTACTTAAAAACCTATATTTACACTGACTTTGAATAACCCTAACCGGTAGTCTAATTGGCTTATAAAACTTATTATTCAGTGAACCTAATTGCGTGAACATTCACAAAATCATAAACTAACTTCTTATTTACAAACACCAATACACCTAACAAAAACATTTAAAAACCTAAAATGCAATTATTCACAACAAACTTATCTCATTGCCCTCTATTTACAAACTATCTCACTCTCTCATTCATGCACCACACCTCTGCCGTTCCCAACGTAGATTGCCCCGAGCAGCTTTCCACCCGTCCAGGGTCGTCCTCAGGAGGTATCAGTCCTGCTATCACAGTGTGAGTGAGTGAGAGAAGCGATTTCTTGCGTCAGCCCCATCTCCCACATCATATTGAACACTTGGTCACCGTGGCTCCATCTGTTAGGAACTGTAGTTAATATTTTATTTTCTTCTGCAGTATTTTTTTCTTTTTTTGTTCTATTTTTATTAGTTCTTTCCATTATGTAACTGATGACGACCCTGGATGGGTGGAAAGCTGCTCGGGGCAATCTACGTTGGGAACGGCAGAGGTGTGGTGCCTGAATGAGAGTGAGATGAGTTTGTAAATAGAGGGCAATGAGATAAGTTTGTTGTGAATAATTGCATTTTAGGTTTTTAAATGTTTTTGTTAGGTGTTTTGGTGTTTGTAAATAAGAAGTTAGTTTATGATTTTGTGAATGTTCACGCAATTAGGTTCACTGAATAATAAGTTTTATGAGCCAATTAAGACTACCAGTTAGGGTTATTCAAAGTCAGTGTAAATATAGGCTTTTAATTGTGGAATAGCTTTTTTACGGGTCTTATAGAGGTTATTTTTCATCAAAGTTTGTTGTCAAATTTTCGAACTAAAGCCTAGTTCGTCATCAGGACTATGTCACTGGAGTAGTTGCTGCCACTCAATTGGAAGAGTCCATCCGCAATTATCGTTAATTGTGGTACTTCTTCTTCTTGCTATTTCGATCCCTTCTTCTAGTTTCCTCTTTACTAAGTTTGACTGGTGGGCGATTATTTTCACTGAGTCCCAATTTATGGAGTGTCCACTTGCTTGTATATGTCTGTCTAGCCCTGTTTTGTTCCCAATGTTCCTAATAGCTGCTTGGTGTTCTTTCATTCGGACCTTAATACTTCTCCCTGTTTCTCATATATAGCTGAGTCCGCAGTTACAGTCGATGCAGTAAATTACTCCTTCCTGCAATTGGATGTCCAATTCTTTCTGCTTTAAAGCTGGCAGGAATTTCTTTATTTTGTTATTAAGATCTGGAGCTAGCCTGATATTATATTTTGCTCCGATCCTTTTCAGGTTCTCTACGTAATTTTGCTGGTGAATTTGAAGTTGGTTTTCTCCTGCTTCTTTTTTGGCACTTGTTTAAATATTTTCTCAACATATGGGGAGGGGTAATTGTTTTCTGCCAATATTTCCTTTAATTCTTCTTTGTGAAGATCTTTCTGAGTAGCTGAAGAGACCAGGATTTCAATCTTTTCCAAAAATTGTCTCGCCGTATTCGATTTAATATAATCAGGGTGGAATGAGCAGAAGTCTAACATCTTCCTTGTGTTGGTGGGTTTTCTAAAAAGCTGAGTGAATATTTTCCCCTCTCTTGAGGTCAAGGTTAAATCTAGGTAATTGATGCTATGGTCTCTTTCCTGTTCTAGGGTGTACTGCAAGGTATTCTCTAGTAAGTTAAATTCTTCCAGAATCTGAGAGGGTAGAGATTGGTCCACAGTATCTACTATAATTAGGACATCATCCATGTACCTTACATAGAGAGCAAACAAGGAGGGTTGTATAAGGATTTTTGCCTCTAGTTTACTTATATAATAATTTGCTAGCAGAGGTGCTAGTGGAGAACCCATTGCAAGTCCTGAAGTTTGCCTGTAATAAGTTTGCCTGTAATTTAACCTTGACCTCAAGAGAGGGGGAAATATTCACTCAGCTTTTTAGAAAACCCACCAACACAGGGAAGATGTTAGACTTCTGCTCATTCCACCCTGATTATATTAAATCGAATACGGCGAGACAATTTTTGGAAAAGATTGAAATCCTGGTCTCTTCAGCTACTCAGAAAGATCTTCACAAAGAAGAATTAAAGGAAATATTGGCAGAAAACAATTACCCCTCCCCATATGTTGAGAAAATATTTAAACAAGTGCCAAAAAAGAAGCAGGAGAAAACCAACTTCAAATTCACCAGCAAAATTACGTAGAGAACCTGAAAAGGATCGGAGCAAAATATAATATCAGGCTTGCTCCAGATCTAAGTAACAAATTAAAGAAATTCCTGCCAGCTTTAAAGCAGAAAAAAGTGGGCAACCAATTGCAAGAAGGAGTAATATATTGCATCGACTGTAACTGTGGACTCAGCTATATAGGAGAAACAGGGAGAAGTATTAAGGTCCGAATGAAAGAACACCAAGCAGCTATTAGGAACATTGGGAACAAAACAGGGCTAGACAGACATATACAAGCAAGTGGACACTCCATAAATTGGGACTCAGTGAAAATAATCGCCCACCAGTCAAACTTAGTAAAGAGGAAACTAGAAGAAGGGATCGAAATAGCAAGAAGAAGAAGTACCACAATTAACGATAATTGCGGATGGACTCTTCCAATTGAGTGGCAGCAACTACTCCAGTGACATAGTCCTGATGACGAACTAGGCTTTAGTTCGAAAATTTGACAACAAACTTTGATGAAAAATAACCTCTATAAGACCCGTAAAAAAGCTATTCCACAATCACTATGAATAGAGGTGCCATAAATTCATTTACAACTAGGTTTTTAAGTAAAAAAAAGGTTTCTTGGATCAAGTATCATTGCAGCAGTATGGATTAATAAATGACTCACTCAGTCAAATAAATGAACAAATTGAAGACAACATAAAACTGCCGCACCAGCAGCCCAAACCAACCATAGATATAAAAATGGAAATAAACGTGCAAAGAAATGTATTTTTTCAAAGAGAATAGACCTTCTAGTAGAGGTAAGTTTCTCTCATTGCTCTCATTAAAGGAATTGTAGGCACATAAATTTTTGAATAGTTATAGTGATACTGTGACTTTTCAAACAAGGAATTACATAAATAATTGCTTGTGATAAATTAACAGGACACTTGATTTTTAGAAGTCTGCATTTCTTCATCTTCTTGATTGCACAAACAGACAGGATTTAAGACAGAGTTTGAATATATACTCACTTCTTGAAGCTGAGCAATCTGTTTGTTTAAGCTACTGATATCTTGTTTGATTATATATGTCAATTCTTGAATTTCAACAGGCTTATCATCAAAAAGAGTTTTCTTTTTGGCCACTGAAAGAAATTTGGAAAAAAATCCAATGCTATACAAATATCACATTTGTTTGTGTGCATGAACTTAAGTGTCATTAAAAAATCAGTCAAATGAAAGAATGAATATCTTAGTAAATCAAAAAATGCCCAACCAACAGGAAAACCGGTAAACCAACCCTTTTTGACATTTTTGGAAAGTTTATGTAACTAATTAAGTTTATCCAGTACATATTAGCAGTTGACAAAAATACCGACACACTGAATAATTACCAAATCAATTTACATGATGGACAAGTACCTAGAGCCATATAGTGATTCACTATAGGCCAAACTATGTAGGTCTCCCCAAGTCTCAAGTCCTGAGCAATTCTCTTCCATGTCACTCTGGCATGTGTTCATATTTCATCCACCCATCTTCCATGTGATCTTCTACTCAGCCTTTTCCCTGTCTCTTAGTAACCAGTCTAAAATTGCATTTGTGCAACAGTGATAAGTTTTTCTAACAATATGCCGAGCCCAGTGGTTCACAAACATTTTAGTCTCCGGACCCTTTACACTAGCAAATATTACACAGTCGAGTCACATTATTGTGACCACCAGCTAATATCCAGAGTAACCGTCGTGTGCAGTGCGGACAGCAGCTAGACATGCTGGGAGTGAATCAATAAGGTGCTGGAAGGTGTTCACAGGTATGTGGAGCCATGCTGACTGCAGTGCATCTGCATCTAACAGCTGCTAGTGGGTGCGTGGTGGAGGATCCATAGAGCGAACAATACGATCGAGGTGGCCCCACAGTGCTCAATTGGGTTTAAGTCTGGGGAATAAGGGGGCCACGGTAGTCTTCATCATGCTCTTCCAAACACACTCGAACATTTCTAGCTGTGTGATACGTCACACTGTTGTGATGGAACATCCTATCCGCCCCAGGAAAGACAATCAGCATGTATGGGGTGTACATGGTCTGCAAGGATGGATTCATAACGAATTCAGTCCATAGTGCCTTCCACACGTATGAGTGGACCCAGAGAATGCCACAAAAACATTCCCTAGACCACAATGTTGCCCCCACCAGCTTGTGTTCTTCCAACAATAGTTGAAGAGTGTCTGTTCTCCGATGTTTCTCGCCTTATACACTAACGTCCATCCATTCGATGAAGCAGAAAACATGACTCATCAGAGAAGTCAATCTTTTGCCAATCAGCGGAGGTCCAATTCCAATACTGCAGTGCAAATGTAAGCCTTTTCTGCTGATGCGCCTTCGTTAGTATAGGTGCAGTGACCATCCGGCGGCATCGGAGCCCCATACACAGCAGGGTTCGCTGAACTGTCATTTTAGACACACTTCTGGTAGCCCCCTGGTTCATTCGGCCATTGCGTTGCTCCACTGTAGCACGTTGATTGGTCCTCATGCATATTCAAAGCCAACGTTCACTTCTCACATCAATGGCATGTGGTGCTCCACAGTTTCCACATCGCTTATTCTCAGTTCTCCAATCATGATACACTTTAATCACAGCAGTGAGCAAACAGTTCACAAACTGCAGTTTCAGAAATACTGCCAGCCTTGGCCCAAAAGCTGATAATCATCCTGTTTTGCAAATCTGATAAACCGCTCCTTTTATCCATGACAGCAATGAGTGATATGTTTTCAGAATGCCTACAGCACACCATAAGTTATATACCCTCCAAGCGAGCTCACGAGACATGCCTTCTTTCATTCATTACGTGCTGTTGACGTCAAAAGTAGGAAGTGGTCACAATGTGACTCTACTATTATGTGGTTATATCTACTGATAAGTATCATATTAAAAATTAAAACATTTTTAAATATTTATTTATTAATTCATTTAAAAATAACAAGAAACCCATAACATGTTAACATAAATAGCATATGTTTTTTATGAAAAATAACTATATTTTCCAGAACAGAAAATAAAAATTATGGAGAACAGTGGCACTGTTTTACATTTTTCAAAATATCTTTAATGTCTGGTTAAATAGAAGACAGCTAAATTCTCATATCTGCTTCTGCATTCAATCTGCTGTAGTTTGTTGTTTTGGTTGAAGTATGTGAAGAAAACATGGCTACACACAGATATTTAGTTGGAACGGGGAGGAGTATTTTAAATGCTTTTTCAGATAATTATGGGTATTCCTTTTTTGATACTATGCCAAAACAAGACAAGTGGTAGTTTCTTTAAAGGTTAGTTGCAATGTGGAATCTGAAACCATATCAATGAATTTTTTGTACTCTGTACCATTAAAATCCACTGGTTGTGTCGCACTTGGAATGGATATTTTACCCATGCATGATATTGAAGCATCATGCATTCATCATTTTGAAAATATTGGTTCATGGAGTTATGTAGATCATCTAAATGTCAACACATTTCATTATACAACATCAAAACATCCTGTTCGTTAATATCACCACTGATCTCATTAGAAAAGTTTTTAAGCATTCAGAAGTGACTAAGCTCACGGGGGAGGATAAAAGCTTTCCAAAATTCTAATTTTCACTTGAAAGCTTGAATTTTATCACTTGAAATAAGTACTGTCTGCTGTTTTGCTTGAAGTGACAGACGAGCTTTTGTTCATTTCTGAGAAAAGGTCTGCAAATACCTGAATAACCATACTTTGTAAGTTGTTCTTTCAAGGAAAATTGACATTCCATGAAAAAAGCAGCCAGTTCAGTTCAACTCAAACAATCACACAAGTGCATTTCTTTGAGTCAACAATTGTACTTTGGCATGTAGCCGGAAGTGCTTTATGCACACTTCCAACTCTGTCACACAAAATATTACACTGGTGGACACCCAAATGCAACACCAAGAAAGACACGAGACAGCAAAGCCAGATTTACTGGACACATAACAACAGATACAAAGATGAAACGATTGAGCTTACAGGCCTGTGCAACTTGCCGAACACGCAGACATCAATAGTTCGTGTGGCCCCCATGGCTGGCAATAACGGCCGCTACATGCCGCGGCATCGAACGAAAGAGGCTTTGGATGTGGGCTTGGGGTACGTCGGTCCAGGCTGCTTCCACACGTTGCCACAGTTCATCAGGCGTAGCCGCAGGTGGTGCTTGCCAGGCCACTCGGTTGCCGATCAGTGACCAGACATGTTCAATGGGCGACATCTTGGGAGAACAGGCGAGCCACGGTAGCAGTGACACCTGGTGGGCCGAAGAATTGTTGCATGATGTGTGCCACGTGCGGGCGCGCATTGTCCTGTTGAATCTTGGCCACTGGCAGGTCCTGCAGGTAAGAGAGGACTACAGGCTCCAAAACGCCAGAGATGTAGCGGTGGCTGTTGAGTGTACCGGTGATGCCTACCAGAGGGGTGTCATATCCAATTGCACCCCAAACCATAACGCCAGGCGACGGACCGGTATGGCGATGCATAATGCAGGCGTCATACAGTCTCTCGTCGTGGTGCCGTCACACGTGGATCTGACCATCGTGGTGTTGTAGGCAGAAGCAGGATTCATCGGAGAAGACAATGTCGTGCCATTCCGTAGTCCAGGTGCTGCGTTCAACAGCCCACTGCCGCCGGACTCACCAGTGGTGTAACGTCAATGGTAACCGGAGCAATGGGCGCCGTGCGACAAGTCCCCGCTCCTGCAGTCGACGTCGAACGGTACATGCTGACACAGGTTGTTGCGCAACACAACGGAGCAATGGGCGCCATGCGACAAGTCCCCGCTCCTGCAGTCGACGTCGAACGGTACGTGCTGACACAGGTTGTTGCGCAACACACCCTAATTCCTGCGCTAACATTTGTGATGTGGCGATGCGAGCCGTCAGTGCCCGCCGCACAACATGCCGGTCCTCTCATTTGGTGGTGTGCCACGGCAATTGCTCACGTCGGTCTGTCCGTCCTTCCTGCACCCACCGAATTCATACTGACCTCACTGTGGCTGGATGTCGTCTCACACGGGCGCCAATGTCTCGGTACGATAAACCACTATTCGTCCTCTGTCGAACTCCAAAACGTACTGGAAAGACTGCCGTATTCTGCGACGAGGCATCAGGAAGCTTCCCACACACAGGTCCGGCAGAACAGCACATTGCACTACTTATAACCCGCCTTCTGTGCACCCTTCTTATAGTGCTTCTTGGTTCCGTGCCGGGCGCACATAATTTGCATATGCCCTGCAATGCTAATCATTCGCATGTCTTCTCGCGGGCGACGCATGATGCGAATTTCAGGCCAATCGGATGCTTCCTTCTTGGTGTTGTATTTTGGGTGCCCAGCAGTGTAAAAAGACATGTACTCAAAGGTAGAAATTTAATAAAATTACAAATTTATACTGCTTCATTAAAGATATTCTTAATGACACTGAATACACGTAACTACACTTTACACTCATGACAGTGAAAAAGCAAATAATGTTTACAGGGTGTCTACTAAATTTGGGAAACACAATTTCATGATCAATAAGAAATTTTCATGACCATTTTTAAAAGATGTCAGTATATATATAGCGGTTGCACTGGCTTTTTTAACGCTTTCGCCAACTCATTTGGCAAATTCAATTTGTTTTCGCTAAAGTGTTATAACAGTGCAAAAAGGAAATCACCCATATTTTCGCCAAAATTATTTTCTTTTGCAGGTTGCAAAGAATATGATTGGCAGCATTATCCCTGACATACACTGAAGTGCCAGAAAAACTGGTACAGATCAGCTTATGCAAAATACATAGCAACATCACCTATGCGCATACTCGGTTGCATCCGACAGTGCGTATATAAAGTGATAGACATCCTTGCCAGCTGTCAGAGCTGTTTTCGCCATGAGAATGACAAGTAATAACGATTTAAGCGATTTTCAAGGAGGTGTCATAGTTGGCGCTCATGAGATGGGCCATAGTATTTCGGAGGTAGAAACGAAGTTAGGATTTTCACGGACAACCATTGCAAGGGTGTACCGTGACTACAAGAATTCCGGCAAAACCTCCAACCTATACCAGTGTGGCCGTAAAAAGACATTGGGTGAACATGACCATCGTCGTCTGTCAATAATTGTTTCACGCAATAGGCATGCAACACTCTTGCAGGTATCATCGGAATTCAATGCTGGAGCCTCAACAAGCATCAGCGTCCAGACTGTGCAACGTACCCTGCACGATATGAGCTTTGGGAGCTGACGCCCAACTAGAGTCCCCTTGATGGGTGCACGGCACAGAGCTATGCACCTCGTTTGGGCACGGCAACACCGCCACTGGACATTTGATGACTGGAAACAAGTAGCCTGGTCTGACGAGTCACGTTTCCAACTGTATCGGGCAGATGAAAGGATTCGTGTATGGCGCAAACCCCATGAAGCCATGGATCCCGCCTGTCAACAGGGAACTGTACCGGCTGGTGGGGGGTCGGTAATGGTATGGGGTGTGTTTAGCTGGACTTCACTGGGACCCCTTTTATGTCTACAAACGTCTGTGACCGGCCAACGCTATGTGCACATCCTTTCTGACGAAGTACACCCATTCATGTCCTACATTCATGCTGATGGGTTGGGCCTGTTCCAACAGGACAATGCACCTCCACACAGGTGTCGGAATGCCACATTATGGCATTCATCTGAGTTTGGGGTGTTGTCATTCCCACTGAAGTCCCCAGATCTGAACGTGATAGAAGACATTTGGGATGCCATGCAACACGCTATCGAACACAGGAATCCGAGACATCGGAATACACCTGAATTGTGGGACGCTCTGCAGGAAGTATGGAGTGCATTGCCTACAGCATATTTCCAAAAGCTAGTGGAGTCCATGCCTCGTCATATTTCTGCAGTCCTGCGCTCCCGTGGGGGACCTACCAAGTATTAGACTGGTGTACCAGTTTTTCTGGCACTTCAGTGTATTTCTGGCACCTAACCAGGCTGCAGTATTGCAGTATATGCACCATGATCCCAAAATATGCACACACACACACACACACACACACACACACACACACACACACACACACACACACACACACACACACACACCAGTGGTGTTGTGTACCCATTTAGGTTGGGTGTGTGCTGTAATGGGAAAAGACACGCAAAAATTTTTGCATTGATTTTGAACCTATGAAACGTATTTCTTTTATTTAGCTGTTGTCTAATAACTTACGGCAATAAAGAATTTTTCTTACACTCCATTGTAAGAAAAATCTGAATTTCCTGTGCAAATACTAGAGCGATGAATGTATTTTCGATATCGTTCTCTTTATATATAAGTTTTAAATACAGCACGAGGCTTACTTTCTTTAACCTACTTTACACAATCTGCAAAATCTCTGGCAGAAATGGGACACTTAGTACATCAACCTAAATGGATGTCAAAATTCAAATTGTATATGGATGTCAAAATTCAATTGCATCTGTGCTCATAAACACACCGATTCACACAGAGACGAAAAGATAGAAAACTCATAGCAGAACGATGAAGTGTGTTTATGACTCCATGCTATTCCAATCGCAAACAAATATGACCAGTGGTGTTTTTTAAGCATGCACATCCTGGAAATTTAAACCTCTGCATTGAAACCATGATGAAATAAAAACATGACCTGTAGTGCCATCTGGAAAGCTTTGAATTGCAGTTGCTTTAACGACTTAGGATGCTTAGAGTGTCTGCTGTTTAAATAGCACTTCTGCTGCTGCAAATATTATTTGCTACGTTCCGTTTACTGCATGAAGCAACAAACCTTTTCACCTTCTCCTCTTCACGAAAATATTGCACAAGGGAATTAAGTTTAGTGGACAAACGTCAGTGTCTTACTGGAAATACACATAAAGAAAAAAAAAATATATATATATAACAGCAACCGGCTGCTCCATGAGACTCAAGTGGTGCAGATTTTGGGTAGCACACCTTGAGAGTTCCGCAAGTATGTTTGAGACTACAGGAAAATAAGAACGTGACCTGCAGTGCCGTCTGGGGAGTGCTTGTACCATGGCTGCTATAAGGTCATCAGATGTGCGCACGCAAAACAGCACACCCATGGATTCTAGCGTGAATGTGATATGCTTACTAAACGAACCTTCTCTTATTAATGAAAACATTATATGGAAAAATAAATTTTAACCACCACTAAAAGCCTTAGGACGAACTCTGGTGAGTTTTATTAGAAACAAATCTGAAAAAATGATATCGATAATATAGGTTGAATTGCGACTCTGTGTGGGTGTGCTCCGCACACCTAGCACACCCCGAATATTCGCCCCCGATATATATATATATATATTAAAGAGGGGAGGAACACTATGCCCCTCTTTTTTTCTAAGGAAAAAGTTTCCCCTGCTGTTCTGCTAGTAACAAAAATCTATTTTGAGTGCATTTAAAATAAGTTGAAATACTCACCATTTCACTATAAGATTTCATTCATGCCATTCCTTAACATTTATATCTGAATCCTGACTCCATAAGAAGCATAATGAAAATTGCTAAATTGATCTCAAAATTTTGTAAACAATATTATATACAAGTATTTCTATGCTAAGACATTTGTTGCTCCATCAGTTTTCTTTGTGGAGGAGGGAACAAATACCTCTTTTTTTGACACTTAAATCATAATTAAATGGATTGTGCCTTATGTGGTCAGTGCATGGAGAATTACCTAAGATTTTTGCAAGAAAGTGAAAAATACTAAAAATAAAAAGAAATCCATGATGCAATGAAGCAAAATTCGTGACTTTTTCTTGACTTTCATGACCTTCTGAATTTGTGACTTTTTCTTGACTTTCATGATTTTCATGACCAGCAGACACCTTGTACAGGGTGTCAACTGAATTTGAGAAATGCAATTTCATGACTAATTAACAATTTTTATGACTGCTTTTGAAATGTAGGTATGTATATATGTACAGTATATCCCTATCCAAAGATACCAGACAACAGCATGCACACACACACACACACAAGTATTAAAGAAGGGGGGGGCAGAAACTCTGCCACCTCCTTCTACGGATAAGTTACTTCCTTGCCCTTCTGCTAGTAACAAAAATCTGGTTCATTTTGACTGTGCCTAAAATTTAAGTTGGAATATTCATCACTATGCTACATGATTTCATTACACACACATCTTTTTTTAAATTTAAATCTGAAAAATATTATGACTTCATAAACTTCATAAACAGCATAATATAAATTGCTAAAATGATTTAAAAAATTTGTTAACAACATTTTGTACATATATTTTTATGCTAAAGCATTTTCTCCTTTGAAGTTTTCATTGTGAGGGAGGGTACAAGAGCCCCCCCCCCTTGACACATGGATTGTTTAGATGGATGTCACATGTTTTAAGTGGTCGGTGCATGAAAAATTACTTGCATTTTTGCCACAAAATGAACAGTTACTAAAAATAAAATGAAATTCATGACTCTAAAGCAAAATTTGTGACATTTTCTTGACTTTCATGACCCTTTTCTGCCGTCCAGTAGTGTCCCACAAGTGCTCTATGGGATTGGTATCAGGAGAGTTCGGAGGTCAATCAATATGCTGGACACGTCTGAACTGTATTCCTCAAATTATTTCTGTGCAGCATTTGACCCTGTGGCTCAGCGCATTGTCATCTTGGAAGACATCATCATGATGCAGAAAAAAGTGACGCATTGTTGGGTGTACAGAGTCAACAAGCAAATCATGATGGTGATATACACTGTTCCACATGCACCAGGGTTCCAAGTTCCTGCCAGGTAAACATGCTCCACACCACACAATCGCCTCAACAGGCTCGCGTTGTGGAGACCATGCAGGATGGATCGAGTGCCTCATGTTAAGTGAAAATCCTCCAAATACGTGGCGCATCAGTGAATAAACAAAGACATCGCTCTTTCCACGTTCAGCAACCGAAAAATTGTTGTTCGGCCGCCACCGGGGAATCGAACCCCGGGTCTCTCGATATCTAGCTGAGCGCGTTAGCCTTACACCCACAGTGGCCAACACAATCCATGGCGCTATGTGCGTTTTTCTGTCAGCATCTGACATTATAAATCCGTAAGATGGGCTCAGCTACTGAGACATCTCCATCTGGTGGGCATTAACGGCACTGGCTATATATTAATTATAGCAGTTAAATCCAAAGGGTGAGATCCAAAGTGAAAATCCTACAAATATATGGCGTAAGTGAATAAACAAAGACATCGATCTTTCCACGTTCAGCAACGAACAGCAACCGAAAAACTGTTATTCAGCCGCCGCCAGGGAATCGAACCCCGGATCTCTCGATATCTAGCCAAGCACGTTAGCCTTACACCAACGGCAGCCGAATAACAATTTTTTGGTTGCTGTGCATTGCTGAATGTGGAAAGTCTTTGCTTATTCACTGACGCCACATATTTGGAAGATTTTCACTTTGGATCTCGCCCTTTGGATTTAACTGCTATAATTAATATATAGCCAGTGCTGTTAATGCCCACCAGATAGACGTTTCAGTAGCTGAGCCCATCTTACGGATTTATAATATCAGATGCTGACAGAAAACGCACATAGCGCCGTGGATTGTTGGCCACCGTGGCGTAAGGCTAACGCGCTCGGCTAGATATCAAGATATCCGGGTTCGATTCCCCGGCGGCGGCCGAATAACAATTTTTCGGTTGCTGTGCATTGCTGAACGTGCAAATAGCGATGTCTTTGTTTATGCCTCATGTTAGTTGCGCCAAATATGTTCATGACCATCCACAGAGTGGAGTAAAAAGTAAAAAATGCAACTTGTCAGACCAGCACACTTTTTTTCCAGTCATCTGATTCCAACTTGCATGATTTTCGCACAAGACTAGTCTTTTGCGTCAATGAATTGTGGTTAGGAGAGGGTGTCATCACTTCATCTGTTGTTAAAGCCCACACATACAAGCGTGCAACGCATGGTCATGACAAATACTGTTCCGGGTTGACCTCTGTTGTATTAGGTAGTAAACTGTTGAACAGTGCTGTGTCTGTTCACCTGTACCGGTCATCAGATACAGCACTCATCTCTCACATCAGCCTTTCGTCGTCCTGTGTAGTTTTGCCTCAGACTCATTTGACCATTTCTACACCAGCCCTGATACACTTTAACGGTGGCTCATGAACAACCCCCAATTTTGCCCATTTGGGAAATCTAGGTACCTGCTTTCTAAGCTCCCATGATCTGATATTTCTCCAAGTCCGATAAATCCTTCCATTTATACATCACGCTTCGAATTTTACTACCTACTGCTCTACTCACACCTTATATATGCTATGTTGGTCAACTAATTGCACCCTCTCTGAAATCTCGTGGTCAACGGGCCGCATCAACTTTTGATAGGGGTAGTCATAATTCAGTGATCCTGTGTGCATATTCTGGTTCTCTTATATAATTTAATGATAAAATTTCATGTTATTATTAATAATAAGATATTTAGAAGCAAAATGATATGGAATAAAATATACTTTGAATTTCATAGCATCTGCATTTATGCCACCTAAAGGCAAAGTCATGCACCAGAATAAGACAAAAAAGGCATGGTTCATAAATCTCACAGTTCAGGCTTTCCCATGCAAAAAGAATTTTTAAATCTGACTAATAGGTGCAGCATCCACAGACAGATGGATGAACAAAATAACAAACACACCTTTTTTTAAAAAAGGGATGCTAAAAATTATTACTTCATTGTTTCAAAATATTTCCAAAATAATTAAAAAATAGCACATGAAACAAAACGGGGTGGGGATAAATAACCATTCAACAGGACAACAAACCTAAGACACTATAAAATTCCACATGTACACTGATATTTTCACACTTAGTAAGATAAAATGTATCATACTCATATTTTGAATGACTCACCACACACATATCTGAATCATAAGAGTCCATAATAGACATTTAGCCTGTAATGCGAGTAACACTGTAGCAGATGTGGTACTCAATTGTAGCTGAAATCTGGCATCAACGAGAAAAAAATTTGGTTAAAAGCTGAAAATTTTGTGGGGAGAAATTGGCCGAAAAGACACAATCCTACAGATAAAAATAAAAAAAGAAGTTACATTAGCAAATCAGTTCTTAACCTGAAGATAGCTGAATTATTAATACAGGTTACTTCACATTGGAAAAAATCTTGCCATCAGATCTTATGTGAATGGAAGCCTAGAAAAAGGCAAACCAGTTGCTCGTCTTTAGTCACATTACATGCTACTTATGTCCAAAACCCTTAAATTGCACAGACATGGCAGAAAAAAGGACACTCAACATTTGTGATAATGTCGACTATTTGCAAAATTAATATGAAATTTAACACATTAAAAGTAAATGCATTTTTCAACACTGAAAAGGTACCTTAAAACATTTGGCAGTCTTTTCATAAAAGTAGATGTATTCATCTGTACAAAGCAATTTGAACCCCATATTTCAGTTTTATGTGCCAGATTTACATGTAAATCACACACACACACACACACACTTAAGGAAAAATCTAAGCAATCATCCTTGCCTAACCAATATTTCTGAAGACTGAAACGAAAGCCTGCAAAGACTGTCATTAAAAAATATTAAGCATCAAAGTTAAAAATAAAAAGGGAGGGGAGGTCACATTATAAAATCCCCTTACTTATATGGTCATAAGCACCAACTACATAAAAAATATCTTGGGGTTGTTGTGGTGTTAAACATCTAATATCCCAACTATAGATGAATCACTTTAACTTAATTAAAAAATAATAAAGAAAACCTACACATAATAAAGAAACTTCAGTAGTGTTCTCCCTACAGCCTTTTTACTGGGCGGCCCACCCAGCTAATTTTCTCTGCCGCCCAGCTAAATTTCCTGTAATGAATGTTTTTACAACACACATAATAGTAAGAGTGCAAACCTTACTCCCGCATACACCATAAATATTGGTGAAAACGACTGAAATCTGTGTTGAACATGATTTATCAGTAAGTATTTAATAAGTACAGTCATGTTAAGCAAAACATCTTTTCATTTTTTTTTTTGATTGAGGAAGGGGTCATTTTAAGGTACCACCCAGCTGTGAAAAAACTCTAGGGAGAACACTATTCAGGTATACTTCAGTGGATATAACATTACATAAGAAATTATGAACAACAACAAATACAACAGTTATTTATATCATTATAATGTTATATTTAAAATAATACTCACATAGGGTTAACTTTTCAAGTTTCATAAATGTACTGTTGATGTCTTTTCCTATTTGTCTACAGACAAAAAATATGCAATTAGAACTCACAACATTTTGCAGGCAAATGTTGATAATTCGTGTTAACACTTCCAAAGTAAGAAAGTAAAATTCTCAATATTTACACTATTCTTAAAAGCCGTAAAAGTTAAAATGCTTAAACAACTTTATTTACAATTAAAAGAGAGACAATATCTTTCATAGCCGCATCGGCCACATCTCTGTGCAGACCTGAGGATGTGGCCGATGCGGCTATGAAAGATCTTGTCTCTCTTTTAATTGTAAATAAAGTTGTTTAAGCATTTTAACTTTTACGGCTTTTAAGAATAGTGTAAATATTGAGAATTTTACATTTTTACTTCATAATATTTTATTGTATAACAAAAAAATTTTCATTTTACAATTAAAACTGAAAGGATATGTGACTGGTGTGTACACACACTAAAAACGTACACATTAAAAAAAAAAAAAACACTGATGTTTCTACTTTCTATGCATCATCATGTACATGAGGTTAAGAAGCTATTAAAAAACTCATAATTAATGTTTCAAAATAAATACACAAGAAACTGAGTAATGATTCCTCAAAAATGAAAAACCACTGCTGATGGTGTTATTCAGCATCATCGCATAACATGGACGACAATAGGGAGTTCAGTATGCTGTTTAGCACTATCAAATAAAAGAAAAATCTTAAATCTCTTTCTAGTCAAAGCAAAACATTTTCTGCCTTTAATAAAGCACATGGTAGCAACAAAATATTTTGCACTTCAGAAACATCTGTAACTCGTGGTCATTAAAATTAAAACTGAAAGGATATTTTTGTCTTCACCAGTTTCATGCCCATTATTATCTGGATGTTCGTTTTTTGTTATTAAAATATTTGCTCCATCTAATTAATACATTCTCATCAAACATCAAAAGTTGCCTATACACCACTCCCTGGTTATAATGTGAGTTTGCAGGGTAGGGATACAATCCATGTTATAAGACAATTAACCGTGCTACACCTGATGACTACAATTATTCTCTAATTCAGTGATTCTCTAATGGTCTAAAATCTCTTAAAATTTTACACTACTGAGCATGATAAATGTAGCTGCGCATTTGGTAATTTTTTTAAATAAAAAATTTCAGATATAAGTCGGAAACGATCTGACCCGCATTGTAAGGCAACTGCTCTAAAACCAACGGCTACAGTTATCTTCTAATTCAGTGATACTCTAATGGACTAAAATCTCTTCTAATTTTACACTGTTGAGCATAATATATGTAGCTGTGCATTTAGTATTTTTTAACTATCAAAAGGAAACTAATGTGAGATGCTGTGAATAGTTAATAAGAAACTTTACATGACATTAATTTGTTTTTAAGTCATATTGCTTTCAAGACACAACTTTTCACTCATTCTATTATGCCCAGTTTCTCTTTAATGGTATATGATTTATATACCATTAAAGATAAATGAGTGAAAAGTGAACACTTTTTATTCAGGCCTGTTTCAAGTATTTAAAGAGAAATGAGTGGAAAGTGAATAATTTTTATTCAGACGTGCCAACAAATTAGCCAACCCATTTGGATTATTTTAATAAACAAACAGCAAACAGACTGATATTTGCTGGGAAATCACTACAGCAGAAGATTATCCAAGCATTCTTTTTACTTCAAAAACATGCATGCAATTATATAAATTCACCTGAATTTGCTCATTAACTTTTTATCACCTTACTTATTATACATTCTATAGTTATATAAGTGTTTCCAACCATAAATTATTGAATTATTCTCAATGTTTGGACTTTTCACAGTAACTAGTGTAAAAATAGTTAAAATTCATTAACACAGCAGAGTATCCTTAATTGCCTAGTTTTCTGTTCAACATGCAGCCCCATTTTTAAAAACTTGTACAATACATCGCCCTGGAGCAGGAAACAAGCCTGTATCTCCTAATTTCTGTCCGAACAGGCTATTTATTACACTAGTAATTTTCAAGTCTCTTGAAATGTTACATGTTCAACAGAAAATTGGGCATTTCAGGTTATTCTGATTGCTGAGTTAATAATCCTGTAGAGCGGCACATGCTATTTTGTTCTCGCAGTCTAAGAATTAATTCCTCAAAAACAATTTGGTAATTCATAAGAAATATATATATGCTTATTATTATCTGAAAAGAAAAAGCTACATATAATAAATTCAACAAAACCAAATTGTACAAAGTCTAATTGTTCTCTTTTTATAAAGCATTTAGACTAACTCATTCATAGATGTTTTTACATGTATTACAAATGAAAATTTAAGGATTAGTTTTTAAAAGCATAGCCTGCAACCAAACTTGGTTCTACAGATAAAATCATGCATCATGAGTTTTCTGTAATCTCAAGTGAGTGAATTATCACTGATACACAATATTCTTACTCCGGGACAGACAAACCTACCAAATTTTCAGGAGCCAACACATTTTTTTAAGAGATACAAGGGGAAAAACCATGTTTGATCAAAACAGAAACTACACATACACAGAATTGCGACCACCAAAAGTCATATTAATATATTATTTCTTAGATACAGTCAATAATTCAGTTTCCACAACTAAAACTGGGGAACATATACATTTTTATTAATAGTTACATTTCAAAATAGGTTTTCTTTTCAGAAACTACAGCTTTGTCTTTTGGTGTATAACATTTAATGACACTAATGAAGAAATACACTCATGAGCACCCCATGGGAAATCAACGCTACAGCTATGAATATCTCCGATGCTTACTCTGCATGCCTACACGTATCTCTCCAAGACTGCACAGCAGAATTACAGCCTGAATCACAACTGACAGTGCTACTGCAGAATGTATAACTAACTCTTCTGGTGATAGTGTCAAAAATTGGTATTGGCACTTTCATTCTGATTTTACAATAAGTAATCTAAAAAGAAGATGCAAACTGAAAAATAATCTGTATATTGTACTTGTCACTTTATTAGAGAAATGGAAGCTTCATAAAAGTAGTCCAAATTTTGAAATATAAAATTTTTGGAATAGAATTTGAGAACTCAGGTGCCAGGTGAAGATATTCAGGTGCCATGGCTACTGGGCATCTTGCACTTTCCTATCCCTGTTCTTATTGTGTGTTGTAATACATTAATAAAGTTAATACTTACTTAGCAATTTGCATGAATCCACTGAATTCTTGAATGTCTTTCATGCGCCTGACCTTACGAGATGGCACATAACCATTCACCTAAATAAGAGCATTAGGGTTTTTACATTCACATAAAACATTAACTTTAAAAAAAGCTACTGCAACAAAAACTAAACACAATTTTAATATGGCAAATTTGCAACAATATTATTGCTAACTAGTCTAATAGCTCAGATTACCTTATATATTGGACACCTGTCCAACAGCCAAGTTTTAACTTAACGTGCAAAACTGTAATAACAGATTTAGGGCTACTTACCATTCTCTGGTTTTTTTGCTCCATATTTCACATTTCCAGCACGTGAGACAGCCGTGGACAAAGTGTCGCATGTTTCATAGAGGTAGCATGGGGGCTCTAACTTTTTCAGCTGAAGTCATTCACTTTTGTTACTTTCTATTCTTGGTCATTCTGGAGGCTCCATGTAGTATTCTGCATATATTTCTTCATTTATAACAAAAAGGTGGTCACGTCATATATATCAACACAACATAGTTGCAGTCCTATTATACATATCAACATTCATAAAACTATCGGGTTGTTTATCTCCCTTGTCATACATACATACCTTACATTCACACATTTCTTTATACACTATACACAACCTGCAAATACTCAAAACAACTCACTATACACAATTATACATGTATACATATGACCCTTTAACCTCTGTTAACTACATCTATGCTTTTACAAAACAGCCTTCCGCTTGATCAAAACTCCTATTCTTTGTGAAAAGGCTTCACAAAGGAGCTCTCCCATGCCGCTCTCCACCCTCAGCAAACACCTCAATCCAAGTACTTTCTATAGCTTTCTGCCACCATCCTCAGTAGGGACGGAAACTCTGACCAATACTCACGGTATCAGCAGAGTAGAGCAAGTGACTCCTCCGGGGCAACATCAACCTTTGAAGCTTCGTTCTCTTGGCTACTGTGGCGCCATCTCTTGTTGGCTTTAGATTTCAATTTTCTAATCTTCTTATTTTTCTGTTCAACTCTTATTAAATTCTTCCAGTTATTTCGTATTACATTTGGATCATTATGGTTACATACTGCATTTCTATTTTTTTTCAATCAACACAGATTCTGCAATCCTGAGGTGTTTTTCAGATTTAGAACTCTTTATTATTTCAATCTTGTAAAATTTTGGAAATTGTTTTTTTCTGCCAGTTTTTTATATGTAGTTTCAACCTGTGTTTTAATTTATTTTTGGTACTTCCTATATATGACTGGAGAATTTTCTGTAATAGGAATTGAGTACACGCATGCTTTCTCTAATTTGCTGATATTGTCATATTTTGACATCATATTCTTGCTTCCAATTTGAACATCATATTTTTTATATATCTTATTGATTTCTGTTGTCACACCTTTAACATATGGGAAACCATTAATATATTTGGCTTGCTCTTTAGTTTCAGCAACTTTATAATTTATTTTATTTTGTACTTCAATATTCCATTTTTTATTGATTGTCTGGGATAACCAAAACTGTCAGCAATTTTTTTATGAATTCAATTTCTTCATTTACAAACTGATCATTTGCAGAGTGTTTATATGCTCTCTTGATCAAAGTCTTTAAGCTATTACATTTTTGAGTACTAGGTTGTGCGGAATTGAAAGGAATCAATACTGGAACATATAATTTCTTTCGGTACACTTTGTATTGCAAATTATTTCTGGTTTTTATTACTTGAACATCTAAAAAGGCTATTACATTTTGTTCTTCAATTTCAACAGTGAGTTCAATTGTTGGGTACAGAGAGTTGTAGTTTTTGGCCAACTGTTTCAGTTCTTCCTCGTTCAACTTTGACAGAATGAAAATATCGTCCCCATATCGACAGTACACCTCTGGTTGTTCTTCCATACTGTGCAGGATATTTTCTTCAATACTATTCATAACAACTTCCGCATACAGAGTTGACAATGGTGAACCCATTGGACCACCTGAATTTTGTTTGTATATCTTGTTATCATATGCAAAAACATTCTCGTACAGCTATAGAGATTATCATTAAAAAATTACACAATTTTAAAATATTAAATGACACACAGATTCATGAGTTCAAAAAAGTTTTATTCTTTTTGTATGAGAATAATGTTTTTGCATATGATAAGATATACAAACAAAATTCAGGTGGTCCAATGGGTTCACCATTGTCAACTCTGTATGCAGAAGTTGTTATGAATACTATTGAAGAAAATATCCTGCACAGTATGGAAGAACAACCAGAGGTGTACTGTCGATACATGGACGATATTTTCATTCTGTCAAAGTTGAACGAGGAGGAACTGAAACAGTTGGCCAAAAACAAACTACAACTCTTTGTACCCAACAATTGAATTCACTGTTGAAATTGAAGAACAAAATGTAATAGCTTTTTTAGATGTTCAAGTAATAAAAACCAGAAATAATTTGCAATACAGAGTGTACCGAAAGAAATCATATGTTCCAGTATTGATTCCTTTCAATTCAGCACACCCTAATGCCACCCCACTCAAAAATGTAATAGCTTAAAGACTTTGATCAAGAGAGCATATACACACTCTGCAAATGATCAGTTTGTAAATGAAGAAATTGAATTCATAAAAAAAATTGCTGACAGTTTTGGTTATCCCAGACAATCAATAAAAAAATGGAATATTGAAGTACAAAATAAAATAAATTATAAAGTTGCTGAAACTGAAAAACAAGCCAAATATATTAATGGTTTCCCATATGTTAAAGGAGTGAAAACAAAAATCAATAAGATATGTAAAAAATATGATATTCAAATTGGAAGCAAAGTGAGTACCATCAAGAATATGATGTCAAAAAATGACAATATCAGCAAATTAGAGAAAGCAGGCGTGTACTCAATTCCTATTACAGAAAATTCTCCAATGTCATATATAGAAAGTACCAAAAATAAACTAAAACACAGGTTGAAACAACATATAAAAAAACTGGCAGAAAAAGGAAGAAAAACAGCACTCACTGAGTACTGTCTAGCCAACCAACAATTTCCAAAATTTGACAAGATTGAAATAATAAAGAGTTGTAAATCTGAAAAACACCTCAGGATTGCAGAATCTGTGTTGATTGAATAAAATAGAAATACAGTATGTAACCATAATGATCCAAATGTAATACGAAATAACTGGAAGAATTTAATAAGAGTTGAACAGAAAAATAAAAAGCTAATATTAGAAAATCGAAATCTAAAGCCAACAAGAGATGACGCCACAGTAGCTAAGACAACGAAGCTTTTAAGGTTGATGTTGCCCCGAAGGAGTCACTTGCTTACTCTGCTGATACTGTGAGTATTGGTCAGAGTTTCCGTCCCTCCTGAGGATGGTAGCGGAAAGCTACAGAAAATACTTGGGTTGAAGTGTTTGCTGAGGGTGGAGAGCGCGGCATGGTAGAGCTCCTTTGTGAAGCCTTTTCACAAAGGATAAGAGATATGAGCAAGTGGAAGGCTGTTTTGATAAAACATAGATGTAGTTAACTGAGGTTAAAGGGTCATATGTATAATTGTATATAGTGAGTTGTTTGAGTATTTGCAGGTTGTATATAGTGTATAAAGAAATGTGTGAATGTAAGGTATGTATGTATGTATGACAAGGGAGATAAACAACCCGATAGTTTTATGAATGTTGATATGTATAATAGGACTGCAACTATGTTGTGTTGATATATATGACGTGACCACCTTTATGTTATAAATGAAGAAATATATGCGGAATACTACATGAAGCCTCCAGAATGACCAAGAATAAAAAGTAACAAAAGTGAATGACTGCAGCTGAAAAAGTTAAAGAACCCCATGCAACCTCTACGAAACATGCGACACTATGTCCACGGCTGTCTCACGTGCTGGAAATGTGAAATATGGAGCAAAAAACAAGAGAATAGTAAGTTGCCCTAAATCTGCTAGTTTAATAGCTTTATGCTAGTTTGTGCCAAAGATCTGGCTTCAAGCCCAATGTAAGATACTGGTGGTGCATAAATTCTACAGTTCTGGTACTCTCCCAGCTCTCGAACTTGTGACCCTAAATTCTGGTGGAGCAACTGCTTCACCACTGCTGCTTAGAATGCCCTGAAGTGCGCCTTTTTAATTTAATGGATTTTTCAGGAAGAGGCTAAGGGAAGGCACTTAAATATCACAAGTATCAGAAGCTAAGATTAGCTACCAGGGGTTATTGAGAGTCCAGGAAAGAGAAGCATCATGAGATTAAGAACAAATAAAATACAACCAAACCTCTACTTAATTGACTGCAATTTAACGAATTCCGCAATTTTACGTACATTTTTTGTGGTCCGGGCGGAACCATGTTGAAATTAATGCTTGGCATTTCCCGATTTAACAAACACATTTCCTCAATTTAGTGAACATTTTTTATTTTTTTAAACCATAAAACTATGTTAACCAGCATTTTGATCTTAAAAGTTAGCTAGAAAGAGAGCCTCGCGTAACAGGAAAATTGTATGCATGCAGTTAACCAGCACTTCAAAGAACACCATCTGTGACACAGCTTGACGGAATCATAAATCACTTCACCTTCCTCTGACCATCAAATGTAAGTTTCTTACAAGGGGAAGCAAATGATCAACAAGTTCCAAAGGACTATCTTGCATGGGTGGGAAGCAGGAAAATGAAAGGTGGTGTGGGGCAGCAAATCTAGAGTACCATGGGGATTCTTGTTTTCAGCTACAGACAGAACAATAGCTTTCTGTGAGATCGGGTGGCACACATTGTACGTACCCATTCCTGAACCTCTGGAATTCTTCCCCAAATCGCACTTCATTTCTCAGTGTTAAATCTGCAGGTCAAATTAACAACACAGCTCATTTATGGATAAAAATTTGATGAACATAGATAGCACTAGAAAAGTTAGAAGTGAAATTTACTGAACACTGTATGCAGTTTGCAAATGAGAGCATTTAAAAAATGAATGACTGCAGCAAAAACAAAAGGGGAAAAGATTTTCAATCAGCGAAAAATGGACACTTTGTCGCAGCTTGATGGGAACCCATGATCACAGACTGCTGTAGCAGAGAAACTCGGAATTTCAAGTCATTGTTGTGTACCATAGCAAAAAATAGAAAGGAAATTGAAAGCTGTACATCAACGTTTGGGCAATGTTCGGGTAAGTGGAAATCTATGAAAGAATCGCCCGAGTAAGTTGGAAAACGCTCTTGTCACTTGGTTACAACCAACACGGGCAAATAATTTACCTATTAGTGGATCACTTCTGAAGGAAAAAGCAGTTAATCTTGTCCAGTGACTTGAAATAAAGGAATTTACTGCATCAAGTGGATGGATTGATCGTTTTAACAAAGACATAACATAGCGTATAGAGCTCCATCTGGCGAAAGCAGAAGTGTTGATCCTGTGATGGCACAAGGGTGGAAAAATAAAGAGCTGACACAAATTATTGAAGGGTACATTCTGTGTGACATTTTTAATGCTGAGGAAACTGGACTGTTTTAAAACCTGCAGCCAGATAAAACACTGTGTTTTGGAAATGACACCTGCCATGGAGGAAAGAAATCAAAAGACAGAATCACTGTTCTTCTAGCGCCAATGCAGACATGTCAGAAAATTTGCAGCCTTTTGTTATAAGCAAATCTGCTAAACCACGTTGCTTCAAAAATGTGAAATCTTTGCCCACCTAATATGAAGCAAATAAAAAGTTGTGGGTTACCACAGCTGTATTCAAAAATTATATAGTAGCCTTGGATACTCAGATACAGGCAAATAAGAGAAAAAAGTCATCTTATTCGTTGATTAGTATGCTGCACATCATCAAGTAAACAATCTGAAAAAGGTTAAAAAAAAAAAAATTCCCAGCTAATTGTACTAGTGAATTGCAACAGCTGGGTATGGGTGTCATTAGGTCTTTTAAAGTGTATTATCGAAATGCTTCTTATGTGAAAAGTACTTTCTGTTATTGATGCAAAGGATGATGCATCTGAAGTTAACATTCTCGAGGAAATGCATTTCGTGTGACAATTGCGGAATGCAGTTACAACAGATACCAGTAAAACCTGCTTTAATACAAAGCAGGCTTCTCAGGTTGCGAACAAAAAAGTGGGTCCAATACTGAACATTCTGCTGATAATTTTGTGGATGACGATCTTGCAGAATGGAGTAAAATTGCCTCATCAGGTATTGTTTTCCAATTATGTTGATTGTGATGCAAATGTGCGTACCTGCCAAATGCAATCCCTTGAATGTGCGTACCTGCCAAATGCAATCCCTTGATGATGTTTTGGATGAACAGATCGGACTAAATGCATCAGATTCTGATGAAGAAAATGAAGCAGAACTGAAAGTTACCAGCTTTAATGATGCTGCTAACAGTATAAAATGTGCTAAAACCCATTTGATGTGCTTTGATATTAATGATGACATTTTTAATGCACTTCATACAATTGAAGCTGCAATATAAAGCTAAATGTTCAGAAAAAAAAAAAAAGCAATCTTCTCTAAAACATTTCTTTTCTACTTTTCTACAGTGTAAAAAGGTAATCAACACATTCTGTTTTTGCAAGTTAATTAGTACTAATTTCTGTTTCATGCAGTTTATAATGCTGAAATCGTTATTTAAGAAGGTAAATACTAAAAAAAAAATAATCAACTATTGTACTTTTCTCGCAATTTTAAAGTATGCTTAAATTTTGATGCTACATATTGAAGTCTAATATCTACGAATTATGTATTTAATATGCAAAGTAAATGTGTATGCATTATAACATTTTTTATAATAAATTTTGTAATTAAAAGTACTATACTAATTAAAATTTCACTAAAAGAAAGATAACTTAGCTGCTTATGTATTCTGTTATGAACACTAGCTTAATTTGAATGTTTCATTTGAAAGGCTTCCTCGATTTAGCGAATTCTGTGATCTGAAATACAAGACTGTTGGTCCCTTGAAGTTCATTAATTCGAGGTTTGACTAATTACATCTCACACTAAATCTGACCTAAACTGAAAGTCTTTGGCTTGCTAGAATACTACTTCCTTGAGCTTTAGGAGATAGTAATTGACCTATTTATCAATCAAAAATTTGTGGTACAAGGGCAAAGCGGCATAATACAGGGTGTCTCAAAAGTCCTTGACACATTTAACAAATTATTAAAGAAAACTATTTGGATATGAACACAATTTTTGAAGATTTTGTTAACATACTTAACACAATTTTTTTCTGTTTCCCAAACAGGTCAGTAGTAGGTGACACTACTGATCCAATCGCAAGGTTAGTTGAAAAAATGTCTACTCCAGCAGACGACATGTGTTGGTTGTTTTTTTCGAAATGAAATCTGTTACCCAAATGCAAAGAAATTTTCGTTCGAAATTTGGAAAAGATCCTCCAAATCATAATAGCATCTTAGGTTGGCACAAGAAGCTTCTGGAAACTGGAAGTGTCCTTGATAGGCCAAGATGTGGACAACCAAGCATGGGTGAAGGAGACTTTGAAAGCATTTGTGAAGCCTTTTCACATAGCCCTACTAAATCGATACAAACTGCCGCAAAGGAATTGGCAATTTTTCGTGCAACAGTGCATCAAGTCCTACACTAAAAACTCTGCCTATATGCCTACACAGTGCAGATATTGCAATCTTTGCAGCCAGATGACAAGCCACACCATTTTAATTTTGCTGAGGGCATGCTAAATCATCTAGAGGCAGATAATGACTTCCTACGAAACATTGATTTTACAGATGAAGCAGCTTTTTGTGTTTCAGGTAAAGTCAACTGCTACAATATCAGAATCTGAGAATCCACATCATTTCATCGAACATGTCTGAGATGGTCCTAATAGTAAATGTGTGGTGTAGCTTAATGGCTGATCGTGTGATTGGACCTTTCTTTTTGCAGAATCCTCAGTCACAAAGGAAATTTATTAAGACAGGATTCAAATTTTTGCTGTCCCTTAAATTTGCCATTTACATCATAAAATCATTTGGCAACAAGATGGTGCACCACTACATTGGGGTAAGCTTGTGCATTTTTTTTTTTAATTAGGAATTTCCAACCAGGTGGACTGGATGAGATGGACCCATCCCATGGACTCCCTAAAGTTTATTTATCCAAAGTGTTGACAAATTGAAAACTTGCATAGTTGCTACAATTGCATCTGTTACATAATGGCATGTACATGGGCAGAGATGGAATATCGGCTTGATGTACTCCATGCAACAAAAGGTGCACATATTGGAGTTTATTAACTATAAAAAAAAAAAAAAAAAACTTTTTGGAGTAAGTTTACAAGATCTGAAATTTTTTTGTTCCTATCCCGGATAGCTTTTCTTAAATACATTTTTAAAATGTGTCAAGAGCTTTTGGGACACTCTGTACATTCAGTATTTACACTGAGTGCTCAACGAATTTGACCACTCACCTAATACTACTTGGGCCTTTATTTTGCCTGGAGAACAGTTGCCACCGAGTGCAACAATGACTTCACAAAATGTCTACACAGTTGTGAAGGGATCTGCAACCAAGCTGCTTCTATTGTAGTCCACAGTTCTGGTATGAAGTGGGATGGTGTGTCCAACTGCTACACCCAGCATTTCACAACATCCCACATGGGTTCAACTGAGTTCAGATCAGGTGAGTTTGGGGACCATTCAAGATGCCTCATATCAGAACTGTGCACAATGAAGTATTCCTGCAAAAGGCAGGTCCAATAACATATGGCATTATCACCCTGCGAGAACCCATTCTCTTCTGGGTAGAGGTACAACATTATGGGGTGCACATGGTCTGCAAATAGTCCTTTGTAGTAGCTTGTATCTATACATTGGTCCACATGCACAAGGGGTGCGAGGTGAACATGCCCCACAACATATAACCTCCCCCACCTGCCTGGATAGCTAATGTCATGTACATGAGAGATTCATGGTCTCAAGGTCCTGATACCTAATATGAACTCCACCATTGGAAGAATAATTCAACAGACCAGCACACATAATTCCAATCTTCTATCATTCTGTTGGCACCAAGAGAGTTGTTTAAACTGATTGACTGTTATTAAGAGAGGGTGGCATATGGAGCATCAGCTCTTGCAGTATACCCATGCCAGCATGCGATGCATAATCACACAGGATATTGTTACTGGTTGACCATATTGTGTTGAGCCATCAACTGCAAAATTTTTTTGGACCAATTGCCCTGTACAAGGCAACACACCCATTGTTTACCCTAGAATCTACCTTATGCCACACAATACAGTTGTGTCACTAGTCGATTGCTTCGTCAATTTGGTACCACTCCTAGTACATTTTAACAATGGAGGCCCCTTGAACAACCTACAAGTGCTACTGTTTCCAAAATCAACATATCAATCCTTCATGCATCCACAATTTGGTCTTTCATAAACTCTGAAAAATCCTTGGTTTTACCTATCATATCCATAAATTCATTCTTAGCTGAACCACAAATCTCTTATATACACCCCTTCAGCTTACAGACCATGTACTCCTCTCTTTATATCAGTACTGGGTGCACTCCCCTTTCTTTATATCAGAACACTTTGCACAAGAGTGGTCATAATTCAGTGTACAAAAGTTGGCTTGCACTTTGGTATCAACTGCAGAAACCAGCAGACTCTGCAAGGGTACAGCATATGTTTTGGAACAAAGAAGTCTACATATAACCTTAATTGCATATTCTAGTAGTTCTGTAGCAAAGTTTGTTCATAGGTTTCAAAGTGTTCTCAGAAACAGAATGGCCTTACTACTGGATAAGGAAATACATTCTACTATATTGAATCTTTATTCTTCTGACAATTTTCTCAGTAATGAAATTCTCATTCCATGAAAGATGAGTCCCCCTTCCAAAGTCAACAGTACAAGACAAAATGTAAATAGCAACAGTCACCAAACCTCAGACTATCTGTTCCTTCCTATCACTCACAGCTTAAGAGCACTTTGTTTTTTCTGCTACAGATACAAGAACTTGCTCCACTCTCTAAGGTACATGCTGTCCTTCATAAATATCAAATACTTGAACTTCAACACTTTCAGGTATGTGGGGGTCATTGAACACAATGCCCTAAACATGTGCAAAAATTTGTTCTATGAAAAAAGAAATAATTACATGAAAAAAAACTTTGTGCTTCAGTTTGTTTTATGGAAAATTTTAAACTATGTACCTGATTTTAGAAAAGTTTTAATTAAAATGAAATTCACATAACTGTCAGTATTTTTAGAAAAAAGTGCAAATGCAAAAAATATCTTCATCTCATCATGCCCGTACTCATGTGAGATTGTGCTGTGTGGAGGAGCTGATCCCAGGCAGAGATGTGAAAGCAGCAATGAAGAATAGCACTGTGCTGCAAAGTTTCCAGTTGTATTTACTTTACAGACCCTATAGTTCAGTCAACCAATCAGATCCTCTGTCCCCTTCTATTTATCCCCACTACTGATGTGGTTATGCTAACTGCCACTGAAAAACTGCTGAATTGTGAAATAGTATATTGCATCAGCCAATAGAAAGCAGAATTTCTTTCAATGATATTCATGTTGTCTGAGATTTGCTGTCTTATGCGTAATTCAAAGGGATCGTTTCTAATACAGTTGGAAAAATATGAGACTACTTTTTGTTTGCCTTTCTGATGCACAAAAATGCTTCAAGATAATATGTTTCTTAACCATCAAAGAAAATATGAGTTATAAACTCACCTCTTAAGGATTACCTTGTAAGTACATATGTGATGCATGTATAACCTCCAATGGTCATCTTGGCCCAGAGTGTGAAGAGTCAACTATACTATCTTAATTATTTTTAACCGTGAAAACTTTAATTAAAATATAATTTTTTTAATATTAATTAATTTAAGAAATTTATAATTCACCAATACTAAAATTGCTAATGTACAGCTACATACACTTAAAATCATTGTAACTTAAGTTTTTACGTACCTTCATAATTGAAAACCCACTGCAATAAGTATTATTTTTCATACAATTTTTACATACTGTATGTACACTCAGCATTACTATCCTACTAAAATAATTAAGATCAAGAAATGTATTAGCTATTTAAAACTCAGAATACTAAGAACAAATGATAAAAGCATTTTTAAATCACCTCCCAAATGTTTCTATCATTCATTCTTAATACTTTGAGTTTTAAATAGCTAATGCATTTCTTGCTCTTAATTATTTTAGAAGGATATTAACTCTGAGTGCACATACATAAAAATTGCAATGAGGGATAATACTTAACTCATTATGGTGGGTTTTCAATTATGAAGGTATGTAAATAACTTCAGTTACAAGGCTTTTAAGAGTATGCAGTTGTACATTAGAAATTTTAATATTGGTGAATTGCAGATGTTTTAAAATTGAATTAATATTAAAAAATAATATTTTAATTAAAGTTTTAATGATTAAAACAATGAAGATAGTATAGTTGGTGCTTCACTTGGGTCAGAGTGAAGCACAACTATACTGTCTTAATTCTTTTAAACCATTAAAACTTTCATGTATTATCTCTCAGACGACCATTGGAGGTAATGCATGCATATGTACCTACACGGCAGTCCTTAAGAGGTGATCACATAACTCTAAATTTCCTTAATGACTAAAAAATTATATTAAAATGCTTGCACATGAATACAAGTAAATACTTAGATGTCGTTGACTATAGTTTTCAAGAAGTATGATTCAAGATAATTTAAGCAAACTGCGAAAGGAAAGTAAGGACATGGATAATGCAAAATTAATATGTCTTTCGATTACCTGAGTTTTATGGAAAAATCCAAATGTTTAAGCAACAAAAGACCAACCTGTAACCTAAATCACTTAACATCATCGTTAAGCATGCAGGCAAAACATATGAACTTAGTACATATATTTCAATGCTTCTATTTACCAAACATGCAGGATTTGCAGAGTTTTAAGACTCCAAAAGCTGTTACATTAATTCGGTAAAAAAAAATTCTGAAAAAATTGAAACTAGTTCTGCTGGCTTATAAGCAGTTACTGAGAATTTATTAAGCCTACATAGCATTAAAGAAAGGTAGAAGGAGACTATGGTAATCGTGGGAGGCCCGTAAGAGAAAAGCCTGTAGGAAAGAAAGACATTAGCATGAAGTACAGAAAGTTTCGAGTTACATATGTAATGGATGTCATTACATCACAATAGTTGTCATCATGGCAATCTTATCACTGTTGTGAGACAAGATCATTGGAGACATCTGATGTACGAGCAGCAAAACTAACATCACCAGCAATTTTGATTTGGCAGATGATCTTGCTATGGAGAGCTAACCTCTGAATCTCAGAGCAGTTTTATAATGTGCATGTATAGGGCCAACTATAGGGTGGTCCACTCCACTGGGCACCAAGTTCATTTGCCTCCCAGGCACCACAGGAGGCAAATTTGGCAGCCATTACAGTGCTACCTCTGACAACTGACAAGCTGGATTATGTCAAGCTACTCAAAAAAGGTATGCAATAGACTTTGATTTCTTCCATTATTGTATCAGCATACTATGCATTAGTTACTTTATAGTTATCTGACTTCTTCCATTATTGTATCAACATGCTACGCATTAGTTACTTTATAGTTATCTGACTTCTATTATTGTATTAGCATACTATGCATTAGTTACTTTACAGTTATCTGACTTCTTCCATTATTGTATCAGCCTACTATGCATTAGTTACTTTATAGTTATCTGACTTCTTCCATTATTGTATCAGCATACTATGCATTAGTTACTATATAGTTACCTGACTTCTTCCATTATTGTATCAGCATACTATGCATTAGTTACTTTATAGTTATCTGACTTCTTCCATTATTGTATCAGCATACTATGCATCAGTTACTTTATAGTTATCTGACTTCTTCCATTATTGTATCAGCATACTATGCATTAGTTACTTTATAGTTATCCGACTTCTTCCATTATTGTATCAGCATACTATGCATTAGTTACTTTGTAGTTACCCCTTAAATGTGAACTGAAAGGCCGAACCTAAAGATAAACATTAACGTGATGAACAGTAAATAAGCTACTTGATAGTTTTATACGTATTGGCTAAGTTCAGGAGTGCGCAGGGTGTCTGTGAGTGAAATGGTAGAGTATATATATAAAAAGGAGAAAAAAAAAAATACTCTGCAAGCACTGTAGTTTGAGACTATGGAGCAATGACCATTGGAAATGATGAAAGGTCTCACTGTCACTAAAACAATCCAAATCATCACAATACAGTGTTATAATTAAGCACAAAATTAAAAAAAAAAAAATTGATTTTGACTTTGGATCAACACTCACAACTGTTAATTTATAATTTATACCTTTAATATCAGGCAGAAAATATATGCCACAAATGCTAAAGCCAGCCCTGTGCATGTATTTAAGTTTTCTGCCAGAGCAACAGAAATAATATTAAATAAATAAAAATTACAAAAACCTGATGTTCAAACAGCACGATGCAACTAATGTCAGTAACCACTTGTCTGGCTTGTTCAATGATCAAACTAAACATTGAAATTAAAAAAAGAAAACAAATGGAACTTACCATTCTACCTTGCATATTTTTAACTGTTGACATAAATTCACCAGTTCTGTCACGGCACGTCATCTCGATGTCAGAGAGGGAAACACGTTCTGGAGACACTTTTGTTCCTGGGGAATGATTAGAATATTCAGTCACGTAACTCACTTCAGAATCTCTCTCTGAATTGGTCCTCCTACGCCGTGTGATCATTGGAGGTGATAGCAAATACTACAGACATAAATCAACTGGAAAAAAAAAGTACTATTAATAATCAACATAACTTTCTTTTAATACTACTTAAAAGCAATACTAACATTCAGCTTATAATTTACTTTCACCTCCATTACAGATATTTCTAGTGTTCTCCACAGTCTTTTGGTGATTGACCAGGGTTTTTCTGTTGCTGCTTGGTTGTTTAGATTATGTAAATACACACGTCCAAAACTTAAACACACACAACATTTACACGATTGCACATACATACGTGGATTGTTTTATGTTTTTTTTTAATACATACAGTAATACGTGTCATTTAAGAACACAACATACCATATAGTTATCATTCATCTGACAATGATACGGAGTGCCCAACATCCTGAGAATGCAAAGCTGGTACAAGCACCTGTAATGCTCATGTCCACAGTAATGCATATATGTACTGTCCAGGAACACCTATAAATCAATCAATATGGGGTATGCCCTCCTCTAACAGATATGCATGCACATTTGACATTGGTGTGGCATACTCAAAACAAGATTGTTGGGCAGTTCTTGCTATAGTCTTTGGAGCTCAAGAATTGTTCCTGGTGATGGTGATCTCTAAGCTAGATGTCTTCTTAAAGTATTCCAAGCATGCTCTATTGGGTTGAGATCAGGGTAGTATGTTGGCCACTCCATTTGATGAATATTTTCTTCCCCAAGAAGTTCAGCCATAACCACTGAACAATGAGGGCAACCATTATGTTCCATAAAAACGAACTCTGGCCCAATGCCCACGGAAAAGGCGAACATGATGGAGGATGACATCATTACAGTATTGTTCACTGGTCATGGACCCTTATTCTACCAGCTGCAACTTTGTATGGCCCTTGACCATAATGCTGGCCGAAACCACGATTTCCCCAACACAATTTCTATTTTTGTTAATAATTGGTGTCATGGCTATTCCTAGACTTGATACACTATAAATTTCACTAAATTATAGAGAAGCAGGGTTAAACAAGATTGTTGCTTTTTCCAACTTAAGTTCCTGAAGAAGTGCAAGGCAGTAAAACTTCACTCCTCCATCTCTGAAACTCAACAAAAATGTAAGTACTCTTTTGTTTACTAACTTTGTAAGAAGAATTGAACAAAAAACAATTGCTGCATCAGTGAAAAATGAGTAAAAAGGTTTGGCTAAGAACAAAGCATTAGAAAAATGTATGTGGAACACAGAACTGGCATGCCTTCAAAATTCAGACAAAAAGTTAAAAGAAAGTTTGCTAAATAACGTAATAATAAATTTGACAAACAAAACAGGCTTGGACAGACGTGTTCAAAATACAGGACATGAAGTGCTTGAGTGAAGAGGTACAATATTAAATGATGTAAAAGGTTGGAATTTAGGTAATGCATGGCAACACCTACTATAGTGTAGTCCTGAGGAAGGGTAGGCGTGCTACCCGAAAATTTGACTAAGTAATTTCCTTTATTCCTGTGTAAAACCCATAATTTAGAGAAATTTATAGTGCAACAATTTCTTTTCTTTTCCACAATGTTCTCTTGATGATACTGTGTACCATGTTCCTGCCAGATGTACTGGTAACCAGAATCGGATGTTAAACTGAATCTACTTCTGCAACGGACATAGATGGGCTATCACAATTCCATTAAAGGCAAAGTGTCAGAAAAAGATGGGAAGAATCACATTTCAGGACAAAACATCACAACAGACAAATAGTGTGGAAGAAATATTGTTCACATAATACATGGAAATACATCTGAATTATTAACACAGCAATCAGACATCTTGTGAGTTGCATGTATTTTACTGTTTTTCACATGACAATCACATGAGAAAACTTGAAAATTATATCACCCTGGAGATTGTTATGTGAGAAACAGTAAAATACACGCAACTCAGAGATGTCTGACTGCTGTGTTAATAATTCAGATGTATTCCCACGTATTATGTGAAGAATATTCCCTTTTACACTATTTACCTGAGCAACTGGAGATTTACTTAACTACGCCATATGAAGCTGAATTGTTAATAATTCAGATGTATTTCAACATATTATGTGAAGAATATTTCTTTTACACTATTTACCTGGGCAACTGGAGATTTACTTAACTACGCCATATTTGTATGAAGCTGAATTGTTAATAATTCAGATGTATTTCCATGTATTATGTGAAGAATATTTCTTTTACACTATTTACCTGAGCAACTGGAGATTTACTTAACTACATATGAAGCGGAATTTGCTTTGACTGGCGAAAATCAGATTATTCTGGTTCTTAACACTCTGCAGATACTTGGAACTTCATCATCCTGGGTGGTGTAACGGATAGCATGATCGAACGGAAATCGTGAGACGTGGGTTCGATTCCTACTCCAGGGTGATGTAATTTTCAAGTTTTCTGATGTGAATGTTACGTGAGAAACAGTAAATTACATGCAACTCGAAGATGTCCGATTGCTGTGTTAATAATTCAGATAACAACAGGCACTTAAGATATTCACCAACAAACTGAGTATGCAATTCTTTTAGTGTCGCCTGCATTATTTCTGCTGCAAATTCTTCTGTTTATGCACAGTTTTTGTAGATAAATGCAAACATTTTATTCATTCACAGTAACACAAATACTGTGGAGTCGAAATTTTGGAGTAATTTTTGAAAAATCCATTCGTGAAATGTGCAAATTTTGCTTGAACTTTTAACTAGGGGAATGTGCTTTTATTTGCAGTTCACGACGGAAGAAGCCGCCATATCCAAAAGTCAATCTTCCTTGCAGAGGTTAGCCCATTCGCTTCTTTGACGATATCTTTTTCATTTGAAATGATTATTTGAAAAGCTACAGATTAAAAAAACAAGAAATTCCATATTCTCAAGAATTGTTTGTATGCCACAGAGCGCCGATAAACTTCAACCAAGGCCATCTTCTTTTATCACATCAACCATGCAGAGAGGATGGCCAACTGAACCAATAACGAAGGCCATAGGCTATATGAAGGTGCGACATAGCAGGCAAATCCTGCAGTGCATAAATGCCATTTGCTCATGGACTGAGTGGTGTTTCTCTATGTTGTTCTCATCAGTGGTATTGCACATTGTTAATCTTGCCATTTTGCAAAGATTCTGTGATTCATAAGCAGCTGCTTTATGCATAATTTTTTGTTAATAAAAATATTTAAAATGCCATTTCCATATTTTTTTCTTAAATTTTTCTCAAACAATAGGGTCTCTTATATTTAAAAAAAAAAAAAGTATATTTCTCCAATTATGTGTTTAGTGTCTATTAGCAAAGTGATGTACTTAGCTATTATACTTTGCTGCCTGGCTGTGAAGGCCATATACGTAAATATTATGGTGTTTTCCTTTTAATTGAGCTTATCAATTCTGTTATTCCTAGATTGTTTTTTTTGTCTCCACATTGGGCATTGCCATTGCTTTTACTACTATGTGGTGACAATGCCTATATGTATGAGACATGCAATGCACTACTGATCGTTGTGCATGTTGCATGTCTATGAAGAAACGTTACTTGCCAAAAATACACTCACGGACAATGAAATTTGTGCACCAAGAAGGAAGCATCGGATTGAACTGAAATTTTATGGACACAATGATCACATGATGGCAAAAACAGAGCTGCAGGACAATTACAGATGGATCTGTGGCACGCAATCCGGTCATCTTCAATAGTGTGCCGCACTGCCTCGTACGACGATACAAGCTGCCATATGGTCCGGCATGAAGGCGGACAAACGTCTAATGTTGTCCTGTGGCAGACTGGCCCACACGTGCTGGACGATGCGCTCCGAATCCCAGATAGTGAAGCATGGTGGCAGCCGGCGTTTCACAGGGAAGACGCCACTGAGGGGGCTGGAGTGGACGTCATCCCCCTCCCCAGAATTGTTTGTATAAATGAAGAAAATGTATTACACTTTACTATTGGAGCTGCATGTTCTGTTCCTCTGTGGTAATGGGAGAAGGGTAGCATTATGCAATTATGTTTCTCCGACCATGATACATGACTCAGACGGGCAACCTTACTTGCATGTTGTGCTTCCGCTTTAGCACACAGAGGACGAAGCCCGGCCGGAAGTTCAAAGATCATCGTCAATCCGAAGCCGCGGCTCATGCCACTGGGTTGAAAAGTTGAATAAGCATCACCCTTCCAATCCCATCCCCATTGTGGCGCCCCTCGCAGATTATGACAAATAGTGGGCGTTATCGCGATCGGCAAAAACAGCAGACAATGATCGGCGTCAGTCGCCACCAGACAGTGAGTGAAATTTCTCTTGGCCAGTTAGTAGTTACACTCATTTTCTTTCTCGTTCTGGTGAAAATACTTTTTTCCTGCATGATGTATGTTTTTGCACATATTGTGCGCGATACATGAAGGTGGAGGAAACTTGGGGAGACCTTCGTCCAGCAGTGGATTGATAATGGTTGACAATGATGATGATGATGATGACATGAAGGTGAGGTATTTCTTCCCAAACCAAACTTTGAAATCAAATGTCTGTAAAGAATTTATTGTATTTACATTTATCCGCTAAGTGACGCTGATGTGAATCTCTGATTTTATTGCAATGCTTGTTAATCTATGTCTGGCAACAAGTTTTCTTACTTTTGGTTTCTGGAGCTGTTGTGAGCTGCATCGAGTCGATGTAAGCAGTTTTCGTGTAGATGTTATAAAATGTGTCGTAAGTGTCGTGTAGATGTTATAAATGTGTCGCTCCTGATTTGTATTTTATGTGCCAGTACTCCGAGAAACCTTTCTGTCATACAACAAATTGTGATTTCATTTCTCACCACATTAGCCTTTTAGGTTCTCTTCGAGATGTGATCAGCAGTTGGATTGTTTACAGTGTTCTTGAGTTTTAGGTATTCCCGATATATATTTGAGTTTTATTGCAGAATCCAACAATGTCCGCAAAACGATCAATCCACGATTTTTTTTTTTTTCGAACAAGTGTTAATCAGGAGAAGAAAAGTAAATTAAGCGATAGTGTCAACAAAGCGGATAATGATTATCAGACGGCTTCAACTTCATCAACAGCGTGTGGTGAATCATTAGGTATCAATGAGGATTACTTAAGTGCTTGTAGTGATTCAATGGGAATTTTTTATGAACGCAATGCTTGTGAAAATAAAACACTAGAAGGATCACATGGTCACAATGACAAAAAATGTTGAACTCGGAAAGCTTGATATAGCAACTTCCCTTTTGGATTAACCCAAACAGCCTATATTAAAACAGTTCCCACAAAAAAAATATGGTAAAGAACAGAGAAGCTTCCAGACATTTTAGTATAACATGTTTCCATGGCTTGAATATAGTATAAAGAGAGATTCCGCCTTTTGTTTTCCGTGTAGAATGTTTTCATCAGACGACGAAAAACATGAGGTCAGCTTCACTCAGCGAGGTTATCACAATCGGAAAAAAGCACTTGAAAAGGATTCGGGTTTTAAAAAACACCAGAACAGCTTGACCTACAAAACTTGCCTGGTGTCGTGGACCTCTTATAAGAAAATGAAATCTAGAAGTGCAGAATCATCGTTGCCACACTTCAAAGTGCTGCATATGCTGCGGAAGTCAAGGAAAATATATCTGAAAAAATAGCGGATGCATTAAGATATACAGCTGTTCAAGGGATAGCACAACGTGGGGATGTCGAAACTTCGAATAGCACCAATAAAGGAAATTTTGTAGAACTTCTAGAACTCATGGCGAAAAATGACCCCATCCTGAAACGAAAGTTGAATATTGGCCCCAGAAATGCAAAGTACACTCACCACTCAGTGTTCAAAATGAAATACTTAGTGTATTTGCTTAGAAACCATAAAAAGAGAAGTCGATACCGCCAAGTAGTTTGCTCTTATAGTCGACGAGTCGAAGGACATTAGTAAAGTTGAACAAATTTCTGTGGTGGTTAGGTATTATTTGCGTGGCACACTGTATGAAAGATTTTTGGGCTTGCATAATGCTGACCAACTTGATGCAAGATCTCTATTTAAATACATAAAATAACTTTTGGGAAAATGGGGCATCAATCAACACGACTGCATTGCGCAGACATACGATGGTGCAAATGTCATGAGTGGGCGGTTGAATGGAGTTCAAGCTCTCTTGCGTGAAGAAGTACCACAAGTGGTGTATGTTCACTGTATGAATCATAGACTGAATTTGGTTATTGTAGATTCATGCAAAAACATTAAAGCAGCTAGAGTTTTCTTTGCAATATTAGAAAAGTTCTATGTTTTCCTCTCTGGTTCGGCAACACATGCTAAATTTGTTTCTGTGCAGCGTGAAATGGGTTGCGACTGTTGTGGAATTGCAACACCTTAGTGATACCAGATGGACATGCCATTTCTCAGCCTGTTCAGCAATTCCAAAAACATTTCTGGCAATTGTCGTTTTGTTATCATTGCAGTCGGAAGACTGTACTGATCGGGCAGCTGAAGCTCACGGTTTCTTGGGGCAACTGAGTAGAGATTTTTATCCAACTGTTTTCTCGTGCATTTTGAATAAACTAGCATTAGTTTCGAATTATCTGCAAAACAAAGCCTTCGAAGCAAACAAAGCCTTCGAAGCAAACAAAGCCTGCGAAATAAACAAAGCCTTTGAGACAATTGAAACAACAGTGCATCTTTTTTCTACCATGCGCGATTCGAAGGCAAAGTTTGCTACACTTTTTGATGAGGCAACCGATATTGCAGACGCAAACGGTTCGGAACAGTTCAGTGAACAGAAATCAAGAAAAAGAAAACTCCCACCACACCTGGCGAAGTATGTTACTGAAGTTTCAACTCAGGATACCCTGTTAACTAAAGAAGATTTTCGATTGCACTTTTACATCCCTGTTTTGGACACAATCAATGAAGAACTCAAACGACGTTTTACAATCCACACTACACTCATTCATGGCTTCAGTTCTTTGGACCCCAGAAATGAAGAATTTTTATTTATCGACGATCTAAGGCCTCTTGCCGAGCACTATAAATGCAACATAGATAGTTTGAAATCGGAGGTCACCTTGTTACCCAGAATGATAAAATGTTATAAAAAAGAAAGAAAATGAGTTGTGGGAACTCTCAGTAAGTTAGCTGAAGTTTTGGAGGAATACAAATTAGCTTTTCACAAGCTGTATAAGCTTGCAGTCATTACACTAACCATACCAGTGACTAGTGCATCCTACAAAAGAACATTCTCATGCATGAGAAGGTTGAAAACCTATCTCAGAAATCGAAAAGCTAACGATCGTCTACATAATCTCGCTGTCTTAGCTATAAAGTTGACAAATGCAAAACAAATTGATTTAAGCGAAGTCGATCGATTTGACGCAACCCATAAACATCGACGTATTAATCTGCACTGAAAGAAAATTTTTATATTCATTTCACCTTGGCATGAAATAATAGTTGATTTTTGGTTATCAGATTTCAGTCCCATTTTGTGGCGCGATGCGGATACCCAACTATAGACTTTACAAATGAGATTCTCTGCCTTTATTATCCTTTATTATTGCTGTTAGATATGCCAATGCACTGAGACATTTCGAAAATAAATTGTGAATGAAATCGGATGCTCAGTTGTTGAGGGTAAATATTTTATATTACACATCATTTCAGAAATCCTCTCTTAATATTAATAGAGAATGAAAAGGCTGACTATATGTATTCCAATCAAAACCTTAGTAGACTTACAGGACATATTTTATTCTCAGGGGTAATTTAAAAGTAATTTTATTGTAATTTACTAATGCTTTTACAGGGTCCATACACTTTTAAAGAAAATAAATTCCAGGAGTTTTTCAGGAGTCCGTAAAAAAATTCCAGGAGCCCAAACTTTTGCTAGAATCACAGTGCGTTGTTGCTTATATTGCAAATTACGGTGGTTTACTACTTGTCTTTTTTTTTTCTTGTATTTCAAGGTTTATTGACCATCATGTGCAACTCAGTGCTATAAGCAGCCACACATCTCTAATTTAATTTAAGGCCACTTGTTGCAGAGAAGGGACAGAGCCAATGCGATCAGACAAATACACCACCCATACCTCATAAGGGACTCAAAACTACACCCACTTCGGGCGAATGGTCAGACCATTTGGCCACCGGGGCAGCACTACACATTTACAATACATCGACTGAAACCAGAAAAGATATACACACATCAGTAAAGACGGGAAATTCTGTTTCATTAAAACCGTAAACATGCTTCCTTGCATTTCTGAAACAAACAAAATAGAATACCTGCATGATACTGACAATTTTCTTCCCTGTAACACAATATTTTTTTTACAGTGCCTACATATCAGAAAGCAGGCACTGAGCTAAAGTAAAAGACCCCAAATCATTCACAGAGCATGAATCATGTAAACCTCAATAATGACAATGTGCATCACCAAGCTTCACAGGATTTAATTTTTTTTTTATCCACTTGGATAAAAACCAAAAAGTCAGGATATTCCATGCTCTAGAATTCAAGAAACTAGATAGAAACAAGAACCTGAAAAGCTGGAATGCCAAACCCTTTGGAGAACCAGGAACAAAAAAAAGAAAAAAAGAAAAAGAACAGATTCTGTTTTTACTTGTATAAAAATACTCCGAACTTTCTATTTACAATATGTAACATGCCTTCATTGGATGGCAGAGAGTGAAATACTGATGTTTCTGTATGCCTACTTAGTATGAGGGAAACATTTAAATGCATATTTTTGCAACATATACTTTACCTTCTCTACCTGGATTTATTGTTTCTTTTTGATATTTTTGAAAAATGGCTACTGGTTAAAATTTTTAGGTAATTTAATACATGAAAATGTTTGACCAACTTTTTGAACACACCCTGTATATGTTTAACTATTTTGAAAGCTGAGAAAAAGCAATGCTCGGAGTACCAAACATGTTTTTGATTACGCGCTTTTCCTGGAAATTTGTCCATTTTATTCCGGAAATTTTCATCTGGTTTCAGTATGTTCATCAAAACTTAATGCATGATAATACACATACAAAAAGCCTTCAATTCTGTCGAAATTTTAGTTTGTTCTTAGGGACCCCAAGGAGGGGATCTTTTACTTAAAAACTCGACGGGGAAAAATGGTGTATATCGAAGGAATGTGTTGAAAATGGCTGAAATCTGATTAATATGCAGTGTGCATGAGCTTGATCAATTCTTCCACAGATTTGCATGCCGCTAACTGCTATGAAAGAAACCAGGGGAATTCCTTTTAAAAGGTATACTTCTCTTTTCTAGCAGGTTAAGTTTCCCCCGTTTTATGGACGCAATATAAAGCCATATGGGAATAAAGTTCGATTGGGAATTGCTGTTGACTTACATTTCCTCTCCCCACTTCACAGCCACCAATGACCACAATATAAACGAAAGGGGAAATAAAGCAGAATGGGAAGACACAGAGTTTTGTTATCTAAAAAGTTCATTAAGAAAAAGGTACATTCAGGAAGACATATAACTTCAAGAGATAGGATGTTCCCTACCCCTTTAACAATTCTTATGTTGCATGAGTTTTTCATGAAGTTCATCAGCAACAAGCAACAGGGCTTTTTCTTTTTCTTTGACACTGTGTCGCAGGGCATTTGATTTTGCAAGCAATGTTAGTGAGCTTTTTGATTCTACCTGATCAGCATACATTTCAGAGGATTTTTTAAATTCAGAAATGTCTGTTTCAAGTCTTTCCTTCTTCGATTTAAGACATGATATGTCTTCCATTAGCAACATTCTTTTTTTCATACATTTCTTTTGCTGGGTTTTCTTCTGTTCATCCAGGTAAGCTATACTTTTGATGAGCACACGCAACACTCAGTAATAGCTCTTTTGACAATTCAACATCTTTTATTTTCCCAACTGTATTTACATGGTCAACAATAATAATTCTTGCTACAATAGATTCTTTTCTTAAGTTCTCCACCATGATTTGTTTATCTGTAGAAAATGCTCTTTCAACAGTGGCCTGCCCATGGGATAGAAGCAGAAGTATCTTCATGACTTAACAAAAGTGTCTATACTTATTAGCAACAGTATCTAGTCTGTGTTCTTGGATCAAAATTTGTGAGCTCAGCCTTCCTTTCATTGACAAGTTCCTGTTCTAAATCACTATACTCCTTTATGATATTATCACAATTTGCTTCCAAAACTTTTTTTGCATCGACAAGAATGAGTAATATCCTGCTGAACTTCTGAACCATATCTTCTGAATTTCCCAAAAACTTTCTTGGGTCTAAACATGTCATTGACCTAACCAACGGATACTATAAAGGGGATTTTTCGAGTAACTTCTAAGTAACTTGGATCAAAAAATGCCTACATTGTAACTTAAATTCCATAATCTGTTTGTCACTGACATTTTGGCTTTTCTTTAGTTCCGTTATAAATTTGCTTGCAACAAAACCAATCATGATTTTACTCGTATCTTTGTAATGTGTTTCATTTATTTCAATTTTCAGCAGTTTAAGAGGACTATTTACACTGTTCATTATGTTATCCTTTATGAATCTCTGCATCACTTCTTTTAACAAACTATATAATTCTTTGAATAAAGCTCATGTTGAGAAATGGCTTCCTAGTTTCTTAATTCAATTACTAATCTAAAGCAAATATTATGGGAATTTTACTAGGAAATTTTTTTATTAATAGCAAATTTTCGGAGAAAACTCTTCTCCTTCTTCAGGCTGTCTTGTTCAAGATTAACCGTAACCGTGATAGTGACAGGAAAAAGTGACAACAACAAGACAGCCTGAAGAAGGAGAAGAGTTTTCTCCGAAAATTTGCTATTAATGAAAAAATTTCCTAGTAAAACTATATAAGTCATGAGCCAAAAAGGGAAGCATTGGTTGGTCAGTCTGATAAACAGTCAAAAAATATTCAACACTTTTAGCCACACTAACAAAAAATTACATTTGACAAGAAAAAGTGGGTCTTTAACAAGTTTCTTCACCACATCAAATGACTTGTTTTGAGGGTCAGGTAATATCTTTTGCTGAACCTTGCTGACATATAATGAAATACTTGGCAAAATTTCAATAGCTCTTTCAACAACACTCACATTTTCAAGCCAACGGTGTTTGCAAAACTTTAGCGGAAAGACATTGCAGTTTGTCACTTTTGAAAAGTCTTCACGTCTAACTGGAGAGTCCTTGAATATATAATACAATGCTTGAATAGTCTTACCAAGTTCTGGCATTATTTTGCTGCCACTGTTGAAAGCATTATGAACAATATGCAATCTACAACTGCCAACATTCAACAAAAAAACTAGTTTTAATCCTCTAGTTTTAATGCATTCAGCATCATATCATAAACTTTCCAATTGACATGGGGTCCGTCCATGGACAGCTGATGCAAGTTACCAGAACCTAAGCCGGAACACTTTTCTTGAATTTTACTACACAATACATCAGCAGTAGCATGTCCTAAAAAGTCAGAGCCTAAGAATCTTGTACAAACTTGCCCGCCATCCCAAAACCTAACACGAGAATCCAACTGTTTTTTGCTAGTTTCCTTGTTAAGGGTCTCGTCAAACAGTAACACATATCCATCTTGAGATTTGACTCTTCCCTTTAAAAGTGACATAAAAAATGGTGCAATACCAAAAACAGAATAATATGCACATTTTTTTTCACCACAAGTGAACTTTTTTGCAATGCTACTGTCAGGGAACATTAAGGTCAGTACAGATTGGATGTTTTCACATGACTTATATGAATAATGTGAAGTAATGACTTTCAACGTCCATAGAATTTCTGCTTTCTGCCCATTGTTTTGGGAAAATGAATTTTCAAGACTTATGTCAGATACTGCAGAGTTTTTAATAGGAACAGCACTATGTGACTTCTGGTAAAAGTCTTGGATATCTACTGTTTGCTTTTGTTTAGCTGCCAATAAAGAAATATGCTTTTTACTAGCCACATGACTAGTAATGACAGACTCACCCATATTTGAAATATCGAAGCAACGATCACATACTTTGCACTTTGCTTTAAACTTAGAAGTATCTTTCTGTTTCAGCAAAAAAATCCTTATACTTGACATTATCTAGCCAAGCTGGATTAAATATACACTTACCACCTGGCATAACTACAAAACAATAATTTATTCTGACTAATAAAAGAGAACAATGTTCTCGTTACCAATTTACAAGGAAGACAGCCAAATGTCTCTGCACTCAGCATTACGTATAGGTCACTATACTCTTGAGTTAATGTAAGACTGTAACACTGTTTAAAATAGAACAGCCTGATTAAAAAGTCTGGGGAACACACCAGGTATCAGTCCATCTGCATCACACTTCCACGGTTACCCCTCACCACATGTATAGCTTTATAACCTAACATTTATGTAACCATAAAAATACTGTAAACTAAAATCAAGGTTTGGAGGATCTTCTCCATCTTATCTCATCCAGCCCCTCCCACCTGCTATTCTCATGCCTGCCAACTAAATTTAATGAACATGCAGAAGATTTCTTTGAAAAATTTAGAAGATTGTATAAAAATTCAGAATTTTTTTTACGTCAATTTGTCACACGATAAAGTGAATTAGAACTCATACTGCTTAAACAAAAAAGGAATAAAGGACACTTGAAAGAAATCATGAAAGAAATACGGGATTACGCCATATAATACAAATTTTGAAGATGACAGTCCGATTTTTGGCGTAAATGTGACAAGGATGGTAAGTCAGATAATATCCGAAAACTTGAAAATTTTTCATTGTCATGGAGTGGGACTCGAACTCGCGTCTCCCAGAAAACGCGCCCGGGTATGCTAACCACTACACCACCCAGAACGACCAAGTTTCAAGTTTCCGAGCATTTACGCCAAAAATCGGATTGTCATCTTCAAAATTTGTACACTTACCTTTATTTTTTTGTGTGTTTTTATTGAAGGGAACTTTTATTTATAGTAATTTAACAGTTAGCTAAACTTTTTACAGTGGCCTTTTTTCGCTTTTTTTAACAATTCTTTGGAGTACCCTTTTTGAAAACAAAGTAAATTTTCTTTGCATTTAATTAACAGAAGACACTCAAGTGACACCTGACATTAATGATCGAAACATTGTGCAATTTTTTTAACCAAAGAAAAAATTATTTTGCATTATTAATTAAATGGCAAATACACCCTATAATTATTATTTCACTTTGGTGTTCTTTCAAATGACGAGTCACACCATTTTTCTTTCCTATCATTACTGGAGCATTGTCTGCTCCAAAAGCAATGCATTTTTGAAAGGTATCCTGTGCTTACTAAAAAACATCAACTGTAGCTGAGAACCATGAATTCTGTCAGAGCTTTTACTATTTTAGATAAATGGTGCAATTTTCAGAGAATGAATACTTTTTTTTCACACCATGCATCAATTCTTACAAATTTCCAAACTTCGTCACTTCCGTTTTTTGAAATTTCCTCCACATTTGTCAAGCTAAACACATTTGTGAGGGTGATGACATTTAACAACTACATAGGAGTGGGGATAACATGGGGGGGAGATACAATTACTGAAGATATCTTCTCCGTCTGACTTCCGTTTTCGGAAATTTATCCAACATTTTCAAGCTGAAATACAAATATTTATGGAATAAAATGATATCTAACAATACTCGGTAGAGGAAACATCAAGAGAAAAAAATTATGATTACAAGATAAATCTTACCTGTCTACTTTCCGTTTTCGAAGAAGGAAATTCCGTTCTCTGACGGAGAAAACGATACCCTCTCCCCCTCCCCACCACCAATGCTCTCAAAATTTTAGTTCAGTTGTGCATCGATCTCGTAAATGGTCCCAATGATAACAAAAAAGACAGAATTCCTCGAATCAGCGTAAGAATCTCGTGGCCGAAGATTACGGGGAAATTTTCGGGTGGCCCAACTTCCGTTTTCGGAAATCGTTGCCTACAATTTCAAGGTGAAATTATGCAATGAAATTATATTTAACAACAACACTGAACAGAAGCAACATCGCGCAAGAAAAAAATATGATTACGGGAAAAATCTGCACTCCGTTTAGCTTCCGTTTCCGAACGTTTAAAAAGACAAAACAACGTCCCCAGACGGAATACGACACACACCCCACCCCCAATTAATACCCCGAAAATCCCTTCACTTTTGCATCGATCTCAAAAATGACAAAACACAAAAAAAAAAAAAAAAAAGGTGGGGGGGCCTCCGCGAACCCACGTACGAATCAACTGCTGAATCAATTTCGAATGGCGTAAGATTACGCTAAAATATCGATGACCGGTAAATTTTAACTTTTGGTGCAAAATTAGCGCAGATTTCGTCGTCAAAATCGAAAATTTTTTAGCAGAATGGTGCAAAAACAACGTTTTGGCACGGGCTGGAGTAATGGCTGCAGGTCTGGCAGCCCTGAGATTAAGACTAGTAAGTTACTGCTGCGCTTTTCAACTTTTTTTTTTGCTTTTTTTTACTTACAAAAATTAATAAAACAGGTTATTTTTTGCAAAAAACACAGAAATTTTTCGAACGGCAGAAGAACGCAAGTTTGGTCGGAAGATCGGAAGAATGTATAAAAAATTGGAAGAATGTATAAAAAATCAGAAGACTTCTGCCAAAACCGGATGAGCTGGCAGGTATTCTCCTTTCCTACCTAAAGAAAAATGTGCCGAAAAATTTATTTTCTGAATTTTCAATTAAAGGACCTGAATTTTTCACAGATGTCGTAACTGCGTCATATAAGGTTACCCTGCAAATTTCACTACCATCAAATGAAAACTTTTGAATTGCGCATACATTTTTTTATTATGACGTTAGAGCGGGAAAACCACCGTCGTACGTGATTAAAAATTTTATTGACTAGTTTTCACAGTTTTTATCAGATTCACACGACATTTGGTGGGTTCATTCCTTTTGGCAATTTATTAAGTGCATTAAAGTTTCAGCCAGGTTTGTAGAAATTCCACTAAGATAGAAAATCATATTTAGCCTCTTTGATAAAAGAGTTAATTTTCCTTTCAAAGTAATTAAATATCTACACTGGAATAATAACATTTCAACCAAAGTAATTGAGAATGTACTAATTTCTCAGGTCCTAAGAGTTTCAAGAATTTGCAGCAACAATTTGGACTTCAATTACCACATTAATATACTATTAGAAAGTTTTCTAGAGAACGAAATTCCTTCTTCTTTCATCAAAAGAACTTTAAGAAAAATTATTCTGAATAATAGAGTAAGGTTGGCAGATCTGCTTTAATTTTCTACACAGTTAATAATATGATTCTGACCAATCAAAGCCGTAAGGAAGTTGGCTAGAGGATGCCTATTAACTACCTAAAGGAACCTTAGTGCTATGGATATGACGGTCCTATTAAAACAAAAAATTAAATAATATAAACAAAATCACAAAAAAAGCTTAAAAATCTGTTTATAAAAGAAAATAAAAACAAATAAAAAAGAAAACTAGTTATTCATCACTAGGATAGCTATACTAAAAATAGTAAAACCAACATTAAAATTAATAAGATTCTGATTAATCCATAGAAGCTCACTAAGGTGATTTAATACATGCAAAGATTATTAAATAAACTGCTCGTGTATTTTATAATATTTCTCATGTATTCTGGAGAGTTAATTCTGCTCATTCTGATCATACAGATCCACAGTCTTAAGTTTATATATTTTTTTCTCTGGTTAAAATCTCTGCGCGTTGGTTTCTTGCTGTATGAGGAGGCCATCAGCCCCACCCTCACTGCCCCCCAGCGTCTAGGGAGTGGCGGAAGAGGTCAGCCATGTTCTCCTCTTGTGAGGAGAAAAGTTTTTGTAACACAAGAGGTAAGCTCTCTTCCTTGTTTTTGGGTTCTAGGTTTTATAAGTTCAATGTTTGTACTTCATGTACCTTTTCTCTGTCGTTTTTTAGCTTTTCAGCTTTTAAGCATTGGTTTGTCTGTTAACATTTATGCGGGTTTTAACTCTTACTTTTCTTTGTAACTTTGAGCGTCTTTTGGGGTACCTAGGAACAGAAGATGGCTAAGCTTGTTCCTTTTCTATGCGCTGTCTATGCGCTGTTTTTTCAAAGTAGTTAAGTTCTTAATAACTAATTAATTATGCACTTAAAGCACTGCTGAAATACTTTGTACATATTGCAACTAACTGTTTAAGGTATATAACTTTCACAAAGTTTTCTTTAGTTAATTATTATCTTTAACTTATTCTCGTTTTCGTGCTGTCATAAGTTGTAGAGTAGGGGGTTTTAGACTCAAGTTTTCTTTCAAAAATCTGTTCGTTATAAATTAACATTTCCTTTTTTAATTGCAATGTAAAATTGGGATTTCTTTTGCATTGTTTTTCAGGTTTAAATTCTCTCTCAAACGAACTCGGAATTTCGTTATAGCCGAAAATCATTTCTATTTATTATGTCACTCTCACAGCTTGAGTTCTCTTTAATCTTCTTCTCTCTGTTTAATAGTAACAGATGAAGAGCATGGGTCGGGCCATGAAGGTTAATGGATGCAAGCGAAATTGTTAACTAGTGCTAGGTCATGCTACTCTACGGAGGATATGACTTATATATATATTTTTTTAAACTATTTTAGGTGGGAATGTTACTTGCATCTATGGCCTTGCAGAAACCCATTTCCAACTAGGTCTTTGTGGAAGTGAGAAAATGCAGAGTTTTTGCTGGTCCTTGATAAAGCCAAGGCTCAGTATTCTCGACACCTTCTACATTCAGTTGTTTTATTTTATTTTTTTATCTTTTCTCCTTTTACTCACACAGGTAGATACATAACCTTTTCTATGTTGTACTAGGTGTGAGTCAAAATTATATATGTATTTTTTTGCTTAGGTATCTTCTTTATAGAATGTGAATTCTGAATTTTCAAAACTGCTGCGTTGCGCGTTTTGATTTTCAGGTTATTTTGCACCCTTCGTTTTAAATTCTAAAATTTTTTCCTTAGTCTTCAGTTTTGCTCTTAAGTATATATATATATATATGTAAATAATTAGTAGAATATCTAATTTTGAAGCAAGTTGAGTGTAGTAGATGCATTTAGTAGTTTCTTTTTATTTTGTAGTAGACGCCTTTGCTCAAACCAGAGCTCATTCCTCACCCAGCCAGGAATAGGTTTCTGAATCTGGCTGGGTAAGGAATGAGCTCTGGTTTGGACAAATGCATTTACTGTTGCTTGAACTGGTTACTTCTACTTTCTCTTCTCTACACTTGAGAACAATAGACTCAGCTTTTATTAGTATTGTTTTTTATTAGTAATTTTGAACCTCGAATCAATATTAAGGATTTATTCTTCATTTCCTCATATGCGTAGAAAAGACTGGCTTTCAGGGGCTGGTATAGTAATATTTCATAGTTCATCTCATCCCTTCGGTTATAACATGTAAAAAATTTTGGCATTTATTTCATATCTATTAGTTTTGGCAATTATTTCACATCTAGTTTTGTTATTGAGAATCTCAATAATTAAAGGGGTTCGCAGCTTCTTGTGTATTTATTTATTTTCTCCCTCCCTCTCTTTTGGTATTTTTGCTTCTTGCCTGCTCTGCTTTGATGGTTAGAAGGCAATTTTGCATTGGTTGCCAGGCTGGTTTTTAAATTCTTTCTAAATTAGAAAGTGCTCTGAAATACCTCAAGCAGATGACTGATGTTAAATTCAATAAAACCAGTCCCAGCTTCACAGGTCTGGCAAAATTTATTGCTATTTGGCAAAAAGCTTCTTTTGATGATTTATTTTTGTCATCTAGCAGTATGTGTTGCTTTCAATATTGTTGAATTTTATTGTTACTGAATTTCTTCAAATTTGCCAAACGTTTGTTTAGGGTAAGCGACGGCAATTTTTGAAAATTCTTGACTTTAATTTTTTAGGGAATATTAATTTTTTGGGGTTCCGTGTTTGTATATCATCATCATTGTCAACCATTATCGATCCACTGCTGGACGAAGGTCTCCCAAAGTTTCCACCACACCGGTCTGTCTTGTGCCAGTCTCCTCCATGTCACTCCTGCATACTTTCGAATTTCATCCACCCATCTCTCTTGTGGTCTTCTTCTGGGTCTTTTCCTGTCCTTTGGAATCCAATCTAAAATTTTGGCTGTCCATCAATGGTCAGTCATCTGGCAGTATGTCCAGCCCATTGCCATTTCAGGGATTTAACTCTGATCATGATGTCTTCTACTCTTGTCATTTTTCGGATCCACGAGTTCCTCTTCTTATCTCTCCTGGTTACAGCAAGCATGCATCTCTCCACGCTATTTTGAGTTGTCTGCAGCCTTTGTGTGTACATTTTAGTTAAGGTCCACGTCTCTGCACCATACGTAAGCACTGGAAGGATGCATTGATCAAACACTTTTCTTTTAAGACATAATGGCATATTGCTCTTGAAAATTATGCTGTTTCTTCCAAAAGCTCTTCAGGCAAGTTTTGTACGGCAATTAATTTCTTCATCAATGTGTCCCTCACTTGATATCTGCAGTCCAAGATAAACGTGTCTATTATCTCCTGCTTTTCTCCATCAATCGATAAATCTTCATTTCTTGTAAAAGCATTGAACATCACTTTTGTCTTCTGAAAATTCATTTTTAATCCCCTTTTTTACTATTGTCAGCAAGTTCCTGGATGATACTCTGCAGCTCTGATGCGGTAGTTGCAAAAATGACTATGTCATCAGCAAAACGAAGGTGGGTTAGATAATCTCCATTAATCTTTATCCCTTTGTTTTCCCAGTTCAGTGATTGCAAGACATTTTCCAATGTGGCATTAAAGAGCTTCGGGGATATGGTGTCACCTTGTCTCACTCCCTTTCCAATTTTTATGAGTGTTGTATTTTCAAACAGCCGAATCTTTGCATTTGCATTTTCATAGATGTTATTAATAATATTAATGTATGCATCTTCAATACCGCAGGATTTCAGAGCCATTGTAACTGCTGATGGTTTCACCGAATCGAAGGCTTTTTCATAATCGATAAAAGCCATGCACCATGGAAGTTCATATTCCCTTGCTCTTTCAATTAGTTCTCTCAGTACGTGGATATGATCTATTGTGCTGTAGCCACTCCTGAATCTAGCTTGTTCTGTCAGTTCAGCCATGTCCAGTGTTACCTTCAAGCGGTGTGAACGAACTTTAGTGAAGATTTTATAAACCACTGATAGGAGGCTGACAGGTCTGTAGTTCCTGAGATCCTCAATGTCACCTTTTTCATGTAGCAGGATCATTGTAGCGTTGTTCCAATCCTCAGGTATCTTCCCTTCATTAAGGCATAGAGTGAAAATTTGGGCGAGTACTGTTTCGATTTCTCCACTTGCTTCTTGTATGATGTCCACAGTAATTCCATCTTCTCCTGAAGCCTTTCCCCGCTGCATGTTCTTGATTGCATGTGCAACTTCTGCTGGGAGGACTGGAAGAACTCTGGTACCTTTCATGATGTCTGGAGTAAATGTATCATCCCTTTCATATAATGTGGAGTAGAAATCTTTCATTCTTGTCAAAATTTTGCCTCTATTTCTTGTTACAGAACCATCTTCTTTTCTCAGTGCCATAATCTGTTTTCTTCCCTTACTGAGATGTCACTTTGCTATCTTTAGGCTTTGGTTGCTTTCAATTGCTTTCCTCACTAGTTCACAGTTGAATTTCCTTACGTCTTCAGTGATAACTTTTTCGTACTGTCTTGCATAGCTCTACATATTCTATTTTGGAAGTCACATCTTCTTTAGTTGTCCTCACTCTCTTCTTTTTTGCATCAACATTTTGGTTTTTCCTGATAATTTGTTCACATGCAACTTGTTCTTAGACCCAGCTAATTTTGTTGCTGTTTGCATAAGAGCTTTGGTTACTTTTCTGTTAACTTCAGAAATATCCACTTCTTCCAATGTTAGGCCTTCTAAAGCAGAGAATCTGTTCTTCAGTTCCAACTTGAAGGTATTATGGTGTTTTTTAAGGTTGGTTATGTCAATAGATTTTGCTTGTCTTATGAGCTTGCCATGTTCGAGTTTAGTGTTGAGGTGCATCTTAGATCTCACCAATCTATGGTCACTACCTGTGTTGAACTTGTTTAGCACACTGCAGTCTTCTATGACGAATTTTTTGTTACACATAATAAAATCAATTTCACTTGTCGTCCCATTTGGATGTCTCCATGTCCATTTCCTGTGTGGCTTTTTCTTGAAAAAGGAGTTCATGATGAAAAACCCTTCTGCCTCTGCAAACTCTACGAGCATATTTCCACGCTTGTTTCTATTGTTGTGACCAAATTTACCTACTGAAGTTTCATTCTGTTGCCGTTGCCCTATTTTTGCATTGAAATCTCCCATAATTATCTTCAAGTGCTGCTTACCTTTATTATTTAGATGATGATACATATATAAATATATATATACACTATAAAGCAATAGTGTATATATATACACTGCTGGACAGTTGCTAAGGACGGATCATAAACGGCTATATAGCGCATAAAAAAGTAAGTGTGGTTGGATGCCAAGTGAAATAAAAAAATGTCAGAATGCCAGGACATTACAAGAAAGACAACTTATTGTGCTCTAAAATCCAGAAGGCTTTGGAACGTGTTCAAGGGACAAACAGGCCATTTTGTGCATAATACGTAAACGTAAAAAATGCAATTACCGTCCGCAGGTGTTCCGGCGTAAGATGTCAATACGGGATATGGCCACCATGGAGGGCGATGCAAGATTCCACACGTCGTATCATACTTTGCACAACATTATCAAGCAGCTGTTGGGGTAATTTATCCCATTCCTCTGTCAGTGCACGGATGAGGGTGCCCTTGTTTATTGGAGGGCATTGGTGACCAGCAAGACTCCTCTCCAAAGCATCCCACACATTTTCAATGGGATTCAGATCTGGAGAACGTGCTGGCCATACGAGGCGTTGAATATCCTCGCTCTCAAGACACTCCTGGACAGCGACTGTTCGATGACATGTTGCGTTGTCGTCCATGAAAATTAATCTATCACTGACAGCACCACGGAACATGCAAACATGAGGTAGCAGAACATCATTAATGTATCGTTGGCCAGTCATAGTCCCAGTTGGAAGCACATAGAGGGACGTACGGCCATTGATCATGATGCCAGCCCATACCATGACACTACATGTCGGATATCGGTCCCTTTCCTGTATGTTTGCTGGACAATATGCAGTACCACTATCACGCCAGATCAGTTGTCGTCGACAATCAGACGATAGACTGTATCTACTCTCGTCTGAGAAGAGGACAGCAGACCAGTCGTTATCCGTCCAATTGCGATGTTGATGGCACCATTGCAAACGGGCGGCACGGTGACGTCTGGACAAGGGGATGCACACAACAGGACGGCGGGCGTATAGTCCTCCTTCATGCAAACGTCTGGCGACAGTTTTTCGGGAGATCCGCTTGCCAGTAGCAGCCATAAACTGATTTGCTACGTCACTAGCTGTGCTTCGCCGGTGTCTTTTTGTTGATAGCACTATTTACCGATCTTCTGCAGGTGACGTACTACGAACACGACCCCCCCCCCCCCTCGTGACGTTTGCTACACTTTCCATTTGTTTAAAATGATTTCCAAAGCCTTGAAACAACACTGTGGCTGACGTCGAACTCCCTGGCAACAGCTGTTATTTTTCGCCCTTCTTTAATCTTGCCAATAATACGGCCACGCGTAAAATCATCTAGGTGATGTCGGGAAGACATACTGAAAATTGCAAGTTCGTCAATTGATTTTTTCCCTTTCAACTTTGCGTTTGAACAACAACGGTCAATACGCGTCAAATGCTTTATATCTCTTATCAGCGCTATGACGTCACGAACAAGTTCGGCAATCCAAAATTTGCATACGCACAACACGTCTTACTGTATCCCGCACTTATGCTAATTTCCACATTTTCCTGCCTTCCATTTTATGGTTGCTATCGTTGCTATTGTCATCCGTCCTTAGCAATTGTCCGGCAGTGTATTTATATATGTATCATCATCTAAATAAATTCAACTGTTTGAAAATACAACACACATAAAAATTGGAAAAGGAGTGAGACAAGGTGACACCATATCTCCGAAGTTCTTTAATGCCACATTGGAAAATGTCTTTCAATCACTGAACTGGGAAAACAAAGGGATAAAGATTAATGGAGATTATCTAACCCACCTTCGTTTTGCTGATGACATAGTCATTTTTGCAACTATCCCATCAGAGCTACAGAGTATGATCCAGGAACTTGCTGACAAGAGTAAAGAAGTGGGATTAAAAATGAACTTTCAGAAGACAAAAGTGATGTTCAATGCTTTTACAAGAAATGAAGATTTATCGATTGATGGAGAAAAGCTGGAGATAACAGACACGTACGTTTATCTTGGACAGCAGATATCAAGTGAGGGTCACATTGATGAAGAAATTAATCGGCGTACAAAACTTGCCTGGAGAGCTTTTGGAAGAAACAGCATAATTTTCAAGAGCAATATGCCATTATGTCTTAAAAGAAAAGTGTTTGATCAATGCATCCTTCCAGTGCTTACGTATGGTGCAGAGACGTGGACCTTAGCTAAAAGAGACATACAAAGGCTGCAGACAACTCAAAGCACCATGGAGAGGTGCATACTTGGTGTAACCAGGAGAGATAAGAAGAGGAACACGTGGATCCGAAAAATGACAAGAGTGGAAGACATCATGATCAGAGTTAAATCCCTGAAATGGCAATGGGCTGGACATACTGCCAGAAGGACAGAACATTGATGGACAGCCGAAATTTTAGATTGGATTCCAAGGGACAGGAAAAGACCCAGAAGAAGACCACATGGGAAATGGGTGGATGAAATTCGAAAGTATGCGGGAGTGACATGGAGGAGACTGGCACAAGACAGACCGTTGTGGAGGAAACTTGGGGAGACCTTCGTCCAGCAGTGGATTGATAATGGTTGACAATGATGATGGTGATGATATACACTATATATGAACTGAGAAAAGAAAATGGATCTGTAACAAGAAATAGAAGTGAAATTTTGACAAGAGTGAAAGATTTTTACTCAAAACTATATGAAAGGGATGATACATGTACTCCAGACATTACGAAAGGTACCAGTGGCAGAGTTCTTCCAGTCCTCCCAGCAGAAGTTGCACATGCAATAAGAACATGAAACGGAGGAAAGCACCAGGAGAAGATGGAATTACCGTAGATATCATACAAGAAGCAAGTGGAGAAATTGAAACAGTACTTGCCCAAGTTTTCACTCGATGCCTTAATGAAGGGAAGATTCCTGAGTTTTGGAACAATGCTACAATCATCCTGCTACATAAAAAAGATGACATTGAGGATCTCAAGAACTACAGACCTATCAGGATCCTATCAGTGGTTTATAAAATCTTCACTAAAGTTCTTTCACACCGCTTGAAAGTGACACTGGACATGGCTCAACCGAGAGAACAAGCTGGATTCAGGAGTGGCTATAGCACTATAGATCATATCCACGTACTGAGAGAACTAATTGAAAGAGCGAGGGAATATGAACTTCCGTTATGCCGATTATGAAAAGACCTTTCATAATCTTTTATTGATTATGAAAAGGCCTTTGATTCAGTGAAAACATCAGCAGTTACAATGGTTTTGAAATCCTGCGGTATTGAAGATGCATATATTAATATTATTAATCACATGTATGAAAATGCAAGTGCAAAGATTCAGCTATTTGAGAATACAGCACCCATAAAAATTGGAAAGAGAGTGAGACAAGGTGACACTATATCTCCTGAACTCTTTAATGCCACATTGGAAAATACCTTTCAATCACTGAACTGGGAAAACAAAGGGATAAAAATTAATGGAGATTATCTAACTCACTTTCATTTTGGTGATGACGTAGTCATTTTTGCAACTACCCCATCAGAACTGCAGAGTATGATCCAGGAACTTGCTGACAAAAGTAAAGAAGTGGGATTAAAAATGAACTTCCAGAAGACAAAAGTGATGTTTAATGCTTTTACAAGAAATGAAGATTTATTGATTGATGGAGAAAAGCTGGAGATAACGGACACATACGTTTATCTTGGAGAGCAGATATCAAGTGAGGGTCACATTGATAAAGAAATTAATCGGCGTATAAAACTTTCCTGGAGAGCTTTTGGAAGAAACAACAGTAGCCTAATTTTCAAGAGCAATATGCCATTATGTCTTAAAAGAAAAGTGTTTGATCAAAGCATCCTTCCAGTGCTTACATGTGGTGCAGAGACGTGGACCTTAACTAAAAGAGACATACAAAGACTGCAGACAATTCAAAATAGCATGGAGAGATGCATGCTTGGTGTAACCAGGAAAGATAAGAAGAGGAACTTGTGAATCAGGGAAATGACAAGAGTGAAAGACATCATGATCAGAGTAAAATCACTGAAATCACAATGGGCTGGACATATTGCCAGTAGGACAGACCATCGATGGACAGCTGAAATTTTAGACTGGATTCCAAGGGACAGGAAAAGATCCAGAAGAAGAACACATGTGAGATGGGTGGATGAAATTCAAAAGTATACGGGAGTAACATGGAGGAGACTGGCACAAGACAGACCGTTGTGGAAGAAACTTCGGAAGACCTTCGTCCAGCAGTGGATTGATAATGGTTGACAATGATGATGATGATATATATGAAGCATATCCCCCCCCCTCCCCGTTGAAAATTTTCTAATTTTCTGGCGCCGTCCCTGCATGGAATTATCTGGACACGACGTAGACAGTCCTGGGCAACCCAAGCCATGTACGGGCACGCATTATCCTGCTGGAAAAGCGCACCTAGAATCCCGTCCAGGAATGGGAGCACATGGGGCCGTAGGATCTCATCCACATACTGCTGGATCGTCAATGATCCACGTACCACTACTAGAACTGATTGGCTATCGTAGGCAATGGCTCCCCAGACAATGATGTCTACAGTGGGACAAGTGTGGTGCTTGACAGTGAGGTTGGAATTGTGCCATTGACACGGGGACTTCCACACCTAGACACAATAATCATCTATCCCCAAAACGAGTGGCACTCATCGCTAAACACCACACGTCGCCAGTCTGTGGCATTCCACGTCGCTCTGGCCTGGCACCACTGCAAATGGAGCCGGCAATGTTCCAGTGCTAATGGCAGTACACATAAGGGGAGCTGGGATCACAAATTCGCTTCCGCCATCGCTTCTGCCAGGCGTCGGGAAATGGTACGTGGGCACACAAAAGCCACTACATCTGCCTGTATAGTGCACCAGTCCCCATGGTTTGTGCCTGTCGCATGATCTGTCCATTCTCTCTACCAATGGTCCTCCTGGTCCATCCGTAGCTGCTCTGCTGTGTGGTGTCCACTGCTCCCAACACAGTCGGATGGGTCAGAACAATCCACATGGCGGGCTACACAGCAAGCCGACCACCCTGCAGTTTTCAGCCCAATGATCAGACCTCACTCAAAGTCCGTAAGTTGCGTAAATCTATGTCTCTGGCATCTATTTGGCATTCTTGTCACTCTGTACTTTTGCTTGCGTCGGCCGGTGCTTTTCGTTTTCATGGGGCATCGACTACACACCAGTTTTAAGGCTGCCGGTTCATGCTTGTGTGACAGTGCTAGCATGTTGCTAGAATGCGCTGCGAGAATTCATTTTTTTAGTATTATTTATTAACTTTCATAAAATTGTGAGTAGCTAAAGCATTTTTGCTTTCTTTAATTTCTTTTTTTCTTCTTTTTGGTGTGTGTGTTGATAGCCCCTTGCGGACAGCAGGTCCCTGGCTATGGGACCTCACAGAAGCGTCACCTTGTGTAAGAAGAAGGTGAAAGCGATAGAGTCGTCAACATGGATCAGCTTTGTAAGACTGTTTTACGGCAATCATGAATGTGTCAGCTAGTCTGCACATTTACAAATTGTTTGAGCAGCCAGCAGACTTGCTGGAGTTGAAAGTAACACTTTTAGAGAACCAGGATTTATGACATGGTGCCTTATGTCACTCTGAATAATGCAACTTAAGGGTTTTTTAACAGCGTCATTTTGACCCCTAACAAATAGATGGATTTCATGTTAATTTTCCGACCAGTAAAAATTCGACTTCGAGATTGAATTCAGGGGAGGCCTGCGTTACCCTGCGTGGGATTGGAGACAGCATAAATTTGATGCGTGGTGGGTGGATCTCCGAGGACTTGTCGAAAAAACTTCGAGAGGAGAGCACGAGTCACTTGGTACTTGACTTTTGTCAAAAACACTCGTTAGCTAGCTACTGCCATGTAAGCACTTGTTACATGACTTTGGGGCACTTTCACAAAAACTTGGCATGTTCGGGAGCAGCGACGTTGGACCCCAGTGTTTTGCTTCTAACTTGGAACATACCTGAGTCGGGCTTACAATTTTCGGCTACGATGGGAGTCCAATCTATCAAGCAGGTGGGAAATACTAGTAATCGGCAAAGTTGGGAACCGATGGGAGCCCGGAACAAGGAAGACAGAGGAGGGACCCTTGGCATGGCAAGGCCTCAACTTCATGATGGAATTGGTTCAGCAGCACATTACTAAAAGTAGTGTCTCCATTACTCCAGTATGTCTACATCGCTCCAGACCCCATGAAATGGACTATATTGCGCACCCTCATGGATTCTTCTATCCCGGACATAAGATGGTTCAAGGCGAGGTCTCCAGGCCAAGATTTGGAATTTAAGGTAGTAGTTCCATTCTATTAGTTTTTAAGGATTCCCTTAAGTTTTTTTTTTTTTCTAACTAGTAGGTATGTGTGACATGAGATAGGCTGAAAAATGTACAGTAACTATTTTATGCTGAGGAAAGCAGCAGTATTATCAGAGTTTTATAAAAATAAAATGTATCTGCGTACACAACCATTGAAGGAGAAAACTTGCTGCAAACCCGCGAATCACGATAACAATACAATACGATAATTTAAAGAAAAATTAATAAAACAAATAATTATTAGAACATTACAGATTCCAATTAGGACAAAATAAGTACATTAGAATTGTATGTGCAGCAATCGTGTGAAATGGACCTTTACAGTAAAATATTAAAATACTGGACCATGAACCTCATAAAAACAAGAGAGACTAATTAAAGAAAGTTTTTATATCCAGAAAAACAGTTCCATAATGAACTTCAAAAATTGTAAATAGCATTTTCAACAATTTAATTAAAAATAGTAAACTTACAAAATACATAAAGAAAAGATTTTTATTTAATAACTGGCAACTGCAAGAGGAACCTGGCAATAAAATTTAAATTCTTTCTGTGTAAATGAAACTTTTGATACAGTTCCAATACATTGTGAACAGGCCTTGATAAAATCTACTGGCTAGAAATGTCTATAGAAACAAAAGAACTCAGAAGATGTGAAAAATAACTGAACATTATTCAAGTTAAAATAGAATTAAGTATATCAATCTGAGCAAAGCCTTGAGTAAGTGTTTTAATGCTATAAATAACATTTTATTGTTTTTAATCTACAAGCAAAAACTATCTGCAAAATTTGCTAATAATTTGGAAACTCTCCGCGTACGCGTGTATGTCTACATTCTGCTACTCTGGGTTATTATACATTGCACAACATGGTCCTGTCAGAAAAGTCACTCGAAATACAGATATGCTTGATCTTACAATTCAGTAATGAAATACAGTTGTTTTTGTTTTGACATTGATACTTAGTAATGAATGGCCATAATTTAAAAGTTGCAAATAATTTATCTCATGTGATGATCTGCGTGATAACAAGAAAAATACACACTTTAACTGAGAAATAGGGTCCTGAATACAATATGTGCTGTGTTTATGCTAAATAAGTGACGAATAAATTTTTGTTGTGTTTTAATATATTATGCCTAAAAACGCTGAAATCCGTTTTATTGGTGTAGTATTAGAAACACTAGTACAAACACGCTAGCTTTCACCACCACGGGTGGCTTCTTCAGGCATAAGTATTCCAATGCAAAAACAAAAACAAACAAAAAACAGAGTTTCAGTTATGAATTCAAAAATAGAAGTTTGTTATAGTTATTATAGAACGTGCGCGTCATACTCTAGATGCGTGATTAGGAGCGCGCGTATTAATGAGCGTGCGCTCCTAATCACGCATCTAGAGTATGACGCGCACGTTCTATAATAACTATAACAAACTTCTATTTTTGAATTCATAACTGAAACTCTGTTTTTTGTTTGTTTTTGTTTTTGCATTGGAATACTTATGCCTGAAGAAGCCACCCGTGGTGGTGAAAGCTAGCGTGTTTGTACTAGTGTTTCTAATACTACACCAATAAAACGGATTTCAGCGTTTTAGTATTACTGGTGTATGTCTACCCGATTCTTCCGATATTATGCCTATTCTCTTGGAAGTATTTGGGCTCTCAATCCTGGATTGGTTAGATTAATTTCTTATGCTTAAGGTCCAATTAGAATTCTTTCAAAATTATAAAATATCAGCGACATCTAGGTGGTCTAAAATTATTGCGGCACATGGCAGACCCTTTGATTCCCCAAAGGAAAATCTGCTGTGTGAATCACAATGCCGAAGCTGCGTCAGTCCTAATTCAGAGAATCGCAGAGTCACCATCTGCTCACCCCCGGATACCAATATTACGTCGGGTGAACCTATAGTGGAACTCTTGCATTAATATTTGCAGCGCTACCACAGGGTGTGCAGTCATGCGCAATCACACCACATGTGAATCATTTGCATACCAGCATACACTCTAGCTATTTACAAAGTTTCGTGGTTGTAGCATGCTTTCCTTTAAGTGTGCAATTTCATTGTCCATGAGTGTATATGGCATTTTTTTTTTTCACTGAAGGTTTAACGACCACCGTGAGCAACTCAATGGGCTATAAGCAGTAGCCCATCCTTAATTTAGGGTCACTGGTTCCAGGGAAGGAGAGAGCCAGTGCCGTAAGACAAACACAACATCCATGCCTCACCGGGATTCGAACCCGGACCCCTTTCGGACGAATGATCAGAGGCCATCGCTTAGACCACTGCGCCACCGGGGCGGCGTATATGGTATTCACAAGCAACAAGTGAAAGATTTTTAAAAATCAGTATCCAGTGTAAGCATCGTAGCAGACGAAACAACCGATTCGGAAGATAAGTACATTTTGAATATTCTTGCTGTTCCATCAGCTGAAACAAATGTGGAAAGCTGTACTGCTGAAACTTCTTTGAATTCAGTCTTCCTCTAGTGCATCACTTTGGAATCAGTAAATGTTTTAAGCAGTCAACAAGGCAATACCTCAGTGCTTTAATAAATATGAAATACCTTTCGCAAATATAACCACTTTTCAGACAGACAATGCATCTTACATATCCAAAGCATGAAGAAAGAGTCTAAGCTGAATTTTTGAAGAAATATGGTATTTCGTGAAAAGCCGCAAACTTTTCAGGATTTACCCTGAGAATTTTGCCTTTTTCCCTTGCGATAAAATTCCTACCCTAGCTATGAGCAATTGCACATCCTTAATTTAGGGCCACAGGTTCCAGGGTAGGAAGAGAGCCAATGTTGTACGATAAACACAACATCCATGCCTCACCGGGAATTCGAACCCGGACCCATCTCAGAAGAATGGTCAAAAGCCAGCACTCAGACCACTGCGCCACCTTGGTAGTAAAAAGATTGTTTTTACTTGTGTAAAATTATTCAGTATTTCTCTTTATGATATACAGTAAAACTTCCATAACTCGAATCTTCAAGAGAACTACAAGTAACTTTGAGTTGTAGAAAATTCGAGTTATAGAATTAATCCATATTTTTCAGCAATATCTTTTTCTTTATCTCCCTAGTATCCACGTCTTGTATTAGCTTTATTTTTTCCTGCAAGGATAACACTTTTAGCTTCCTTTTAGATATAACAAAAATTTCCACTACAATGATAGACTTGGAATTTTCTAAAACTGGGTGCACAGCACTCACTGCCCGAAATGGATCCAAAAGAATGCAGACTTAAAAAAGAACTTGCAAAATAATTCAACTCCCATGCTACTGGACAGGCCTGTAGCTATGGGCTAAATCCTGGAAATAGTCCACCTCGAAGGGATTAAAACTCCCCCTTCACAGGGTGGATGGGAGAGGGGATACCCTTTGTCCAGCTGACCTTGTTTGACCTAACCTTGTTTAACCCCCAGCACCTACAATACTAGCAACAGGTGGATTTTTTTTTGTAATTCAAGTTTTAGAAAATGATTTTAAAATGTTTTTTTTTTGTTCTTTTTACAAAACATGAAATAACATTGAGTTATAGAAAAATTCAAGTTTAAGAAATTCAACTTATAGAAGAAAAAATACATTAAAAAAGATAATTTTTTATGCGAAATGCCGAAATTCTTCGAGTAATGGAAAATTAGACTCTTAGAAGTTCGAGTTTTAGAAGTTTTAGTGTACATAACACGCCTTGCTTGGATGACAAGTGAAAATATTATTTATATTTCTGTTTGCATACTTAGTGAATGGTCAGAAGCCAGTGCTTAGAAACACTGCGCCATTGGAATGGCTCGCATGTTTCACAAATGGAATCTTCCAAAAATTACAAGTTCACAGTTTTTATGTCGCTGTGAATGAATAAGATCTTTGTGTTTTGCACACGAAAGTTATGCATAAATCCTTGAATGTGCAGCAGTGATAATGCAGCTGGCACTAATGCGTTTGCATCCCCAGTTTGCTAGTGAATGTCTTCAGAATCTGTTGTGACGTTTTGCTTGCTCTGTGATATGAGACTGTTTCCCTTCTTTTTCTATAACTTCACTTTTGTAAAGCAATTAGAAATGTCCTTTTATATCCGTTTCGCATCGCCAAGTACAACATGAGCCATGAGGTATGTGCTTAAAAAGTACTTTACATCACTAACTCACGAATACACTGGTATGCCCATGGAAACAAATACATATATCTAGCACAACCAGCAGGCCAAGATAATAAAACAAACACACATGTACAAACTATGGATAAACATAAAATTATAGTGCAATACAAGCATTCACAATAACATTGCAGAACATCAGTTACTATATTTAAGATAAAGAAATAACATTTAAACTAATTTTGAAGTCTTTATAACAGCACACATATGTACACATTCCTGACGATAATAATGACCAATGGCACATAAAAATGCATGGGGATTTTGACACCAATTTTTTGAAAAAAAGAAGAGCACATTACATACCGAAAAAATACGATAATTATTTTAGTACTAATAAAACAATTGAAAAAAGTTATAGGGCACATCTTTTCAGGTGCAGCTATAAACAAGCATGTTGCCATATGTAATGTTCCAGAAGTTTGAATAAAATCAGCAATGAATTTCATTAATTTTAGTGGCCTCCAGTAATTCTTCGACTGGAAACTCTGGGAAATAAACTGATAAAGGATTTTATTTTAACATTCATTCCCAGTACTGGAATGAAGTGATGCTTCTGCAAAGCCACATAGTGCATGAGAAAGTGAATCCCTGAAAAAATTAATTCTTTACAAATACATGAAAGACAAACTTAGGAGATGTGGATTTGATTGCAATTCCAGGGTGATTTAATTTTCATGTTTTCTAAAGGATGCCTACATGCAAAACAGTAAAAGCTACAGCATCTATTTGCCAATAATCAAGGACATGGCTAAAGGGTGGGTGGGTCCATGGGTCCTGGAATTTGCCAGCTGCAGTATTTTTTTTTTTTTATTATTATTATTATTGCTTTCCTGTGGTTATCTCAAAATTTGTATTTTTTTATGACATTTATAAAGGGTGTTTGGGCTAGAGGTATCCAAAAATAATGGCTTGCAATGCAAGAACCACTCCTATTTTCTCAAACTGAAGCACAGTCAATAGGAAATTTCTCCAAGAGTTGTTTTGTCACACTTTCAAGATCACTAGTGAAGGTGTGCCACCAGTAGTTGCACACATACAAAAACGGCTATTGCCTTAGTCGCAATGTGGACGCCACAGCAGAAGGTTCAGTGCGTGCTTTTGTTCTTCTTAGCCTGTCAACACCCACTGCATGATATAGGCTTCCCCCAGTCTTTTCTAATTTCCTCAATCCTTAGCCTCAGTCCACCATTTAGCAGTTCTAAATTTCTGATCATCTCTCCATCTTGTTCTCTGGTGCCTCCTCCATCTCTTTCCATCTCTCAGTTGCCATTTGGTTATTAATAGTGTCCATCTTTCAGTCTTCCAACATGTCCAGCCCATCTCCACTTTGATTCTTTTATTATTTTTATAACATCTATTATTCCTGTTCTTTCTCTTGTAAGTTCATTTCTAACTGTCTCTTCTTGTTATTCCCAACAGTCTTCTCTCTAACTTTCTTGCTGATACTCTTTATTTCTTCACATTGTCGCTCCACGATACTCCACATTTCACTTCCATTAAGTAAATACGGGGATAATACATGCATTGAAGATTTCTCTTTTCATACATAATGGAAGATTGTCGTTTAAATAGTCTTTAAGTATCCAAAAGGCTATATTACCATGGATAATTCTATTAATTTTTCTTTCTTGCCTTTCTTTAAAACTGATTACTTGACCTAAATAAATGTATTTGTCTACTTTTTCAGTTCCTTTTCCTTCTATCAAAATCTTTTATGTATTGTTCATATATTTAGTTTTCACTGGGTTCATTGTCAGACCTTTTAAGACTTTCCGTCCATAAATCCTTTACCATCATGTTTTGGTTAGCTGAATTTAAATCAGTAACACATTAATTATAAAGATAATGATCTGATTTATTGGTGTCAAGTAAGAAAAAACATGAATTTCACTCCACAAGCTTTCCTGGTCAACGGGTGGTTTTATCAGGCGGTTACATAGAGAAAACAGAATCAAAATTATACACAGAATGTAAATTCTAACATGAAAGTTGACATCATGCATGAAGACCACGCACACAAAACAACTGTGGAACATGGCGAATAAAAATATTATCTTGAAAGCTAATGCAAAGAATGTAAACTTTAGGGAGAAATTAAAGTCATTAGGTCCATCTTGCGATGCCTAGTAGATGGTTCTACGCTACCGGTAGTTCAAAAGAGACGTCTATGTTGCATACATCTCGCCATGTTAATATTTCAACTGTTTCTCTTCTGATAGTTGTTCTCGCGTCTCCATATGGTGCAATCTTGAAGACATTCTGCCACTGGGGTTGAGCCTTATGGTTGGATACTTCCTTGGCAAGGGTTGTAGTAAGCTTCTTTTGCGCAACGTCCCTCTTGTGTTCAGGTACTCTCTCTTCAAATTACTTTTTTACGAGTCCCACATAAAATTCAGCAGAGGAGTCTGGGTATAACAATGGGAGGCTATAGATGCCCACATCTGTGAGCTTTAAGGTGCTATTACTTCTTGCTGCACTGAGGATGGTTGCCATGGGTTTAAAAGGTTTTAGGCCGACATCTAATCCTTTCTTCTGGAAGTGATTTTTGATTAAACAATATACTTTGGGGATGTATGGGATACAAACAAAAATTTTTAAAGGCGCTCTTCCGTTCACTGTAGCAAGTGCGTTGGCCTCCACTTTCGCAATTGTGTTCTCTACGCGGGAGACGTCAAACCCTCCTGCAATGGCAAGATCTTTCAAAGACTTAATTTCAGCATCATAGTCTGATTTCAAGATGCAAAGATCTTTGGCTCTTTTAGCATGCAATCTATATATTAATTCTATAAGTTTTTTTATTGTGAGTCCTATTTTGAGAGAACGGCTGGACATAAAGATATGAGTGAGGTGTCAAAATAAAGGTCTTACCATGTAGATGTGCCAGTCGAAGAGAAAAATGAGATTGGGGCAACAGTTTGGGCGTTTTGGGGCGGCAAAGTTCCCATGTAAAGTCTATGGAAGAAGCGTGCGGTTGACATTCGATCGCCTGCAGTTAACTCACGCGCTGTTGAAGGCGGAAGCATGGAGAGACTGAGATAGTCCAAAGTCCTCTTTTTTGAGCAAACCGTTGAGCAAAGCAACACTAGCAGGCATTCGTATCAAAGTTCTTCTCATCGGAACAGCGAACACTCTCGAAGACCTGATTGCAGTTGGACTGTGTGATGTATATATACAATTTAATATTCAATCCAGTTTATTCACGTAGGTAAGACATTTCCCATTATGTAAAGATGTAAATAAACACTAGACGAAACCCGTTGGAGTCAACGGTCAGTTGTTGTTGTTTTTTAAAAGAATAAACTCAGATAAACAACAAATGTAAACTTTATTTGATTGACAAATTCATTCAACCACTTCAGTAAAAACAATCTAGGTTCGCGATCTCTTTTTTCTGTGAGACCTATTTTGAAAGAACGGCTGAACGTAAAAATATGGTTCAGGTATCAAAATAAAGGTCTTATCATGTAGATGTGCCAGTTGAAGAGAAAACTGATATTGGGGCAACGGTTTGGGCATGGTGTGGTGGCAAAGTTTCCATGTAAAGTCTATGGGAGAAGCGTGCGGCCCTTATCTACATCAGGCATGCAGTTCAGTGTCAGACTTGGTGTGTGCATGGTGTTCTATGATCAGTCCTAAAGTAAATACTTATTGCATACTTACCCTTCACAGAATGTCTCTCCCGCAGAAAAAATAAAAATAAAACGTAAGAAGAGCCTCACTGGAAGGCGTGAGCAATCAATGGGTCGCAACTATATGTCTCAGACAAGAGCGAATGAAAAGTATTCGCACCGCGAATCTCATTCCAACAGCATTTACAAACACAGTTGTGACTGAAGATGAGAGTGAAGGAGTGTGCTATCCAGTTGAATTTTTGCACACGATCGAAACGAGTGGACTTCCACCTTACATTTTACAACTGAAAATGGGTGCAGTCATTATGCTCATCACAAAAATGGCCACTTAAGTGGCACAGTGGTCTAAGCGCTGGCTTATGATGATCAGTAAAAAACAAAATAAAAAAAACACAAACCTGGACTATTGTCTTTACTGAAGTGGTTGAATGAATTTGTCAATCAAATAAAGTTTACATTTGTTGTTTCATATGAGTCTATTCTTTAAAAAATAAACCCAAAAAACTAACGGTCGATTTCACCTGATTTTGTCTAGTTTATATATAATTTATATATCAGTAATGCATGTTCGGCAGCGTGCACAAAGAGAATGGAATGTGGATCCTCCCACATCTAAATCCATTCTTCAGTGGTAAAAGAGACAAAGTTCAATTCACAAACTTGGAAACACCCAAAAAATCACGACTGATGAAACAGTGGATCGAGCATGCGAGTCATTCTCTAGGAGCCAACATAAGTCAATTAGATAGGCTAGTAAGGAACAACAGATTCTACGTTCAGTACTTTATGGCATTGTTCACAAACATTTCCATTTGTGTGCATACAAAATTCAATTTCAACACTTTTTAAATTAGATAATCACCACTTCAGAACTAATTTCACTGCTGAGATGATCAGCCGTATCGATGACAATCTCAGTTATCTTGATCTGTTGTTATTCATTGATGAATCCACTTTTCACGTAAGCTGAAAAATTAACAAAAATAATTGCTGCACAAGGGGTATGGAGAATCCTCACCAAGTGATCGAAAATGAAAGACACACCAAAAGTCAATGGCTGCTTAGGAGTGCACAAAAATAGTACCAGTCCACTTTTCTTTTTTTTTTTTTTTTATAGAACCTGCAGTGATGAGACACTCTTACCTTGCCATGCTGCATATCTTTGCTGTTCCACAGATTCTCCCAGATTTCACATTTCAGTAAGATGATGCTCCACTACACTCCCATGGAAATGTTGCCACATTTCTGAAAGAGACTTTTCCTGACTTCTGGACTTTTTTTTTTTTTTTTTGTATGGGGCTTATTAAACACTATGTGTACCACAGAAAAGTTCAAGATTTGCATGACCTGAAACAGTATATTGTTGAAGCAGTTGCTTTAATAATGCCTCAGATGCTAGAAAACACTTTGCAAGAGCTTGGATATTGTTTCGACACCTGTTGAGCTACAAAAAATGCCCACATAGTAATTTACTAACCTGCATAAAAACTTACTCTGTATAATAACAAAAATAAAAAATAAATAAATTATTAAACCTTACAGAGGCTGAGTGATGTGTGCATATTTTTGGGTACCTCTGGACTGCATATCCTATACAGAATTTATGCATTGCTTTTCTTTAGTTTGCAAAATTAATCAGGTCAGCAGCAGCTGTTATGACTGAATTTGAATATACACTATATTATGCATTTAACATTTGTTCTCTGATTATTACACTTTGTGTGTGCTGACTTATCTCTCAATACTCATGCAAGAACAGAGGTCTCAGTGCAGTATGGATTATCAAGTATTGCCAGATAGTTATTTTGCTACACCACTTGAAGCCACTTTTTGAAAATCTGATATACACAACAGTAAAGTCAGAATATCTGTGGTACGGGAAATGAAAACAGAAATGTTAATACCTGCTGACTTTACAACAAACAGCTCTTGTTGCCTTAAAACAGGAAATCTACCTAAGTATTTGGAGGCTATTAAAAATTCTTCGTCAGCTTCCTGCAAAATAAATGATCCTTTTTGATTATAAAGAGGGTCAACTCCAGTTTAAGGAATGAAACTGGACAGCAATGACTGAATGGTTTGACCAGATCATCAGATCATATGTAGAGGATTTTAGGAAGGGAGTGTCTGACCCCAGGTCTTGAACAACCCTTAGAAATAGGAAGCTAGGAAATTTGGGCTGCAGTGCCCGGTAGGAAAGTGACACGGAAGTGAGGTAGAAAGGGGAATGAAGACGCCCTTATTTATTACCGGGGGGCCAGTACCCGGGGTCCGACGGCTTAATGTGTCCATCCGAGGCACGGCGGGTATTTAGTGGTTCGAACATTCGTACCTGCCCAGGATCGAACCTGAGGTTATCTCCATGGCAGGCACGAACGCTGACCACTAGGCCACCCACGGCCCCCTGACTGGTTTGACCCTTCTTTCAGTGCATTAAATATGTTCCTCTTAGTGTAAACAAGGCCTTAGATTTAATGTCTCTCTTCCCAAGATGCCTCCTGTTTGTTTTTTAAATACTTTTGTAGTGATGAAAAGTTTCCACAAAATTATATATGTAGTGTGTAAATATGCACACATACATACATAAACTATGAATGTGTGTGTGACATAAATCCCTTGGCCCTCCATAAAATGAAACCCTGGCTATGTCACTGCTGATGATAATACATATTTTCCTAAAGTGATACTGAATTGGCTGTTCCATTTATTGTTACTCTCCACTAATTTATATGGAGAAATACTGGGTATACCACCTTCATTGTGTGGTTGGCTAGTACCCACTATGTGAAGTGAATGCCTCCAGTAGGTTTCTAACCCAAAACTGCAGTTTCCCTGCAGTCTTCCAGGACATGGGGACATTATTACATGAATGGTTCTGTGTGAAGTTGTCCCTAGATGCACTTTGCCTTTGATCCTTCCTAGGTTTAGGCTAGTCACCAAAATTTTACTTGATGTACAGAAACTATAATACCTTTGTCACAGCTTACCTAAATTGGAGGGGAGGCTTGGATCACTACTGCTCTGGAATGTCATTGAAGTGACACTAAGAATGCTTCACTGCCTTGGCATAAATTCTTAGAACCTGTGTTGCACATTTAATGTGTTTCAATGCAAAACAACAGTAGTAAAGATAGCATCAAGAGCTTATGCCAAGCCTAAGAAGAATTGTGTATGGAAGACAGAAGATCCTAATCACAGTCTATAGAATTGCACAGCTTTGTGGAAGTGTTTCATTATTCTGATGTTTGGAAAAGTGTCAGTGCAAAATAGAAATCCTTTTTCAATACCTACAAAATTAACTGCACAGTCAACCCATTGCAGAAAACATATAAAATCACTAAAAGGCCAAATTTCATTGGCAAATTTCTTTAAACTTGAGTGTAACCAACTTTGGAGATTATTAAAAACACTTATATAAAAAATCAATATAAATTACCGATTCTTACATCCTGATGGTATGTGGAAGCATAATTCATTTGAACATTTACTTCAATTTACCATAAATACCATTTATTTATTTATTTATTTATTTATTGTACAACTAAAAATACATGACGAGTAATTTGATTTGCCTGCAACAATTATACAGTTTTGAAAATTACTTTTTCTAGCATTACAAACCGCATTACTCGCAAGTTTAAATATTCATACTTAGTTTTTACTATCATTGGACCTAGACAGGAAAATGAACGATTCCTGTTTTTTTAATTTTGATGTGATAAATATCAAAATGAAATGTTTGTTTATTGCATTTCACATTTTCTCATAGTATGATTTAATTTGCCCCATGCATTATCTGAGAAATTAGTGATTACCCTTATGGATAAACTGAGTTATGAAACTATCCTACAAAATTCAAATTTGTACCATATGTCAGTATGATCTGATAGTAGAAAATTACCAAAGTTGCTTAACAGCCAATACATAGTAACAGGTTTTCAAAAATAATGTTTTGTCACAGTTTAATATGATAACTTGTTACCATACTAAAAAAAAACGAAAATTTGTTTTTTATTCCTTTTCTAACAGGGTGATTGGCGACAAATACAAAAGGTACTATTTCAAGCTGTAATACAGCCTCATTTACCACAATCTCGTTTCATTATTATAAGCTAATGTTACAGCCGAAGTATTCAAGTATTCGCATGAAACAAACAAAACAAAAAATACTCATCCAAGTGACTTGTACAAGTTTTCTTGTCAAATCGTGGACAGTGTGGTAAGACCAACCCAACCTTTCATAAAAACATGCTATGCCATATACTGTATATAATAATTTCAAATATATAATACCTAGCTGTAAAAGAGAAACAAATTTAGCATTTTCGACAATACAATCTCTCCCGTAACACCATGCAAGCTGTAAACAAAATTAAAGATTAAATACCACCACCACAACGTCCGTCACAGACAAATAAGCACAAACCTACTAGAGGAAAACATACGGTTAATGAATGAAACGTCACTACTTCCAATGACGTATGAAATGCTGCCATTTTGATATTTTTTATAGGGCCGCGGGTGGCCTAGTGGACAGTTTTCGCGACTGCAATGGAGAAAACCTCAGGTTCGATCCTGGGCAGGTACGAACGTTCCGACCACTAAATACCTGTCGTGCGTCGGATGGGCAAGTTAATCCGTCGGACCACGGGTACTGACCCTCCCGGTAATAAATAAGGGCGTCTTCCTCCCCCCTTAAACCTCGCTTCCGTGTCACAATCCCATCGGGCACTCTAGCCCAAATCTCCTAGCTTCCTATTTCTAAGAGTTGTTTAAGACCTGGGGTCACACACTCCCTTCCTAAAATCCTCCACATATGATCTGATCTGATTTTCGGAAATCGTGCAAAATCGTTGCAGCAAAAATTCAACCAGCAAAAATGTGCGAAATATAATTCAGCTTAATTTATAGTACATACAATTCGAAGTGTGACTTTTTTTTTTTTTTTTTTTTTTTTGATTGGAGGTTTAACGACCACCGTGAGCAGTTCAACATTTTATTGACAAAAGGCATGATACAGCTCGTCAGACTGGACAAGGAAAGAATACAGAGAAAAATATGAATGATACATGAAAATGATATTTACATGAATAAGGGGCATAGCCACCCAAAAGTATAAATACAAAATGCTAAAAACCCACAATGGGGACAGACCTGTGACACTGAACACACGCAAAAGACTTTAGGTCAATTTTTTTTTTTTTTTTTTTTGATTGGAGGTTTAACGACCACCGTGAGCAACTCAAATGGGCTATAAGCAGTCGCCCGTCCCTAATTTAGGGTCACTGGTTCCAGGGAAGGGAGAGAGCCAGTGCCGTAAGACAAACACAACATCCATGCCTGACCGGGATTCGAACCCGGACCCCTTACGGACGAATGATCAGAGGCCAACGCCTTAGACCACTGCGCCACCGGGGCGGCCTTTAGGTCAATGACCTATGATACAATATATAGAGCTTGAAAATACATTAAAAATACAGGATGCACAATAAATAAACAGTGAAGATAAAGTTTCGAACTCAGCACTACAGAGGAGCACAGTACATATAACATGAGTGGTGCACATTGACATATCAGAAGATCACCAAACAGTTCAGAAACCACTTAATATACAATGCTAAGAATAACAAGAAAAGTGAAGAGCAAGTAACATACTATACATATTTACATGCAGAATCACAGCCTGCTGGAGCAGAACAAAAATAAGTAAAATAACTCAGTAAGCAAGGTACTAGCAAGGTGAAGAGAACAGCCAAACACCAAAACAAAGACAATCTAAAAGAGGACACAATCAAGTCACCAGTAGGATGGCAGAACCATGAATAGAAAACCACCCGGTGAGCTGGGCCCAGGTGTTCTGAAAGGTGTCGATTGTGTGTGCGGAAGTTGCAGCTGTGAGTTCCAACCGGAGGCGCGCCACAAGCCGGCCCCGAAAGCTAGCCCGCAGCCGTCCACCGGCCGACAGAAGGGATGGAAGTTCAGGAGAATTCCTGAGAGACTGATGAAATGAGTGAATCACTTGCTTGGTAAGTACGAAAAGAAAGCAGCAGGCATCCGGAAGGCGGGTGGGCGGATGTTTTGTGAGCAACAGCCACGGGTATGCGTGAAACGGCAAGTCCTTGGAGCAAATTATGTCAGCTAACCGGAAAACAGTATGAAGAAGTGGCAGCAAGATAGGGCAGTGGCAGTACATATGAGCGACGTCTCCGTCAACGCCACAGAAAGGACAGAGAGCAGAAGAGATAAGAGACATGCGATAGAGAAGATGGGGGTCAGGGAGCCGGCGATGAAGGAACCGCCAGTGGGTGTTACGTTCTAGCGGAGAAGAAAGGGGGAAAAAGAAGCAGACCAAACGGCCAGGGAGGAGGAAGGAGAAACCCCGGAAATGGGATAGGGGGACTCAGAGGGAGCTCGAAGGAGACGGTACAGGGCAGCGGTAGTAAAAGAAAGGACAGGGGCGACAGAGTCACGAAAAGGAAGAAAGAAAGGGAGAAGGAGGCTGGGGCCGGGGACGACGAGGAGGCCGTTGTCAGAAACAAGAGAAGGATAGAGAAGCTGAAGTGAGAAACGGAGAAGGGCATAGTCGTCCTCGAGGGTAGGAGTTGGGGTGGAAAAGAGTAAGTCGAGGGGTTTCCAGGAAAAATCGGGATTAATGAGGGCCTGCACGGTTAGGATGCCGGCACGGAACCATGAGAAAAAAGAAAGAAAGGTTGATCGGGGGTGAACCAGGGTAGAGAAAAAGAGTGGTTCTGCAAGGAGATCCACGGTGGTGGTAGGAGGAGAACGAGAGAGAGGGAGGGAACGGAAAAGCGCCAGAGCCTCAGATAAAATAGTAGGAAAGTTTGAAGAGGGAATAGTAAAGTAGTCCATCCTGAGGAAAAGAAGAAAAGTGAAGGATGGATTGCGAAGAGAAACTCAATGGGCTGTAAGCAGTCGCCCGTCCTTAATTTAGGTATAGCGTCTAGAAGGGAAAGTGTGCCGTGCGAGCTCAAAAACTGTGTTCGAAATATGTCCCACGCCAATAGATATCGTATAAGGGACTAGATTGGCTGTCTGCTCTGTTGAGCATGGGCTTGCTCTGTGAGAATCATGGAGCCACATTGAGCGGGTCAAGATGTCGGAGCATGGCACGTTACACAGGGTAGTTTGAACTTAATTATTGTACAAATCATGGTGAAAGCTTCCTCAGATAAAAATCTTACGCAGAGAGACGAAAATATAAGTGCAGTTACTTATTTGCCTCTTGCCCAATGCTGAAAACAATACATACAGTATATATATAAATATTAAAATTTAAAGCTGGTATTGCATGCAAATATAGGAAATGATTGGAAAGCATTTTTAAGAAGGTAAAGCGGCAACGATTTAAAATAATGGGAAAGCAAATAATTTATTTAAAATCAATAAGTAGCTATTAAATCCAGCAAACTATTGATTTGAACCTGAAAAAAAAAAAGGCTTCCACATGCTTTACGTAGAAAAGCTGAAATAATGTGAATATTTTTCCTTGTTGCTATTTACCTCTGTCATTCTGATTTATTTATTATGTTTGCTCAAAAAGTTTTGAATTTTACCAAAAATTTTGATATTTTGTTTTGTTATGCACTAAGGAAATTTCAGTTTTTAACATTTCAAATTATTTATTTGGACAATATAGCAACGAAATGACGTATTAAATGTAAGCATTCATTTACAAGAAACGTCAAAATCATATCTCTCAGCAAATTAAAGCCAGCGTGATATTTTTTTATATCGCAGGTGCCGGAATGTCTTCTCTTGAATTTAAGCCCTGGTCGAATCTGAAATAATTCAATATTTTGCAATACCCTTGGCATTCTAGTCAACACTAAGGAATATTACTGTTTTTTACTTAAATTTTAAAACTTCCGCCGCTAAATGGGTATTAACTGCTTTGAATATCAACATAAATAGAAAATCACAGTGCCAAAAGTCGTATTCCTTTGACTTAATGCAAAGTAGCCTTGCTTAAATGAATCGTTATGACCCGCTGAAAATGGCGCCTACCTTCTCACGCCTCATGGGCTGGGTGTCCAATCTAGCTTCTTGTATATGATATCTGTGCCTACGCCGCATCGCGGCGCTGCAGACGGTGTCTGTGTAGTGTTGTGCATCAAACAACAGGGGCTGGATTACGAAAATAGGATGTAAGAAATGTAAGTGTACGGTTTTCTTAAGTGTGCGATTATGGAAACACATTTAACCGTAATCAGAACTCGCTAAAATGTCTTAAGTCTGCGGCAGAGTGCAGCGTCGACGAATTTATTTTAAAAATAGAATTTTACGTGCGCTTAAATTAAATTGATATCATGTTAAATCCTCGAAGAATGCCTACCAAAACGCGAACAAATGGCATGGATATTTGGATATAAGTAAAGACGTGCTGTTTGGAATTTTTTTTTTTTTGATTGGAGGTTTAACGACTACCGTGAGCAACTCAATGGGCTATAAGCAGTCGCCCGTCCCTAATTTAGGGTCACTGGTTCCAGGGAAGGGAAAGAGCCAGTGCCGTAAGACAAACACAACATCCATGCCTGACCGGGATTCGAACCCGGACCCCTTACGGACGAATGATCAGAGGCCAACGCCTTAGACCACTGCGCCACCTTGGAAAATTTTACTGTATATCAGTATTCAGTAGCGGCTAGTGGTAAGCTGAGATGGAGGGGCTGGGCTGCATTCCAATTTTGTAGATTTCACTTCGAAAGCTAAGTTGCTGAGCCTACCGATGCTGTCTATTTAATAATAATTTATATATATATACTCTATTGATCGAATGCACTTTTTTTTTAAAGAAATGAATATTTAGATTTTATATTTAGCGATTGATAGGGAAAATTTAGAGGTAACCGATACCTGAATTATGCAACAGATATCAAGCGATGGCCACATATATGAAGAAAATAATCGGCGTATAAAGCTTTGTTTGATGCATTATTTCTTAAAAGAAAAGTGTTTAATCAGTACATCCTTCCAGTTGTTACGCGGAGCAGTGACATGGGCCTCAACTAAAATAGATATACCGAGGTTGCAGACAACTGAAAGAATCATGTTTGATGTAACAAGGAAACAGGGAAAATACAAAGAGGAACTCGTGGATCGGGAAAAAATTACAAGGGTAGAAGGCATCAATGTCAGAATCCCTGAAATTGCAACGAGATGGACATATTGCCAGAAGAAAGAGCTAGCGATGGAGAGTTGAAATATTAAGCTGGATAGCAAGGGGAGAAAAAAGACCCAAAAGATGACATGTGGGAGATGGGTGGATGAAATTTGGAAGCATGAAGGAAACTGGCTCAAGGCAGACTGTTGTGGAAGAAACTTGGAGACTCATCCAGCAGTGGATTGAGATAGTGGTTGTAAATTATATATACATGCATATACTGTAAGAGCAACACACACTCAATTAGGAGAACCAGTTTTAAAGGTATAAAAAAATAATGCGTGTGACAGCGGACACACACTTAACGTCATATACGCGTTTTCAGGTGTCAATTGTGACACCTAGAAATATAATACATATTTTTTCTTCTGATACGCTCCCTTTGGAATTTTGACTTGACACCAGCCACTGCAACTCGGATAGTGATGAAAAACATTTTGCGGAATTTTGAAAGGTGTGCCACAATTTCGCGATGAGTTGTTACTGCGATACTCGCACACAGGCATTCTCTTAAATAAATACGAATTGCAAACATATTCAATCCAGTTTTAACTTTGAATCCATGATTATAATTTAGTGTAGAACAATTTGTTTTCAAAATTTACCAACTTCATAAATTTTTTAAACAATTGTATTTTATTAAATGTTGTGTTCAAAGTAAATAAGCCGCCCCGGTGGCGCAGTGGTATAAGGCGCTGGCCTCTGATCATTCGTCCGTAAGGGGTCCGGGTTCGAATCCCGGTCAGGCATGGATGTTGTGTTTGTCTTACGGCACTGGCTCTCTCCCTTCCCTGGAACCAGTGACCCTAAATTAGGGACGGGCGACTGCTTATAGCCCATTGAGTTGCTCACGGTGGTCGTTAAACCTCCAACAAAAAAAAAAAAAAAAAAAAAAAAAAAAAAAAGTAAATAAGTATAAAGCACTACCTCAACTGAAATGTGCAGCTTATATTGAGGGCGGGGAGGTACGCAACAGAAAAGTAAAATGTAGCCAATGGAGCAACTTCAATGTTTTTTGATGAATAAAAATGTACACGAGTTTATAAGTTAAAATTTCGCTGTGCCTGGTAAGTGAAAATATTAATTTTGTGCAAGTATTTTTTGCTGCAGAAATTAGTCTTTTTTTTTTTCAATTTGTCCATTACTGAATTTCATTCTTAATCGCAATTTGTTCACATGCCTATTTTGATCAGAAGAGAAAATATAAGTGAAACTTTTTTGCAGAAATCTCGGCAACTGAGTTATTAGGAAACACGAATGTTCTCCAGTTGTTAGAATTATCATGTTGAATAAAAGCAGGAACAAACTAAAAATTTAATGCATCGCCGCGGTAAGGCCCGGGCAATGCATTCGCAGCCAACTAGAGACTGTATTGTGGCTACGTCTCGGGCGAACAACTCCGAGGACCATTCATATCTGCTGTACCAGCGAGAGCTCCAATCAAAGCAGCCCCCAGGAACGTTTTATTCAAAGAAAACGATTTGGTGTGGAAATAGGCAGAGTTTCCCACATGAGTTGGTTTTAATAGCAGTCAGAGCAGCCCGCCAGCGTTCCTTTCGCCCCCAGTGGCGTTATGTAGGAAAACTTCCAGCTGAGTTCAGAAAACTCTTTCTCTCGGCACGGCATGAAAAAAAACTGCTTTGGGTAGGGGTGGGGTCTGTAGCCCCACAGTTCCCTATTGCAGAAGCCGCCCCTGCTGTATATAAAGAAATTGCAAGGCTTTTTTGTATGGGACATTATATTGAGTGTGCTTATTTTGAATTGAATGCTTAAGTGTCAGCATCGGCTATGTTCGCCAGTGACTATCAGGTACAGTGGCGTAACCATGTTTCAAAATCTGGAGGGGGTCTGATCACACATTATGTATATATATATGTCAACGATGTTGGTATAGCCACCCCGGTGGCGCAGTGGTCTAAGGCGCTGGCCTCTGATCATTCGTCCGTAAGGGGTTCGGGTTCGAATCCCGGTCAGGCATGGATGTTGTGTTTGTCTTACGGTACTGGCTCTCTCCCTTCCCTGGAACCAGTGACCCTAAATTAGGGACGGGCGACTGCTTATAGCCCATTGAGTTGCTCACGGTGGTCGTTAAACCTCCAATCAAAAAAAAAAAAAATGTTGGTAAACGTTTAATCGACATTGCTGTTTTATTTATTAAGTTCACATTATACATGTGTTTGCATTCTACGAAGAATTACATATTATTAAATAATTTAGTTGGTTCACATAAGAAATGCATATCATTATATACCCGAAACATTTGGAGGGCCATTTACATCGGGGATCCATGACTCGGAAAATCTGGGGTTTTTTTTTTTTACACCCTCTCCCGTTAGGCTTATGACCAGGTATAAGTAATGCCGTGGTTCAACAAATTTAATGCTGCCAGTCAGAGACAGAGCTCTCCTTAAAAACAATTTAGGGATAGTGGACAAAATTTACTGTTTGAAGTAAATACGTGGGGCCATGTAAATATAAAGTTGTGCATCCATGTGTCTACTCTTCAAACGATACAGAAACGGATGATATGCAGTGTCAAAAAGGGGAAGTGTGCTGAGCTCCCAGCGTACGTAATGATTGGTGTGGATATAGCTGATATATATAAATGTTGCGTAAGTTTTTCGTATTATTAAGAGGCTTAACAAAAATTATTTTTGCCTGTTACTGACTGGTTTAAAAAACGGTGTGTACCACCTTATTTAAGCTGTGTCACACGCATTTACAATGACATTCCTCACTGACTGAAGCATAATTTCGGTCATAATGCATGTATGAGAAAACATTTACCAGTAATTGTTCAGAAAAAAAACGCAAAAAAAAAAAAAAAAAAAAGGAAAGTGGCTGATTTGGGGGGATTTTTTTTATACTGTTCGGTAAATTTTACTATTCAATGAAGAAATAATTGTGGGGGAGTAAATAATTTACCAAGACTTATTTGTTCTTAATTTCTGAAATTGTAACTATTTCAGTCTCATACTGATATCCCCTCAGTAAATCCAGAAAGCTTTATTGTCCCAGTAAGGTACGCACAGTGACACATTGTGTACAATGTAAACATGTAACAACGTTGCTTAATGCCGCTAGTAGTTGGGAAAAGGTAATACAAATATAATTTACACCAACTGAAACAAATGTTGAAGCACATGTGAAAAAACTGACCCCCTGACGTGGACCGGTTTTGAGTATTGAACTCTCATCAGCATGGGGACCAAAGGAGTGCTGATGAGAGTTAATTAAAAATGGCTTTAGGCATTTCCATACAGAAGCCACGTGCAGTTTGTAATAAAGCAATGTTTTAATCTTGCATTGCTTGCATGTATCAAGCATTATTTTTTACAATATCGCCACATCTCAGCACATTAGTTAAGCTTTATTCAATTTATACAGTGAGGCAAAAGTAAGCATCCCATTTTTAATTTTTATTTTTTACAAAGTAGAAGTTTGATTAATTCATTGCAGGCTGCTATATGTCAAAGGCTAGCAATTGTTGAAATTTTTATCAAAAACCATTTCTCAATTATATAGGAACAGAGAAATTTATCAGCATATTAGAACAGAACTTGGGAGAGCGATTTAAAAAGTAACATTACACAAAAAATAAGTAACACACAACTTGATTTTTAGGCATCTTAGATAATTCAATTGAATCAAAGGGCAAGAATTTGTGAATGCAACTATTAGATGTTTTCACACATAATTAAATTTCTAGAAATAAATTTAATACCTGTTTAGTTTCCTTTTTATTACTTTTACACCACCTTGTAAAGAGTAAATTAGTCACAATCACTTATGGCATTTTGCAAGTTTGCTCCAAAATACTGAATTTTGTAGTATATAATTCCATCATGGAAGCCCTAGTTAGCAATGCTGGAAATGCTAAAGCTAAATGTTGATTGAAAAAAAAGTGCATTAATAGATTGCCACCAGTAATTTTGGGATTTGAACATAAAAAAAGATGAAGGGGTGGTACAGCTTGCTAAATGAATCCCACAGTTCTAAACATTTTTAACGAAAAATAGTAACTCTGCAATATTATTACCTATTGCTACCACACATGTGACTTAAAATCTTTTTGTATATTAATATCTGCTGAACCGTTAATTACCAGTGAAGTAAATATATTCTGTAATAATTCCACACAATGGAATTACTTCAGAATACATTTCTGACCCCAACATAGTTGATAGCAACCATTGCAATTTTTGAACGTCTTTTATCTTTCACCATTGACGCAGTTACTTGGGGGTGGGAAGAGCAAGAAATATATTTTTTGTTTAAATAAATAGATTTACAGAAATGAATTTTGAATCTCTAAATAACTTACCAGTTTTTGTAACTTTCTTTTCTAAGTTTGTTAACAACCTGAACATTTCTTAACCTCATTTTAGGCTGGAATTTTTTTAATGAGTTTGGGTTAAATTTCTAGGTTCACTTATTTGCATATACATTAGGCTTACTGTCTGCTATGTGCATACATATATTTAATGAAGGAAAAGTTAACTAGCCACTGCTACATACTCCCAAAGTTATCCATTCTTTTTAATACGGTCATATGCATACATATGGCAATATATAGTAGATCAGTAAACACAGCAGTGTCTGCTCTGCTTGCTCAGAGTTGAACATTGGTAATGTGACTAAGGTCAAATCCCTGGGTTTGAATGATTGAACCTGTTCTGTGGCAAAGTTCTTATTAACTGTTAAGGTGGTTTTGTGGAACTCTAGGGGTGAGGGTTTGACCTGTAGCATTACTGTGGAGTCAGTATATATCTACCGACTCCACAGTAATTATAAGTGAGAGCTATTGACTGACTTCACAGTAAGTATAGAGCTGTCTTTCACTTGCTTCCTCATAAAAAGAACCTCAACACCCAGATCCAGGGATTTCATTTGCAGCGTCTCAGCTTAAGGTACTTCATTTTTTATCTATTATCATTGTGAATCTTATTAAGTCCCTTTATATAGAAATGCAACACGTGTCAGTAAATAAAATTTTGCAATCTTACATGTCACATCTTTACTGTGTTCTGCACAACCAATGAATTTAATTTTCTTTATCATCAAGATAGCTAGAATATCAACGATACGATCTCTGTGTAGTTTTTCGGTGCTGAAATAATGTGTAAGAATACCTTCCAGTTGACTGACAAGAACTAGGAGTTCCTTTGATATATATAATAAGCCACCTTTATCAAATTCTCGTATCAATGTTCCAGAAAATCTGGCCTTCAATACTGCATGTTAAACACATTTTGGTGCAATCTTTGCATTTAGTTATTGCAACACATTTCCTAGCTACATAAACTAGCAACTGGTTATGGGAAATATGAGGGAAAAGGGAAGCACAATCAGAATATACAGCACTATTCAAGGTATCTTTCACATTATCTAGCATTCCATCACTTAAAAGTTCATTTAAATTTAACAAAACATTAGGTTTGTAACTGATGGTGTCACTTGGCTCAATAAGGGAATTGAAGATTTCTGTTGTGCAGCTAGTACCACACTTTACAGGCTTAGCCAGATTATAAAAACTTAAACACTGAATGGTCACTAAAAATTCTACTGCAGTGGGGTGGTCATTGCAGCCTGACAGTTGTCGAATAATACCAAAAAGGTTTTCTATTGAGCCTTGACTCAAGCGCGATGTCATTACATACTTGTAGTTCAATGTTTCTGTTAGATATTTTAGTATAGAGATGGTACTGCTTTTAGTGACTCGTAATCCTCTAGCACTTAAAAACCCAATCTTCTTATCTCCAGCAAAAGCTTCCCATTTATCTAAATATAACAGAAAATCATTAAACACTTTGCATCCCTTAGAAACTACACGGAGACTACTTGATGGGCTCCTAGAGATCATTACTGTTATTAACTCCATCATCAACTTTATGAAAAATGCAGTTGCATTAGTACGTCCAATCTGTATTTCAATATGATGCTTATAGAGAAAAAGGCCTTTTAATACTTTGTTGCTAAAAAGCTGCACAGCATAGCTTGCCCTCATTTTCTCAGTTATTCAGGTGAATATGAACACGTGTAATTTTTGGCATGGCTTTTAGAGTAGTTATGTCAGAGTCCTTCCTCCATACTGCTTCAACATGCTCTGGTCTTGCCTCCCCTTTGGGCAGAAGAAACCCTCTGGTAACAAATGCGTTCCGTACACATTTTATTAAGTGAGGAAAATCTGCTATGAAATGTAAACTTCTAGAGCAATCTGTAGGATGCATAATGCTGTACTTAGTTCCAGAACAATCTGCTGATATACCAAATGTCTTCCACATATTCCTGTTCCAACACATAATGAAATCAACAAACAGACCTGCATTTTCAGTGAGAATAACAGCTTCAATAATAATCAATTTTGCAAGCAAAGTTCCATTTATATTGTTACTTGTGGGAAAAACGCCAATTATTTGGGTCCAATCTCCATTTAATGGCTGGAACACCATTACCAGTCTGTGATTACATGGGGTATGCTTAACAGTTTCTGAAGTGTATGGCCCAATATCAACAAACCGTATTATTTCACCAGATGATTTTGCTTGCAGTTCTTCTGTAAGCTTCACTTCATCTATTAATATACCATCATGTCTTGCAAAAGGCTCCATCTTACTTGTTTTCTTTTAAATTGTTTCAAACGTCTGTGCATTGAATCCAAAACCAGTGTTGTAATTTGAAATATACTTTCTAATAGTTGTTCTATTAGGTAGGATCATGATTTTGTGTTTCCGTATGTGCTCGTACAATTTTGGACTTTTTATGTGCATTCAAGTAACCATTCCTTGGTATATGACATACCTCTTGCAGATTTCTTTGCTGCCTTATAACAATGAATAACCATTTGCCACTGCTTAATGGGTAATTCTGCAATTTTTTCATTAATGGAAAGTTCTGTAAAATTCTTTTTTTTATTTTTTTATTTTTTTATGTAATCAGAGAGCAAAATAACCCATTTCTTCAGCCTGCTGATTTTCCAAACTTTATTCTGATACTTATTTTTAAATGTAGCCTTTCTTCTATGATAAGCTATTTTGTGCAAAAGTAAGTGCCACAGATACTTACATTTAAGGCGAGTTTCCGTTGCTCCTTTCCTTACACAATTTTTGCTGTATAAATTATTCTCAAAAATAACTCCACTTTCAAGGTACTTCCTGTTATTTTCAAATTCTGAAATGGAGCCTGCGTCATGACATACTGTTAGCCTATCAGTGTCTCGAATAATGGATTCTAATTCATCTTTAGAAGTAGTATTAGAAACTGTGTTAATTTTTAATCCACGTAAATACACTTCACAGGTAACCTCCGGTTCACTTTCGGTTATAACAACCAGTTTTTCGGTTGTCAATTGATTTGACAATTCACATTTGAATGAATGAACATGGAAAATTATGCACTTTGGAATATTAGCAAGAATTTGCTTACCCCAAAATTCTGAAGGAAGGTTGATATTCAGAAGGCAGTTCAGTGTAACTCTTTTGGAAGTAAATCCCAAGCTATTTAAATTACCATCAGGCTTATCATCGGTTTCCCTAACTTTCTTCATTTTTGCCAGAGGTTTTGACAAGTAATGGGGAAGGTTTGGAAATATTGTTGAAATTGCATTTGGTGTCAAGATGGGCCGATCTCTGGGTATTAACAGTCTCCTCGTTTATTTTATGCACAAAATTTCGAACCACAAATCTCTCAACAAAGTGCAGTTCACATACAGCGCTAAATTTGTCAAAGTTTTTATCTGCACGGGGAATCAATCTTTGCCATTGCTGTAAAAGTTTATCATTTTTGGGTACTCCATAGAGTGACAGCTTACTGTTTTTGTACTGAGTATTGCAACCTAGCACAAAACAATGGTTATTTCTCTTCCGCATAATGAGCTAAATATAACTTACATACAATAATTAGGTAATCCACATTCCTTCTAAAACCTAAAACATAACACGTTTTTGTCTAAATTGCCGTTCTTTTCACAGTAAGCAACACGAATTTAGTTTCCCACTCCCATCATAGTAAGAAAGAGGGAAGGGAAGGCGATCGGAGCGCCATCTACGAAGGGGACAAATTTCGGTATCCAAGCCAATCATTACGTACGCTAGGCGCTCGGCACACTTTCCCTTCTAGACGCTACAATTTAGGGTCACTAGTTCCAGGGAAGGGAGAGAGCCAGTGCCGTAAGACAAACACAACATTTTTTTTTATTGGAGGTTTAACGACCACCGTGAGCAACTCAATGGGCTATAAGCAGTCGCCCGTCCCTAATTTAGGGTTACTGGTTTCAGGGAAGGGAGAGAGCCAGTGCCGTAAGACAAACACAACATCCATGCCTCACCGGGATTCGAACCCGGACCCCTTACGGACGAATGATCAGAGGCCAGCGCCTTAGACCACTGCGCCACCGGGGCGGCCAAACACAACATCCATGCCTCACCGGGATTCGAACCCGGACCCCGTTCGAACGAATCATCAGAGGCCATCGCTTAGACCACTGCGCCACCGGGGCGGCAGTGTGACTTTTCATTATAGAATGCTGATAACAAACATGTTGATCCTTTTTTATTGTAGGTTTAGCGACCACCGTGAGCAACTCAATAGGCTATAAGCAGTAACCCGTCCCTAGTTTAGGGCGACTGGTTCCACGGAAGGGAGAGAGTCAGCACCCTAAGACAACAAAACAATGCCGCCTCACCGGGATTCGAACCCAGATTCATCTCGGACGAATGATCAGAGACCATCGAGTGGACCACTACGCCCAGGGCCGGATTAAGTGGGGGACTAACGGGGCTATAGACCATTACCAAGGGCCCAGGTGGGCCTGCCGCTGGGTCTACGACATAACATCGCAGGTCAAAACATCGCACGACATATGATCGCCGACATAACATCGCAGGTCAAAACATCGCGGTTCCATAACATCGCAGTACTAAAACATCGCAGGTCAAAACATCGCGGCACCATAACATCGCAAGTCAAAACATCGCGGCACCATAACATCAAAGGGCAAAACATCGCGGCACCATAACATCAAAGGGCAAAAGATCGTGGTACCATACATCGCAAGTCATAACATCGCAGGTCATAACATCGCAGTAATCCCTAAATAAATTGCTTTAGATAGATTTTGATGAATTGCAAAAAAAAGTATATTTAAGGGGAAGGGAGACTTCAAGAAATTGATGTCCTGATTAAATTTTGGTAGAAATTGGGGTTACCAGTACCGCTTTTCCAACAGTGCCCAGGCCCGGGGTCAAGGGCCACTCAATCAAAAATATCGTAAAATCTAGTTTTCAATTTAAAACCACCATATTTGGTATACTATCTCATGGTGCTTTAACTTAGACCGTAGAAGGATTTTGGAAGTGGTCGGAGCCCGCGGTCGAGGGGCCCCATAGAATATTTTCGCCAAATCTACAGTTTTCAATTTAGAACCACCAAATTTGGTATACTACCTCATAGTGCTCTTATTTAGAACGTAGACGGTTTTTGGAAAGGTAGGGGGCCCGGGGTCAAGGAGCCCCCATACGCAATATTCGTCAAATCTACAGTTCCCAATTTAAAACCACCAGATTTGGTATACTATCTCATGGTGCTCTGACTTAGACCGTAGACGGTTTTTGGAAGTGATCGGAGGCCGGGTTCGAAGGGGCCCCCATAGAGTATTTCGCCAAATCTACAGTTTTCAATTTAGAACCACCAAATTTGGTATACTACCTAACGTTGCACTAACTTAGACCGTAGACTGTTTTGGGAAAGATATGGGGCCCGGGGTCAAGGGGCCCCCATACGCAATATTTGTCAAATCTACAGTTTTTAATTTAAAACCACCAAATTTGGTATACTATCTCATGGTGCTCTAATTTAGCACGTAGAGGGTTTATGGAATGGTGGAGGCCCGGTCCGAAGGGGGCCCCTACAAAATTTTCGTAAAATCTACAGTTTTCAATTTAGAACCACCAAATACGGTATACTACCTCATTGTGCTCTAACTTAGACCGTAGACGGTTTTTGGAACGGATCGGGGCTCTCGGTCAAGGGGCCCCATACAAAATTTTCGTAAAAAGTTCCATTTTTTACTCTTAAGATCTGCAACACAGTTCAGCATTGCAATACCCGACCTACGGTCTAAGTGTCAGACCGTAGATAACAATCAAGTGCAAAAATATCCGGTTAATGGTGCATTAAAATCACAAATTAATAAACGTTAGCTTTCACCACCAACTGGCGGCTTATCAGGCAGAAATACAATGTAGTGTAATAGAGAGTTCCAGATATTCAAAATTTAAAATGGTAAGAAAAAGATGATCAATGCCAACGTCAGCTGTTCTATAGGTGTCTCCTCGGAGATAAGTATTTCCATTCCCCTTCCTTTCTTTTTTGTTTCATAAATTTAAATTAACTAAATAAAAAAGATAAAGATAAGTTTGCTGAAAAAGTACAGGAATATATTTTTCATTCATTAACGTTCACCCGCTGAACTTGGTGATTTCACAGCTATTTACCCGGGAAGTACCACACTGCTAGTACAAATTACATTAATGATTTCTTTGCATCCAGTTCCATTAGTATGTCCATAAGAGCGTTTAAGGCCGTATGAAAAATACATGGATGATTTCAACGTGAGCCGCTCCGGTGGAGCAGTGGCCTATGCGATGGCTTCTGATCACTAGTCCGAGAAGGGTCCGGGGTCGAATCCCGGTGAGTCGTGGACGTTGTGTTTGACTTCTGGCGATGGCTCTCCCCTTCCCTGGAACTAGTGACCCAAAATTAGAAACTGCTGACTGCTTACAGCCCACTGAATTGATCACGGTGGTCGTTAAACCTCCCAACTAAAAAAAAAAAAAGATTGCGACATGTCCATTGTTATCTGTTATGGAGCCGTGTGAAAAGTACGTTTTTGACATCAACGTGACCTCTTCCATGTGGGCTGGCACAAAATTTTAAGGGACCGTACAAAATCGCACTTTTGTTTTCCCGTGTCCGCACTTCGGTATATGGTTGAAGTATACGTATATAGTTGTGACATTTCAGCACGTAGTATGGTTTATATAGAAAATAAAGATAATGTTACACTTTTACTCTGCTACAACACATTAATCCCAATGGAGATTTCTTGAAATTTTTAATCCGTCGTGCTCATATTCACAACGTTAACATAACATGTCAAGTTATTAATGTTGCACTTTTACTCTGTCACAAAACCTTAATTGCAAGCCCTTAGGCCTAGCCTTTTTTTAGGAATTTTTAGTCCTACGTATTCATAAGGTTTTGATAACATGCCAAGGTTATGGTACTGCGTTTTTACACAAGCACAAAAATTAATAAACAGGCTTTAAGCCTTTTTATCAGTTTTCAATCAACCCCAACCGTGCTCATAAGCATAAAATGTTCACAGAAATTCAAGTTTATTGTGTTGCGCTTTTACTCGATTACAAAACTTTAAATAGCCCCTACTAGTGGCGGACCACCGCACAAGGGCAGGAAGCGTGCGCTTGATGCCTCGGAATCGCAGGGGCCTCAAAATACCAAAAAGAAAACTTAAATTTTATTTTTTATTTCCGTTGTTTTGTTAATTGGTAAAAATATAAAAAAAAATAACGATAATATAGGCACATTATCACGTGTTATGTGACGATATTTTCATAGAGGGTGCCAGTTTCATGCTACGAAAGGAACCGCGTTCAGCGTCTTGTTATTCCTGGCCGTGACTGTCGTTTCTAGGCAGTGGCGTCGAAACTATTTTTTCACCCTGGCATAAAATTTATCGTGCTACTGTAAAAGAAGATGTGCTGACTTCATTACGAAAATTTGCTGAAAAACATTTTTTTTATTAAACATTAATCTATAAAAGAAAAGCATTTTTCATATCCATATAGTTTCTCAATGCAAACTAACTGTACACATGAACGGCATTAAATTATAGATCTTGATACTTCCGGATTGGTAGGAATTCCGCAGGAATTGGGGCCGTAGACGCTATAATTAAATATTGAAAGAACTTATATCTCATTCCTCATCCTACTTCCACTTCCCTATTTATTTTTACTCATTTTTTTAGAGAAAGACTAATTTTGCCCTCCTAATGAGACAAAACATTGCTGGTCTTCAAACGGGAACCAGCCCTTTGGACTGTTTAATGAAACTAGCATTTCTTGGTGTCTCAGGAGTGAATGACATTAAGAAAAAATATTCAGATTTCTAGATAGTTCATGGTAAAAAATGAAGAGCAATACTCAATTTTTATCAAAATGAACTTCACCCCCCCCCCAAAGAATGTTTGAGATCTCCAATCACGAACACATGTAATTTAAAAAGGAAGAAAACTGAGGGGGCAAATGTGATGTTTTGCCCCCACACTCATCTGCGTGCGGGGGCAACTTCTCCCTCTGCCCCCGCGGTTCCGACGCCGCTGTTTCTAGGTCCCGTGTTTTGTAAGTGAAATATCCGTTAGTAGAATCCAAGGTAGAATCTAAGAACATTCAAAACATCGGGGAGGTCAAAACTCGAATGTTAACTATTCCCAGGAGCAATGTTACAAGGTCACGCAGGATGTCCCCTGTGTCTAAACAATTGCGTCCCCCCGTAAGTTTTAGCTCTACGGAAAAGGAATATGGGGCTGATGAACAAAGAACCCTTGAACTGTTCCCGTCTGCTCTATCAGTCCTTCAGCAAAGCCTTAAATTGAATCCACAGTACAGAGCAAAGCCGACTGAGACCTAGACCATAAGGGGAACTGGAGCTTTCACCTTCAAGGCGCCCCGCAGTTTAGGAAAAAAATAATTTTTGGTAGAATTTTTAACAATTTTTTTTTGTGTGTGTGTAAGTTTTGGGGTGCGAAGCCCTTAAAAAGTTCTTTTTTAAAAGGTTTTTTTTTGCTTACAATCACTCCATTTTCGAATAGGTTATCGTCCTTCGCCGTACAAATACTGAAATTTGGGGATTTTAAGTGGTTATTGAAACAACGTTTCTATTTTCCGCATTGATAAATAGCAAATTAAATTTCATCATTTTGTGGCCCTTACTTTTATGTATTTAACAATTTGCGTGCAAACAAGATACTTAAATTTAAAGAAATAAAAAGAACAATATCAAAGTTGATTTCGGGTTACATATAGAGGTCATTTATTCAGTGACTTTAAAAACATTACTGGAAATTTAAAAAAGTCATATATGAGCGCGTATAAAAGTTTAAAAAGTCGCTAATTTGTCATTTGCTCTACTTTGCATTAAAATCAATCACTAAAACCTTGTATCAGGGGAAAAACAACTATTTGTACAAATTTATTTTAGAGGAATACTTATTATTTCCTACACTAAAATATTCGTAATTCAAAAAATTTCGCTATGCAGGTTTTTTTTTTATCATTTTGTAAGGAAGTTTTTATAAGAGTCATAATACAATCTCAACCCCATCTTCCCGGAAAGGAAATCGTAGATATCAACACTTTTTACTCTCTCTTTCTCTCTCTCTCCCTTCTCCTCTCTTCTCTCTCTCCCTCCCTCTTCTCTCTCTCTCTCTCTCTCTCTCTCTCTCTCTCTCTCTCTCTCTCTTTCTTTCTTTATCTCTCTCTCCCTCCCTCTTTCTCTCTCTATCTCTGAACTTTTAATCATATTAGGGTCTTTTCTTAAGCTTAAAGCAAATATTTCTTTGACATAATCATTTCGTCTTTATGATAGTTTTCTTTATGAAATACTACAGAGGAGAAGCACATGTCAGGACGGAGAAGTTGCAACAACAAATTCTTTCGGTGTAGCTTAATTGGTAAAGCATTCGGCTCTGGAGTAGAGGGATGAGGATTCGTTGTACCGTCAAAATTTGTGAGTTTCATATGGTGTGTGTTCTTTGAGAACATATTTCACGTAACGACTTTATTAAAATATGAGATTTATTTCCTAGTGCCAGCAATGAATTTTTGGTTCGGGCCCCGCAATAAAATTTTGCCCCGGGCCCTGTAAAAGCTTCCTCCATCCGGCTCGAGTTCAGAGGGAAGAGGTCGTGTGCAGAATATTTTCTTTTAATATCGAATCAAATATTCGATGTATTGCAGCTAGAATCAAATATTGATTATACCTATTACCGGCAAAGTAAGTCTGTTATTCTTTAGTAGAATTTTATATGTTTTAACAAACTTGATATAAAATTTCCCTATCAATCACAACCCCACAACGGGTACGGAGAACTGACCACCGGAGAAGTGGCCGCACGAAGAACTGGCCATAAACATTTTAAGGGGCCGTATAAAAATTGCGTTGTAGACTACTCCGTGGCTACGTCTCCCGAGATATCTGACAACATAAAATTTCCATAATTTCGTATATTCTTATCTACGATATTTTTCTAGGTCTATAGACTACAGCTAAACAAATTCTCTGCTGGTATGTGCAAACCAAGGTAACTTGTCGGGGGGGGGGGGGGGGTTTGCTTAAAACCTAAATTATGAAATATCAAGAATTTCCGGTCCGATCGGGAGTTTTCAGTGTTTACAAGATTGTCTGAGTGCATGTGCCTACGCAGGAAACCTGTCGGGAGGAGGGGGAGGGTAATACCAAAAGTGTAAAGTGTAAAATATAAAGATTTCTCGTCCGATCGAGAGATTTTCACCATTTACAACCAGAAATACTTTGTTTTATATTTTAGGTATTAATTAAGCCCCGACAGATTTCCTGAGTCAGCGCAAGCCCTCACAGAGTTTGTTGAGATGTAGGTTGTAAATGCTGAAAATCTCCCGACCGGATCGGAAGGTCTTTATATTTTTTACTTTTAGTGTTACCCCCACCCCCACCCCGACAGGCTTCCTGAGGCAGCACATAATTTGTTGATTTGCAGGCTCTAAATGCTCAAAATCTCCTAATCGGGCCAGAAATTCTTTATATTTTACACATTTGGAATCCCCCCCCCCCCCCGACAGGTTTGCTGAGTAGGCACATGCCCTCAGATAATGTGTCGAGCTGTAGCTTCTAATTACTGAATATTTCCCGATCGGACCAAAAATTCCTTATATTTTACACTTTTGGTATCCCCCCCCCCAACAGGTTTCCTGAGTCAGCACTCAGCACATGCCCTCAGATAATTTGCAGACTTGTGCGTACTTTGTAAACCTTGAAATCTTTTGTTGAGTTGTAGATCATAAACATTTTTATAAAGAATTACATTAATTATCGCAATTAAGAAAAGCCGAAATTACTCAGATAACCAACCTCTGGTGGTCGTGGCCACGAAGCGGTCAAAAAACGCAATTTTTATACTGCCCCTTAAATTTTTTGTGGCCAGTTCTCCTACACCCCAATCACAACGGGCCTTGTAAACACTTTGTTCCGACATATAAAAGTACTTTGCCTGGGTCAATCACATGCTACCAAGAGCTCAGTGGCGCATTCCGGATTTCTTTATGGGGTGTCCCAAAATTTTGTAGATGCAAATGAAAATACCTCGAAGAAAATATCTAACAAACTAATACGAACAAATGAAAATACACTGACGGAAAAAAATCCCAACACCACGAAAAAATAGTTGTAGAGGAATGAAATGGCGGCAATACATTTGTATAGGTAACATATTTAATCGATTAAGGTTTCAAGACCACAGCTTATTGTACGCGCGAGAAGAGCCATTTTAAGTGTGAAATGCTGGTACATTAATAACGGGTGTAACCGCCAGAATGTTGAATGCAAGCAAGCAAATGTTCATGCATTGTGTCGTACTGGTGCTGGATGTCAGTTTGTGGGATGGAGTTCCATGCCTGTTGCACTTGGTCGGTCAATACAGGGACGGTTAATGCTGGTTAAGGGTGGCGCTGGAGTTGTCGTCCAATGATGTCCCATACGTTCTCGATTGGTGAAAGATCTGGTGATCTAGCAGGCCACGGCAACATGTCGACACTCTATAGAGCATGTTGGGTTACAACAGCGGTATGCTGGCGAGCGTTATCCTGTTGGAAAACACCCCTTGGAATGCTGTTCATGAATGGCAGCACAGCAGGTTGAATCACCAGATCGACGTACAAATGTGCCGTCAGGGTGCGGGGGATAACCACGAGAGTGCTCCTGCTGTCATAGGAAATTGCTCCCCAGACCATAACTCCAGGTGTAGGTCCAGTGTGTCTCGGCCGCTGACAGGTTGGTTGCAGGCGCTCACCTGGTCTCCTTCTAACCAATACACGGCCATCACTGGCACCCAGGCAGAACCGGCTTTCATCAGAAAACACAACAGATCTCCACTCCGTCCTCCAATGAGCTCTAGCTTGACACCACTGACGTCGCAAACGGCAGTGGTTTGGAGTAAGTGGAATGCACGCTACAGGGCGTCTGGCTCGGAGCTGTCCTTCAAGTAACCGATTTGTAACAGTTCGTTGTGTCACTGTGGTGGCAACTGCAGCTTGAATTGCTGCCGCAGACGTGGTACAATGCGCCACGGCCATACGCCGTACATGGCGGTCTTCCCTCTCAGTAGTGCCACGTGGCCGGCCGGAACCCAGTCTTCTTAAGGCAGTACCTTCCCTTGACCACCGCTGCCAACAATCATGCACAGTAGCTACATTCCTGCCAAGTTGTTCTGCAATATTGCGGAAAGAAAATCCACCTTCTCGTAGCCCTAATATACGACCTCGTTCAAACTCCGTGAGCTGTTGATAATGGTTTCTTCGTCTTCTTAAAGGCATTCTTGACTAACATCAACACCCTACGTCGAATCTCAACGATAACTAACGCTCACGAACGTTACAGCGCGTATTTACAGCAAACCTGCTTTGCATGTTCCGAGGGGTGCTACTAGCGCCACACGTATGCACCGAGCGCGAAATTTGCATAGACGTCATCTTACAGATGTACTCTCACCGCCTACCAACTGTCGTTTATCTAACGCAACCCCTTCTCGGTGTTGGGATTTTTTTTCCGTCAGTGTATATTCGACATCATCATCAGCATCATTGTCAACCATTATCAATCCACTGCTGGACGAAGGTCTCCCCAAGTTTCTTCCACAACGGTCTGTCTGGTGCCAGTCTCCTCCATGTTACTCCCGCATGCTTTCGAATTTCATCCACCCACCTCCCACGTGGTCTTCTTCTGGGTCTTTTCCTATCCCTTGGAATCCAATCTAAAATTTCGGCTGTCCATCGATGGTCTGTCCTTCTGGCAGTATGTCCAGCCCATTGCCATTTCAGGGATTCAACTCTGATCATGATGTGTTCCACTCTTGTCATTTTTCGGATCCACGAGTTCCTCTTCTTATCTCTCCTGGTTACACCAAGCATGCACCTCTCCATGCTGCTTTGAGTTGTCTGCAGCCTTTTTCTGTCTCTTTTAGTTAAGTCCACGTCTCTGCACCATACGTAAGCACTGGAAGGATGCATTGATCAAACACTTTTCTTTTAAGACATAATGGCATATTGCTCTTGAAAATTATGCTGTTTCTTCCAAAAGCTCTCCAGGCACGTTTTGTACGCCGATTAATTTCTTCATCAATGTGACCCTCACTTGATATCTGCTGTCCAAGATAAACGTACGTGTCTGTTATATCCAGCTTTTCTCCATCAATCGATAAATCTTCATTTCGTGTAAAAGCATTGAACATCACTTTTGTCGTTAGAAAGTTCATTTTTGATCCCACTTCTTTACTCTTGTCAGCAAGTTCCTGGATGGTACTCTGCAGCTCTGATGGGGTAGTTGCAAAAATGACTATGTCATCAGTAAAACAAAGGTGGGTTAGATAATCTCCATTAACTTTTATCCCTTTGTTTTCCCAGTTCAGTGATTGAAAGACATTTTCCAATGTGGCATTAAAGAGCTTCGGAGATATGGTGTCACCTTGTCTCACTCCCTTTCCAATTTTTATGTGTGTTATATTTTCAAACAGCCGAATCTTTGCACTTGCATTTTCATAGATGTTATTAATAATATTAATGTATGCATCTTCAATACCGCAGGATTTCAGAGCCATTGTAACTGTTGATGGTTTCACCGAATCAAAGGCTTTTTCATAATCGATAAAGGCCATGCACAATGGAAGTTCATATTCCCTCGCTCTTTCAATCAGTTCTCTCAGTACGTGGATATGATCCATTGTGCTGTAGCCACTCCTGAATCCAGCTTGTTCTCTCGGTGGAGCCATGTCCAGTGTTACCTTCAACCGGTGTGAAAGAACTTTAGTGAAGATTTTATAAACCACTGATAGGTCTGTAATTCCTGAGATCCTCAATGTCACCTTTTTTATGAAGCAGGATCATTGTAGCGTTGTTCCAATCCTCAGGAATCTTCCCTTCATTAAGGCATCGAGTGAAAATTTGGGCGAGTACTGTTTCGAATTCTCCACTTGCTTCTTGTATGATGTCTACAGTAATTCCATCTTCTCCTGGAACTTTTCCTCGCTTCATGTTCTTGATTGCATGTGCAACTTCTGCTGGGAGGACTGGAAGAACTCTGGTACTGGTACCTTTCATGATGTCTGGAGTACATGTATCATCTCTTTCATATAATTTGGAGTATAAATCTTTCACTCTTGTCAAAACTTTGCCTCTATTTCTTGTTACAGAACCATCTTCTTTTCTCAGTGCCATAATCTGTTTTCTTCCCTTACTGAGATGTCCCTTTGCTATCTTTAGGCTTTTGTTGTTTTCTAATTGCTTTCCTCACTAGTTCACAGTTGAATTTCCTTACATCTTCAGTGATACTTTTTCGTACTGTCTTGCATAGCTCTATATATTCCACTTTGGAAGTCACATCTTCTTTAGTTGTCCTCATCTCTCTTCTTTTTTGCATCAACATTTTGGTTTTTCCTGATAATTTGTTCACATGCAACTTGTTCTTAGACCCAGCTAATTTTGTTGCTGTTTCCATAAGAGCTTTGGTTACTTTTCTGTTAACTTCAGAAATATCCACTTCTTCCGATGTTAGGCCTTCTAAAGCAGAGAATCTGTTCTTCAGTTCACACTTGAAGGTAAATATGGTGTTTTTTAAGGTTGGTTATGTCAATACATTTTGCTTGTCTTATGAGCTTGCCACTTTCGAGTTTAGTGTTGAGGTGCATCTTACATCTCACCAATCTACGGTCACTACCTGTGTTGAACTTGTTTAGCACACTGCAGTCTTCTATGACGAATTTTTTGTTACACATAATAAAATCAATTTCACTTGTCGTCCCATTTGGATGTCTCCATGTCCATTTCCTGTGTGGCTTTTTCTTGAAAAAGGAGTTCAAGATGAAAAACCCTTCTGCCTCTGCAAACTCTACGAGAGTATTTCCACGCTGGTTTCTGTTGCCGTGACCGAATTTACCTACTGAAGTTTCATTCTGTTGCCGTTGCCCTATTTTTGCATTGAAATCTCCCATAATTATCTTCAAGTGCTGCTTACCTTTATTATTTAGATCACGAATTTCCTCATAAAATTCTTCAATTTCTTCTTCAGGATGACTTGTGGTGGGTGCATAAGTTTGAATAATCTGAGCCTGGTATCTTCTCAAGAGTTGGATAACGAGTCGTGCGGTTCTGTCAGAGGAACTTTCAACTTCTACAACTTTATCCTTCAGTTTCTTGTTTATTATAAATCCAACACCACTAGTTCTGCCAGTATCTGTCCCACGATAGTAGAAGAGATGTCCACTTTTCAGTTCAATGAGATCTTCTCCTTTTCTCCTTACCTCACTTAGCCCGACGATGTCCCACTTGATCCTTTGTAGTTCCTCTTCCAATTCAGGAAGCCTTGAATCAGAAGATAGGGAGCGTCCATTGTACGTAGTCAAGATCAGCATCAGATGGCAGCCTAGTCCGGTTCTCCGGGGATTTTTAGCACCCTCTGCCTTCATGTCGCACTGGCCGCTGCCTTGGCCACGTACATTCCAGCTGCCGGAGACTGAGGGCCAAGATTTAAGTTGTGGAGTCATTTTGGAGGGGTTTGGCCATAACTCACCACGCTGGTCAAGCGGGTTGGTGAGTGTGGGATAGCATTTCCTCTAATCCCGATGGTATAGTTATACCGCTATTGGCGGTCGTCAGAGCCCCTTTAGTGGGAACAGGATGCACCACGAGAAGGCGGGGTTGACACACATAATTATATATACACGTCACAACCGTATGTTTTGTTCTGACGTATGTCGCTCTTAATCTCTTTGGGAAGAAGACACTATGTAATTATTTGAACATGTAAAATAATATTTTTGCATTTTTAATTTGTGACATACGTTGCTCTTGATCTCTTTGGGGAGTAGCCCCGGTGTCCCAGTGGTCTAAGCGATGGCTTCTGATCTTTCGCCCAACAGAGGGGTCTGGGTTCAGATCCCGGTAAGGCATGGATGTCGTCTTTGTCTTACGGCCATTCCGGTGGCCCAGTGATTTAAGCGATGGCTTCTGGTCATTCGCCCAACGGAGGGGGTCTGCGTTAGAATCCCGGGCAATGGTTGTTGGCGTTTGTCTTTCGGAGGTTTATTCGCTGAGTTCCTAGTTCACATATGTACATTCCTGTCGTTGAAACACAGAATGTCTATACTGTATGTATCTGTCCACCAAGTTCAGTGTGTATGTCAATGTATCTTTGGAAAACTGCTACACATAATTCGGAAACTTGGAAAACTGCCACAAATTCGAAGTGCCCCTCGGAGGGACAGCAACTCGTGCCCGGCCCCTTAATGAAAAACATGTGGGAGTTTTCCTGTTTGCCGGTTTATAGTGAACCGGATCTTACATGTCTTTTTATGTAAGTAGGAATCTCCTATTATAATTTTATGCCACTATAATAACTCCTACACTTTAACAAATCTAGAACGAAATGCAATTTGCGTATACATTCCCTTACACACTGAGTGCTGGCCACTTTATTATGACCACCCCTCAGTACTTCGGTGGGCCACCTTTTGCCTTTAATACTGCGTCGATTCTTCGTGGCACGGACTCCACGAGATGTTGATAGGTGGTTTGTGGAATCTGAGACCATGCTTGATGAATAGCACTTTCCAGGAGTGTGAGATTACAGGGTTGTGGATCCAGCTGTCTGATGCCTCGTTCAACTTCATCCCACAAATTCTCATTGGGGTTGAGATCTGGAGATTGTGGGAGCCACCTAAGCAAAGTAAACTCACCGGCATGTTCCTGAAACCAATCCTGTACAATACGAGCACTATGGCAGGACGCATTATCTTGTTGAAAGTAGCCATCGCCATTGGGATAAACCATCCACATGACAGGATGCACTTGGTCCGCAACGATGTTTAGATATGATGTGCCAGTCAGACGTTGATCAACACGAATTAAAGGGCCCAAGGCATGCCAGGAAAACATTCTTCAAACCATAACGTTGCCTCCACCAGCTTGAAGGGTTGTAGCAATGCATTTGGGGTCCATGCTTTCGTGCTGTTTCCGCCAAATTCTCACTCGGCCATCGGCATGATGCAACTGAAAACGTGATTCATCGGACCACATAATTTGTTTCCAATTATCGACTGTCCAATCCTTGTGCTCCTGTGCGAATTGGAGACGTTTTCTCTTGTTAACTGCAGACAGCAAAGGTGTTCGAACATGGCTTCGGCTGCCATATCCCATCTGATGCAGTGTACGGCCAACAGTGCGTGCAGAGATCATTTTAGGGGATCTTTGACTAAGATGGTCTGTAATTTGCTGCACTGTTGCTCTTCTGTTGTCTGTTACCAGTCAGGACACTCTTCGTTCCGCCCGAGCAGTCACTAGTCAATGACGTTCACACGTTGCACGTAGAGACCCAGTTTTTTGGCTGACAGTCCAGTCTTTAAACACTTTAACAACAGCCGCTCTGGAACATTTCCCGAATGCGGTGGTTTCGGTGATACTCGCTCCATGGCTCCGATCTCCTACAATCATCCCACGTTGAAAGTCCGTCAAAAGACATTTTTTACCCATCTCGTCACCCAAAAATCCCTTCTATTACTGTTACAAGCCCTAAGCTTTCCCTTTTTATACTAGCTTCGCCCTCAGGCGGCAACAGAATGCAGTCATAGTTCATTTGCTTAAAACTGTCAGGTGGTCATAATAAAGTGGAGACTCAGTGTCTAAGGTAATGGAGTTTTATGCTGTGTGTTTTGCTAACGGTGGAAGAAATAATAGGAGTTTTCCGCCAAGAGAACAGCTGTTCAACAACAACAATCACCAAAGAGGAAAGACCTTCCTTTAATGCAATTTGTATATGTCCCCGTAACGCCTCACTAACAGAAGGGTACCAATCTCCCTGGTACGAGTTTTCTAAAATTCAATTTTAGGAAAATGCCGTGATTGCTTCAATTTGTGAAATAATTTACGAATTTGAAGAGGGGAAAATGTATCGGAATAGTTAGAAGAGGTGAAGATGATGCCAAATCCTGAAAATCAGGCATTAAAACTGAACAGGAGGGAACGGAACTGCATGGGTTCGAGTTTGCTGGGCACCAATTTGCCGGGTACCAATCTCCCGTGTTCCATTAATGGATTATTCAACATTGTGTGTAAATATATTTATATTGTCTAACATAGGCGCCGACTTCGTGGGTTCGAGACAGTTTTTGAACCCCCCAATGATTTTGTTGAGGGTTCCTCGAAACCCTAATATTTTTGCGCGTATTTCGTGGAAAAAATACACGTACGCATATGTGCATAAATTTTGGTTTTCGTTATCAATTCTTCAAGGTTTTTATTATTCATTCCCCGTTTATTATAGTATATAAAAAGTGTGTATAGAAATTTACCTCTCGGACTGTTTATTGTGCCTCAAAAAAGAATTAGCCGCCCCGGTGGCGCAGTGGTCTAAGGCGCTGGCCTCTGATTATTCGTCCGTAAGGGGTCCGGGTTCGAATACCGGTCAGGCATGGATGTTGTGTTTGTCTTACGGCACTGGCTCTCTCCCTTCCCTGGAACCAGTGACCCTAAATTAGGGACGGGCGACTGCTTATAGCCCATTGAGTTGCTCACGGTGGTCGTTAAACCTCCAATCAAAAAAAAAAAGAATTAGTGTTTGTTCGTGCTCAAAAAATTTGACGCGACAGACAATACATCAAGTACCGTTGTTTAAGAGCATTTAAAACTTTAAATTTTAGAAAATTCTTCGGTTTGCCTGGGTTCCCACAGAAGACAAAAGTCTAGCTCTACAATCGGAGACGAGAACCTATTCGAGGTCATAGTGATAAAGGTGGAAATATGTTGCACAGTCAGTTGACCCGCCCTATTTTCTGGCAGTCAGGAAACAAGAAGGTTAGAAGAGAGAGAAGATGGCATCAGCAACCGCTGGTAAAGCCAAGTCTGATCATCTGGTTTCTTGGGCCCTCCGGTTGGGAAGGTTCAGTGGCGTGACGTCACTTACTGAAGACCACTTGCTGAAGACCTGTGCTAGAGCACAGGTTGATAGCGAATGTCTCTTACTCTCAACAGCATTCCCTGAAGGTCAACAAAACTCCCACAGCTTTAGCAAGGCCGTGATTGGTTAATACGCAGTATGCACTTCCGCTCGACAAAGCATAATTTTGTTTAATTTTTTTAGAAAATATTAAACAGTATTTCTGTAACTTTTTGCAAATTTTTAGTTATGTTCATGTATATTTCGATCTCATTTTTTTCCTGACTGTACATGATGCACCTCTTCAAAGTGAACTGAAACCTCTTCAAAGTGAACTGAAACCTCTTCAAAGTGAACGATTTCCCCGTAGTATAAGTACAGAAGCAGCCCAAGTTGAGCATCCTGGGCATACATAGCTGATACGAAGTAGAGCCCACGGAAAACGTAGGGCATGAGGCTGATGTCATGTCCTCTCCCTTCTAACCTCCTATTTAAACTCAGAAATCATTTGAAGAAAAATTTTGGAATTTTTAAAATTGGTAAAAAAACCTTAAAATATATTTTACATGTTTTTGTTACTTTTATAAGACAATTGAGTTGAATATTCACATAGTATCTGTGTATTGTATATGATAATGCCGCGCCTACAAAAGCAAAATAAATGAAATAAATAATTATCTAGAGAAAAAAATTCTGTAATGAACTATAATTTGCTCCATTTTAGCATTTCAGGCGTTTTATTGTGCCAGATAATCTCACTGAATGAAATTTAAATTAGACTTAAATACTCTGAAAAATGAATTGGTAATTCGATTAAAAATTTTCGGAACCCCCAATAATTTTTAAAGTCGGCGCCTTTGTTGTCTACTGTTATACAAGTGAAAAACATCCAGTAAGGATTCAATTAAAGTATCAAGTTTATGTGGTTGCAGTTCCTTTAAGTCATGACATACTGTTTTTAAGTTATTTTCAGCGAATGATAAGGACTTTTATTTTTCATTTATTAATTTCATTTTATTGACTGATCAATAGTTTGCTTCATGTATTGATTAATAAATGGTAAGATAATTGCAACAAAACATTTATTTTGTGGTAAATTGTTCTTCCGACTTTTGACTTAAAATTTGTTTTTCCACAAAACGGAAAAGTGCGCCTCGTCACTGGGTGACATGTGATCTGTAAGAATAGCTCACAATTCCCAAAACCATCTGGATTTTGGCGGTGGAACTAATGAAGAAGCATTGGTATAGTTCAGTTTTTCACCCCCCCCTTGTTCATCAGGGAAGCAATCTTAGTATGTGCCCGTCACATTGTGATTCCTTCCCCACGAGACTACTTCCTTAAATGAGGACAATGGGTTTGGTCTTTAAAATTAAACCGCAGCAAGTAAACATCTGGAGATGGAGTGGTTGTTTTGCTATTTTTCCACAGAACGGCGCAATGTGGAGGAGGTAAAAGAGCGTAAAAACTCAGGGCTATTAGTACAAAGGCTGGTTCTTTTAGCGAAGCACACTTTGCTTCCCGAAGAGGGAGGCTGTAGCATAGTTGCGGTGCCATCTCTCTTCGCAAGAGTAATCTAATCCCCTCCGATATCTAAGCGCACGAAGCAAGAGTGGGAAGGAATTAAATCCATGTTTATACCCCAGTAAATCCAACGAACATCACTGAAACACATTAAAACAGAAGGAATATTTGTTTTGAAATCATTAAGCAGAATGTTTCATATTCGAAGATCTAAAAGCTAAAATTATCAGCAAATACCCATATTTTTGACCCCTGAAAAAACAGGATTATCGAAAAATGACTTGTCCATAGAAATTTCAAGTTCTCTCCACAACATATTGCATCATCCCAAGTCAGAAATAACTTTTAGTTCAACCCCAGTAGATTCCAAACCTTGATTTATTAAAAAAAAGCAATATTTTTTTTCATTTGTAAGTTAAAGAATATTGGCTGCTTCCATTGCGATAATAATCCTCGGATTAAGAAAAATTGGGCTTTCTTGAAAGGGCAAAGAATTTTGCCCATTCTGGTGTCGTAGTATAGCCTAGAGTCAATATGAATTTCGTCAAAGCTTAAAACATAAAGCTTTACAAAGCGATTTAAACTTTCATAGCTTTTTTTCCCCATCAACAAAAAAGTCATCGTGTTGAATGCCTGGATTACGGGTAAATTTTGCGCACCATCTTTTCAAAGTAATGGAATAATGTTTCCCCCTCCAGAAGTCATATATGATTTTTCTAAAGAGAGCTCTTATTACGATGCATTTCGATATATCTTCAGGTGCCCATTTTATCCATTGCTTCCTTTCGTAAGATCACTTGGGGGTCGTAAATATATCATGGACGCCTTTACCTAATCTTTCCAACGTACCATAGTTTCTCTTAATTTCTTTTAATTGCTTCTTGAGTTGGATAATTTGTTTTGACCAGAACCTTGTAATGATGTATGCATTTCTGATTTGTGCAGATATATTTAATAATCTCGCGTTTCTCATTCTTTAAAGCACCTAGTACACTTTCAAGATCAGATATTTTTTCCTACAGTCTTTTACTCTCCTTCATCTTTTCACATTTCAAACATACATGAAGTTGCGGAATTACTATCTTGTTTCGTCCTAAATCGAATCTACCCCGCCGCTGATAAGGGATTTTTTTGAATTTAAAGTTTTAATTCGATCCAAAGAACTTTCTAAAATTCTTGGTCTCCGATAAACCGTCACACACGAAAACTGCCACACATCTTTCAGCAACTTGGAAACCTGCCACATGCTTTTCATTAAGGGACCGAGCACAAATTGCTGTTCCTCCGAGGAACACTTAGAATGTGTGTCAGTTTTCCCAGTTTGCGCGAATTATGTGTGGCAGTTTTTCAAAGTACCTAATGACGGGAAGGAGTTCTTTTGTTTATCGGAATTTTCATGCCGGTTCATACGAGTTTACGGCAACTGGCCACAAAAGTTCAACGAGGGGGGGGGGGGTATGAATAAAGATCGCCGTTTCTTGGCATATATATATTTTTTTTTTTTTTGAGAGTAGAATTGGGAACTCCAAACAATTTCGAGAAAACGTTCTACGTAAGGCAAGCGAGAACCGCACTTTAATTTGAAGAAACACTGTAAACTGCCGAAAATTTTACATGGAGCCCCCTCGACCCCCCTTTACCCAAACCCTCTACGATCTAAGTTAGAGTACCATGAGGTAGTATACCAAATTTGGTGGTTCTAAATTGAAAACTGTAGATTTTATGAATATTGCGTATTGGAGCCCCTTCACCCCGGGCCCCCTAACTTTCCAAACCGTATACGGTCTAAGTTAGAGCACCATGAGGAAGTATGCCAAATTTTGTGGTTCTAAATTGAAAACTGTAGATTTTACGAAAATTTTCTAGGGGGCACCCTCGACCCCGGGCTCAGACCACTTCCAAAAACTGTCTACGGTCTGAGTTAGAGCACCATGAGGTAGTATACCAAATTTGGTGGTTTTAAATTGAAAACTGTAGATTTGACGAATATTGCGTATGGGGCCCTCTTGATCCCGGGTCCCCCCCCTTTCCAAAAACCCTCTTCCGTCTAAATTAGAGCACCATGAGATATTATACCAAATTTGGTGGTTCTAAATTGAAAACTGTAGATTTTACGAATATTGCGTATTGGAGCCCCTTCACCCCGGGCCCCCTACCTTTCCAAAAAACCATTTACGGTCTAAGTTAGAGCACCATGAGGAAGTTTACCAAATTTTGTGGTTCTAAATTGAAAACTGTAGATTTTACGAAAATTTTCTATGGGGGCCCATCGACCCCGGGCTCAGACCACTTCCAAAAACTGTGTACGGTCTAAGTTAGAACATCATGAGGTACTATACCAAATTTGGTGGCTTTAAATTGAAAACTGTAGATTTTACGAATTTGCGTATGGGGCCCCCTTGATCCCGGGCCCCCACTCGTTTTGAAAACCCTCTACCGTCTAAATTAGAGCACCATGGGATATTATACCAAATTTGGTGGTTCTAAATTGAAAACTGTAGATTTTACGAATATTGCGTATTGGGGCCCCTTGACCCAGGGGCCCGTACCTTTCCAAAAACCGTTTACGGTCTAAGTTAGAGCACCATGAGGAAGTATACCAAATTTTGTGGTTCTAAATTGAAAACTGTAGATTTTACGAAAATTTTCTATGGGGGCCCCTCGACCCCGGGCTCAGACCACTTCCAAAAACACCTTGAGGTAGTACACCAAATTTGGTGGTTCTAAATTGAAAACTGTAGATTTTACGAAATTTTTGCATGAGATGAGAGATTAATTAGTGCCCCCTTCTGAAATATTTTGATAAGTGCCGCATACTAGTCTTCTGCAAATTAAATCAGTGTCTGAATAAATTTTTCCTACCAAAGATCAAATGTTTAGAAAAATACAAGAAAAATAAAGAAAAAAAAAAAAAGCCGTGTAATTAATGCCCCATCCTGAAATGCTATGGCTCGCGATGTTATGGCTTGCGATGTTTTGTCACAGCGATGTTTTGACCTGCGATGTTTTGTACCCGCGATGTTATGACTTGCGATGTTTTCTGTCCGCGATGTTATGGCTTGCGATGTTTTGTGTCCGCGATGTTATGACTTGCGATGTTTTGTCACCGCGATGTTTTGACCTGTGATGTTATGTCCGCGATGTTTTGACCTGCGATGTTATGTCCGCGATGTTTTGACCTGCGATGTTTTGACGTGCTACGCCTGACACTACCTGTGGCCGCTACAGTGCAAACAATACACAATTTAAATATAGAGAGAAGTAAAATAGTTTTAGTTTTGTCTCGTATGATTTCCACTCGAACACAAAGTGTCTGGAGGAGAAACAGATTAAGGCAAAAGCTCACAAAGGGTAAACTATCCATGTCGCTATGTACAGCGGGATCGGCAAGGGAATTTCAGCTTTTTCACTCCCATCGACCCTGTGCATCTATAACGAAGTAAATTTCTCCGTCATTTTTATCCGCGCCAGGATTCGAACCCGGGTCCACTCATTCCGGAATAAGTTGCTCTACCAATTAAGCTACACGTACATTTTATTCTGTTTCCTATCTGCCTTTATGTCGTGTGCGTCCTTCTGGCAGGTACGTCACATCTCCTGGTACGTTACACATCGACCAGGCCATACCTCCCTGTTTGCACGTCGAACAGTGAGTTGGCCGCCCCGGTGGCGCAGTGGTCTAAGGCGCTGGCTTCTGATCATTCGTCCGTAAAGGGTCCGGGTTCGAATCCCGGTCAGGCATGGATGTTGTGTTTGTCTTACGGCACTGGCTCTCTCCCTTCCCTGGAACCAGTGACCCTAAATTAGGGACGGGCGACTGCTCATAGCCCATTGAGTTGCTCACGGTGGTCGTTAAACCTCCACTCAAAAAAAAAAAAAAAGAACAGTGAGTTGGTGAATCCCCCGTGAATTGACATTCAGGGACGGGTTTACCATTGGGCCAATCTGGGCCATGGCCCAGGGCGCTGCACATAGAGGGGCGCCAAATTTTTGAGAATACATGTGGCACAAGACGTTTTATCTTATCCCCCCTAAAAAAAGAGAATGAAATGGAATTTTTCATTTCTACACATTATAAACTGAGTAGTATAATATCTTTAATTCTTAAGAAAATATTAAATGGTGTTAGTACATTCGACGTGTTTAATTATTAAAATTATTAATTAATTTTGAAAGTGAGTTCAGTAAGACTCAGAAGCCTCTGAGGAAGTTATTTCTTCCTGCTTCCTGGCAAGGGCAAAACCCAGAAGAGGGCGGAGAAGGGGAGCGTTTCTTTTACAGAGCTCGCAGACAACGGGAAACAAGAGTAGGAGCTAGGAAAGGGGCACTGCACTGGCGCATAATTTTTACAAAGCATTGAAAAATCTGAGCGTGAGGACAGCCCTGGGATGTGGGTTGAAAGACCAGAGTCGGACTCCATGAATTCAAGGTCCCAGGGTATTGTGGGTGACAAGAGAGGGCAGAGTACTGGTTAGCCTGACTGATTAGAATGCATTCCAATTCAGCTTATGACACCAACTGCCTGCTTTGGGATTCCCCCTCCTCCGCTCGTAAGTTTACATGTGTGTTTTCATTCTCGCTTTGTTCTTTTGGAGGAAATCATTACTATTAATCATCACCGTCAGCGAAAATGTCGACTAAGCAGTTTTCTGGATGCGAAAATAGAAAAAGAAAGCTTAAAAAGACTGAAAAAGAAGGGCAACTTTAAAAAAAATACCAAAACTAAAAAAAATTTTAAACCGGCAGAAGATGACACAGTAAGTGAAAAAAAATGCAGTGTTTGGTTGCAAGATCTACGGATGAAGTGAAGGAGCCAACTGAACAAGAACTCAGGGCGAAGATCAAATTTGTGAATCTTTCGATGGTGAGGATGAGGAAGGTAAGTCTAAAACAAATCTTGGAGGAAATTTTCAATCTGTTGAAGGAAATGAACTTTTGTTACATCATATGATATTAAATCCTGTTAAATGGAAATTAGACGATTCTTTTGTTGTTTATATTACAAAAAATCCTCCGAATCAAAATTTAAACGAAATAGATTTTACAGTTTCAAAAAGATCTTGTAGTGATTGATTTAGATCTGCCTCAAAGGGATTACTTCATAACGGTCTTCAAAATTTGGCCCTTTTCTGCAGCAACATTTGAAAAATTTTGGAAATAAGGGAAGTGGAAATGTTTCATATCTTTCGAAGGATGTATGTGAATATTTCATTTCATTAATGGTCTTATCAGTCACTGACGCAATAGTTAAAGAGTTGAATTTGAGCAAATATTACTCTATTATTATAGACTCCACTCCAGATTTGTCAAAGGTTGACCAGTTGATTGTTATTTATCGTTATGTTCTGAAAAATGGACAACCAGTGGAACGATTTATTTGTTCTTTGCCCAACATTAGTCATACAGCAGAAGACATGGAGAAGGCTTTATTGAAGCTGTTACAAGATTTAAAAATAGAAAAGAAAAGACTGCAGAGGCCAAAGTTATGACAATGCGAGAAATAATGTCTGGTGAATATTCGAATCTTCAAGCTCGATTAAAATGTCATAACAGTTTAGCCTACTATATTCCATGCGCAGCACACTCTCTTAATTTGGTTGGGAAATCCGCAGCGGGATGCTGCCTTGAAGCTACATCTTTTTTTACGTTTGTATAGGAAATATACAATCGCCACTTCTTGTACCCAGAAGGTTATGTGAAACCCGATGGTCAGCAAATGTTGATGCATGCAGGGCCTTACGCTGTAGTTATTCCTGCATGAGAGATGCACTTCAAGACTTCGCAGAACACACCGGGGAAAAATTAGAAGCAGAGGGATTATTAAGTAAGGTAAATTTGTTAGAAATGGACATTTTCTTAGAGCTTTGGAGTGATATTTTACAATGAATTGATAGTTGCAAAAAAACACTGCAGGAAGTGAATATTGACCTTTCAGTTGCTGTAGAACTATACGATTCTCTTATTAAATATTTAAGTGTACCCTGGAATGAATTTGATAAGTATGAAGAAGATGAAAAACTGTTGTCTCAGTGCGACGAATATAAGAAAAATGTTACTAGAACCCGTCGGATAAAACTACAATTTCAAGAGATGAATGGCAATAAAGAAACTGTTTTCACTGGAAAGGAACATATGCGAATACGCGTTTTTCGTACCATCATTCATAACTTAGTGCAGTGGTTGAATCGTCGACGAGATGCGTATTCCGATGTGGATAGCATGTTTGGGTTTCTAACGCAATTATCAGATGTTGATGAGAGAACAGTATCTCAAAAGGCACAAAAATCTACTGACGGTTTACTCTCAAGCTTTAAGCCCAGAATTTGAACAAGAATGTCTTCACTTCCAGAAATTTTGGAATAATTTAGATAGACAAGTAGTGACAGACTCAAGTGTTAGTGTTTCTGCTAAGGATATGTTGAAACTGATTAGGGAAAAAGAATTGATTCAACTTTTCCGAACATTGATGGTATCCTAAGGATTTACCTATGCATACCCATCACTAATGCTTCTGGACAAAGAAGTTTCTGTCTTTTGAAAATCATCCACAATTATTTGAGGACATCTAGTTCTCAAGAAAGAACGAGTGCACTGGCAACTTTGTCACTTAATTCGAACACTGCAGAAACATTAACATTTGATGATATAGTAGAGAATTTCGCCACAAAGAAATCGAGAAAAAAGAATCTTTTAGTGGAGAGTTATTTTACTATATATAAGTTATGTTCATTCATTTCTTCTATCTCTCAGTCACTTAATCGATATACAATAAACCATTGCAATAAACATTGGTAGCAGCACTATCATTTTGTTTAAAAAATCTAAAATTAATATTGCATACGTTGTAAATGTAAATCCAAAATTTTGCAAGCAAATGTTTAAGAAGTGTGTAAAAAAAAAAACAATTTTATTTGTAAATATAAAAATTTACTGTGAAATGATGTTTTAAAATTATGCGAATTAAGCTTGTGAAAAAACGACATTTATAAATTTTTGCTTCAGTGCCCAATTTTAAATAATACATCTGCTAAAAATTTTACAGTGTTGGGTAGTTCTTGAGAATATGCTGCTTCTTTGTGTGATAAAATATGCATATGTAATTTAAATGTGAAATTCTAATCGGCCTCAAATTTCTTACAATAAGTTTACTTAGGGGCGTCTGATTTTTCTTAGCCCAGGGCACGTTAATGCTTAAACCTGCCCCTGTTGACATTGCATAACAAAGTAGATGCACCAAGAAAAATATACAATGCTAAAGTATAGAAAATTCCAAGATAAAGCGCCGCCCCGCGCTGGCGCAGTGGTCTAAGCAAAGACATTCTGACCATTCGTTCGGAAGGGGTCCGGGTTCGAATCCCTGGGAGGCATGGATGTTGTGTTTCCGTTACGGCACTGGCTCTCTCCTTTCCTTGGAATCAGCTAGTGGTCCTAAATTAGGGACGGGCGACTGCATTCTTATAAAAAAAATGAATCTTAATCTTTTAAATCATGTTCTTGTGAGAACAGTAGAAAATACAGAAACTTCTTATAAAAACTCTGCAGGTAATTATTAACTTGAAGAATGCACTGCATATTAATTATCACAAACATATATTGCTACTGTTTTGTGTTTTGACGGACTTCAATAATTCTCCGTTTTAATTACTTTGGGGGCCCACTCAGATGTCTTAGCCTTGATAGTCCACTCAGAGACATTAGGCTAGGGGCCCACTAAGGCCTTAATCTGGCCCTGACTAAGCCACCGGACCGGGGTTCGTTATTTACGCCCGACAAATATGGGTTCTTAAGGTTGGACTCATTCGATCTAGATTCTAACATGAGACGCTACCTCCAGGAGTGCAAATGGATTTTTTTTTTTCAAAAATTCTATGTAAGCTCTTGCAAGTAGTGTCTGAAAAATGAAATTTCTTGAAATCCCTCACGCCGCCCCGGTGGCGCAGTGTTCTAAGCGATGGCCTCCGATCATTCGTCCGAAAGGGGTCTGGGTTAAAATCCCGTGAGGTATTGATGTTGTGTTTGTCTTTCGGCACTAACTCTCAACCTTCCCTGAAACCAGTGGCCCTAAATTAGGGACGGGCGACTGCTTATAGCCCATGAGGATGTAGCAGACACGTGACTCTCAGCATGGCAACAAGGCTTTGTAACGGAAGTAAAGGACAACCAGCCCCGTTGAAATGATGGGTTCTTACTTTACTTCCGAGTACGAAATGCGGTATTTGGAAAAAATTAAAGAGATTGCAGGAAAAAATAGTTATGTGCTGAATGCAAGTATCTTCGAAGGTGGTGCGAAAAGTTTTCCGAAAGTGCAAATAATAAATATTTTCGATTACTTCGTCTTAGGTCGAAGTGCCTTCACTGCAGAACAGTTCAAGGCATATAAAAGTTTCCAAGCATATAACAATTTCGCGTCGTCGGCATTCTTTTACAGGGTAATTTAGTATGATCACAAATTCGTGAGTAATCAGTAAAATGTGCCTCTGTTAATAGTGATGTGTATTAGAAGTATAATATTTTGAATGCAATTGGATTTCTTTTAAAAGAGATCTTACAGTAGGAATTATTTCTGCTGCTTATGTAAATCTGTTTTTATCAAGTCAGATTTCCTTTACTATCAGCAGGACTTGTAAATCCTATTTCCACAAACTAATAAATTGTATATTTTCTTGCTATATTTTAAAACCGCACCCTTTAAAAAGGTAAAAAGTTACCCTCCCCCACCCGAAAAAAGTTCCTTTCCTATGAAGGTCTGTAGTTTTAAAATTATTTACATTCATAACTTTGAAGTCCATCACCGTTCTAACCAAAACCAGTTGGAATTTCCTACCTCCATTAGAAGAAACTAAAATCAGTCGAGTGCTTAAAGCAATTATAAAAAATAAAATGAAGACACAGTAACATCATATTTTGAGTCTGATTTTTTAAATTTCTTTGAACAAGCTCGCAGATTCCCCATTTTTTCTATAAAGGCTTGGAAATGAAATCTAGATATTTCATGAATTTCTGTTTTTTTTTAAATAATAATTTTCAAAGAGAATATCCCCCACCCCCTTTGCTTATTTGCTGAAGAACAATCATAATTGTTCTTTAAGTAAAACATACGTGGAACGTCGTTGTTTACTTTAATTTTCCTCCTCACAACATGGCAGAGGTGTTCCCCCTTTAAAGTGCGATCTTTTGAAAAATTCACTCATAATACAAATTCGCTGAAGCTCGGTCGTTACAATTTCCATGATAAACAACATTTTACGATAATCCGCTAAAACCGAGAGAGATTTTTTAAACGTTTTATAAAATTATGTTTAGTATAAACACATTTTAAATCGTCAGTTCATATACGTCTCAGTCGTTATGAAGACGCTTTTTTAGATCTCTTTTCCTCCATGAAAATCTAAGTTTCTGTACTGAAATTCCTTTCATGTAAACCTTCGAGTTTCTTAAACCTATTCCACTGCTTTCCATTTCCCTTATAATTTAAGACAATGTAAAATCTTAAGAAAACGAACAGGGTCTCACTTATGCATTCCTACGGAAAATCGTCAGCTTTTGCATCTTGAGGGTAAGCACGCCAAAGCTGGCGGTACTACTTTCACCGCGGAAGCGTACAAACCCGGCTTCACTTTGCTAGCATGGGAAGAGTTGGCGACAGCTCTTCCTCTTATTTCTACCTCCATGGATTAAATATCTTCGTTAGTGAGTTAGTTATTTAATTGATTTTAGTGGCGCAAGGGCCAGGTTTGGTCAAAGAGCGCCAGACACACTATCAGCGTAAGATTTTTAAAAGCGGGGCGTGATGATTAAGAGCAGGCAGGTTTGGTAAAGGTTAAAAAAGAGAGTGATGAAAGGTGTAAAGACTAGTTAGTTAAAATATAAAGACTGTATATAGTTAGTTAAATATCTTCGTTAATCAACGCAGCTCGAACATTACGGTGCCACCTCGGTGGCGAAGTGGTCTAAGCGCTGGTGCCTGACCACCCGTCCAAGGAGGGCCCGGGTTCCGAATCCCGTGAGGCATGGATGCTATGTTCACAGAGTAGAGGTTGCTTTTTTTTTCAGCACTAGCTCTCTCCCTTTCCTGGAACCAGTGGGTCTAAAGTACGGACAGGTGAATGCTTATAGCCCACCGAGTTGCTTATGGTGATCGTTAAACCTCCAATAATAAGAATAATAATAAAAAAAATACAGCAATTTAAATGTCCTAACCTGCATGTTCGACCATGAGTTCAGCTTTTTTATAAAAAGTATTTAATTATTTTTAATATGAAAAATTTCCACACGATTGGCAACGGTTAGCTGGCGTGAAGTTGGCTCTCCTGTTTCTAATCGGTGAACCCCGCATGATACTGTGTTTTTTGGGTGTGTCGTCGTTGGCGAAAGCGTTCTTGTTTCGTTGCATTTTTGAAACAGCGGCTTTCTGTTTCCTCTTCTATTTTCGTTTCTTTGCCTAATAAAGTTTTGCAGGCGGTTGGTTCCTCCCATATCCAAGGTAGGATATTTGTCTTTGCATGCTCTTGTCTGTTGTGGTCTGTTGATTCGGGGTGGGCCCTAGCTGCCGCCGGTGGGTCCGGCGGGGATGGGGGACTCTGATTCCTCGACTCCGGCTAAAAGAATGCGTTCTTCGCCGGGTGATGAGCTTTTCTCAGCTGGGAGGTTTGCTAGTTCCAGTTAATGATTTTGTTTGTTCGATTCAATGGTCTCCTCAGGAATTGCTGCATAGGGCACTTGCGAGCGGAGTGACTCGTGGTGAAATACTTATTTCCGCGACTTCTGGGAAGCTACCCAGAGTCCGTCCCATGTTGTTGAAGAGATTCTTCGTGGACAATATTTCAATGCATGACTCGATTTCAGACGTTCAGTTTTTACGTTCGGGTGACTTATTGGTGCGTTCCTCGAATCTCATTTGCTTGCTGGAAATTTGTCAACTTTCTAATTTTCTTCAGGTACCTGTCAAAACTCAGGTCCTTACTAAGCTTATGACAACGAAGTTTTTAGATCGAGATGTGGACATTGAAGCCCCTGTTGATGAAATTGCTTCGGAATTGTTGGATCGGGGTGTGAACTGTCTTCGTGTTGCTCGGTTTCGACGTTCGGTTAATTCCTCGAGGGTCCCTACTTCTTCGGTCCTAATGGAAGAACTGGGCTTTACTAACTGTGACACTATCTATCTGTGGTATTCCAGATGTGCGGTCAGACCCTTCTTGGATTCGCCTAGGCAGTGTAAAAATTGTCAGCGTTATGGACATCTGCTGTCAACCTGTCGTAGTACCGCTCGCTGTTCTGGTTGTGGTGAAGGACACGACTCTTCGGTATGCTCGGCGTCGAGCTTCCAGTGCGTATTATGCAAGGGCTCTCATCCTGCTTCTGACAAGAACTGCCCAATTTACCTTCAAGAAAAGCGGATCCTAGATATTATGGCTTCGAAGCATCTCAGCTATCCAGAAGCTCGGGACTCTGTGCGTCAAGTCCACCAGGCCTCATATGCGGCGGCGACTCAGGCTCAACCTCCGTGTGCTTGCTCCTCTGCCTTCCCTCAGCTTCTGGACATTATCTCTAAACTTACCAGTAGATTGGACTCTTTGACGAATCTTCTTTCACCTCCTTCCCTACGTGCTGGCCCCACATCATCCGTTGCACAGGTGCCACAGGCTGAAATTTTGCAGAATCCTCCTACTACAGTTGCAGCGTGCCCAGCTTCTTCAGTGCCTACTGAGCAACCTCCTGACACTGGCCTAAGCGCCGATGAATTCCTGTCATGCGAAGAATCTGTGGTTCCGTATGTGGAGTCTGCTGCGGAATCCGTCAAACTTTCTCACTCCAGAACCTTCTCGTGTCCTCCATGCGCCATGCTCTTCTCTTCTCGTCCAGCCTTGATGTCACACCTGAAAGCTCATCGTGACGACAGTAAATTTCTTTGTGGCCTCTGTTCCATGCGGTTCAAGACGGCATCTGGCCTAGCGGATCACTTTTTCTTCATGAATAGTTGGTCGCTGGTCCAATGGAATGCGCAGTCCCTTCGCTCCAAAAGACCGTATTTCACCGACAGTTCTATTTTTTCTACAGCCACGATCTTGACTATCCAAGAATCCTGGCTATCTCCTGGTCTCCCTTTTTCCGTCCCAGCCCGTACGGTGTATAGGAGTGATCGGGAGGGGGGGTCGGGGTGGCCTCTTAACTGCAATTAGGTCGGATATCTCTTCCAGATTGGTGGACATCCTCAGCTCGGATTCGAACGAGCAGCTTCTTGCGACGGATATCTTCTCTGGTGACACCACACTCAGGATTATTAATTTATACATTCAGTCTCCTCCCCTCTCGGCGCTCTTGCTTGGGCGGATCGAACAACTGCTCACTGATTGTTGTATGGTGGTTGGGGATTTCAATATTCATCACCCTAGCTGGGGTTCTACTTCTCCGAGCCGGGGAGGTACTGAATTCGTGGACTGGCTTTGCTCGCAGGATCTTTGTCTCCTAAACTCGGGGGCTTCTACCTTTTGCAGGGTAGAAGCCCCCGAGTTTAGGAGACAAAGTTCTGTTTTGGACCTCACCATGTGCTCTCCTCAGCTGGTTCCGTACTGCTCCTGGTCTGTGGATAGTGACCTCTACGGTAGCACCCATCATCCCGTCATAACAACATTGGAGGCAGGGATGTTTGGCTCCCCTCCCCCTCCTTCACTGGGTCTGCAACCAGTTGCTTGGTCAGTGGCTTGGCCTTCTATCCAGAAGATTATCCGTGGTGAACTTCCTTCCACTCCTGACGGTGCCGCTCTGATCCTGGACCGCATTTCCCTGATTCTCTACGCTTCTCGTCGGCCCAGCGGTCAGCGTCGACGTTGGTCTCCCTGGTGGGACTTTGATTGTGCTCAGCGGCTTCGCAAGAAACACCACCTCCTTCGCTATGCCAAGTCATCCGGCTGCCTCTTCGCTTGGTCATTATATCGGCAGGAAGAACGGAAACTTCGCCACCTCCTCACTCTTAAAGAGACGTGCCTACTGGAAGGCACAATGCAACGACACCTCGAGGCAAGACTTCGTTTTCTCCCTCTTGCGCCGTCTGAAATCTCATGTTGGTTCGAGCCCGGATCACCTGCTGCTTCGGATTGACGATTTCCTTGTTGCTGATCCGGCGGAGCAGGCTTCGGCGTTTGGTGAACTCTTTTGCACAGCCTCTGGCTGTTCGGTGCACTCCTTTTCTATCGACCATGATGACTCTTCTCTTGAGATGGATACGTTACTTACTGCAGGTGAAGTTGCCAGGGCTATTAATGGATCGCCCCGACGCTCTGCACCCGGCCCTGATGGATGTACTTACGAACTGGTGAGACGTATATGGAGGTGGAATTCGTCTTGGCTGGTTGACCTCCTTAACCTCTGTTGGTATGCCGGCGTTCATCCTTCATGCTGGAAAGAGTCCTGGGTGATTCCAAAAAAGAAGCCTAACAAACCTGCTCTCGACTTATCATCGTACCGAATGATCACTCTCACTTCAGTTTTTTCGAAGATCTTGGAGAAAGTCCTGGTCTCTCGCCTAACAGACTTCATTCTCTCTCATCAACGGATCAGCAAGCTGCAATTCGCATTTTTGCCAGGACGTTCCACATCGGCGTGCCTTCTGTCGATCCAACGTCATCTTCTGGTGGCTCGAGCTAGACATAATTATGTTTTTCTGGTGTCTTTGGACCTTCAGGCGGCATATGATTCGGTCTGTCATCCTGCTCTCCTAGGTAAATTGGCGTCTCTGGGTGTTCGTGGTCATCTTCTCCGTTGGCTGGCTGACTACCTTGCTCGGCGCAGATTTCGCGTTCGTTGGCGGGGAACGGTGTCTTCCTCCTTTCCGCAGTGTCGAGGTGTTCCTCAGGGTAGCTCCATTTCACCTATCCTTTTTAACTTATACATTTAAGATGTGGTAGATTGCTATCATCCGATTGCGCATATGTTCTTATTTGCAGACGATATTTTTATTGTTTCCTATAGTCCCAACTGGGCGGCGGCACTTAGCTATATGCAATCCTCTTTGGATTCCATTGTTCAGTGGGCATCTTCCTGGGATTTACGTCTCTTTCCTTCTAAAAGATTCGCGGTTGACTTTTCTCGTAAGCGCCGGTCGCCCGCCTCTCCTTTCCTGCTGGGCTCTGACTCAGTGACTTGGCAGTCCTCCATCAAGATTTTAGGGGTCTGGTTTAACTCCTCCCTGACCTGGTCTTCACACCTCACGCACGTCAAGAAGTCAGTCTTCCGAGCCTTGTCTGCTGTTAAAGTTGTTTGTCATCGCCGGTGGGGTCTTGGCTTCCCCAACGCTCTCGCCTTTGTCGTTGCTGTGATTCGGCTTATTCTGGAATATGCGGCTCCGGTCCTGTTTGTCTCCCCCACCTATCTCTACGACGCTCTAGAAGTTCTGCTCAACCATGCACTCCGTGCAGCCATTCACCTCCCTCGTTCGACGCCTGTGGCGGTCTTGTGTGCCGAATGTGGAATCGCTAGCGCGCGTTCTCGAATCACCCTCCTGACAGTCCGATTTTTGTACCGCCACTTGTCGATGGGTCAGCGTTCGCCTATCGCTCATCTTCTTCTGGAAGAGGACGCCTTGTCATTCTACGCTTCGAGATCCCATGGCTTTCCCCTTGGAATCGTGCTCAGTCGTTTCCGACAGGAGCCGTTTTTCGTCAACAGCGATCTTCTTCAGGCTCTGCCGGCCCCTCCTGTTTCGTCTGCACCCTGCTACTCGTTTATTTGCTCGGGTCTCCCTTTTCAGCAACGATATCTGCATCCGATGCTTCTCAGACATTGCTTTTGGGTGTTCTTCGCCCAGTTCTCAGCGTCGCACCACATCATTGCTACTGACGCTTCGAAGATTAACTCCTCGGTGGCGATCGGGCATTTTTTTCCACGGAACAATTCCAGCCGTTCGTTCTCCTTCTTGACTATTTCCTCAGTGTTGTCGGCTGAAGCGTGGGCCCTAATATCAGCGCTTGAATTTGCCCCCAGCCAGTGCGGTGGCCTCTTGCTGCTTACGGATAGTCGTTCTGTTCTACAGGCCTTGTTGGCATAAAATTGCAAATCTCAAGACATTATCGTTCTTCTGCATGATTCTCTTCAACGCCTCCGTTCTTTCTACGAGGACATTGTGCTCGTTTGGTGCCCGGCTCATGTTGGTCTTCCAGCGAATGAGGCTGCTGACGCTGCCGCCCGACGGGGCCATGCTGAGGGCCTGGCCTTGTCCCCCAGTTACAGCCTCTGACGCTGCTCGGCACAGTGGTAACATACTCATCTCAGCTTCTGCTTCAGCCTGGCTTTCATCCGGGTGGGCAGAGCTTTATCCGTTCATCAGCTTCCGTCAAAGATGGCCTAGCTAACACTGTTATCGAAGTTCCTCAGCAATCATAATTCAAAAATTACGCACGGACACGGCACCTTTAAACAGCTAACTCTTTCTGATTCGAAAACGTTCTTCTCCGATGTGCTTCTGTGGCTCCGGGCCTGAGACTGTTCCTCACTTCCTCCTCTCCTGCCCTGCGTACAGTGCACATCGGAGGGTTTGTTGTGGGGTGACAACCCCTTCTTCCTCAACTTCCGTCTCTGCTCAAATGTATTCTTTGTTGGACTTTCGGGACGCTTCCGTGGCAAAACGTAAAGTTCGGGCCTTGGAGAAATTTATTACTCTCTCAAGACGTTTCTCCGTGAGGACGCTCCATTTCTAACCTTCCTTCTTCTCATGAGCGTGCCCCTTTGATGGACCTTTGTGCTGCTACTGTGACTTCACGTGCTGGTCGCAAGGAGGTTCTCCTCCGTGGCTGGTCGTGCATCTTCAAGAGTCTTAGTGCTCAGGAGATATTTTTGCTATTTCCGCATGGCCAACTAGTTGCCGTGAGGCACAAAGCTTAGTCTATAGGCCTCATCGTCTTATTAAAATTAAAAAAAAATTAATCTGGCAAAAATTTTACTTACCAAAGTAACCGTGATCGTGCATTTGATTTTGGTCAATGGTGGAAAACGTGATTTCGTTAGTTGAAATTGCCCTTGGTATTTTAAAAGTAAAATTGTATTTAAAAAAATGTCTGCGTATTTGAGAAGATGTACGCAATTAAGAAAGATTTTTATTGCATCACGTCAAATATCTCTATTTTCAAGCGTGAATAAAAATTGTAATTTTCTGAAAAGGACTGCTGGGTCAGCCTATGGTAAAAATCTTGTGTTTGGAAGGTGAGGTTTCCGATTTTGAAAATTTTCTGACAGGGAAGTGAAAGTGTGTCTTATGTTATTGCCATGTGTATAGACTTACTGCTTTGATTTGTGTTGGAAGACATATTCCTATATACTCTCACATTATAACACCGCTTACCAATGTCAAGTAAATGTCGCCGGTAGGCGCTAGATATGGTGTGGCAGGATAATTGCCTTTGAGTGGTTATAGAGTTTTTCCCTCAATCTCTAAGCAGTTCCGTTGGAGATGGGGAAATCCCGCATTGTATGATTAATCATAGCTCATGTTCTCTCTTTTTTTTTTTCAAATTCGCAGTAAAAGTTGTGCTGACGTCCATTTTTATCACACAAAGGAACAATGAAAAGCAGGGTTAAGAGCGACCCGGTACTACATTCTGAAGGATGACCTGATTTTTATTGTTTCTTGTGAAATCGTGGAGTACATAAATACAAAAAAAGGAACAAAAAAAAAAAGTAAAAAAAAAATACTAGGGCAGGGGCGTATTTAGAGGGAGCCTTGCACCCCGAAAGTGTTTTACTTCGTTAAAATGCGATTTACATTAGAAAAAGTGCTTTAATATAAAAATTTATAAATTAACAATAGCAAAACATTGCTTTAAATTTACCTCTGATTTTTTTTCATTAAATTTTATTTTCTCTCGATGGATTTCAAAAACTTTCCCTCATGCCTCTCTTGTGATCTAGGTATTGATATTTGAGGCAATAATTGGAAACGACAAAAGTCTCACTGGAAATTTGAATTGTTATACAGGGTTCGTATGCCTGGAAATAAATTAAAATTTTCCAGCGCCGAGAGAAAATTGAAAAAAATGGAATTTTTAATGACAACTGGAATTATTGTATTTCTTTTATTGCTGAACTAGTTTGCACAAAAAATGTGGCCTCTAATACCTTATAGTATGGCCACAAGGGCTTGCATTTTTGTAAAAGGAGCAATCCAGTGGGAGTGAATTAACAAAGAGAAACAATAAATCCCAGCAGAAAAGGCAAAACTAATTAACAAAGAAAAGACATGCATTTACTGGCACTAAGTATGCTAACAGAATTATAAATATTTTGCCCATTTTCACTAGTCATCCCAGCAAGGCATGTTATATATATATCATAGAGAAAAATACCAAATAATTTTACACAAGTAAAAACAATCTTTTTGTGGCCATGATAGTGCAGTGGTCCAAGCGTTGGCTTCTGAGATGGGTCTGGGTTCGAATCTTGGTGCTGCATAGATGTGTTAGCCTTACATAACTGGCTCTCTCTCTTCCGTGGAACCAATGGTTCTAAATTAGTAAATTAGGGATAGGAGACTGCTTATAGCTCAACGAGTTGCTGATGGTGGTCGTTAAACCCCCCCCCCAAAAAAAAACTTATCTTTTTTGTTGTTTTTAATTTCCTAAATGGGGACATTAAAGCATTTCATGTACTTTGTTCAAATTTCCGGAATTCCACACGATGTAAAACCCTGCTGTTGAGGTTTGTATCAAAGTGAATAGAAAAACTAAATCTAGGAAAAGTTGCTGATGCAAAGTGTCGGTACTGTTTTTACATTATTCATGCTTTGTTAAATCTGAACTGGATGAAGAACAGACAGTGGACTTTTGGTGATTAGCCAGTGGGCATTAAAGCATAATTGAGAGAAATTTTGAAAAATTAGTTAGGGGAAGAAGTCGTGCCCATTTTTGGTCTGAGGATGGTATTTCATTTTTTTTAACTTATATAAATTAAAAACTGAAGTTAAACAGAGTGAAAATTTTTCTGTAATCATGATTTCCTTTTCTTGCGATGCTTCTTCTGCACAGTGTTATTGTTAAATGTAATTTTATTCCATAAATATTTGCATTTCTGCTTGAAAATTGCAGAAAAAATTCCGAAAACGGAAGTTGGATGGCACGATTTCCCTCTCATTTTTTTATTTAATTGGAGGTTTAACGACCACTGAGCAACTTAATGGGCTATAAGCAGTCATCTGTCCCTAATTTAGGGCCACTGGTTCCAGTGAAGGGAGAAAGCCAGTGCCGTAAGACAAACACAACATCTATGCCTAACCGGGATTTGAACCAGGACCCCTTTCGGACGAATGATCAGAAGCCATCGGTTAGACCACTGGGGCGGCCTGTAATCTTCAGGCATGAGATCGTTGATGGATTTGAAGAATTCTGCCCTTTTCCTCGTCATGTTTGATATTTCTCAAGATAGATGCAGAACTGAACAGACATTTGGGAAGGATTGGTAGTGGTGAGGTTAATTATTCATTGAAATAAAAAAAAGAATTACGATTACACAGGTAAATTTATTTTGCTGCTTGTCTTATTTGTGTTTTTTTATATTTCTTTATTTCAATGAATAATAAAAATATAAAAATGTTACTCTAACATTTATAATTTTCCTTACATATTTAAGATGATTTAAAAGCAACTCTGGCTCACAAGTTCGCAAATAAAAATGGTCCTATTTTTCCGTTATTTTGATGTAGCACAGCCTTAAAACTACTTGCGTCTACAAGTTGAAGTTTTTACTACAGGTTTACCCCTAAGACCACATTGCTGTGTAAAAATATTAGAATTTTAGGAGCTGTCCCTTTTGAGAGGCCTAAAATTAGGCCTAAAGTGACACTTTTAAGGTTCAGACTATGTTTGGAGGTCTATAGAAAAAAAAAAGGATGAGTCTCAGGTTTCAAATTTTGTGAATTAATTGTCCAACTAGGTACATGTAAACATACAAAGTCTGAAGTATGAGACTTTTATCATTCTCAAAAAAATTATGCCTGAATTCAGCAATTTGAGCGAAATTATTAAACATTTTGTAAAGGCCATTTCATATCTTTTCACAAGAGGTAGCTAAATCATTCTTGGTCAAAACTGTAGAACATTTCATGTAAAAAAGAATGATCTTTATTTGAACATGAAAGCTCTAGTAGTAAAGAAGTTATTAAATTTTACGTAAACGATGATTTTGGTCAAAAATGCCATGTGAAGCTGAGAAAAATGGCCCCCAGAAAAAAAAATAAGACAAATTTTTTTGTTTTTATATTTTTGAAGTGTTAATATATTGGGTATATTGAATGCAAAATTTAAAAAGTATTTAAAAATGTCAAGAAACAAACTGCCGCCCCGGTGGCGCAGTGGTCTAAGGCGCTGGCCTCTGATCATTCGTCCATAAGGGGTCCGGGTTCGAATCCCGGTCAGGCATGGATGTTGTGTTTGTCTTACGGCACTGGCTCTCTCCCTTCCCTGGAACCAGTGACCCTAAATTAGGGACGGGCGACTGCTTATAGCCCATTGAGTTGCTCACAATGGTCGTTAAAACCTCCAATCAAAAAAAAAAAAAAAAAAATGTCAAGAAACAGTCACTGGTTGATTTGACGTGGAATGAATGACTAATTTCACTAATGTCTCGACTTTGCATTTCAGTGTTCCACCAATCCCATCATCTGCATACTCCGTGCGAGGTAGCAAAAAAATTCCATTTTCCAGGGACATCAAAGTCCTGCTTCAAATAACAAAGATTTTACACACTGAATTGTGAATTGGTTTTTAAATTGAGCTGCACTTCCATCAAAAAAATTTGATAACTTTTCTATTTCTGGAAATTCAGCCTTCTAATGTAGCTATAACATTTTTTAGGAAGGCCCACACAGCATTTTTGTCATGGTTGAGCTCATTACTTGTTACAGCTACAGTATGCTTAGTATTTCCTGGTAATCATGCACAACTGGTAAATATACAGTAAGTTATCTGCTGGTGCCTCCAGTGTCAACTCTGGATTTCATCTTGGGAGATAGTGCTGTAATTTTCAGCAGAATCAATTTGGAGCACACCTTCATTTGGTGACTGAACTGTTTTTACAAAAGAATGAATAACGTAATTGATTATGAAGCACAGTTATGACCAGAGCTTGACAAATCCCAGGCGCCAGGTCGCCCAAGCGCCTAAAATTCGGGCCGTGGCGCCTAATTTTCTTCTTAGTTGAGATTTCGTAATATATTGCTGTAAATGCAGTAATTTCTGTTGTGTAATCCATAGATTATCTATTAAAAGGTTATAAATTTAGGTGCTGTGGACACCGGTAAAAAACCCCCAAAAAACAAACGATGCGTTTTAAAAAGTCCGCGAGGTAATTGTCAGGAGAGAGGTAGTGTTATTGGGAAAGTACTGACAATGCGGTAACTGAAAAAAATATAACCTAACAGCGAGATAGAAGATTGCAAAGAGATTGTAAGAATATGTATTTTTCTTTTAGAAGTATTTTAACAGAAAATATGACGCAAGGAAGATGTTACTACTTGCGTCTGCGGAAAGCTATGCGATGTGAGAATCCGTGACTCTCGGGAATCCCGCATTGTTGTTCCGTAGCGTGTAGCCATTCTGTGAATCGCATCGCCTAGTTTTGGTGCGCTGATTGTATTAGTTAAGGATTTTTTTTTCGGTATTCAGTTGAAACGTGTTCAGAAATAAGACAATGCTATGGACTGTCCGCAATTTCAACGGATTTTTTAGTCTTAACTAATGAACTGCGATAATTCGGCAATAGCTAGTGATTTTAGTTCTTTTTTTTTTACTTAAAAGTAACACAAAAGTACTTCAAAATGAGTTCCTCCAATAAGATCATTTTTTTCTTGCATCTTTGGATTTCTGAGTTGGTCCTTGAATCGCAGTTTTCTGTCAGAAATTACGATTCACGATTAACATGATAGGTGCGGATCACGTTTTGCCGATTACACGACTGTTATGCATGCCAATTACTGCGGAATATTCGTATTTTCTACGGATTTAGTTGTCTAACTATGGATTCTATGAATTTTCATTTTGTTTCAAAAATATATTTTGCTATTTTATTATATACGTAAGATTTTTAATGGATTTGCAGAATTCTCTGTTTTTTTTTTCTGTTTTTCTTTTTTTAGTCATTTAGATCGTTCTCAAGATTGATGCAAAACTGAAGAGTTTGGGGGTTGGGTCATTTTCTGTCTGGGGACAGTATTTCGTGTTTTAAAGCTTTCGAAAACAGTAGTTAAATGGAGTAAAAAGAGTTTGCCCTAATCATAATTTTTTTTCTCCCGATGTTGCGTTTGTGTCTAGTATTCTTGTTAAATATCATTTTATGGCATATATGTTCGTACTTCAGCTTGAAACTGTAGGCAAGAATTTGTGGAAACGGAAGTTAGACACCGCGAAAATTGCCTCCTAATCTTTAGGCTTTTAAGGTTCTTCCGCGAATTCGAGAAATTCTGCCGTTTTGGTTATGTTGGCCACTCAGGAGATCAATGTACAAGTAAACAGAATTGTGTGTGTGTGGGGTGGAGGTGGTAGATGTTTGTCGGAGAACGGAATTCCATCTTTACGAAACTTTCAAAAACGTAAAGCCGACGGAGTTTTTCCGTAATCGTAATTTTTCTCGCGATGCTGCCTGTGTCCAGTATTTTTAAGTAATATTTTACTGCATAAATTTTTGCTTTTCACCTTGAAAATAGGAGAAAAATTCCAAAACCGGAAGTCAGACGGAACTCCCGTAATCGCTATTCCCCCCTCCTCCCGTGATGTTTGTTCCCACTCTCCAGCGTTGTTAAATGTGCCCCGTCCCCGCCCCATAAGTTTTTGCATTTAATCTTGATAAGAGAAGAAGGAAATTCCCGAAAACGGAAGTGACAAAGTTGGAAAATTTGTAAAAATTGACGCATGGTGTTCAAAAGTACTAATATTCCCAAAGTTACACCATTTATCTGAAATAGTTGAAGCTATGATATCATGCGCTCATGGTCCTCAGGCTAATGGTTGTTATCAGAGGGCACAAAACTCAAGAAAAGAAAAAAAAAGCGACAATGAAGAAGTAGAGAGAGAATGATAGCAGCAGAAAGCAAAATGAAGCAATGGTGCTGTGCAGTTGCAGAGTCAACAAAAGACAAATTGACAGTAGTCTGCATTCTTGCTATCTGTTTTGATTTTTCACCAGTTAAAATGTTCAGCTTTTTTTCTCTCCCTTCTTTGGTCTCATCTTGTCTTAAACTGCAATTTTAGAGGCAGTATGATCAACATGGTAAGTGGAGGTTCGTGCACTGCGTATTCACTTGCTTGGATTTCCTGTCTGTCAGGCATTGTGGAGTTCTGACTGAACACATCTTACTGATTTTTAATGGTGGAAGTTTCAAACTTAAATCTTGCGATCATGCCCTTGCTGGAGAATCAATTTTGTGTTTCTCACGTGTTAAGTTTGTTGTAATGTTTTGTTGGGGCACATTTGTTTTTTACAAAGAGATGGATCATTTCGTAAAAGGGTTGTTCCATGTGAAATCTACCAGCAAAAATAGCATTTTCAATCTGACCATTTTTGATTTTTATGAAACATGGTATATTTGTAGAATTCATCAATATAAACTTATGAATTTTTTCAGAATTTTAATGCATGCATTTTTGAGTTATTGATTTTTAAAATTTCAAAAACCCCTGAAATTTCATCACCTGAGCAAACTTTAACTGCCAATTACTCGGGTTCTAGTTGAATTATGGCTCATTTTAAAGATCTTGAATTGGGCTTTCATTTGATATGCCACACGACACTATTAAAAATATTTAATGTCAATTTTAAAATTTTGAAATTAAAATATTATAAACATGTGTTTTTTAAAATATCTGAAAAAAAAATATATGTTTAACAAACATTTTTCGACATATCCTGAAAGTTTCATAATGGGATCGCTATGGGATCACTATAAAAAAATAAATAACATAGAAGGACGTTACTAAACGCACCATCAGTGACAGGAATTGTTTATTTTGTCTGTCTAAAATGTTGTCCCTGGTCTTACAAACACTGCAAATGTTAATGAATTAATTTTAATTAGTAAAAAAGTTAATATATATCCATAAGGGTAACAAATTGTGTTTCTTTCCTAGGTTTTAAAGTAAAAGCAAAGTAAAAGATGGATGCCAGCAGACATTCACATCAAAAGTTTCAAGTGGTTTACTGTTGCAACCAACCCCCTTGGGAAACCAAACCATAAATATAACAAAAAAAAAAAAAAAAAAATCTGCCAACAGTTTCCTTCCAAGAATCTATTGCTACAGAACAAGTTGCTCAAAACTGGAGACAAGATCTGTGATAGTTGTTGTAAAGCAATCCAGAAATTTCACTCTGAAGCTGCTGAACATTCCTCTTCACCTTCTGACAGCTATAACGAACAAGAAGCCGAAGGCCATGCTGTTCCATCTGAAAACATTGAAGTATCAACTCCTGAAAAAGAGCATGCTATAGAAGCATTTAACAGAAGTTTACAATGTCTGGATGAAAAACCAATCAAGAAAAAATGCCTGCAAGAAAAAAAATACCTTGAATAGAAATATAAAAAAGCCCAAGAAGCATTTCGAACAAAATTATTAGTTAAGTCCTGCGTCGGAACCAAAGGATATTTCATCTCCTGAACTAGAAATTATAAGACAGTTGAAAGAAAAATTTCATTCCACAGAAAATAAAAGCATAAGAATGCAGATATTGAGTACACTGCCTAAATCTTAGTCACTGAAACAAATTGAAACAGAATTTAGAGTTTCAAATTTTAAGGCCAGAAAGGCTAAAAAGCTAGTGAAAGAAAAAGGTATGTCTTCTCCTGATCCAAAGCCATTAAAGACTTTAGACAAAGACACAGCAAATTGTATACAAGAATTTTACGAGAGTGACGATGTAAGCTGCCAAATGCCAGGAAAAAAAAAAGACTTTGTTTCCATTAAAATAGATAATAAGCATCAACAGGTACAAAAAAAAAATTGCTTCTGAGTAATTTGTGTGAATTGTATACTCTTTTTAAAGAGAGATTTCAAGAGAAAAAGGTGGGGTTCTCCAAGTCCTGTGAACTTCACCCTAAGCACTGCATTCTTGCAGTCTGAGCAAGTGGCACACATTCTGTTTGTGTTTGTACAATGCATCAGAATGTTACAGTAATGATGACACAATGCAAGTTACCTGAATTAACAGGAGACACTGTTCAGCCAATGAACTCCTATAAAGATGTCCTGGCAAACATAATTTGTGGAAACCCTACATCTGCATGTTACTTCAGTCTGTGCAACAACTGTCCAGGATTAGAACAGCTCAAGCAACGATTTGAAGATTGTTTTGATCTAAATAGTATAGAAAATGTGATATTCAAGCAATGGATGCAATTAGAGAAGAGGACAGTACTTGAAACATTATCAAAATCCACATAGGAGCTTTTGGACCTGTTGTTTGGAAAACTTCCAGCCCTGCTTCACCATTCTTTTATAGCAACTCAACAGTCAAGTTACGTAAGACATCTTAAAGACACAATAACAGAAAATCAATACATAGTAATTTGTGACTTTGCTGAAAATTATTCTTTTGTATTGCAAGATGCAGATCAGGGTTTACACTGGAACAATGCCCAAGCAACCCTGCATCCTATAGTTATATACTATCGAGATGAGAAAACTCAGAACCTAGGACATGTAGGTTTTGTGATTATATCCGACTGCCTAGTTCACGACAGTATAGCTGTCCATCTGTTTCAGCATTACCTAATTAATTTCATGCAGTCACATTTTTCTCAAAAACCTGAAAAGATATTTTATTTTCCGGGTGGAGCAGCTTCACAATACAAAAACAAGTCAAACTTCCTCAGCTTGTGCTACCACGAGACTGACTTTAATATAAAAGCAGAATGGAATTTTTTTGCAACAGCACATGGCAAAAATGCATGTGATGGGATAGGAGGTACTGTGAAGTGATTAGCTGCAAAGGCAAGTTTACAACTTGTTTATAATAATCAAATTATGACCCCACACCAACTCTTTGAATGGGCCACTGCTAATATTGCCTCCATTCACTTTCGGTTTGCAACAACAGAAAATTACAAAAGAGGAGGAAATTATCCTTAAAAGTGGAATAGTTTCTGATAAGACAATAAGTGGTACTCAAAAACTCCATTGTTTCATTCCTGCAGAAAAACACAAATTACTAGTCAAAACTTACTCACTTTCTGAGCATTTTAAAGAAGAGATATGTGCAACAGATGAAGGGGAAGAGAACATTGGTTTTGAAAATATGGTAGGTTTTGTGATTAGTAAGTACTCAGAGCACTGGTGGTTGGGATGTGTACTTGGTGTGAATGAGGGCACAAAAGAGGTAAAAGTGAGCTTCCTGGAGCGGGATGGTCCATCTCCATCATACAAGTACCCTCAATCACCAGATATACTGTTGGTTCATAAATCTGATGTTTTGTTAAAAGTTGACCCGAAAACAGCTACTGGAAGAGTATATAATTTAACAGTGACTGAGACAAAGAAGGCAAATCACGCACTGGCATACAAGTGTGGCAAAATTTAAAAGAAAGAAAAAAAGCAGGTTACATATAGAAGATAAAATAATTTTGTAAGTGTAAATATGCACACAGAACCTTATTCTGAATTATGAAATGAATTACTTTGGGACAGTTTCAAATTACTTAGATGTTTATTTTCATTCTTTAACATTCACAATGTTTAAAAGAACAAGTATGACATTTTACACAAACCACATAAAGAATACCCTTCCAGTCATGGGTGGAACCGGTAAGTACATCTGGCACATTTCAGTTGCATTGTTCTGAGTTATTATTTTTTTTATAGTGATCCCATTATGAAACTTTCAGGATATGTAGAAAAATAATGTTTGTTAAACATATATTTTTTTCAAATTTTTTAAAACATGTTTTTTAATATTTCAATTTTAAAATTTTAAAATTGACATTGATTTTTTTAATAGTGTCATGTTGCATATCAAATGAAAACTCAATTCAAGATCTTCAAAAAGGAGCCATAATTCATGACCCTAGCTCTACTAGAACCCGAGTAATTGGCAAGTTTGCTCAGATGATGAAATTTCATGGTCTTTTTGAAATTTCAAAAATCAATAACTCAAAAACGGATGCATTAAAATTTCTGAAAAAAATCATGTTTGTTTATATTGATGAATACTACAATTATACCAAGTTTCATAAAAATAAAAAAATCTTGGGTTATGAGCCTTGTTGATTTGACATGGAATAATGAATGACCCATGTAAGTTTTGTGATTATATTCAACTGCCTAATTCACGACAGTATAGCTGTCCATCTGTTTCAGCGTTACCTAATTAATTTTATGCAGTCACATTTTTCCTAAAAATCTGAAAAGATATTTTATTTTTCGAATGGAGCAGCCTTCACAATACAAAAACAAGTCAAACTTCCTCAGCTTGTGCTGCCACGAGACTGACTTTAATATAAAAGCAGAATGAAATTTTTTTGCAGCAGCACATGGCAAAAATGCATGTGATGGGATAGGGGGTACTGTGAAGCGATTAGCTGCGAAGGCAAGTTTACAACTTCTTTATAATAATCAAATTGTGACCCCACGCCAACTCTTTGAATGGGCCCCTGCTAATATTGCCTACATTCACTTTCGGTTTGCAACAACAGAAAATTACAAAGAGGAGGAAATTATCCTTAAAAGTAGAATAGCTTCTGCTAAGACAGTAAGTGGTACTCTGAAACTCCATTTCTGAAAGGGGTCCGGGTTTGAATCCCGGTGAGGCATGGATGTTGTGTTTGTCTTACGGTACTGGCTCTCTCCCTTCCCTGGAACCAGTGACCCTAAATTAGAGACGGGCGACTGCTTATAGCCCATTGAGTTGCTCACGGTGGTCGTTAAACCTCCAATAAAAAAAACCCAAAAAATTCCGTTGTTTCATTCCTGCAGAAAAACACAAATTACTAGTCAAAACTTGCTCCCTTTTTGAGCATTTTAAAGAAGAGATATGTGCAACAGATGAAGGGGAAGAGAACATTATGTTTGAAAATATGGTAGGTTTTGTGATTAGTAAGTACTCAGAGCACTGGTGGTTGGGATGTGTACTTGGTGTGAATGAGGACACAGAGGAGGTAAAAGTGAGCTTCCTGGAGCCGCATGGTCCATCTCCATCATACAAGTATCCTCAATCACCGAATATACTGTTCATAAATCTGATGTTTTGTTAAAAGTTGACCAGAAAACAGCTACTGGAAGAGTATATAATTTAACAATGACTGAGACAAAGAAGGCAAATCAAGCACTGGCATACAAGTGTGGCAACATTTAAAAGAAAGAAAAAAAGCAGGATATATATAGAAGATAAAATAAATTTGTAAGTGTAAATATGCACACAGAACCTTATACTGAATTATGAAATGAATTACTTTGGGACACAGTTTCAAATTACTTAATGTTTATTTTCATTCTTTAACATTCACAATGTTTATAAGAACAAGTATAACATTTTACACAAACCATATAAAGAATACCTTTCCAGTCATGGTAAGTACAGCTGGCACATTTCAGTTGCATTGTTCTACGTTATTATTTTTTTTATAGTGATCCCATAGCGATCCCATTATGAAACCTTCAGGATATGTAGAAAAATGTCTGTTAAACATATATTTTTTTCAGATATTTTAAAAAACACATTTTTTAATATTTCAATTTTAAAATTTTAAAATTGATGTTAATTTTTTAATGGTGTCATGTGGCATATCAAATGAAAGCCCAATTCAAGATCTTTATTTAAAATGAGCCATAATTCATGACCCTAGCTCTACTAGAACCCGAGTAATTGGTAGTTAAAGTTTGCTCAGATGATGAAATTTCAGGGTTTTTTTTTGAAATTTCAAAAATCAATAATTCAAAAATGGATGCATTAAAAATTCTGAAAAAAATCATGTTTATTTATATTGATGAATACTACAATTATACCAAGTTTCATAAAAATAAAAAAAAATGTTGGGTTGTGAGCCTTGTTGATTTGACATGGAATGACCCTACTTCAGCCTTTGTCTGCTGTTTCTTGGGCTGGTTTTATTTTACTTAATTTCACTGCTGGATTTGTTGATGTCTTGTGCATGTGATATTAAGCAATTAGTTTAGCATTCTGCATTACAATGTGCACAAAAAGTGCTGGGAGTGAGAAATTGTGCATCACTGAAAAGAAATGTTATGATTCCAATATTTTTTTCTCTTTACCTGCAGAACACTTCACTGTGTGCAGCATACCTTCCCTTGATCATATTGAAAGCATGCCATCTTTTTCATAGATAGAACAACTAGATTACAACAAACCCCAAAACAGGTGTTTTGGTATACAGTGTTCCGCACAATACTAGGAGAGACGTGGTTTATGCATGCCCTGCACATTTTTCCACATCAGTCCGGGACTTCCTGAATGCGGCGTATCTCGGCAGGTGGATTGTGTGGGGTGAACCAGTAGCTTAACCTCCACACTCTCCGGATCTGAATTCAGTGGACTTCTTCTGGGGACACCTGAAAACACTGGTGTCACGAGGATCGTTATTGCTGAGGACCAGATCAACACCACACCAGAAGTCTACGGGAGAGTGCAACAGTCCATCTGTCGGTGTGGGCTGTGCAATGACACCCTCAGGCGCCACTTCGAGCACCCCTTCGAGTCCTGCTCTGTCTCTACGTTCACCAACGCAAGTGTGCAACCCATAATTTAGGTATATTGTGTTTTTTTCCACTGTTGGAGGATCAACGTGGACATGGAACTTAACGTTTTTCGGCCACTAGGAGTGGAGTGCCACCTTACGTTCCATTGAAAAAGTTATTTGTCTTTATGTGTACTATCACCCCTCTTTGTCGAACAAATTTGGGAACACCCTGTATATAACATGATAAACACATGTTTTCAACTATTTGATTAAAATTCTTTGCTTTTTTATAATCCTAAAAATTCTTCAGATATTTTGGTTTTTCATTGCAGAATCCATTTAATTTACACACATATTTTAAATAATCATTAATCAGTATTTATACACTAATTTTAACTACTGATTCTAAATTATATCACTTTTTTGTTATTGAAGTTTTTAAAATTAATTTCTTTTTGAAGAGAATTAAAAAAAAAAAAAAATCAGAAAAGGCAGTACCACAATTAAGGCATTGTAAGACAGCAATGCACAATACATGTTTAAATCACTAGGCGGCATGTAAACACCTTCAATTTCATCTACACTGTTGGTCACCCAAAATGCAACACCAAGAGAAGGAAGCATCCGATTGGCCTGAAATTCGCAGCAAGCGTCGCCCGCGATGGGATATTCAAACGATTAGCATTGCAAGGCATATGCAAATCATGTGCGCCTGACACGCCACCGAGAAGCACTATAAGAAGGGTGCACAGAAGGCGGGGTGTAAGTAGTGGAAGTGTGTTGTGCTGCCAGACCTGTGTGTGGGAAGCTTCTTTGTTTGATGTTCCTGGTCCACGTTAAATGTCTGTATTAAAATCATGAGAGATACAGAAAGTTTGGAATTCATTCATAATTTCAAGAAAGAAAAATCCAATATGTTACTGAATTTTGGCTCATACCACTCAAAAGTAGTGAAAATTAACACACCAAGAAATTTAGTACATACATATCACTAAGCTGTTCTCTGAGATTCATAGGTTAGCTCCAAAAAGAAATACAAACTACCAGATAATTTTTACTTACTGTCGCCATATCAAACTTCTCCAGTTACTGCTATCCAGAAGATCTTGTGTATGGCATGGCATCACACACCATACACAAGATTTTCTTTACTTCATGCTCATAATCTTTTTCTCATGCAGACACTCCTGAATCTGATCCTCCCATTTCTTCCTTGGCCTTCCTCTGCCTTTTCTTCCTGCCACTTGGGCTAAAAAAGATTTTCCTAGTAAGCATCTCATCACTCATTATTTCAACATGGCCAAACCACCGAAGCATCCACCTTGCTAACAACAGTTTGCTTCACATCACACAACTGCAACACATCTTCATTCCTTACACAGTCAGAACATTCCTCACACAATCAGAACACAAGTGCAGTTCTCCAGCTCACAAATGACTTCCTATGTTTCTTCTGTAGTACCCAGGTTTCACTGCCATACATCAGAGTAGGAACAATTACTTTCATACACAGCCATGCAGAAATCTCTTGAGAACCCATGATTTCTGGGAAAACCTCCCAGAGCAGCCATTACTTTCAATGAAGAATTCACTTGCCTACGAATTTCACAATCCAATTTGTTCTCTCTGTCAAATCCAATTGTTCTCTCTGTCACTGTGCTATTTTGACTTACATTACATTCAGTGCTGCCAGCTCCTCTCTTGAAAACCATAACTTTGGTTTTTCCCTTATTTATACCCAGTTTGAATTTCATGCAAACTTCGTACATCCCTGGACAACATACGCTTCAACTCACTTTTGCTCTCTGCCAACAGGACAGTGATTTAGTAACTAGAAAGAAACTAATAGGACAGAAATTTAGTAACTAGAGCTAAATTACTTTCATCAGATAAAAATCAAGTAGAAGCAATGACAAAAATGGCAATAAAGTTTAATAGACTATGATTTCCCCGACAAAAAAACTGTCATTAACATTGTGCAAAATGTCAGACAAAAACAATCTAAAAAGAATAATGAAAAGTTTGAAAAACTGATAAAATAATTAAGTATATACCAATGGCCAATTATGGAAAATTAAATACCAAAATTAATAAGCATTTAATAAAGGATAACAAAAATAGCCACTGCAGCAGAAAACAAAGTAGTATATTTAGCTAATAAGGAAACATACAGAAATACAACAGACAAGATGGAAAGAAAAAATGTATATCAAATTCCACTTAATCTTAACAGCAATTATATTGGACAAACATCTCGAAAATTGGAAATCAGAATTAAGGAACATCAAATGGCTATTAATAACGAAGATCAAAATAGTGTATTAGCAAATCATATGCAATTATGCTAATATGAACCTTTATGGGAAAAAAATTAAAATATTGGACTATGAATATCATAAAAACAAGAGGTAAAGAAAGTTATTACATCAAAAAAAAAATACTGTGACATCAATGAGCCTTTAAAACTAATAAGTGGTGTTTTATAAACAACTTAATTACAACAAGAACAGAATTACAAAATACACAATGAAAACATTTGTTTCATAACTGGCAACAGTAGGGGAACCTGGCAGCAATTTTTAAATTCTTCAGGAGTAAACAAAACTTTTGATAATCCTTCTACATATTGAGAACAGGCCTTGACTAAAATCAAGAGGCCAGAAATGTCTAAAAAAACCAAAGGAACTCAGAGGAAAAGAAGATAAAATTCTTCAACTGGAACTAGACTCATTTACTGCTTGAACTTCGTACTCTATCCACCCTCAAGGAAGGAGGGTCCAGACGCGAGTACCCCTCCCCGGCTATGCTTCTGTTCAAGAGAGCATTAAAATTCGTTTTTACTAAGAAATGCAATTCAGAAACTCTTCACTAAATCCCATTTATTTGGATTTCTCACCTGAAATCTGGCAGTTTTTGTACCTCCAATTCATATTGCAGTTCTGGTAATTAATTTCTGATTCAGTTGATAGCGGATGATGAATGCCATAGAATGGTCGAAAGCCTCTGCTTAATGAATTTTATTATTATATCAGGGCAAAATTATTTACCTACCCAGGCAGTAAAAGCTGAATGCCCAGGAAAATTTATTTTGTAAAATCAGAACCCTCATTAAGTTAAAAAATGTGAACTTTTTTGCATGTTTTGCATTTCCGTTTTAAGAGTCCGTATGCAAAATGTTCCATTCACAATAGCATGTACCTCAAGTTTTAAGATGACGATGCTGAAATTGGTACGAAATGATATGATGGTACAATTGGAATTTGAGAAATTTAGTGATTCAATGAAGTTTTTGCCCTTTGTCACACCAGAGGTTAGTTCAATCAGAGGCATGCATCCTGTCACAGACTGTAAATAACATTTGGAGCAAAACTACATATGATTCCAATTTATTGACCTAGAAAATTTAATTAAAGAAGTGATATTCTTCTGTCCTGTCCTGTCCTGTCCTTGGTACTCCGTAACAATAATAAAACTTCCGGTGATTAGCAGTGAAATGAAACATGACATGTGTCCACTGTCTTTTCTTGTAGTAGGAAATTCTATTCCACACTTTTTTCATTTTTCAACTTAGTTGCCTGGTCTGGGCAACTAGATTTTTTTTCACCTGCCCAGGCCAATAATTTACATGCCCTGGGTATCTCGGGCATTGTATTTTTCAAGCCCTGTATATGTAATTGTGTGTGTTCTCATGTAATTCCATGGTTATTGTTGTATTGTTTCATGAAGCTTGCTGTTTTCAACCATTTTAGCTAGTTGTGATAAAAGGCAAAGAATGTATGGATAGATACTAAAGCTTCTTTTGATGCTAGATTTTAATCAAAGGGGGTGTTGCTACGAATTTTTTTTTCTTTTTCATAATTTGTAAATATTGCAATGAAATTCCAATTCCCAAAGCCAGGAATTGAAAAATCTCTTAAAATGTTAAGAGCCTGACTTTAATACTTAGAAGCGAGAAAAATCAGTGCAATGTCATTTTTAAAATTTTTTATTAATACTAATAAAATAATACTAAGTGGGTTAATGTAAAATTTATTCATGCTTTATACACCGTGTTTGTGTCCATGAACATGCCTCACAGCATTTGTTTTAAAATACCAATGATCAACAGCTCTATCAAGCTTAAAGTTCTTTAGATCAGGCCCATTCAAATTAATCATCAATAAATTTTGCAAACTGTCTACTTCCATTCTGTTTCTTAATTTATTTTTTTATCAGGTTCATGTGAGAAAATCTTCTTTCACATGAAGCTGTGGAAACTGGTATAACAGCTACTATCTTAATAAGAAAACTTAAATGTGGAAATCTGTCTTTCATGGCTTAAGTTTTTTTTAATAATTGTTCAACATTAAAATTTTTCCCAAGTGTTTTTAAAAAGATCAAACCACTCTGTTAAAAGATCAAGAAACTCTTCTTCTGTCTTACCTTTATTATTTAGAAATTGTCTATAATGTAAGCCTAACATTTTTATTTCACTTTCTCCATAATTAAATAAATCTGTACCATCCGGCCATTGAAATGTGTCAAATACTGCAACAGCATCAGTAATCATTGGTGAATTTTCTAAGAATCTCTTTTAAAAACTGGATACCATCATTCAGGACATTTTGCTGGTCATTTTCAAAAGCATTTGTATTAATTTTTGTAAGATGTATCTAGCTTCCCATCTAAAGTTGTGTTAGATACAACTAAATTTTCCATCTCACTGCATGTGCTCTTTAAAGTCTAGATTAAACTGTGTTTTCTTAACATGCAAATTAATTGAGGTAGAAGTTTTTTTTTTTTTGAAACAGAAGAGATAGTGAATTAAATATCCTTAAAAAATCCAACAGAAAGTGCACAAATTTCACAAAACGAAACGATTTCAAATCCTTCAATAAACCCTTGACAGTTGCAGCCTCTTCTCCAGAACTATTTGATATATCTTCTAAATGTAAAACAACACTAGTGTAATTTTTAATCAAAGCAGTCAGAGCATTTATTTTACTTGCTACTCATCTAACATTATGAAGATGTTGAAATTTTAAAATTTCAGTTTGCAAAGCTTCTACCACTTTTTTAAGCTGTTTTAATCTTTTAGGTGAATTCTGATAAAACTTATAAAGTTGTTTTAGTACACTGTCAATTTTTGAAAGGTATTTTGTATCTTTAATTGAACTTAGTATAGCCAAATTCAGTCTGTGAGCAACACAATGAATTGAAATTAAGTGTTCCATACCTGTTATAGTCCCTAATTTTGTTACCAAGCCATTTTCTTTTCCCACCATTGCTGCTGCTCCATCTGTTCCAATGCCAATGAGTGGAGAATTGGGCTCTAGAAGCATTTCTAGACCAGCTTTTTGTAGCATATGCTTCAAAGCATGCAAATATTGGGTGTACAAATAAGTTTACATCATTTGCAAATAGATAGCGTAACTAGCACAGATTTCATGTAATTGCGAAGAACAACACGTGTGTAAGAAAGTCCTTGCAACAAGCTTTGATAATTAGTCGTTGCAGTGTGAACATAATTGTTTGTCAGTGCATTGTAAATGTCGAATTTCCTGCCAAAAACAAAACAGCATGTGCAAAAAGTTTTGCTGCATTACTTCTTTTTAAAGAAAACCGCTGCCGAAAGTCATCATTTGCTTGTGGAAGCTTATGGTGAACATGCTCTAACTGAAAGCACGTGTGGACAGTGGTTCCGACAGTTCAAAGGGAATGGTTTCAACGTGAAAGACAAAGAATCTGAAGGTGCACCAAAAAAATTTGAAGATGCTGCTTTGGAAGCATTACTGGATGAAGATCCGTGCTAAACAAAAACAGAGTTAGCAATGGCATTACATGTTACCCAACAATGCATTTCTCAACATCTACATGCAATGGGTATGGTTGAAAAGCAAGGAAATTGGGTCCACATGATTTGAGAGGATATGTGAATTGCTCCATATGTGAATGTGAATTGCTCCTGCAAAGACACAGAAGAAAATCATTTCTGCATCAAATTGTTACGGGAGATGAAAAATGGATTCATTACGATACTCCGAAATGACCAAAAGCATGGGCGAGTCCAGGTACACCAGGTCCATCAATGCCAAAGCAGAATATTCATGGCAGCAAGGTTATGCTGTGTATCTGGTGGGATCAGAAAGGTGTGGTGTACTATGAGCTGCTGCAACCATGCCAGAGCATCAACACTGAACGTTATCAACAACTAATAAATTTGAGCCGTGCATTGAGAGCGAAACATCTGGAATATGCGAAAAGACATGACAAAGTTCTCCAGCATGGCAACGCCAGACCTCATGTCGCGATATGGGTCAAGGAAACTGTAGAAGCACTTGACTGGTATGTGTTACCCCACCCGCTGTATTCACCAGACATCACACCATCAGATTTCCATTTGTTTCGATCCCTGCAGAGCACCCTTTCTGGAGAGCAGTTCCATTCTTATGAGGAGATTCAAAATTGGCTTGATAACTGGATTGCATCCAAACAACCGGACTTCTTCTATCCCGGAATCCATTTATTGCCTGAAAAGTGGGTGGGGAGGTTGTATGTTGCAAAGGTAAATGTTTTGAATAAAATAATCGTTATCTGTCTACAACAAACTATTACCTTTTTCGACCGAAAAATGATGTAAACTTATTTGTACACCCAATAAGATTCACTTGTACCACTTTCAAGGGGAATTATGCCTAAGAAACTTTCTTTAATCACATTATCTTTTAGGTATCGTGCATAAACAAGTTGCTCTTCATCAGATTTGTCAGTTGAACCATCTAATAAAATGCTTAGGAACCTACTCTGCTTCAATTCTACTTAATAAATCTTCCTCAGTTGTACGTGCTATGTGATAATTTATTTCCTTACAAGAGTTATTGTTACCATATTCCCGAAGAACCTCAAGCCCACAATTTCTGATTAGAGTTAATATGTCTTTTATATCTGTAAATGGCCTATTATTTTTGGACAGGTGTAATATGCAGCATTAAAAACCTTTCAATTTTCAAATGATTGAACATCTTTTTCATCCATTTTTTTCACACATTTTGCTAGAGCAGTGTTGGGTTCAATTTCAGCTTTCAAAGCAGCAACACATTTTAAATGTTGCTGTGAAATTCCATGTTTCTTAAAAGTCTCTAATTTAAATGGTGCCGTAAAACCACGAACTAGTTTAGAAGATTGATCATTAAGATTGGGACATTTTGTGCATATGGAACAGTTGGCTATTCCATTATCTTCATTATATTCTATCCAAGGAAGCTCCTTTATCCATGCATTTTGGAACTGTCTCTGTTTTCCACGTGGCTGCGAACTAATGCTTGCTTTGTTTATCTGAGCAGGTGATCTTATGGTGTCAAAATTATAAAAATCATCAGCAGCTGCTCCGCTTTCCATGTCGTCATTATCCTTTGACGATGTTTTAAAACAGTCAACCGAACGCATTTCATTTTGGGCAAAATAGGATCGGTAAAAGTCGAACGCTTCATAATGGTGCCTTTCCTCCTCCCTCGTGAAGGCGCTCAGCGTCTACAGAGGGAAAAACGAGTCTCTTATCCTTTGCGGTGGCCGCCACCAGTAACTGACATCACAAATCCACACTAGGAACGTTGCACGCCGACGTTGTAGCGTAAAGAGGCAGGCGGTGACCACGAGCGAGGCAAACGATAATTACTCTCATTGGCCTCGCCATGAGCCGCCATTTAAAGGGTCCGGACCGTCCGGTCTGTTTAATTATTATTTTTTTGTTTTATCTCTATTTACGTGTCGGTATATTATCGACAACAGTAAGCTGGAGCTTTTATCGTGGCGATTATTTTTAATTTAAAAGAAAAACAGTGAGCTGAAGTTATGGTCGCCAGCTCCGATTTTTTAGTCGCCATAGGGACCTGGCGCCCTTTATTTTTCAAACCCTGCCCGAAGCAATCTGCCAGGGCAAGAGGCTACTAGATTTATTGCTTTGAAAATTTACATCAATATGACTGATAGTTTATCGAGGGTACTATTATATTTAAAAACATATTGCGACAACATAGTATTTTAGAAATGCCAGTTCAAGAAATACTTGCTCTGCATTCAGTGAATCATGGTAATCGACAACATTTAATAACATGAAAATGTGACGCCACCCAAATGAGTAGTTGTTCATAATGTATCGAAAAGATAAAAGACTTTGTCTTGAGCTGAAATATCCATTGAACGATGTGACTTTCGCTGTTTGTGGTGAAAAATTTTGGACTATGTTGCAAACATAACTAACTGTACCAAACTTTGTATAACTTTTCAAGTACTACCATTCACAAGTAGAAAGGAGTTTTTCAAAAATCTTTTAAAACAAAAAGATCAATGCCCACGGGCAAATAAACAGAAAAAAAAATTAATATATTCTTACACAGTATTCAAAACATTCAAACATTCAACATTTATAACCTGTCATTTGTAAATAAATTCAGTCCCAGACTTCTTTGCTGTAATTACTCTCTAAACCATGAAGAACATCCCCAGCATGCTCATTTATTTGAGAACCGGCCTTTGTGCATTCCAACCTTCGGTCTTCATATGGCGGCCGTAGCTGGTGATGCATTGCTCGACTTGGCACTTGTTGGAGAGACCAGCGTCATTGGGGACACGCCGTGGCAGACTTTTCAGGTCGTCACCGATCTCAGCTTTACTTCTCTTGATAAGTCCTCAACCCCTGCTTCCGTGTACCAGCAGCACTTCGCTGAGCACCTTTCCCTCAATTCTGATTATGTTCCAGTTTTCACTGACGGATCTAAGATGGGTGATATCGGATCTGCCGCCGTCTGCGTAGATGATGTTTCTGTTGCTCGGATCCCAGCTGAGGCCACAGTATTTTCGGCGGAGATGCAGGCTGTGTATCTCGCTCTTCTCCATGTTCAGTCAAGTTCTCTACATCGTGCTATGGTCTATACGGATTCCTTAAGTGTCTTGCAGTCTTCGTCATCTGCGGATTGCAGTGACCATCTTTTTCTCTTGGACGTGAGACGGTTTCTAGGTTCACTTTTGCTGGATTCCTGGACATGTTGGAATCTCGGGTAATGAGTGTGCTGATGCGGCTGCTAGATATGCTTCCTCTTTGGTTGTCACACCCTTGCCACTGTTTCACCGGGATTTCCGCTTTCCTGTTCAGGATCATATCAAGCAAACGTGGCAGGGTCTGTGGGACCAACAGGTGGAAAATAAACTGCATCGTATTAAACCTATTCTTGAAATCTGGAAGTCATCATATTGCCGGAACCGTAGGAAGTTGTGCTCGCACATCTCCGCAGTGGACATTGTCGTGTGGCGACACTGCACCGATGTGTGAGACGTGCAATTGCCGACTCACTGTCACTCATCTTCTGTGTTCCTTTTCATGCTGTTCATTTTCACTTCTTTCATTCTCATTTATTGAACGACTACGCTGCAGCGGCTCCTAGATGACCTCTGCGATACATTTGCTATCTTTTCACTTTTACAGCAAATTGACTTTTTTAAGCGTATCTAGTTTTTACACTTTTCTTCATTCTCATTTTTCACTTTTACCGAATCAGCCTGATTTTAAGCATTATACCACATTTTTAACACTGTTTGTTTGGATGTCTTGTGTCTAGCGCTCATTAGCCACACATGGCCCTTGCGCCATAAAAATTCACCAACCAGCCAACCGAACCCTGAAGAACAAACAAAACAAATCCGACCACTTGGGCCAAAGGTCAACATCAGCACTCCTCCAAGTGGAGAATAATGGACGTGATCCCCCATTCTTTGCGAGGCTTTACTAATGAAAAGGGTTCATTGAGCAACCTGGGGGGGGGGGTGCAGAGAAGGCAAATTATATGTGTGAAAGGCCACAGGACATCCATCAGTTTTATGACTAACAGACAAATTAAGCAATATTAGGGGTTCAGAGCAAGACATTAGCTGATCATGAATGTCGTAGTTTCCCATGTTAGTCCCTCAAGCTGTTTCATCCACTTTAGAATAACCAATGAAAACAGAGTTTCTCGTAGCTGGAAAACAGAGTTTCTTGTATGCCTTGAAAATGATAACTGAGATCCACCTGATCTTGGAAGTCAGCTAATTAGGCTAGCTTTCACCCATGAGTGTTTGCTATAGACTTGAGGCAGGAATTTCAACAGCTCCTTGCTGATGGCAATCAAATGGCAATGCTGAAATTAAACATAGTGCTGGAGCAGCAGAGTGGGAGGTTTAAGAGAACACTGGAGATGTAATTCACTATGGCATGGAGGGGGAGAGGGCACTGCAGCCACAGCCCCCTGTCATGAGCTGCCACTGATGTGGGATATTCAACTGGATTATAAATTACATAAACAATCTTGACATAGGAAGTGGTGGGTGAGTGTTGGGTTCATCTTTCTTTTCTGTTACCTTTTTTGGGTATCAGTTTGTAAGCTTTGGATATATGTAATTAAGGTTTTATGCAACGTAAATTATAGAAAATTGAAAAGTTAACCATAAAAATAAAGAAGGGTTTTTAATGGGAGGGAGTGCTTGAGAAGCTATTATTGTGCTATACAAACTTTATTAGTTTATGCTACAAGTGAAATTGAAGGTGCAGCAGAGTGAATTTAACTTAATTAGAAATTTGGTTTGAACTGGAAAACCATATGCGTGCATTTTTGACTAATGAAGTATTAAAAAGTTATGCTGCAGCTGTAGGTACATACACCAGAGCTGAGCCCGAAGCAGAGCCCGGGCCAGAATCTGGCTCGGGCGGGCTTGGGCTCTTAGAGAGAGAGCGAGAGCGAGATAATTTTTATTATAAATATTAATATAAAATTATTGATTTTATATGATTTAGCAAACGAGACACTTTATAGTTGGTAAAGAGAATTCTTCGGCAACAGGTTCTGGTTAGGGAGCGAGCATTCAAGATGGATATTTATTCCGGGCTTGGGTAGAAAATGCCATAGGGTGTGCATTAGTGTGTTTCTGTAGAGAAGAAAAAGCTTTTTCAAGAACTATAGATATTGGATAGTTGTTAGCATGCCGACAATAATTTACCCCCTGCCTCCACGCAGTAGCTCCCTGCTAATTCTATTTAGCAACATACATATTGCAGCGCATTATGGCACAATAATATTAGCATTATTTGAGCAACATACAATTGCAGCACCGCCCGAACATTTTGAATACCTGACCGCCGGAAGTACTTTAGGTGGAAACGAACGGTCAAAGAAAATCGTACAGTTACACTGTAAAAATAAAGGTCCCTTATCCACTCCCCATTTGAGAAATACATTGCAGGGATCACATTCCTCCTAAAATTCCTAATATTTTGTGACCCTCCTTAAATTCCTAAAATTATACCTAAAATTTGCTATTCATCCTAAAATTTTCGTAAGCTTATTTATTAAAAACACAACCGTTATTAACGCCAATAAATTTACCATTACGGTAAGGTAAAAAGACCTGTTATTGTAGAAACACAGCCTATATGCTGTGCTGCTGAAGGAGGGAAAAATGACGCCATCGAGATGCACTTGCTTCGGGGTGGGCGCTCCACTTTTTGCCTTCGGACAGTTTTCAAGAGTAACAAGAGATCTAAGGGAAAAGGGGAGGGGTCATTTTCACCCCTGGTTTGCGCTTTGCAGACGAACTCCGTGGCACGCAGAAGATCGTACTTTATTTTTGTACATGCCTTGTGGAACCTCCTCTTTCTGCTGATGTTTTGTTATTGTAAACCGTAGGTGGGTGGAAGCAAAGAGGAAACATGTGGTCTCCTTCCGTAACCTCCGGTAATGACGATGGGATGGTAGCTGAGTGTTATCGTGGCAGGCAGTAGAGCACGTGATCATTGACCTTTGATCGTGCGTCGGCGACAGCAACCTTCGATGCGCAATATATCTCGGCTCCGACTCGCTTTGACTGAACTTGCGTGAGATGCGTATGATAGTTTCTGGTTTTGCGTCTTTTATGGTGTTCTCTGTGCTGTGTGCAGGTTCAGTTCTCTAGTGGTGACCTGCTTTTTTTTTTTTTTTCCGTCTTCTGACATCCTCGCAGCCAAATTTCGGGAAGTTGTCTGGTTTTGCAATATTGGAACGTGTTTTTGTACTTCCCTTTCATTTTCTGATTAGTAATACAAGTGTTTAAGATGCCTAAATCCAAAACGAAACTTCAAGATGCGTGGTTCGCCAAAGAATTGGACGGAGTGAAGTTGAAAGAATGGTGTTCTTCAAGTGAAACAATATTTTCTGCTAAGTGTATATTGTGTTCAGAAATTTTCAACATTTCTAATAGTGGCTTTTCACAAGTAAAAGCGCATCATAAAGGAAAAAAAAACATTTGCAGAAATTTCAAAGTAAATTTCGAAATAAGTCCATCCTGATGAAAGCCTTTGGAGGACGGGATCTTCAGCCCAAAACAAATATTAGTGAAGTACAGAGTCATGATTTACAGTTGGCTAAAGCCGAAGCATTATGGGCCATGAAAGTTGCTAAGGACAAATATGTCTTTTGTTTCATGCACTGAAACAGTTGAACTTTTCAAAGAAATGTTTCCTGATTCTGCTATTGCAGCCAAAATGCAACTTAAAGAAAAAAAGTTGCTTATGTGATATCACATGGATTGTCAAAATATTTTGAAGAGGATTTGAAAAAAGACATTGCATCTAGTAGCCCAGGAAAGGTTACTATAGCATTTGATGAAACTACAAATACACAAGTGAAATGGCAGTTGGATGTGTATCTCAGGTACTGGTCTTCAGAAATAAATTCAGTTTCTTGCCAATACCTAACAAGCGTTTTTCTGGGTCATATAACAGCAGATATTTTGCTAAAAGAAATTCTTGATGTGTTATCATCCTTCAATATTTCGTTGAACAGAATTATTTGTGTATCCATGGACAGCCCAAATGTAAATAAGTGCTTTTTACGCAAATTCAATGATGTTGTAAAACAAGAAACAGGCCAGAAATCTTTGGAACTAGGTTTTTGCAACCTGCATGTTGTTAGTAATGCATTTAAAATTTTTTTGACAAGCTTAAATATAGATTTTGACGAATTTGCTACTGATATGCATTACTTTTTAAAGAGTAGTGCTGCAAGACGAGAGGATTATAAATCTGTCCAGGATATAACATTGGTCACAGCCAAATTTCTTTTGCGTCATGTCACCAACAGATGGTTAACCGTTGGTTCTGTAGCCCAGAGGCTCTTGGATCAATGGCTAAATATTACAGAATATTTTTTAAACTTCTTGCCATCTCAAATTTTTTTTGAAAAACAACTACGCAATTCGGCAAGGTATAAAAGAATTCACTGTTTCCTGAAAATGAGCTAACTCCTTGCTATTTAGCATTAATTTCATTTTCACACCAAAATTTTGAAAAGTTTTCATTATGTTATCAGAGTGAAGAAGCAAAAATACACCAATTATATTCTGATTTGAATACTTTAATGAGGAATGTTATGGCTCAGTTTATCCAAGATGATGTTATTGCAGGGAAATTTGGAGAAGACCTAAAGAATGTAGATTTTGAAAACAAAAATTCATGGAAAAAACTAGGGGAGTTAGAAGTTGGTATGAAGACAAAAATCTCCTCAGGAATGTTCAGGAGACCAGGCAGAAATTATTTCTCTTAGATGTAAGATCATCACTAATTGCAACCACAAAATATTTAAAGTCAAATTTGCCATTCTGCAATCAAAAGCTAAGAGACATAGAAGTTTTAAAGGGAAAAGAACCAAAGAAAGAGTCAACTCAACTTTTAGTCACTGAAGGACATTCGGAAATAATGATAGAGTAAGAGAAGAGTGGAAACTTTTAAATTGCGATAAGCCAACTCTAGATGAACTAGTGAAATTTTCAGAGGAAGGGCATATTCCAGTGCGGATTGAGCATTACTGGCGTAATATATTTAGTATTAAAGACTCTAGCGGAAAAGAAAAATACTCAAATCTTGCTAAACTCATCAAGTCAATATTAGTTTTACTTCATGGTAATGCTGATGCAGAAAGGGGATTTTTGGTTAACACTACTCTGTTTAGGAAGGACAAGGCTAACTTAAAAGACTCAACTATAACATCATTAAGAATAGTTAAAGGGGCCATTAAACACTATGAATGTGTAAGTAAAGTTCCCATAACAAGAAATTTGTTAAATAGTGTTCGTGATTCACATAAATTTTATAAAGAATATGTTGATAAGCTGAAGGAAGAAGAATCAAAAAAGGTAAAAGAAAGGAAGCAGAAAGAGAAGGAAAATAAGGAAAAGCAGCTGGAGAAAAAAAGAAAAGCTGAGTTTGATGACAAAATAAAAGGAAATGATGCAGAAATAAATAGGCTTAAAAGATAAAGAAGCCTCCCTAGCAGTAATTCAAGAGGGAACAGAAAGAATGAGAAAAGCTGTAGAAAAACAAAATACTGTTGAAATAGCAGTTGCCTCTAACTTGATCATACAAGGTTCAGCTGAAATAAAGAAAACTGAAAGTAAATTAGTTGTGGTGGAAGCAGAAAAAGATAGGCTAATCAGGAAAAGGTTAAAACAATAATATGAAAAAAGTAATTCAGTGAACAATTGTACATAGTTCTTGGTTTTCAATTACCTTTTTAGGATATTATAATTTAATGTGAAACCTGAAAACTTTACTGTGAAAATCGTGAATTGCTTCTGGTTCAACAGCATATTAATGTTCAAAGTGAAACTTGAATGTGGTAAATATACTTGAATATGATAATAACACTTGAAAAGATAAGAACTGAACATTAGAAGTAAATCATACTTAAACTTTAGACATTAGACGTTATGCAAAACATTTGGGTGTAAACTTCGACCATATATACTAATGGACTGCGCATTGGCAATAGCTGCATCAAAGCCGCCATGGCTCAAACATTGGGCACGTCATCATCAGACTCCAAATTTCGTGTAAAAATGCTGTTGTTATGATTACTAATTTACGCTGCAGAACTTCAGTGTTTTCGGTGTATTATGTCAATGCGCCTCATATATAATGAAAAATCTTCAGGTAAGTTTACTTATGAGCTATATACATGCATGATCGGGTTGTTTACATTTTGTGATTTATAATGTGATGAACATTTGCGAAGAATTTGGAACATGCATTCCATTTTTTTTTTCTTAAGTTACTATATTTTTATATCAATAGCTGCAAGTTTCTGGTTAAGTAATTGAACTTTATTGACTTAGGTATTTAATTCGTTTCTTACCCATGAAAAATCATAGAACTTTCTTTACTATATCGCTCAGAGCAACCATAAGCACAGCAGGTGTAACCCATCTTTTTGACTGTTGTCATGTGATTTTATGTTGGAGCCAGAAATTTTGATGTCGTGCGCAGTCTATCAGTATGTATGGTTGAAGGGTGTGAAGCAAACTCTTTACAATGTATACAAAGTTGTTTTACTAGATGTATAGAAATATACATCTAGTTTTTATTGAAATACACTCCTAAAATTTTCCTAAAATTTTTCTAAAAAGTCCTAAAATTCCTACCTAAAATTTTCCAGAAGTATGCTATGATCCCTGACATTGGTTAATTGCAGGAGGAGGAGAGAGTGGAAGTGTGGAAAAGGAGATGTTTTTTTATTAATGGTTGAACAGTTAGCCAGTTTTCGGGCCCGGGCTCTATCTTGAAATATAAAATCCGGGCTCGGGTGGACTTAGGCTGATATACCACAGGCTCGGGCTCCAAAAATTTAGCCCGAACTCAGCTCTAACATACACTAAGTCGAATTTTCAGTGACCATTTTCAAAATCAAAAGGCTTCATTACCAAGGTATATAACCTGGTTGATGCTTATTCACTTAGGACCTCATGCCTGACATAGCTTTCAGAGTATGATACAGAACAAAGGTGAGTGATTTAAAGGACCGAAACAAACGCAACTCTAGTTGTTTATGTGGGTTTATTACAATGTACATGGCGAGAAATTGTATGCAGGTTAGTCATCCTCTGTGCAACTAAGGATGCTCACATATAGGAGTGTCATATATTCATACAGCATTGCAAATGTCATCAAGCTGCTTAATTATTCACGTGCTATTTAGACAATATAAATTTTGAGGTTACTCACCTTTATTCCCTAAATCATTTAGGAGGTTTTCGCCTCTACACATTTCCAACACATATTTTTCTTATTTACATCGTGGTTCCAGGCCGCAACAAAAAAAAAAAAAAAAAAAAATCATTTTCAACTCACACAAACATCACTTCTCCTCCCTCTCTTCCCTATGACCAAATTCAGATTCAAAATAATCCACCACAAATATACGCAATTGAACTCCCTAAAATACTTTAATCTAATTAAAACATCAATCAATAAAAACCTATTTACACATTTCCTAAAACGTCAAAGTTAAAAGCTGTAGCCCAAAATTATTTACAATTGCACATCAGTGCCCAATTAAAATAAACCCGAAAAACTTCAGAAACAAGCATGACAACCAAGCACTTTCAACCACCGCCCTGGCCATTTTCAAGGAGTGGACGCAACAGATGTACCACCCGTCACCATCCACGAAACATAGCGAATGTTCCAGTGCCTGCGCGGCATTGTCTCAATTTTACGTTCTACGCCGTTCAGGCGCAGTGGCGCCATCTATCAGATGACCCATTATTTGTTTCTGAGGGGAGACAGGTTCGTCAGCGTTGGATATAATGGTTGTGTAAAGTTTTTTGGGTTTATTTTAATTTGGCACTGATGTGCAATTGTAAATAATTTTGAGCTACAGCTTTTAACTTTGATGTTTTAGGAAATGTGTAAATAGGTTTTTATTTATTGATGTTTTAATTAGATTAAAGTGTTTTAGGGAGTTCAATTGCGTATATTTGTGGTGGATTATTTTGAATCTGAATTTGGTCATAGGGAAGAGAGGGAGGGGGAGTGATGTTTGTGTGAGTTGAAAATGATTTTTTTTTTAAATAAGAAAAATACGTGTTGGAAATGTGTAGAGGCGAAAACCTCCTAAATGATTTATGGAATAAAGGTGAGTAACCTCAAAATTTATATATAGGAGTGTATTTGTTTGTATCATAAACTTCAGATGCTTTTGCCTTTCAAATATGCAAATCTTATGTCTCTTAAGTGGTGCAGCTATTTTTTATTAATAGGGCAATTTTTTTGGTCTGCCCTGTGTATTTATTTATTTATTTATTTATTTACTTTTTAGGACTTTGGCTACTGTTGCTCCTAAGTATGAAAATGGTGAAGAACAAGTTATGGCTGCTGAATCTCTTTCAGCAGATGAATTTATTGACCAGATTCTATCAAAAATTGACTCTGATGCTAAACGATATGGAAATATCTCAAAAAAAGATGTAGAAACAGTGTTTAACAGAGTAAATAAATCAGGTAACTTTTCCAGTCTTTCTGTTTTTAAAGTGAAGAAATTCTTGGTGTTATTTTTAAAGTTATGCCACAAACTTTTGTAAATTAATTTTCAGTGTTGCCTTAAAACAGGAGTCTGCACCCTGCGGCCCACAGACGCCTTACCAATCACCTTATTTTTTGTTTTAGAATGACATCTATGCTACAAAAACAGCTAAAAATCAGAAGTGGGCTCCACTCAATATAAATATGTAATAAATATGTATTATATACTAATATATAATAAATATATATAATATAAATATAATAAATGTGGGATGTAAGGTCAGGTGATGCGTAACATCACAGCCTCTCCTTGACAAATGTCAACCCCGCCTTCTTGTGGTACATCTTGTTCCCACTAAAGGGGCTCTGACGACCGCCAATAGCGGTATAACTATACCATCAGGATTAGAGGAAATGCTATCCCACACTCACCAACCCGCTTGGCCAGCGTGGTGAGTTATGGCCAAACCCCTCCAAAATGACTCCACAACTTAAATCTTGGCCCTCAGTCTCCAGCAGCTGGAATGTACCTGGCCAAGGCAGCGGCCAGTGCGACATGAAGGCAGAGGGTGCTAAGAATCCCCGGAGGACCGGACTAGGCTGCCATCTGATGCTGACCTTGGCTACATATAACGGACGCTCCCTATCTTCTGATTCAAGGCTTCTTGAATTGGAAGAGGAACTACAAAGGATCAAGTGGGACATTGTCGGGCTAAGTGAGGTAAGGAGAAAAGGAGAAGATCTCATTGAACTGAAAAGTGGACATCTCTTCTACTATCGTGGGACAGATACCGGAAGAACTAGTGGTGTTGGATTTATAATAAACAAGAAACTGAAGGATAAAGTTGTAGAAGTTGAAAGTTCCTCTGACAGAGCTGCACGACTCGTTATCCAACTCTCGAGAAGATACCAGGCTCCGATTATTCAAACTTATGCACCCACCACAAGTCATCCTGAAGAAGAAATTGAAGAATTTTATGAGGAAATTCGTGATCTAAATAATAAAGGTAAGCAGCACTTGAAGATAATTATGGGAGATTTCAATGCAAAAATAGGGCAACGGCAACAGAATGAAACTTCAGTAGGTAAATTCGGTCACAGCAACAGAAACCAGCGTGGAAATACTCTCGTAGAGTTTGCAGAGGCAGAAGGGTTTTTCATCTTGAACTCCTTTTTCAAGAAAAAGCCACACAGGAAATGGACATGGAGACATCCAAATGGGACGACAAGTGAAATTGATTTTATTATGTGTAACAAAAAATTCGTCATAGAAGACTGCAGTGTGCTAAACAAGTTCAACACAGGCAGTGACCATAGATTGGTGAGATGTAAGATGCACCTCAACACTAAACTCGAACGTAGCAAGCTCATAAGACAAACAAAATCTATTGACATAACCAACCTTAAAAAACACCATAATACCTTCAAATTGGAACTGAAGAACAGATTCTCTGCTTTAGAAGGCCTAACATCGGAAGAAGTGGATATTTCTGAAGTTAACAGAAAAGTAACCAAAGCTCTTATGGAAACAGCAACAAAATTAGCTGGGTCTAAGAACAAGTTGCATGTGAACAAATTATCAGGAAAAACCAAAATGTTGATGCAAAAAGAAGAGTGATGAGGACAACTAAAGAAGATGTGACTTCCAAAGTGGAATATATAGAGCTATGCAAGACAGTACGAAAAAAAGTATCACTGAAGACGTAAGGAAATTCAACTGTGAACTAGTAAGGAAAGCAATTGAAAACAACCAAAGCCTAAAGATAGCAAAGGGACATCTCAGTAAGGGAAAAAAACAGATTATGGCACTGAGAAAAGAAGATGGTTCTGTAACAAGAAATAGAGGCGAAATTTTGACAAGAGTGAAAGATTTCTACACCAAATTATATGAAAGGGATGATACATGTACTCCAGGCATCATGAAAGGTACCAGAGTTCTTCCAGTCCTTCCAGCAGAAGTTGCACATGCAATCAAGAACATGAAGCGGGGAAAAGCTCCAGGAGAAGATGGAATTACTGTAGACATCATACAAGAAGCAAGTGGAGAAATCGAAACAGTACTCGCCCAAATTTTCACTCGATGCCTTAATGAAGGGAAAATTCCTGAGGATTGGAACAACGCTATAATGATCTTGCTACATAAAAAAGGTGACATTGAGGATCTCAGGAACTACAGACCTATCAGCCTCCTATCAGTGGTTTATAAAATCTTCACTAAAGTTCTTTCACACCGCTTGAAGGTAACACTGGACAAGGCTCAACCGAGAGAACAAGCTGGATTCAGGAGTGGCTACAGCACAATAGATCATATCCACGTACTGAGAGAACTAATTGAAAGAGCGAGGGAATATGAACTTCCATTGTGCATGGCTTTTATCGATTATGAAAAAGCCTTTTATTCGGTGAAACCATCAGCAGTTGCAATGGCTCTGAAATCCTGCGGTATTGAAGATGCATACATTAATATTATTAATAACATCTATGAAAATGCAAGTGCAAAGATTCTGCTATTTGAAAATACAACACACATAAAAATTGAAAAAGGAGTGAGACAAGGTGACACCATATCTCCGAAGCTCTTTAATGCCACATTGGAGGGTGTTTTTCAGTCGCTGAGCTGGGAAAACAAGGGGATAAAGATTAATGGAGATTATCTAACCCACCTTCGTTTTGCTGATGACGTAGTCATTTTTGCAACTACCCCATCAGAGCTGCAGAGTATGATCCAAGAACTTGCTGACAAGAGTAAAGAAGTGGGATTAAAAATGAACTTTCAGAAGACAAAAGTGATGTTCAATGCTTTTACAAGAAATGAAGATTTATCGATTGATGGAGAAAAGCTGGAGATAACAGACACGTACGTTTATCTTGGACAGCAGATATCAAGTGAGGGTCACATTGGTGAAGAAATTAATCGTCGTACAAAACTTGCCTGGAGAGCTTTTGGAAGAAACAGCATAATTTTCAAGAGCAATATGCCATTATGTCTTAAAAGAAAAGTGTTTGATCAATGCATCCTTCCAGTGCTTACGTATGGTGCAGAGACGTGGACCTTAGCTAAAAGAGGCATACAAAGGCTGCAGACAACTCAAAGTAGCATGGAGAGGTGCATGCTTGGTGTAACCAGGAGAGATAAGAAGAGGAACACGTGGATCCGAAAAATGACAAGAGTGGAAGACATCATGATCAGAGTTAAATCCCTGAAATGGCAATGGGCTGGACATACTGCCAGAAGAACAGACCATCGATGGACAGCCGAAATTTTAGATTGGATTCCAAGGGACAGGAAAAGACCCAGAAGAAGACCACATGGAAGATGGGTGGATGAAATTCGAAAGTATGCTGAAGTGACATGGAGACTGGCACAAGACAGACCGTTGTGGAGGAAACTTGGGGAGACCTTCGTCCAGCAGTGGATTGATAATGGTTGACAATGATGATGATAATAAATGTGTATTATATACTGCACTTACAGCCCCTAACTATCAGGCCTCGCGAATGTTGGTCGCCAGCCGACAAATGGCGACCAGATATTTTTTAGTGGCTTGTAAATTTTTTAGTATAGTAGCCAATGATGGCGAGTAGATTTTCCCCCCAAGTGATCAACTATTTTGTCCAACTTTTATCCCCACTAGGCCTCTGCAATGTATTGATACATCGAAAAACCGGTGTAAATTTAACATCGATGTTATGGTGGTTCGACTGACAAAACTACGATTCGTCACCACCATGATGTAAATGCTTGCAATGTAACAACAGTGCATGGTCACCAAGCTGTGACCAAGCACTGTTGTTCAAAACGGTTTTCCCAGTCCGAGACACGTGAATATCGGCTGATCCTCAGGCACGTGCTCGTCTTCGATGTAGTTTCTCACGGTGTCTCATTCCCAGGGCTCGACAAATATGTTCTAGATCTAGGAGCCAGCTCCAAAATTTAGGCGCCACGTGAAACGAAATCAATAACACATGAACAAAAACATGTTTGGTTATGACGCTGGAACAAAAAGTGGTAAACCATATTTGTTGTCAATTTTTTTTTCTTTTTATCCAAACCACTTATTGCAAAATAAAGTTTCAATTTGCTTCACAAATTTCTTTTTCCATTCTTTCAGTAGATCTCAAAAAAATTAAAATTTCAGATTTTGATTTTATTAAAATACTACTTGTGGATGTCATATTTTGTACATATTAATTCAAAGTACCATATTTTGTTTTCCTTCATGAGGTCCGCAAGGGCATGTAATCCAAAGGCTGTGAAAAAAAAAAATCCTACTTGCAATCCCCAGCAGCATATGATTCATAGATCGGGAAATTCTGAGAAAAACAATTTCTTCCTTCGCATAATCCACGGCATGTCTCAGACCATGATATTAAAAAAAAAAAAAAAAAAAAAAGTCTATACCTGCCAACATTGGAAATAGCCTTGTTACTAATAACTAGTATGGCGTGGCATACATACTCTATTTTATGAAACGATCCATCTCTTTGTAAAAAACAAATATGTATTCCAACAAAATGTTACAACAAACAAGTTCGAAACTTCCACCAGTAAAAATCAGTAAGATGTGTTCAGAATTTCACAATGCCAGACAGACAGGAAATCCAAGCAAGTGAATGCGCAGCGCACGAACCTCCACTTACCATATGATTATACTGGCTCTAAAATTGCAGTTTAAGACAAGATGAGACCAAGGAAGGGGGAGGGGGACTGTACATTTTAACTGGTGAAAAATCAAAACAGACAGCAAGAATGCAGACTACTGTTAGTCTGTCTTTTGTTGACTCTGCAACTGCACAGCATCGATTATTTAATTTTTCTTTCTGCTGCTATCATTCTCTCCCTACTTTTTCATTGTCGCTTTTCTTTCTTTTCTTGATTTTTGTGCCCTCTGAAAACAACCATCAGCCTGAGAACCATGAGCGCATGATATCAAAGCTTCAACTAATTCAGATAAATGGTGTAACTTAGGGAATATTAATACTTTTGAACACCATGCATCAATTTTTACAAATTTTCCAACTTCGTCACTTCTGTTTTCGGGAATTTCCTTCTTCCCTTATCAAGATTAAATGCAAAAACTTATGGGGCGGGGGATATTTAACAACACTGGAGAGAGGGAACATCACGGGAGAGGGGGAGGGGGTGGTAGCAATAACGGGAATTCCGTCCGACTTCCGGTTTTGGACATTTTTCTCCTATTTTCAAGGTGAAATGCAAAAATTTATGTAGTAAAATATTACTTAAAAATACTAAACACCGGCAACATCACGAGAAAAAGAAATTACGATTACGGAAAAAATCTGAACTTCTTCGACTTTCCGTTTTCGAAAGTTTCGTAAAGATGGAATTCCGTCCTCCGACGAACATCTATCCCCCCCCCCACACACAAATTCTTTTTACTCCATTTAACTACTGTTTTCGAAATCTTTGAAACACGAAATACTGTCCCCAGACGGAAAATGCCCCAACCCCCAAATTATCTTCAGTTTTGCATCAATCATGAAGCGATCTAAATGATGACTGAAAAACCAAAAACAAAAAGGGGAGAATTCCGCTATTCTGCTTAATATCATATAATAATAGCAAAATATTTTTTTTTTTTAAACAAAATGAAAATTCGTAGATTCCGTAGTTAGACAACTAAATCGGTAGAAAATACGAACATAAAGTGGCAATTGGCATGCATAACAGTCGTATAATCGGCACCACGTGATCCGCACCTATCGTGCTAATCGTGAATCGTAATTTTCGACAGAAAACTGCGATTCACAGGACCGACTCAGAAATCCAAAGATGCAAGAAAAAAATGATCGTCTTATTGAAAACGTAACTGTCATTTTGAAGTACTTTTGTTTTACTTTTAAGTAAAAAAAGAACTAAAATCGTTAGCTGTTGCCGCATTATCACAGTTCATTAGTTGGACTAAAAAATCCGTTGAAATTTCGGACAGTCCATAGCATTGTCTTATTTCTGAATACGTTTCAACTGAATACCGAAAAAACCTTAACTAATACAATCAGCGCACCAAAACTAAGCGATGGGATTCGCAGCTACACGCTACGGAATAGCTCTGCGCGATTCCTGAGAGTCACAGATTCTCACACCTCGTAACGCCTTCCGTGCGTCATATTTTCTATCAAAATACTTCTAAGTAAAAGAAAAATACATATTCTTACAATCTCTTTGCAGTCCTCTATCTCGCTGTTATGCTACATTATTCTGTTGCCGCATTTTCGGTACTTTCCCAACAACTTTACCTCTCCTGACAATTACCTCGCAGACTTTTTAAAACGACGCACCGTTTTTTTTTTGTTTTTTTTTTTTGTTTTTTTTTTGCCGGTGTCTGTAGCACCTAAATTTATAACCTTTTAATAGATAATCTATGGATTACACAACAGAAATTACGGCATTTACTGCAATATATTACGAAATCTCAACTAAGAAGAAAATTAGGCGCCGCCACGGCCCCAATTTTAGGCGCCTGGGCGACCTGGCGCCCGGGATTTGTCGAGCCCTGCTCATTCCAAATGCTACATCGGGGGATTACTCACCGGAAATTCGCCTGCCAAGAGAGTAATCGTGGACATTGTAGCTTCGTGAGCGATCCCATCCGGTGTCCCATCACGATGCAGACATGATGTTTAAACAGATTTCGTATCGGGCCTCCGTGCGTCGACTATGTTATTAAAAGGCTGTGTGTTCCGATCGTTGGATCTCGGAAATTCACAGCTTAGGAACAATAGGAACTATGTGCCAGGGTTTTTTTTGACGTGTATACATCTAAAATCAGACCAGTACTAGGTGGCCAATACAGAAAGTTTAGTGTTAGGAAAAAATGGGCATCGAAATCGATCTAATAATTTCTATATTACCAATGCGAACCAAACGAACTTAGTGTCATTTGATAGCTACGGGAACAAAGACTTGTTAGTGACCTTGAGTTATCTCACAGCAAATAAGGGTGGGGGTGCAAACTTCTAATCAGTGTAACTCGCCACTGCAAAGCGCTACAACGTCGAAATTGGTCTCAAACGAAAGCTAAAGTCGAGATCTGTAGATTTAATACATTAGTAGTGAGATCAAATACAGTGTTGGTTGTGAAACTTTAGATCGCAGTTGAAATTTTTTAAATTTCACAATTTCAGCATATATTCGCCGGAAAGCCAAGCAGAAATACATCGAACGTAGTCTATGCGGAAGAGCAACACGTCAGCTTTCGGTAAATACCGCAATGTATCGTGAGTGAAAGAAAATTGCTGTGGCGCAGCGCGCGACTTCGGCTGTAGTGACGCACGAGCCCATTGATGTGGAGCATCAGCAATGAACCTCATAAAAACCAGTAATTGGGCATGGCTGAATAGTAACACTTTAAATGACTTAATGCTGATTAGATGCAATGGCACTTCAGTTAAAGATTTTGATCCTCATAATGCTATTCAGTTGTGGTGGGCAGATACCTTTGATAGGAAGATCAGACATAGTACGTATCAGTGGTGAACTGTATCAACATTATTAGTGCCACTTTATGTATATATATCCTAGCTTTTGTCCCTTTGTTTTAAATATTAAAAGAAATCAGACATCTAAATTCAATGGCCTCAAAAATAAATTATGTATGTGTAAATTAAGACAGTAAGAGTAATGATATTACAGCACTGAAAATAAATTATAAAAAAAAATCTATCACTTTGGAACAAAAGCATATGCAATATTTGCAGTCAATCTAATGATCCCATGCAGTAACTGCTCTGCATCTGTTTTTATGAAGTTAATGGGGGAGGTGTCTCTCATTTGAAAGAATAAAAAAACATGCACCCATTTAATTTCATAGAACCGTAAGTAGAGAAGTTACTGAATGATTATTATTTTTTTAATTTCGTATGGCCAGTAGATTTTGTCATTTGGCTAGTAAAATTTTTATTCCACTAGCCACATTGGCTAGTAAAAATTTCAGCAGTTTTGCAAAGGCTGCTTACTAAAACTTAAAAGTCAAATATGACCTGCATGTGCCAACAGATTGCCGATTCCTGCCTTAAAATAATATACTTTTGATGGACAAAAAGTATGATGAATCATCATCATCAACCATTATCAATCCACTGCTGGATGGTCTCCTCAAATTTCTTCCACAATTATCTGTCTTGGGCCTGTCTCCTCCATGTCACTTCAGCATACTTTCGAATTTCATCCTTCCATCTCCCATGTGGTCTTCTTCTGGGTCTCTTCCTGTCCCTTGGAATCCAATCTAAAATTTCGGCTGTCTATCGATCTGTCCTTCTGGCAGTATGTCCAGTCCATTGCCATTTCAGGGATTTAACTCTGATCATAATGTCTTCCACCCTTGTAATTTTTCAGATCCACGAGTTCCTCTCCTGGTTACACCAAGCATGCACCTCTCCATGCTGCTTTGAGTTGTCTGCAGCCTTTGTATGTCTCTTTCAGTTAAGGTCCACATCTCTGCACCATACGTAAGCACCGGCAAGATGCATTGATTAAACACTTTTCTTTTGAGACCTACTGGCATACTGCTCTTAAAAATTGTACTGTTTCTTCCAAAAGCTCTCCATCCAAGTTTTATACACCGATTAATTTCTTCATCAATGTGACCCTCACTCGATATATACTGCCCAAGATAAATGTAGGAATCAGTTGTCTCAAGCTTTTCTCCATCAATCGCTAAATCTTCGTTTCTTGTAAAAACATTGTACATCACTTTTGTCGTATGAAAGTTCATTTTTAATCCCACTTTTCTTTACTCTTGTCAGCAAGTTCTTGGATCACACTCTGCAGCTCTGAAGGGGCAGTTGCAAAGATGATTACGTCATCAGCAAAACGAAGGTGAGTTAAGTAATCTCCATTAATCTTTATCCTTTTATTTTCCCAGTTCAATGATTGAAAGACATTTTGCAATGTGGCATTAAAGAGCTTGGGAGATATGGTGTCACCTTGTCTCACTCCCTTTCCAATTCTTATTTGTGCTGTATCCTGAAATACCCGAACCTTTGCACTTGCATTTTCATAGATGTTATTAACAGAGATGCCAAGTAATACGGATGTTTCTACGGATATCATGTTCAAACTACGGACTACGGAGAAGGTGTGAAAAACTACAGAATTTTTCCCAAAAGCTCTGATATTTCTGGAATTTTTTTTTTAATTTGAAAAAAAAAAAAAGTCGTATAGTCAAATGTACTGTTTTTTGCTGTAACGTCACGAAGCCGTTACACAGCGAACATGTTTGGCTGGCCGACATGCAAGCGGAAATGTTGCAGCGGAGATTGTTCTGTATGAATATGTGACTTTGTACCTGGCTTGCCGTGGAAAGGCGTTCGTAATGCACGACGTCTGTTAACTTCGGGGAAACCTTAATCGCGTCCTGAACTAAAGTAAGTTGTCGGAGGATGGAGGTAGAGTAAAGTCAATTCCACGTTTTCTGTTCTTGTTGTTAAGTTGATTAGTTGTGGTGTGACGTGCATTGCTGTAGTTATGAAGCGTGCTTCAGTGGCTTCCAGTTCCAGTGGTGTGAAAAAAAATAAAAATTCGCAGCAGTACAAGGAATGTTATTCGTTGGAATTTCCATGTTTCCGTGATTTTTTTTTCTTTTTTTGCTGAAATTTAATTTAAATAGTTAATTGCTATCGCATATTTGTTTCACCAAAGTAAGGGGCGGGCGGGGTATCAGAAAAAAAAAATGCTCTGAGCAAATAGTCATCAGATCGAAGAAAATAATTGTGGATCAAAGAAATCCTGAATGTTTGTTTTTTCCGGCAGAGTGCATAACTAAGCTACCTGGATGTGTGGCCGCTGTAATTGCCTGTTTTTATGTTACCTACCCGGGAGTTTGTTACTCGCGTGCAGTATGTTCTGCCCAGGGCAAGAGAAAGTCTCTCCATGTGTCTTTGGCAACCAGCCGAAGAAAATGTCTAGCAGCAGTTGCGATGAGAATGGGTGTGTGCGCACAGTCTTGACCTATTTTCCCACGCTCCTCGCTGTCGGTAGAGAGCTTAATTGTTTATGTTACTTTGACAGATTTGCGAAGTGCAGTTCTTTTTTTTTTTTTTCTCTTGTAAAAATGTTCTGCTAAACAAAGGGATGTTTTATTTTATCCTTTTTCTTTTTCCAGAATTGATTGAATTATGCAGTTTAAAATACCTTTTTGATTAGTTTTTTCGTATCATAAGCATTTAATGCTAATTTTCTATTTATCCGCATAATAAAGCTATGAAATCTTTCAAAGTTAATTGTTCTTTCTTTGCTCCCATTGTGTTTGTCGTGTACGAATTTACTTGCAAAAGCGTCGGGTAAAGGGCCACCTGTCTCTACTAATATTCTTGGATCTAAAACGCAAAAAAGTTGTCAAAAAGTCAAGGAGAGTTATTTGCAAAAATTTCCGTGTCTAAAATCGTCTCGGGTATCCGAAAACCATGGGTTTTGTTCCCCGTGTGCTGTTGATTTTTCAATCGCACACGGCGAAAAAGATGATTGCGGTCGGCATTTTCACTCTAAAAAACAGGAGGAATAACCATAAGTCTGTGGCATCACACACTTATGACATAACATATTTATTAAAAGGTGGAGTTGAAATGGTAGTATTTTTTGTGTATTTACTCAAGTTTTTTTCCCCCCCATTTTAAGGGGATTTAAATATGTTGTAAAATTTATCCAAGTATTGTCCCCGATCGAGATTAATATATTGCTAAAAATGTAGCAGTATATTCTGGGAAATACGTATGCTACCCGCAAATTTTAATGTCTGAACTTGACTTGACTTGACGTCACTACGGAAGAACTACGGGCGCAGCGCATATGGACTACTGATGACTTCCTTCAGATGTTGGCATCTCTGTATTAATAATGCTAATGTATGCATCTTCAATACTTCAGGATTTCGAAGCCGTTGTTACTGCTGATGGTTTCACGGAATCGAAGGCCTTTTCATAGTCATTAAAAGCAATGCATAATGGGAGTTCATATTCTCTTGTTCTTTCAATTAGTTCTCTCAGTATATGGATATGATCTATAGTGCTGTATCCACTCCTGAATCCAGCTTGTTCTCTTGGTTGGGCCATGTCTAGTGTTACCTTCAAGCAATGTGAAAGAACCGTAGTGAAGATTTTATATACCACTGAAAGGAGGCTAATGGGCCTGTAGTTGCTGAAATCCTCAATGTCACCTTTTTTATGGAGCAAGATCATTGTAGCATTGTTCCAATCCTCGGGAATCTTCCCTTCATTAAGACATCTGGTGAAAACTTGGGCGAGTGTAGTTTAAATTTCTCCACTTGCTTCTTGTATAATGTTTATGGTATTCCATCTTCTCCTGGAGCTCTTCCCCGTTTCATGTTCTTAATTGCATATGTAACTTCTGCAGGGAGGATTGGAGGGCTTTCAAAGTTAATTGTTCTTTCTTTGCTCCCATTGTGTACCTGTTGTAATGTCGGGAATAGATGTATCATCCCTTTCATATAGTTTTGAATAGAAATCTTTCACCCTTGTCAAAATTTTGCTTCTATTTCTTGTTACAGTAAGTACCATCTTCTTTTCTCAGAGCCATAATCTGTTTTCTTCCCTTACTGAGATGTCCTTTTGCTCTCTTCAGGCTCTGGTTGTTTTTAATTGATTTTCTCACTAGTTCACAATTGAATTTCTTTATGTCTTCAGTGATACCTTTTTGCACTGCCTTGCATAGCTCTATATATTCCGCATAGGAAGTTACGTCTTCATTTGTCCTCATCTCCCTTCTCTTTTGCATCAACATTTTTGTTTCTCCTGATATTTTCTTCATATGTAACTTGTTCTTAGTACCACCTATTTTTGTTGCTGATTTCATAAGAGCCTTGGTGAGTTCTCTGTTAACTTCAGGAATATCCACTTCTTCCAATGTTAGGCCTTCTAAAGCAGAGAATTTGTTCCTCAGTTCCAATTTGAAGGTATTATGGTGTTTTTTAAGGTTGGTTATGTCAATACATTTTCTTTGTTTTATGAGTTTGCCACGTTCGGACTTTAGTGTTGAGGTGCATCTTACATCTCACCAATCTATGGTCACTACCCATGTTGAACTTGGTTAGCACACTGCAGTCTTCAATGAAAAATTTTTTGTTGCACATAATAAAATCAATTTCACTTGTCGTCCCATTTGGATGTCTCCATGTCCATTTCCTGTGTGGCTTTTTCTTGAAAAAGGAGTTCATGATGAAAAACCTTTCTGCTTCTGAAAATTCTATGAGAGTATTTCCATGTTGATTTCTTTTCCCGTGACCGAATTTACCAACCGAAGTTTCATTCTGTTGCTGTTGCCCTACTTTTGCATTGAAATCACCCATAATGATCTTCAAGTGCTGTTAGCTTTTGTTATTTAGATTCTGAATTTTCTCATAAAATTCTTCAATTTCTTCTTCAGGGTGAATTGTAATGGGTGCATAAGCTTGAATAATCTGTGCCTGGTATCTTCTCGAGAGTTGGATAACGAGTCGTGCATCTCTGTTAGAGGAACTTCTACAACTTTATCCTTCAGTTTCTTGTTTATTATAAATCCAACACCACTAGTTCTGCCAGTACGTGTCCCACGATAGTAGAAGAGATGTCCACTTTTAAGTTCAATGAGATCTCCTTTTCTCCTTACCTCACTTAGCCCAACGATGTCCCACTTGATTCTTTGTAATTCCTCTTCCAATTCAAGAAGCCTTGAATCAGAAGATAGGGAGCGTCCGTTGTAAGTAGCCAAGGTCAGCATCAAATGGCATCCTAGTCCGGTCCTCCGGTGATTCTTGGCACCCTCTGCCTTCATGTCGCGCTGGCCGCTGCCTTGTTCAGGTACATTCCAGCTGCCGGAGACTGAGGGCCAAGATTTAAGTTGTGGAGTCATTTCGGAGGGGTTTGGCCATAACTCACCACTCTGGCCAAGCTGGTTGGTGAGTGTGGGATAGCATTTCCTCTAATCCCGATGGTATAGTTATGCCGCTACTGGCGATCATCAGAGTCCCTTTAGTGGGAACAGGATGCACCACGAGAAGTCGCGGTTGACATTTGCCAAGGAAAGGCGATATGTTGTGCATTGTATTGAGTAGCATTTTGTAGATGAGACTGCGGTTTAGTCAAAAGTGGCAGAGTGAGTGTGATCACAAAGGACACAGCAGACATTGTCCCTGAAGATGGTAATGCACACATTACTCATGTGCATGGGAAGAGAGTATTGAAAAGACATCATCCCTTATGCTTAGGTCACATCTGATTTGGGCATTTCGAGAGGTTTTTATGTTATTCGGTATCATTTTCCACTTTCCACTTCGTTTTAAGGCAGTGTTGTAATCGTACACGACACGAGTTGGACCATTTTCGCTCTCGAGAATTTTAGTGTTTTAAGTTGGTGCTTTTGTGAGTTATTTCATATTCTTTTTTGTGAAGTTTGGTGACTTACTGGGTTGAGAATAGAATTTCAGTGTACTGTATACTTTGAAGGAATCCCGTCGTATCGAAGACGTGGTTGGAACAACATACAGGTAAACAGCGTAATCGCTCAACGAGTGACACTACAGTGAAAGGTATGTTCTCCCAATTAATTTTTGATGTATTATATTTTATTTTTTTCCAATTCATGATTTGTTTAAATTCGTTTTAATTTTTTTTCCAATTCGTTTAAATTCATTTGTATGTTCTCCCAATTCATTTTTTCTGTATCATATTTCATTTTTGTAGGAACTACAGTATTTTTTAAGGATTCTGTACTCGGGGCAAAACTATCCTGGCAATGAGACCGAAGCTACGGTGACCTTTTCACTTCCAGTATTACTTAGTAATGGTGACAGCCAGCCCTGAGGGCTTGTGGGAGAAGTTTTCCGAGTGAAGGTTAATTACACACCATTTACTAATGGTGTGATCGGATACCATTTACTAAACCGTGATCGGATACCGAACCCCTCTATTTTAACACCATGTCCCCAGTAGTTCCACCCCCCAACCCCTGTGCGCGTTGCAGACCAGTAAGACAAGCAGTTTATTTCTCTCTCTATTTATCTTTTTTTCTTTTCTTTTTTTGAAATGTTACACAACTTGTAACTTTTCTTTCTTTTAAAATGAAATTATCTTTGCTAAACACGGAAAGAAGTCTTAAGTGGCCTAATTTTGTTTTCACATATTTTTCTATTTTTTTTATATATTTCATTTATTTATACTTACAGCTTGAAGATTACCATCTGTGGGATTTTATTAAAAGTATTTTTGCCATGTCATCAGTTATGCTTAAAATTTCGTTCTTCCTAAAATTTTGCATTGATTAGATTTTTTTTTATAACAGATACCCGTTAAATGTGTATGCATTTTTAACTACCCTGTGTTGCCATAAGTACTGGACAAGAGCTGGTCTCTATGATTAATGGTATTTTAGGGTTCACTGTAAACTGCCACACATCTTTCAGCAACTTGGAAAATTGCCACATGTTAAGTTTTTCATTGATGGGCCGGGCACAAATTGCTGTTCCTCCGAGGAACACTTTGAATGTGTGGCAGTTTTCCAAGTTTCCGAATTATGTGTGGCAGTTTTCCTAAGTGCCTAACGACGGGAAGGAACTAATTCATTTGCCTGAATTTTCATGCCGGTTCATACTCGTTTAAGGCAACTGCGCACAAAAGATCAAAAGGAAAAGATAGCCGTTTCTTGGCCTATATTGAGAACTAATTTCGAGAAAACGTTCTATGTAAGCCAAGCGGGAATTGTATTTTAATTTAAAGAAATAAATTGCCGAGGGATCTGAGTTACTTGTGTGTGTGTGTGTGTGTGTGTGTGTGTGTGTGTGTGTGTGTGTTCGTTCGTTCGTTCGTTCGTTCTACCCCCGACTTACGTAATTTTATTTTCTAGACCGCTGGAGTCTGTCAGTGTATCCAGGATCTTCCCCTTGAAGCTTTCGCGATGTCCGTAAGCTTTGAGGTAGGGCTTGCCCACAAAATGTTAAAATGGACGTAGAGCTGTAAACATTTGTACCATGCTTTATATAATGATTCCGTACACGACCCCAAATTTTCAGAAGGTTTCAGTGAATTCACCTCCCCCTTCTTTCTAAGAGCGGAGACAAGGTGTTCAATGTAAGTTATTTTCTCGCAGTTTTCATTCTTCATGTTCTGTTGAGTGATAGACTCTACTTGTGGGTACGCTCTTCCTCCAGAAATTTGGTGAAGTCTGTAAAAGAGATCCGAGGTGTTTGGATTGGGAGGCTCTACCCCCAATCTCCGTAATTTTATGTTCTGGACCGCTAGAGGCGGTCAGTGTATCCGGGATGTTCACCCTGAAGCGCTCTTAAAACAGGGGAGGGGGGGGGTGAATTCACCCCACCCTCCTGAAAATTTGTGGTCGTGTACAAAATTATTATATGTAAAGCATGGTACCAATGCTTACAGCCTACGTCCATTTTTACATTTTGAGGGGAAGCCTGCCCGAAGCTCGCGGACACTTCGAGGGGAACATGCTGAATACACTGACCAACTGTAGTGGTCCAGAATTAAAAATTACAGAAGGGGAGGGTTAGAGTCCCCCTCCCCCCCCAAAGCGCATCGGGTCCCTCGGCCAATTCTTGCTTGGCTTACATAGAATGGTTTCTCGAAATCTGTTTGGAGTTCCCAATTCAGTTCTCAATATAGGCCAAAAAACGGCAATCTTTATAGCCCCCCATTCACTTTTGAACTTTTGTAGCCAGTTGCCCTAAACTTGTATGAACCAGCATGAAAATTCCGACAAACGAAAAAGAGCCCCTTCCCGTCGTCAGGCACCTTGGAAAACTGCCACGCATTCAATGTGTTCCATGGAAGAACAGAAATTTGTGCCCGGCCCCTTAATGAAAAACATGGCAATTTTCCTGTGTGGCAATTTTCCGAGTTGCTGAATTTTGTGTGGCAGTGTTCCTGTGTCTCAATTTACTGGCAACCATATTTTAGCTATTGTTTAGGTTTAAATCATTTTTGTGAATAAATGAAATCCACTGTATGAATATTATTTAAGTACATATAAATATAGTCTGAGTAATTTTCTTAAACCATTCGTTGTATTGTTGGTAATTAAAGTTTGAAAAATGAGAAAAATATTAAAAAGACTTACATTTTCATGCACATGTTTCCTCTTCTTGATATTGAATTCTTGAAGCATAATTCACTCACGCTAACTGTACTCTCACCTTCCCCGCCGGTTCCTCGGAAGAAGTCAAAGGTTCAATCCCATCGACGTAATTATCTGAAGAAACTGTAGTGTCGGATTCTCCAACAGTAAATTCAAGGCGTTCAACACGGCTGTCTACCATCTCGTCTAAAGTCCACATCTTATCCTCCTCTTTGATTGCGTGATTGACAAAATTACTCCAATTTAAAGCCGTCACTCGATTAAAGCCTTCATAAGTCAGTTTTTCAGTTTCTGCAGCTTTGAATGTGCGATTTTCAGTTGCCACAAATCCTATGACCTGACTCCATACATGCTCGATTGGATTCAACTCGCAGTGATATGGAGGCAAGCGAAGAATTTTATGTCCATGTATTTGAGCAATGCTGTCGATGCGATATCCTTCGTAGCGACTACGGACATTTGAAACAAGCTTCACGAGCTCAGCTTTTAACATGTCCGAATCCCAAAGAATCTGTTTTGTAGTCAACCACTCCTGGATGTCAGATTTCTTCGTTGATTTTGTCGGTATACTTTCAACGTGGACGCTGTGATAAGAGGGCATTATCCAAAACAATAATGCTGTTTGGTTCGATATTTGGTAATAATTTGTTGATGAACCAGTTGTTCACCATTCATTTCATCGTGGTAGTCTCCTGTGGTTTTTTTTAGCAAGGAAAATTTCACATGCGTTGCCCACAAATCCTTTTTCATTACCAGCATTAATAATTATTAGCCTCTGGCCTTTTCCAAGAAGGAGCTTTTAAGCCAGGTGAAAGGCCGCGGAGAAATGCCTCTTCGCTGGATTTAACAGTTGTTTCTTGCCAAACTGTGTTTTTCGTGTGCCCAAAATTTACCCATGTTTAATCGGAGTAATATATGGACCTACCCTGAGAACGATGATAACGAATTTCTCTTATATATCTCCGATGCCATTCCTGGATATCGTCACGCTCGATCAACAGTGATATCCGTTCCCGCTTGCTGTACTTGAATCCCAAGTTTTTCATAATGTTCCTCACTGTTCTAACACAAACTGTAGGCAGCTCATCATCTTCATTAACAGCCGACATAACTTTGATTGCTGTTGGAATTTCATTCTGGAAGAAGAAACTGTACTTTCTGACGAACTGCGGTTAAAGTAAATTCATCGTACCGTTCCAGCCGTGTTTGGGTTTTAGCCCTTAACGGACGTTTTTTCCCGGGAGTAGAAAATGCACAGTTGCGTCTAAATTCAACCTTCATTCTCGCAATGGTGCGACTTGAAACACCAGTGAGTTCTGCCGTAAGAACTGTTATTTCATTTTCTGATTTATTCTGCGAATGTTTTTCCATCAATTTAGTGAAAACATTCATAATGATCACCTTAGCAGAGCATCGTAATGGTTTCCCAGCTTTATGCGGCTGAAATACACTCGAGTGACCGGCAGATGCCATTGGAAAAAACCAAAAAGACAGAAGAGTGTTTTAAAACAACAATCAAGAAAGAGAAACCAGAGGGAGAAACGCGAAATGCCCTCGGAAACACTTTTCTCGCCCGCATCCTTCCGCTAATGACCCCTCACCCACCACAGCAATAAATATCCCCTGGGTTGACAGCTTAACTCTGACCCAAACAAAAATGCTGTGACAGAAAACCATCAGTGACGTCACCAAAACACGAATATCTGTATTTCTTAGAAATGCAGCTGAAACTGAGATCTGAATTTTTTAAATGCACACACACACACAACGTATTGAACATCTGTGTCCTTTTTAAGTGCCAGATGAAGCTGGAGTACGTGCTTTTAGACCGGAACTATTTTATGCAGTGGAAGTATACACTTTGTAGCATTCCTTCCAGTGACAGGTTAAATTTGCCCCGAGAATAGAGTAAAGTTTTTATGTATTTATTTTAAAGTTATCGATGAGTTTCCTCCTTATGCCATACACAGAGACCTGGAGACAACATATGAAAAGTTTTATCACAGAGAGAACTTTCTTGTGAAGGACTCGTGTTTTTTTTGTCAAAAATAACATTTTCTTTTTATCAAAATCACTAGTGTTAAAAAGTTGTATTTGTTTTTACTGTGTAATTATCCTTAAAAGTGTAGAATTTTGTACTTCAAAAAAGTAGTCATAAATTTGTTTGATTTGTATATTTTTTCTCATAAAATTGCCACACTGCTATAAGAGGAAAAAAAATTTACTTTTTAACATTGAATAATAGTGTTCATCTTTTCCATCATCTTTGTTTGTAGTTGACAGATCATCTGAGGAGCAGTTTTTGAGGAAACAATTTCAGTTTCCTAGTTGTTTTTACAAATTCTGCATAACATTGCATTGTGTTGTTAAATTTTTTGTAATTATCTACAGGTGTTTACTTATATTACAAAAAATCTGTACTAAACTGTGCCACAGTCTTTACTGACAACAGCTGACCAGCAAATTTCATTCAAATTATTCACATTTGAAATCATCCTGTAATGAATATAAATGACGATGATGGGCAAAAAACATGTAACGAGAAATAACAAATAAAGGTAAGTAGATCATGCTAGTTACATTAAGAGATTAGAACATTTTCAAAGAAGTTCATAAGTTGGGAGCTTTGTACCTCGTCTTAGGTCTTCATCACACCAATGGAGGACTAAGGTTGTTTCCAGATTCTGAGTTTGAATTTGTGTTGTTATTTTTGTTGCCGGAATCTACAATTGATCTCCAGATCATTAGGATGTAGAGTGGTGATTCTGAATTGCAAGTCTTTGGGTCGCAATTTCAAAGAAGTTTGTAAGTTGGCCCAAAGACTTGCAATTTGGAATGTCCACTCTACACAGAGATGCCAACCTCTCATAAAATTCCGAAGTCTGTCTAGTATTTCTATGAACATACAGAAGTACAGATCAGCAATAAAAAAAAAATGTTGGTTTTTTTTATTTATTTTTTTCTGTTTTTGTATTTTATTTTTTTAGATAAACGCTTGTGTTTGTGTGTGTGTGTGTGTTTTTCTATGTAATTGTATGAATTGTGCTTATCGTTGAAGTTGCGGCATAGTCTCAGTTTTTATTTTTGACGGCAGGCGTCATGAAAGCCACGCTTAGGTGCTAGATCCATCCCTTTAGTAAAGGATGGATCTGCTTGGGGTGGAACCGCAGCCCTGCATGTGTGCTGCGGTAAGGCAACTCAACTAAGAAGCAGGGGTGCAGAATTTGTCCGAACTCGCGAATGAGGTTCGGGGGAAATTAAGGCAGCTGTGGGGAAATTTTTGCCCGCGGGTTAAATAACAATAGTAGTAATAATGAAACGAAAAATTGACTTATTAACAACGAGTATAAACGCGAAAGATAAGAGTATTTTACTGCACAGTAATCAGGTAATCATTTTGAAAAATGTCATGTCGTTATAAATACAAGAGGTTATGAGCACAGTGACGTACTGCAGACTGCCGCTGGCATATGATTCACCGAGCCCAAACGACTTTACTAATGCCAAGGCGTAGACAGCGTGGCATGAGTAATAAGTACTGCGCAACCACTAGTCATGCTAATAACATTTTTCCGAAACTACGCAGCTTATGTGTCGTAGGCGCCGATCTGAAAAATTATTAGGGGTTCCGCACATTTTAAAGTGAATGACCCATGCATTTTTCAAAGGATTTAAGTCTAATTTAAATTTCATTCAGTAAAATTATCTGGCACAATTATACGCCTGAAATTCTAGAATGAAATAAATTATAGTTAATTGCAGAATTTTTTTTAGCTGTTTATTTTTCAGCCTCTCTGCCCCACCACTGTTTTCACCTATACCCAAAAATGTTTCAGAAATTTTGAATCTAAAATAAATAAATAGTTTTTTTTTTTTTCAAAATTTTAAGTAATAGTAGGCTTTTTAAGGATTAGTTCTTAATCATCAACATATAGATCTAATACTCGCTTAAACTTGTATGAAAGTCCGCTACAGTTTTGGGGGAAATTTCGGACTGAAAAAAAATTGCGTTCTGGGGAAATATTAGGCCCTGGAAATTTTCTGCATCCCTGCTGAGAAGTAGCTTTTCGTAATTCGTGCTCTCTGCTTATAATAATGATGGCTGGCTTAATTTCTAAAAGAAAGGGAATGAGAAATCAGAAGTTTTACTGGAATATAGTGCAAATGGCCATGTTTGAAAAAAAAACCAAAAACAGCCAGTAGTGCGCTGTGTATTGTTTGTAGTAGTGATTTTTCAGTAGCGCATGGTGGTCGTGATGATTGTTGTCAACATACTGCTGGGCTGAAGCATCAGAAACTTGCTGCTGGATTTGAAAACTTAAGTACAGTTCATAATGAAGGCCAAAACACTTTGCTAATTTCCTTATTGAGCATAGCATTCCAATAGCGTGTAATGACCATGCGAGGCCATTATTTCATCGTATGTTCCCGGACTCTAAAATTACGTGAAAGTACAGTGCTGGCCACACCGAGACAACAGCTATGGTATCAACTTTAGCTTGTGCAACATCTCAGAAAGTAGCCTTTTTTTTATGCAAAATGGTCCATATGCTGTTTGAACAGATGGCAGTAATGATACGGGAACATTACAATTGTACCCCATTGTTAGATATTTTGGCACTGCATTTGGAAAAGGGTTTTCAACATTACTGTGTATTGCTTCAAATGCTGAGAGATCCACAGGTGCATTAATTTTAAGCTTCTGGAATCTGGATGATGAATTTGCAGCACAAAATATTCTATGGAGCAAGTGTGTTGCATTTGGGAGTGATAATGCATCTGTAATAGTTGGTGTATGCAAAGGAGTTAGCAAACACTTTCTTCAGCAACAGGAAAATGTATTTGTGCAAGGTTGTCCATGTCGTCTTGTCCATATTGCTGCAGAAAGAGCATGCACCAAACTACCAGTTGCCATAGATGAGTTCTTAATAGATATTTATTTTTATTTGAATAAAAGCTTCAAAAGTCAAAAAGAACTCAAACAGTTTCAAGAGATTTCTTGTGTTAAAATTAAAAGAAAAAATTATAAAATACTGTACTACAAGGTGTTATCATTAAATAATTGTGTGGTGAATCTTTTGGAACAGTGGCCAGTTCTCGTAGCTTTTTTCGAAATGAAAACTACTTGCTTCAGCCTGAACTTAAGAAAAAGAACATTGTTAAAACAGTGTCTAAGGAAACTGATGTCAGCATGTCAAAAGTTGTACCCTTAATTGATCTGCTAGCCAAAAAGCAAAAATTGGATAAAGGTCAACTTCAAGGAATGGTTAATTGCAAAGATAAGCATGTTCTCCCCTCTCATAAAATAGTGAAGGCCTCAGAAATTATTAGCAAAGCACACATTTCTCAGAACCCAAAAAATAGTGAACGGGCAAAGGCATCGTCAAGTAAACAAAAGGGGTGCTTAAAGCTGGGAGATAGTAGGTTAAGTTGAATTTGTGCTATGTTTGAAGAATCTACAGCTCAACTGTTATTTGTTTCTGAAGTTAACTCATTGCCTTTATTTGACAATGTGAACAAAATTCTGCAATCTGAAAAACCACTAATACACAGATTACGAATAGAATTGCAAATTTTACGTACTGAATTATACGTTAGATTTCCCTGAATCGGTTGCTGCTTCCAAAGAAATAGCAGGGCTAAACTATCGTGATGTGAGAAATCATCGCAAGAATGTCATAATAATAGGTATTGAGACAAAACAATGTATCAGGAAATTACTAAAGGAGGAGAAAATAAATGAAGATGATGTAAGCCAATTTTATTCTCCTGTTAAGTTTTTCATAAGTGTCATTGATTACATAGTGAAAAAATTTACCCTTGAAGATCCTGTTTTGAAATATGCTGAGGTGGCTGATGTATCTTTGAGATCTGAAGTAACATTTGAATACATTGAGTATTTTATACACAAAAGTTTCCCACAATTTATATCTGCAAGTGATGTTGATAAAATTGAGCTTCAGTTTCTGCGATACCAAGTTGATATATTTGAAGACACTTTGAAATGTGATCGAATTGACACAGTGTGGCACTTGAATACGCCACATGAAAGATGGCAGCGAAGTTGCTAAATATGACTTTCTTGCAAAGATAATGTTTTTAGTTCTAGTAATACCTCACAGTAATGCAGAAAGTGAACACATATTCAGCATTGTGAGAAAGAACAGGACTGACTTTCATCCAAATCTTTCGGACAAGGTTCTGTCAGATTTGCTGGTGGAAAAAACTAGAATGATTTCTGCAGAACTGTGTTATAAACAAGATTTTTCAAAAGATATGATCAGGGAGCTACGATCAGCTACTTCTGCTTCCCTTGCGAAGGACTCAAATTTATTAACAACACAAGTTCATTTCTTTTCTCACTAGCTGCTTGATTTTTCTGCAAAGTGAGTTAATTGCAATACAATATAAAAACTTTTATGTGCCAGGAATATGTTTGTGAACTGTATTTTCAAGATTGAAATTTATTGGCAGGAATATTTAACTGAAAAAAATGCTGACCTGTTTATGAGGTATGTTAAATATTGAAATTTTATATTTACTAATTTCAAATAATTTATATGTTAAATTAAACATACATTGCTGTATTTTTATTTAGTTGTAATTATTTTTAAAAATTATTTCATACTTTTGTAAATAATGCATAAAATATCAGGCACATTAATACTTCTGAAGTTATGTTCAAAACTCCTGAAATTTACCTTAACACTCCTGATATGGAGTTTCTAGGGTTCACATCTCTGTCTACATCCCGATGATCTGGAAATTGATTTTAGATTCTGGCAACAAAAATAACAACACAAATTCAAACTTAAGAGTCTGGAAGCAATCTTAGTCCTTCATTAGCATGATGAAGACATGAGGTTGAAAGCTTCCAACTAGCATGATCTATTTAACTTTATTTGTTAATGAAGATAAAAATTAGTGATTGCCATTCGTCACATGGTGACTCGGTATGACAAAGTGGCCAATAGTAAAAGTTGCTTTAGGCACCGGGCTTGAAAAATTGCCTTTCCAATAACTAATAATATATTATTTAGCAAACACAATTTCTTTTTACCTAACACATGGGAAAAAACAGTGCTCCCCTAAAAGTGAGTGTTGATGATCTATTTATATATTCACCCTTCAAAAAAGGGAAAGGCTTTTTTCGCTTACTAAAGTTAGGGCTCAAAGACTGACATCTGGGGCTTGATGGAAGTGTCACATCGCAAACCGACTTCCTGCGCACTGTTGGTTTGAATTAATGTATGTAGCATGTCTTGCCAGCCACTTTGTAAGCTGATGAATCAGAATTTTAAAAAATGCTCAAAAGATGGAATTAAAAAAAGTTTTGAAAGAAAATAATTACCCTTCTCTACTGGTCACAAAAATCCTTTGTATGAAAGAAAAGAATGAGAAGTTAATTACAAAAATTACTTGCCATAAAGGACTGTTTGAAAAATTTCAGAGGATTAGTAAAAAGTTTCTAGTCAGACTGGCTCCAGGATTACAAAATGAAATTAAGAACTACCTTCCGAAATTAAAATATGAAGAAGAAAACTTCTTTTTACTGGAAGGTGTGGTCTCAGCTGTGTGACAGAAACGGGCAGACAGCTTAAAACCAGACTGGCAGAGAGAGAGAGAGAGAGAGAGAGAGAGAGAGAGAGAGAGAGAGAGAACATTGGCACATGAACAGTACTTTTCCAAAAGAAAATTATCAGAAAGACTGGAGACATAGAAGTACAACAATAAATGACCTGAAAGGTTGGAATTTATCTCATCAGTGGCAACACCAACTATAGCTGTAGTCCTGAAGAAGAGTATTGGTGCTGCCCAAAAATGTGACTTATAAATATCCTTTTATTCCTTAGCAAAAAGCCCCATTATTTTGAGATATTTGTAGTTCATTAAGTCTAAGAGTAGCCATGTCATCAATTATTACCAAATGTTAAGCATTTTTAGATTATATAATGCATTTAATTATATGCTGGAAAATAAATAGACACTGCTTTTCTAACTACTAAGCCATTATATATTTATATGTTATATCTACACAGTATGCCAATTAAGTAATGAGACAAAAAATTATATCAAAACAACAAACTATATTTTGAATTGTCACTTACATAGATTCAAAATAATCTCCCTCCAACTCCACATAATGGTGAGATCTTTCATGTAATTGTTCGAAGGTATAGTGAAAGTCCTGAACCAGAACCTCCTTCTGTCTGTTGGCCACACCTTGTTGGATGTCCTCAATGTCTCTGAAGTGCTTCCCTTTCAAGGCACACTTCACCCAAAGAATATAAACGCTTCGCGTGAAGAAGCTCAACTCTCGTAGAGATAATGTAAAACAGGCGACAGCAGCGCCACCATGTAATGCGGCCGCAGATGCTCTGCGGGAAAGTTAACATTCAGGCGCAAAAAGCGTAGGGAGACACGGGACGGAAAGCCTATTTCACGGAAAGGAAGCTAAGCTTTGATCTGCGACTGTTTCCTTCGGTCTCATTGGGTCTACTAAAGCATTTTCTTTTTGTTCTTTTCTGAGTGTCCCTCCTGTCCCTTCTTTTGGTGAAACAAATATATACATTAGCAATTAATATTATTTTAAGAAAATTTTAGCAGTTTTATTCTCACTTTAAGCACCGTAGTAATACCAGGTTGCTTGGCATGAATTTCACATTTACAATATACCTTAAATGTCAAAAATGCTGAGGCTGGTTTCGAATTTCCATGGGATTCGTGGTACTTCATATTAAAAATTGTTTGCATGGAATTTTCAGTAGCAAAACAAAGGAATGGGTTCCCACAAAACGTAAACATTAGGTACCCAGCAAAAACAGTCTTGCTGGGCCAGCACTGTCCGCCAATTTCCCAGTAGTAGCCATAATAATAAAAAAGAAAAAAAAAAAAAAAAGCAAAGACAACCGCAGTTTCCCAAAGCTACAATTTTTTTTTTCTACCCTTCCGAAGTTTGTAAATTAAACGCACTGCGCTGGGGAAATTTTCTCAACAGATCTGAAAAACATTCGTTCGTATCTGAGTAGGTTCGAACCTGGGCCGCTGGCGTGATAGCTGAGCTCTCTACCGACCGGACTAATTCCTCACATTCGAGTGCATCCTTAAAGCTGTCTCTTTGGTATGCAATGTGTAATCGAATGCTTCCCTCTTTCATTTTACAATATTACGAGGTATTTTTCATAAAAGTCAGTTTCATATAATTGATAAATTAATTTTTTCAACGTAACGATAGCTTTTTTTTTCAGCAAACGTTATTTAAATGGTTTTCCAGGATATTAGTTTCAAACGGTTTCAAATTTGTTCTTGTTATTCATCCACTCCATTCCATGAATTGTTATTCATCGGAATGGAGTGGGTGTATTTCATGGCTGTAATATAAACGCAGATCTAGATGAGAACAACAAAACCTTTGAACAAAACGCCAACACAAACAAGCGTTTATATTCTTTGAACACAAACACGCATGCTCAGTCTAACTCAGTCTGCTCGGCATCCTGCGGCATCAGCCTGTAATGTTGGCTTCTGTGTAGTAATTCTTTGCCGCATAATATAGTGGCGCTAGTTACGTCTCGCTGAGCCTTACCTTCTTATCAGTTAGATATTCTTTGCTTCACCTTTGGGAAGAGGGAAAAGACTGCAGGAGCCAAATTTGGCGAGTAGTAGAATGTGGGCGTACACTGTACTCGGATACTTTATAAATTATTAGGAGATTTTGCAGATAGTTGTTGCTTGTAGATTATAAAAAACAAATTAAAAAAGTTATTTTCAGCAATTAAAACACTCATGCATGGCTTTACTGAGATGAATTCTATTTTAACTTGAACTTTCACTTATTTTTCACATTTTCTGAGTTCTTTTGTTTTTACAGACATTTCTGGACTCTAGATTTTATCAAGGCCTGTTCTCAGTGTATAGGAACTGTACCAAAAGCTTCATTTACGCAGAAAGAATTTTAAAAATTTTATTGCCAGGTTCTTCTTGCAGTTAGTTGCCTGTTATTAAATTAAAATGTTTTCCTTATGTATTTTGTAAATCTACTATGTTTCAATTAAGTTATGAAAATGTTATTGATTTTTGAAGATTCATTGATGGAAATGTCTTTTTTTTTTTTTTGGATATAAAAACTTTCCTTAATTAGTCATGTATTTTTATGAAGCACATATACCAATATTTTATTATTTTGCAATAAAGGTCCATTTCACACATATTGCTGCACATTCGTTGTAATGTGTTTATTTTATTTTCATTGGAATCTGTAATGTTCTAACAATTATTTATTCAATTACTAATCAAAAACTACTATTATGGGAATTTTTTACTAGGAATTTTTTCAATTTTAATTGCAAATTTTCAGAGAAAACTCTTCTCCTTCTTCAGGCTGTCTTTTTGTTGTCACTTATTCTCGTCACTATCGCGGTTATGGTTAACCTTGACGGTTACGATTATTTTTCATCAAATCCTGCCAGATGTTAGACAGGGAAAATCCTCTGCAGTCGATGATGGGATTTTGATTTTTCTTAATCTCTATTCCTTCTTTTAGCTTTCTTTTTTGAAAATTGCTTTGGAAACTGATGACGTTCAGGGAATTCCAATCCATGCTGTGACTAGTTTCTCTAACATGCCTATCTGAACCCGTCTTGTTGGAGCAATTTTTTATAGCAGCTTTATGCTCTGCTATATGAGTTTCATTTTACTTCATAGACTACACCTTGCATTTTAAAAATATCTTCTCTTTGAACTGTTTTAGATAAAAATTTCATAACCTTGTTCTCTAAACTTGGAGCTAGCCTAATATTATACTTCTTACTAATTCTCTTTAAAGAATCTTGATCAGAATTTTTTTATTGAATTTTACTTGTTGCTTTTGCGGGTTCTTTGTACCATTAAAGTAATTGAAATTAATTTTTTTTATTAGTAATTGAATTAAAAAACTAGGAAGCCAATTCTCAACATCAGCTTTATTCAAAGAATAATTTATTGTTTTATTAATTTTTCTTTAAATTATCTTATTTTATTTTTATCATGGTTGTTTGCAGCAAGTTTTCTGTTTCAATTGTTGTGTATGCAGATAAATTTTATTGTTATACAACTCTATGAGTAGGGTGGACATACGATCACACAGTTTGACTGTGTCGAACTGTGATCGAATGTCCACCCTACTCACAGAAAAACTTGAGGGTGTTTAGCCATCGAAAATTAACTTACAGTATGTGTGCCTGCACTTTTTTTTTTCTTAAAATTATTTCACAACAGTTTTCTACTCTTTCATAGTTTTTTCTTATATGTGATGTTTAAGTATATACGTAAACAAACAAACAAACAACCGATGTCTTTCGCAACTCAACTTTGTTAGTGGAGCAGCAAGAATTTTTCTTCATTTATTTGTTATCCTCCCCCTTCCCCCGACATTTTTTAGGCATGTCATCACTCGGGGAAGGGTGAGGTGGACATATCCAACCAGGGCCAGCTGATCCAATGCTCTTATTCCCTCATTCGGGCAAAGAATATCTAACGCTTTGATTCGGGTAAGAGAATACGTACTTTGCGCCTGAGATTTTCCCAAAATGGCGCCTTTAGAACACGGGAAATCGTAGGCTTTCAAACCGAATTCAAACGCGTCTAACTTGGAAACGAGCATTTTTAGGTCCGTGAAAATTTACACGGATATTCTCCTGTTGATAATAAAACAGTGATTTAATTTTCAGAATTTTAAAAAATGAACTTTTTGAATAAATCGTTGGCGAAGTTAGAGATTTTTCAAAATCGGCTGTTTTTAACGCTGCGGAAACTAGTAGTTTCACAGAAACACAAAAAATTACAAATAATGTGCACATTTGTATGTCTTTAACAAAAGAAAACGAATATAGAAAGAACTATTCAAACCTGTTTAAGAAAACCCTTAAAAATTCAATTTTTAAACAAAATTACAATTCACGATTTTTTAAAATTTTAATCATACGATGTGTAGCAAATATTAGCACCATATATTATTATATGTTATACACACAATGTAAAAAAAAATACAAGAACACGTTTTAACTCCGCTGCAATGACTCGCTGAAGTTAGAACAAATAACCGTTTTCTATAGAGCTTGTTTGACGGTGCAAGATTTGAAACCCTCTATCTCGAAGGGAAAATTTTTTCCTGCCAAAAGAAAAAATATGGGTCTCCTTATTTTAGTCAAGGAACACCCCTTAATTTTTTTGGAGAAATCTGAGACCATGATGGTACGACCCTGCCCGAGTTGAAATGGAACCCATCATATAAATAGTATTTTATGTATTGATTGTGTGGTATGTGAAAGCATTTTAAGAGTAATGCCACATACATATGTATTTTTGAGTTTTATGTGTTTTTTTTATTCTGTAATTTGCTTAAATAATTTAACTAAAGCCAAAGTAGAAAAATAAAAGTTTCTCAAAATCAGTGTAGTATAGTATACAAAAGTTTAGTAGATGTTAAACCTGGTCACATTTTCAGTGACAGTTTAGGTATTTTAGTATTTATTTGTGATTCTAAGTTTCTGATTAGTTGCAGTGGACAACATTTTTAACATTCTGCATTAAGTTTGCCCAAGCATGTAAGAAGTTGTTTGTTTTAGGTTACAGGTTGAACAGACCTATGGTTTCATTATATTTTAAGTAAGAGCATTTGGATTGTATGTCCTGGAAAAAAATGCAAAAGTCCTGGAAAAGTCCTGGAATTTTGTGATTGGAAAAGCATATAAACCATGTCACCAGTTCTTTGTAACAAACCACGATCTTGATCAAATACATGGATGAAATTTTGACAACATGCAACCCAGTGCTCTCTCTGTTCGTGTGTCTGTATCTGCGGCACAAACTCAAACAAATCTTCCTCTTGTGCAGATCTTTTTCTGAGATTACCCTGATCGTTTTCTTACTGGCACCAAGCTGTCCAGCAAGTAGCGTAGTGGTTATTCGCCAGTCATGGGTAACAATTTCGCTAGCCTTCACATTTTCATTTTTTCGTGTAGCAAGTGGATGTCCTGTGCGGGGTTCATTCTCAAGAGACTCCCTCCCATCTTTAAATGTTGAAAACCAGCTGAACACCTATGCACGAATCAGTCATCGTCATAAACTCTTTTTAGTTCTGTGGCCATTTTCCCTAATTTACAGTAAAATAGTATCACAGCTCTTTGCTACATTATGCAGCTGCCTCACACAATCTTATTTCAATGGTGGCCACACAAAAACTGCCGCGTCACCCGACTTGAAAGTTGCTCCTGCGATTACAGCATATTCTAGCCGTCAAAACTATAAACACGTTTAACGTTAAAAAAAAAAAAAAATCAGTGTCATTACTTAATGGGCACACTGCATATGTCTAAATACATAAAAAAGGTACGCTGTAGCAATATTATGTGTATACAGCACAAAATAGCCCTGAGAAAGGTGGCTATTAGATTTTGACCATCCTCTGGCTAGTCAGAAAAATCACCAGTTTTTATCTTTATCCTGTGATATTTCACTCATTTCCACATAATATTCTTTTCTGGTGACTTCTGATCATTGCTGCCATTCTTCTGCCCTGGGGACTGATTTCCGTCTTTTGAAAATTTCCGAAATCTGTCACTGCCAAGTTTTTTGTCACCAGAAAAGAATATTATGTGGAAATGAGTGAAATATCACAGGATAAAGATAAAAACTAGTGATTTTTCTGACTGGCTAGTGGACGGTCAAAATCTAGTGGCCACCTTTCTTAGGGCTATTTTGTGCTTCAGGGCCTATATTTAATTCGTTGAGCTCTGAAAATTATGCAAAATTGCATTTCTTTGATCACTGAAATTGTGAAGTTGCATCAAGTGTTTTAAAAGTGTTCAAAATGTTTTAAAAAATTAGATGCAATTGCATACCTGCCAAGTTTTTTGAATTTTGTTGTTGTCTTTCAGTTGGAAAAGGTTTTTTCCCGGATTTTGTTTCATTTATGAAAGTTGGTTGTTGAATTTTTATGGCGCAAGGGCCATGTGTGGCCAAAGAGCACCAATTTATGAAAGTTCATGAGATGTCTGTTCACCCATCGAAGTTTTTTGGAATCGGTGTGGATGCCCATTCTAGCGGGAATGAAAATATTTCGTGATTTAAAATTTTTCTGACAAAGTCCTGTTTTTTTTTTTGTTTTTTTTTTTATTTTTCTTTCTGAGTGTATATTTAATTGTTTTTTTGTTAATGTTCATTTCTTATTTTTTCATAATGGTGCAAAAGAGCAAGATCATTTTAAAGAACCTTAGAAAACCTTAGAAAATGTTATTTATTTTCACGTGTGTATTATTTTTCAGGTACTGTGTCAAGCATTCAGGGCCTATATTTAATCCGTTGTTGTGGCTCCTTGTTGTGTTATGAAATACCTTCCCAAAGAATTGCTTTGGTTAATGATATCTGGGATAAACTTCAAGAACTAGGTATGTTTGACATCCACATTTTAATTATATTTCATGTCAGCTTTTTTTCTTATTATTGTTTTGTAGTTCTTATTGTTGCCTTTATCTTTACAAGTGTTTTAAGCAGCACTCAACTGTACATAACTGGGAAATGGGATTGTTTTTTAAATTCAGTATTTAACATTCTTAATTGCATTTTACAGCAATTAAAGTGCTTGTTAACTTTGTTTTGCATTATTATTCAGTCAGTAACTAAGAAAGTGATTCACGACTCCCTAGGCTGCCATGATGTGTACTGCATTTTTGTTTCTACATCCAATGTGAAAAAATGGTATATTAGAAGCATGGTATGGTCAATCCACTGCAGAATTCTTGAACATCAAAGAAATGTTAAGAAAAGCCTACTTGCAATAAAAAATACAGGGTGTCTCACTCGCTACCAAACCCGGCATTTCTTTAATAATATTAACACCAATGAAGATATTGCAACGAAATTTGAAGTGGACTTACCTCATTTCAAGTGGAAATGTGATGACATCATAACATGTGCTTGGAAGTGGATACCATTTGCATCTGGACAGCATTGCAGGGTGTCTGCTTATCATGAAAGTCATGAAAAAGTAATGAATTGAGCAGGTGGTCATGAAGTAATGAAAAAGTAATGAAATTGAATGGGTGGTCATGAAATTGTCTTTTTTTTTGTATCAGAACCTAAATGAAGACCAGTTTGCGCACCTAGAAGAAAACACGAACCAGCACACTTATAAACCGGCATGTACATTCGATGCCCCATGAAAGCAAAAGCACTGGCCAATGCAAGAAAGAGTACAGAGTGACAAGAATGCCGGGTAGAAGCCAGAGATGTCGATTTACAGAACTTATGGACTTAGAGAGACCTGATCATCGTGCTGAGCAGCAATGATATTATAGACACATCAGTTTTGCCTAAACTATTGTCACATGGAATTAATTTCAGTGTTTGTAAAAAATAAAAAAAAATTACCTGGTATCTCAAGCCAAGGGTACTAGATTATGAGTCTACAGGGTGTGTACTGGTCATGAAAGTCATGAAAAAGTAATGAAATTGAGCAGGTGGTCATGAAATAATAAAAAAAGTCAACCAGTCACTCAACCTGACCATTTCAGGTTTCAATGAAACCTTTCAGGGATCATTTTCCCTAGTGATATAAATGAGAATATATTTTTAAATTTTTTTCTCATTGGGTTTTCATGTAATTCATTTTTAAAATTTTGAAAAATTGTTTTTTTTGGCTTGCATACACTTTTTTAATCTTGAATTTCTCAAGTTCTATGAGGCCTAGAGAGTTGTTTGACCGCTCATTTAAAAGATAATTTCATAAGTTTTTATTTGTTATGCAACTTGACTATGCTTGGTAAAAATTTTTTTTAAATAAAATTTTTTTTTTTAGATTTTTAAGATTGTGTTTTTTAAAAATTTTGAAAAAAAAAATGTGTGTTTTTTGTAATATTATAAGCTTTAAATCCTGAAACTTTTAGAGTGGGATCTCAATGGGATCAGGAGTTATGGTACCAATGGTATTGTTTTAAATACCAGTTAAGGGCTACATTGCTACCTTTAACTTTTGTAAGGTAAAAAAAACAAAAAAACATTGACTATAAGGTAACCAATTTACATTAGGGTCTATTACAGATAATGATTTACTAAACCTACTGACAAATTAGGGATAGCATGTGAGTAAATAGTCTGCTAATCACAGGTGCTCTGGCCCAAGCCTGTACAGACTTGTCTGATTCATGTTCTTGCAGGAGTGTGACTCATGCCCACTCTAGCTCAACTTTTGCTTAGTTTCCTCTAAGATCTCAGTGAGTGAACAGTTAGTTGTTGGCAGTGTTACTAAAGTGTTTCACATAAAAATATGATTTTTATAAGTTAATAGTTTTTTTTTCAGTGGAAGTGAAATAAGTGTTATGTGTTTGTTAAGTAATAAGTTTAACCATTTTTGACATTTTTGTTTGGAACAACTAGGCTGCTCTCCAGTTCAAAAGTACAGTCAGTTCTATTTAGTTTTAAAGGCTTATTATTATATAAGATATTTTTTTTATTGTTTCAGACAATTTATTAGACTTGCACTATTATTTAGAATTTTAACTCTACTTTATTATTAGGACTCTGTGACAATATGGATGAACCCAGTACATCAAAGCATTTTTTGGTATATTGTTGTAACCCATTTAAGAAACCTGGTCATAATTATTATAAGAAACAATTGAGATCTGTAAATGAAAATATTTTGAGACATAATGTCAATTTACATGAAGGCGACAAGATATGTGATGGGTGTCATAAAGCTTTACTAAAAGCTTCCAGAGATTTTAACTGAGCAAGAAGGCTTGCATTCAGACAGCTCAGAATCACAAGACCATTTGAATGTTCCTGAAGTACCAGTTCAAAATACATTGTCAACTCCAGAGAAAAAAGAGGCAATTGAAGCTTTGAACAAAAGTCTGACTGCTATCGAAAAAACACCTGTTAAAAGAAAACGTTTGATTGAAAAAAATACCCAGAAGCAAAGATTAAAAAAAGTGATGGAAGCTTTTCGAACAAAAGTACTTAATTTAAATCCAGGTACCACTGAATCTGACGCTGCAAAAAAATTATGACAATGAAATTATTAATCAATTGAAAGAATAGTTCAATGCTACTACAGACAAAAGTGTTAGAATGCAGGTTCTAACTACACTTCCCAAAAGTTGGACTCTAAAGAAAAAATTGAAACTGAATTTGGAGTGCGGTAATTTTACTGCTAGAAAGGCAAAAACAGTGTTAAATGAAAAAGGTATAATGTCATCCCCTGAGCCAAAGCCTGGAAGAACATTGGACCCTGCAACAGTAGCCCTAGTCAAAGAATTCTATCAAAATGATGAGGTTAGTCGTCAAATGCCTGGTAAAAAAGACTTTGATTCAGTCAAAAAAAATGGCAAACGTGTGCATGTTAAAAAGTATTTAATTCTAAGTACATTAAAAGAATCATATGTACTATTTAAGGAGCATTACCCTGATCAGAGAATTGGAATTTCTGAATTTTGTGAGCTTTGTCCCAAGCATTGTGTTCTTCCTGGCTCCAGTGGGACACATTCTGTGTGCATTTGCACAATACATCAAAATGCCAAATTAATGATGGCTCAGTGTAAAATACCTGAATTGACAAATAGTGAACTCCCGATTAAAACATACAAAGATGTAACAAGCAATATAATTTGCAAAACGCCAACATCTAAATGTTACTTCGCAAATTGTGTTAATTGCCCAGGAAGTAATGATTTGAAGGCTTGGTTTGAAGAAGCTTTTGAGCTTAATAGTGTTGAAAGTGAGTTTCAAACAATGGATGCAAATTGATAACAAGTGTGTCTTGGAAACTATTATAAAACCAACAGAAGAGTTTTTGGATTATTTGTTTCAGAGTTTGCCAAAACTTTTAAGACACTATTTCATTGCTACTCAACAGTCTTCCTATTTGCAACACTTGAAAGAAAATCTGCCTCAAAACCAATGCATTGTACTTTGTAATTTTGCTGAAAATTATGCATTTGTGCTTCAAGATTCTGCACAAGGCTTTCATTGGAACAGTGATCAAGCAACAATACATCCGTTTGTTATATACCGTGTTGATGAGGAAACCAAAAAGTTGGTGCACCTGAGCTTAGTTATTCTTTCTGATTGTATGGTGCATGATACAGTTGCTGTTCATTTGATTTCAACGCCTCATGATTGACTTTCTTAAAAAGAATCTGCCCCATAAACCCGAAAAGCTGTATTACTTTTCAGATGGAGCATCATCACAGTACAAAAACAAATAAAACTTTCTCAATCTCTGCCATCATGAGAAAGATTTTGGCATCAAGGCGGAGTGGAACTTCTTTGCATCGTCACATGGAAATAATGCATGTGATGGTGTCAGAGGAACTGTTAAACGATTAGCGGCATTGGCCAGTCTACGAATGGTCTACAATGATCAAATTATGTCCCCTCACCAACTTTATGATTGGACTAAATACAATATTGTTAACATCAGTTTTTTGTATTCTACTACAGACGAATACAAGGCAGAGGAAAAGACCTTGAAGAGTAGGTTTGAAGCAGCAGCAACAACAATAAAGGATACTCAACATTTCACGGTTACAGTCCAGTGAAAATGAGACTAGAGTTTTAGTGAAAAGCTACTCATTTTCAGAGGAATCAAGTGTAGAAATAGTTTCAGCTGAGACACTGATGATGATCTGGACATTAATGATATTGTTGGCTTTGTTGCATGCCAATACTCAGACAAGTGGTGGTTAGGGTGTGTGTTAGGAATAGAAGGGAGATGAAGTAAAAATAAGTTTTTTGGAACAACATGGCCCTTCTCCATCTTTCAAATACCCACAATTTACTGACATAATAGTTGTGCATAAATGTGAGGTTTTAACAAAAGTTGATCCTACAACAGCTACAGGAAGAGTTTATCGACTTACAGACTCAGAAACCAAAAAGGCAAACAAGAAATTATTTGTTAAATTAAAAAAAAACTAAGAAGTCGCTATTTTGGCGTAAGTACAACTCTTGAGTGCTAACTAAAAAAAAATAACTTTTATTAATTTTACCAGGTAAAATTTTTAGCCTGTTAGGACTATCCTTCCCTTGTTTTATGTTTGACTATGTATTACTATTATGATGTATTATGTAGATTTTAAAACTCAAGTGTCTGTTATCATGTAAACACATTAAAACGATAATTATAATTCATTATTACTTGTACAGTAACTTTAAGAATTTTGCTATAGCTCCCGATCCCACTGAGATCACACTCTAAAAGTTTCAGGATTTAAAGCTTTTAATGTAACAAACATTTTTTTCAAAATTTAAAAAAAACCTACCTTAAAAATTTTTACACATTTTTTTAATTAATTTTTTTTTTCACCAAGCATAGTCAAGTTGCATATCAAATTAAAACTTATGAAATTCTCTTTAAAATGAGGGTCAAACAACTCTCTAGGCCTTATAAGAACTTGAGAAATTCAAGATTGAAAAAGTTTATGCAAGCCAAAAAACGACGATTTAAAAAAAATTTAAATTGATTACAAGAAAACCCAATGAGATAAAAAAATTTAATAATATATTCTCATTTATATCATTAGGGAGAATGATCCCTGAAGGTTTCATTGAAATCTGAGATGGTCAGGTTGAATATTTAAATTTTTTGGTTGATTTGGCATGGAATGATCCAGTAATAAAATTGAGTGGGTGGTCATGAATGAAATTGTCTTTTTTGTATCAGCACCGGAATGAAGACAAGTTTGTGAAAGGTGCTTCATGTTTATTGCCTGAAGTTATGCAGAGTTCTATTTTGAGAGATTCTCCAGTGACAATTGCATTGCAAGAATTGTGTCAAAAAAACAACATCATATGGCTTCATCAAAAGCTGATGTTGTGAAAAGGGAATATTAGCAATTTTGTGTATCTTCTAAAATACAACTGAAACAGTTCAATCCTAAGGAGGACAAACTTGATCACTTCCTGATGAATTTACTACAAAGTGTGAACCATGACTTTATCAAGTTCTTACAGAAGCTGCTATTCGTGTTTCATGGCAATACTGCAGTTGAAAGAGGCTTTTCTGTTAACAAAGAACTTTTAATTGAAATCTTAGAAGAAGATGCAGTTGTTGCAGAAAGAAGTGTTTACAGTGCAATACAATCGTTAGGTGTTTTAGCTAATAGGGAGAAAGAGCTGAATGTGGACATCACAAAATAAATTAATGCTTCATCAAAAAGAGTAGAAGCCTTAAAAAAAAAAAAAAAAAAAGAAATCTGACGAAGTGGCCAATCGTAAAGAAAAGCAGTCCAAGTACTAAAAGAACTCAAAGATAGAAAAGAAAGCTTATAGGAAAGGCAAAAGAAGAAGCTGAAGTTCTAGATTTTGAGATAATAAGTTTAGCTTTCACTGTGAAATTTCAGTCTCCATAAATTTTGTACATTCATAGTTTTTATATTGACTTAATAAAAATTTGTAAGTTTTTACAGCATTACCCTGTTAAAAGAATTTGTGTATTGATAGATGTAATGATAAATATTTCTGAAAATAGCTGTACCCCATCCTAGATGAGAGTTGAATGTTTTTATTTCTTTAAACACGTAGAATTTGGTGAGTGGTATAGTGCAAGTTATACATAATTTCATTATTCATGTTAACAAGCAATTTTCGTGACATAAGAATTACAATCAGCTTTCATCTCAACTGGCTTTCAGATAGGGGTTCATCCCCCCTTCCCTATAGCCATTTTAGCAGCAATGGTATTATAGACACATCAGTTTTGCCTAAACTATTGTCGCATGGAATTAATTTCAGTGTTTGTAAAAATAACCTGCGATCTCAAGCCAAGGGTACTAGATTATGAGTCTAGAATGATTGTCAAGAAGTAATGAATTTAACTGAAGATGTCATGGAAAAGTCATGAATTTGGTTCATTGGAAATCAGTAGACATCCTGCATTGAACCCGGCGCACCATATTGTGGAAAGTCCTTGCCAGTACGTCCACCATCACTGCCTGAATTTCATCAGTGATGTTTGCTTTCAAGGCTTCTATAATTCGTTGTTTCTCTTGGTAAACTATCCCTTTTAGATATCCCCATAAAAAGTAATCAGGAGGCATCAGATCGGGCAAGTGCGGTGGCCATAGACCCTTCAAAATGACACAGCCTCTGAAAAAGGACTGAATTTCGGCCATGCTAGTGTGTGATGACGCTCCATCATGCTGTTAATATCCAATGGAGTGTTCTTCATTGTCCAATTGATTTACAAAGGTGTTGAAGATTTCCATATATGCAGCTGTTGTGATTGTTGTGTCGAAGAAGGTGGGAACAATTATGTGGCACCGGGTCATCATCCTACACCAAACACCAGTTTTCTGTGAATGAAGGGGTTTTTCATGTATCGTGTTGGAATTTTCACTGGCCCAGATACGGGCATTTTGAAAACTGATGTATCCGGACAAGTGAAACCATGCCTCATCTGGGAACCATGTGGATTTTCTTGAAGAAATGTCAGAAACCATTGACAGTATGTCACTCGTTTCATGTGGTCAGGCTCTTTCAGTTTGTGGACCACAGAGATACTGTATGCATGAAACTTCGCTTTTTTCACAACACGTTGAAAAGTGCTTTTGGACAACCCTGTTTCCTGTGACAGTCGGTGAAGTGACTTCCTGGGAAGCGCAAGTAGTCAGTCCTTTACATTCTGGATCGTTTCCTCGGGCATTTGTGGATGGCCTCCTGCATTGTCATTTAATAAAGTCCCCTTGGTTTCCAATTTCCTCGACAATGTTCAAATGGTGGACTGCCTCGGCAAATGTCTGCCTGCAAACCTCTAAGACTTTATTGATTTTGTTTTCCAATAAGTGCGGACAATAAACACTCGCTCCTTCAAGGTAAACCGATACATTTTCACACTACGCGAACAGCCACGAGCACAAGCACTCACTATCAACAACCGTATTGCGTAAACACACTCAGCGAAATGGCATAACAAAGCAGCAGAGAGGCGCGTCCAACTGGCTGTTGGACTGCTCCTCAGTGGCGGCACTCTTAGGAATGTGTCTGCCACTAAGGAGCACTCCGGCTGGCTGGCGGACAGCGTCGGGTTTAATGTTGTCTGGACGCAAATAGTGGCCACTTCCAAGACATGTTGTGATGTAGTGCCGGGTTCAGTGCTGTCTGGATACAAATGGTGGCCACTTCCAGCACATGTTGTGATGTCATCACATTTCGCACAAAATGAAGTAAGTCCACTTAAAATGTCATTGCAATATCTTCATTGGTGTTAATATTATAAAAGAAATGCAGAGTTTGGCAGCGAGTGTGACGTCCTGTACTTGTACCATATGAAAGTGGAATAACATCGACAGGATTACTGTTTACTAACAAAATTGCCTTGTACAACACAAAATATTGGTATGTTTGCACATTATTGGCAAAAATTACTTAGAAAATAAAGAAGAAAAAAATAGTGTTAGTTTTTCTCTAAATTTTCTCCATCTCTTCTTTTCATCTTGTGTGTGGCACAGATGTTAATAATTCATCAATGTGTAGTATGGTTCCTCTGAAAATATAATTCTTAGTAATGCCTATTCTTGAATTTTGAATTAGTTTGAAATCTGAGGGCAAAAGTTAAATGGGAGACTAAAATTGATTTCCTGTACAAATTTTATTTGTATTAATTGAACATTTTCATTTTTTTTGCCATTTTACAAAACCTACGGGAATCCAAACATTCTACTAATGTATAAAATAGATAACAAGAAAGTTGTAATTGTCTACACATCTCTTTAATCAGTAAGCATTTTGAGTGAAAAGATTTCAGAAAATCAGTTGAGTAAAGTAAGTAGTGTTTGATTGTCATTGATGATGGACTAGTGTTTGATATTAGGCGGGGAAGGATATGCCAGGATAAATCACTTGTTCTTAGCAACTTTCTGGAAACTTTCAAATGTGAATAACAATTTATATATGGAATTCATTGCTTTTGAAAAACACTTGACCAAGCACCTAGGAACAGATTTTTTCTGTGGGCTGAACATGGATTGAAAGGTAGTTGTTCAAATCAGTCACGTTTTACAGCTGTCAAAACCTAAGGAAATACTGGCAAGTAGAAACTCATTTTACTTGGCTAATTCTGTTTCTTGTTTAGTATTTCATATTTTGGGAATTCGTTTGTATGGGATTTACCAGAAATTTTTTATATCAGCAAATTTTGAGAGGTGACTCATCTGCTTCATCAGGCTTATTCAGAGGAATTTACTTCTTTGATGACTGTTTGGTTACATGGTTAGGTCCAGCTGAATTGCACCAAATGCCTGATTAAGAATTTCCCACAATGTCATTGATGATGGACTTTTTTTCTTAAGTCCTCCTTTAATTCTTAAAAAAGTATTCTGAAGACTAATGATTTTTAGAGAATCGCAGTTCATGTCAAGAAGAACTGAAAGACATGCTCGCAAAAAACAACTTTCCGAAAACCTGTCTTAGAAAACTCAGTGAGTAAAACAGTTTACTAGACAAATACAAAACCCAAGGAAATAAAACTCATTAGAAAAATTATGTACCACCAAGGACTATTTGAATCTTAAAAATATTTAGCAGTAATTAGAATTAAACAGTAAATGAACATCCACCAAAAAGAAGTGAATTCCTCTGAATAAGTCTGATGAAGAAGATGAGTATTCTCTGAAAATGGGCAATATAATTTTCAAGCCGTTGTGGAGTGCTTAAAAATGCATTTATTCATTAATGTTTTTTATCGAATATTTTACACCAGAAGACAAAGTTAAACTTTCTGAAATGAAAACCTGTTTTGAAATGCAACTGTTAATGCAAGTATAAAGTAAGATATCTAGCTTTAGTAGTAGATTTTGAACTCAATTATTATGTAATGCCCAATAGTAATTCAATAGATTTGACTGTTGAAAGGCGTAATTCTGTATGTGTAGTTTTTGTTTAGATCAATCATGGTTTTTTTCTTTGTATCTCTTGAAAAAATGTGCTATAAATATAATGAACTTACTTTTAAGTAATTACGAACTCCCATCTAGAACATAAACTTTAATTTCATAACAACGATCTTCGTTCACTTCTTATCAACACCGCCATTACGATACAATCCTGGTTGTCACAACAACCCATGATCCTAGTAATTCTTGATTATGTTACATGTCTTTTCCTTTCTAAACGATCAAGAGTACTCACACATACAACTAGTTTAACACATAATGTAGTTGGTGGTCTTGTTTCTCGTTTTGGTCTGTGCATGCGAGTCTCTTTTAAGGACACAGGAAGACGTGGCCTGTCCACATCAGTCTCTTCTAATGACACAGGAAGACTGTCACCCATTGAACTTTTAGGTTGTACAGCTTCCGCCCCTGGCAACTCCTCTGTCTGACTCTCCTCTTGTCTCGGGTCTGTAGAGCTGTCATTGGTTTTACCACTGGGTTCTTCTGTCACAAAGTCCCTAGATAGCAGATTCCAGTCTGGATTGTAAGACTTTCTTAAGTGGATTCTGTTTCTGCGCACAACAGCATTATTGGCTTTCTTAACTGTATAAGACCTAGGACTAGAATCCACTCCAACAACTGTTGATGGCTCCCATGAAGCATTGTTTAAGTTCCTTATAAGCACACTGTCTCCTTCCTTTAATGGAGAAAGAGGTTTAGAGCGCTTATCATAGTAATGCTTCTGTTTTTGTTGTCTTAGTCTTAATTTTTCTTCAACGTCTTCAAATAGTTGCGCATTTAATAGTTTTGCCTTTATCGGCAATTTGGTTCTGAGTCTGCGACCAAAGACTAGCTGAGCAGAAAAGAGCATGATTCTTGCTATTGGTGTATTTCGGTACTCCATCAGACCAACATAATAGTCACTGTTGTCCACTTTGGGCTTTTGTGTTAATATTGTTACGTGTTTTGCCCATAATCGTCAAGCTTTGTTTCACAATATGCACTCCCTTCTCTGCCATGCCATTACTCTTAGGATAACTTGGACTTGAATATATGCACTCAATATCCCATGATTTAGCAAACACCTTAAACTCCCAACTGTTAAAAGGGTTATTATCAGAAACAAAAAATTTCTGGAACTCCAAACCTAGGAAAGACAGCTTTTAATTTGCTTATTACTTCTTGAGTTGTCTTTATTTTCAGACTGCAGACCTCTATCCACTTTGAAAGGGTCTTTGAGGAACTGCATGGGGATTAAAGGTTCTTTGGTACTGCTAGATTGGAATCTCTCACACACTTCACACTTAGATACAACTTGATCAATCTCAAAATTCATTCTGGGCCAGTACAAAATTTCCCTTGCTCTTAGTTTGCACTTTTCCATTCCAAGGTGTGAATCTTGTATTTGCAGTAACATATCTTTCCTTAAATCCCTGGGTTCTACAAATTTGTCACCAAAGAATATCAGACCATCCTCAAGGCATAAGTCATTTCGTAATTTGTAATACTGCTTTAAATTCCCCGTTCTCAGCTTTAAAGTACTTAGGCCACCCTTTTGTACAATATTCCATGACTACTTTTAGTACTTTATCCTCTTTGGGGGCTCATCTAAATTGTGCCCTTCTTTCATCACTCATTGGCAGATACTTGGACACACTGTGTACCACATTCTGCAACTCTGGATCGCTCTGGGTCTTTTCACCACTTAGAAATGCCCTAGATAGTGTATCGGCTGCGTACATCTTACAGCCTGGTACATATTGCACAACAAAAGTGTATTTCATCAGTTTTAGCATCATACGTTGCAGTCTTGCTGTGACTTTAAGCTGCATTTTTCTCACTATGAACTACAATGGTTTATGATCTGACTGCACTGTTACTTTCCTGCCATAAACAAAATAATGGAATTTTTCAAAGGCAAAAACTATGGCTAGTAACTCCTTTTCAATTTGTACAAAGTTTTGCTCATTTTCAGTCAATGCTCTTGACACAAACGAAACTGGATGTCCCTCTTGCATGAGGCATGTACCCATTCCATCTCAAGAGCATTCACATTTTATTATGATGTTCTTTGAACTATCAAACACTTTTAAAACTGGTGTTGAGCTCAAATGATGTTTTAATTCTTTTAAGGCCTTCTCATGTTCCCAGTCCCATTTGAATTCCTGGCTTTTCTTAGTCAAACCTCTCAATGGGAATGTGATTCTGGACAAATTAGGTATAAACTTAGACATATAATTCATCATTCCTAGAAGTCTTCTGACATCTGTTTTATCCTTTGGAATCAGCATTTCTTCAATGGCCTTTACATGTTGTGGATCTATTTTGATACCATCTTTAGATATGATTTGTCCTACATATTTAACTTCATTTATTCTGTACTGAAATTTTGCTATATTCAACTTCGCATTGTATTTTCTAGCCCTTTTTAGCACTTCAGTCAAAAGTTTATCATGTTTTTCTTCATCAATTCTTGAGACGATAATATCATCCATATAAATTTCTACCCCTGGTATATTCCCAAAATTTTTTAGACTTCTTTTCTGAAAGACCTCTGGTGCCGAATTGATTCCATATGGCATCCTGTGAAAATGGAATCTACCAAAGGGAGAGTTAAAAGTACACAAATGTGCACTATCTTCATCTAAAGGAACTTGCCAAAACCCTTCCTTCAAATCTAATATACTGAAAAAACTTTTTTCCCATTTAGCCTGCTTATTATATCTTCTATGGATGGTATGGCATAATGTTCTCTCTTTATTACCTGATATAAATCTCTTGGGTCCAGACACAACCTAAGATTTCCATCTGGCTTCTCTACTATAACCAAATTTAGTACCCAGTTAGTGGGTTTGTCTACTTTAGAGATAATGTTCTTTTCTTCCAGTTGTTGGAGTAACTGTCTCAATTTATTATGTAGTACTTAAGGCACTCTTCTTGGAGGATTTATCACTGGCATAGTACCCGGGTTCACTTGTATGTGATATGGGTCACTTGGCATCTTCCCTCTACACCCTTAAAAACATCTGGCATAATTCTCAATAATAGCTTCTTTACTTAAAGTAGAGTTAATGTAATCAACTCTCTTTATTAGATTAAGTTGTAAGCAAACTTTTAATCCTAATATTGGCTTAGAATCTTGTTGCACCATGTTAAACAGTATTATCTGTTGTTTAACATTCTCAGTGGAGCATTTAAGAACTACTTTCTCTTTTGGTTTTATCTTAAAATTTCCATACGTGGTTAACATTGTAGAAGTATGCTGGAGTTCTGGTCTTTGAGACTTAACCTGAGAACAAATTTCCTCAAACATTTCTATAGGCAGAATATTTGTTTCAGCTCCTGTATCTAATTTAAACTCTATTTCACAGTTTTTAATCTGTATGTTTTTATTCCACGTCTTCTCACGGATTTTACTGTCAGCTTCAACTTTATCTACACATGGGTTCTGTATAGTATCCACATATAAAATAGGTTCTTCCTTAATTTCCTTCTGTACTTCATAAACCCTTCTTCCAGATTTTACTTTAACTTTGCACCCTACAGCAAAATGATTTAACCCTTTGCATTTATTACAAATTTTTCCAAATGCAAAACACTCTCCTACCTTGTGCTTTCTACCACACTTTTTACAAAGATATGGCTCCATTACACTGCTACTTTTAGAAACTAATTTTAGAAACTACATTTGCTTAATACTTCTTTTCATGAGCATTTTCTCAGCCGTTTTAATTTTAATTATGTTCACAGCTTCATTTTGTTCTTCAATATTTTTAATCTGTTCTTCACTCACCTCAGCAGCCCTTGCCTTACCTGTTCCACTGCTGTTTGAAGTGTAAGATCCGGTTCACGAAGAAGCCTTTCTTGAAGTGTTGTATCGATCAAACCCAGGACTACACGGTCACATAATTAACCCTTCTTGTTGAGTTCCAAACTCACAAGTTTTAGCTAAGGTTTTAAGTTGTGTAAGGTATTGATCGAATGGTTGTCCTTCCTGTTGTGTACACTTAAAGAATTTAAATCGTTCGAAAACAACATTTTCCCGTGGTAAACAATATGATTCGAATTTATCGATGACTTTGGTAAAATAATCAGCCACCTCTGGGTCTGAGTCGAATGTATTAAATATTTCCATTCCATCATCACCGATAAGATTTAATAAAATGGCAACTTTTGTTTTATCCGGTTTGTTGATTTTCTCTGCAGCTAGGAAAAAATTTTCTAACTTCTGTCACCACTTCTTCCAATTCTCGACAACATTGCCCGAAAACCTTAATTCTTCTGCAGTATGAAACCTATCCATTACGATTCTGACACCATGTCAAATATTAAGCCTTAATAAAATATAATGAACTTACTTTAAGTAATTACAAACTTCCATCTAGAACATAAACTTTAATTTCATAACAACGATCCTCGTTCACTTATCAACACCGCCATTACCATACAAGCCTGGTTGTCACAACAACCCACGTTCCTAGCAATTCTTGATTATGTTACCTGAAAATTTTGGAATTTTGTCTACCCTCGAATTTAACATAACTTATCTATGATGTGAAATTTAGCAGGAATTAAACCACTTAGTCAAGGCTTTTCTCAGAATAATACACTTAAGTATAATAATTGTTCCCAGTAAAGCTTTTAAGTAAGTGGTTTAATTCCTGTTAAGAATAAAATTTAGGTAAGCATAGATGAAATATTGAAAAATTAATAACATTTAAATGAGTGAGATGTACATACAACACACGCACATGCACGCATGCACACACCACTAAGTTGTTCTCTGAGATTCAGAGGTTAGCTCCTTAAAAAAAGACCACATGTCAGGTACACATTTAAGCGATAGAACTAGTATTTACTTACTGTTGGTGTATCAAATGTCTCCATTTACAATGATCTCGACAAACAGCTCGAGCTTCATTAACATCCATCACACGCTGCTCACAAGACCTTTTGTACATCATACTCATCTTTTTTCAAACATTCCTGAATCTGGTCCTCCCATGATTTCCTTGGCCTTCCTCTACCTTTCTTTCCTGCCACTTGGGCTGAAAAAATTCTCTTAGTCAGCACCTCATCACTCATTCTTTCAACGTGGCCAAACCACCTAAGAATATTAGTCTCCACCTTACTAACAACATTTTGCCTCACATATTACACCTCTTCATTCCTCACATGATCAGAGTGTAACTTACAACAAACCCCCTGTAAGTAACGCATTTCCCCAGCACACAAACAACTCCTATGTCCTTTCTGCAGTACCCAGGTTTCACTGCCGTACATCAAGAGGAGCAACAATTACACTTTCTTATGCCGCCCCGGTGGCACAGTGGTCTAAGCGCTGGCTTATGACCATTCGTTCCAGAAGGGTCCAGGTTCAAATCCCGATAAGGCATGGATGTTGTGTTTGTCTTACAGCACTGGCTCTCTCCCTTCCATGCAGCCAGTGACCCTAAATTAGGGATGGGCGACTGCTTATAGCCCAATGAGTTGCTCACGGTGGTCGTTAAACCCACAATAATAAAAAAAAACAAAAAACTTTCATATACAACCATTTGAGACCCTTGTGCTCACGGTGGTCGTTAAACCCACAATAATAAAAAAAAAACAAAAAACTTTCATATACAACCATTTGAGACCCTTGAGAACTCATCATTCCTGTGTAATTCTCCTAAAGCAGCTATGACTTTCAATGAAGAAGTCACTTGCCTACTAATTTCATCATCTAATTTGTTCTCTCTGTCGAACATGCTTTTTAAACATACTAACTCATTCACCTGGCCAATCTCTGTGTCATTAAGACTTACCTTGCATTCAGTATGAACTGTACCTTTGGGTTTTCTTTTATTTATACTTGGTTTCAATTTCATACAAACTTCATACAACCGGAACAACATGCTCTGCAACTCACTTTTACTCCCTGCCAACAGGACTGTGTCATCAGCATAGGGCAGTCTGCACACACTCATATTACCAAGACTTAAACCAGTATTATCCATTTTGGTGTCACGCATGCATGCATCCATAAATATATTCAACAGCCAGGGTGACAGTATACAACCATGCCTGACTCCTGCACCAATAGAAAACCAATTTGATAAAACACCATTCACTCATGCACATGCTCTACTGCCAGCAAACATGGTTTTCATACTAATAAGTAGATTCCCAGAAATACCATATTTATTCAGTACCTTCCACAGAAGTCCTATTTACTTTGTCATAAGCTTTCTCTAAAGCTATGAAGGCCACACTTTTTTTACCAACAGACAAATACTTTTCAATCGTCATGTGTAATGCGAAAATTTAATTAGTGCAGCCCTTATCATTCATAAAACCACTCTGTACATCCCACACTTTCTCTGATGCAAGACTTCATACCTTATCAATAATGACCTTCCCAAACACTTTTCCTGGCACACTCGGCAAACTGATACCACGATAGTTCTTGCATTCAGTCTGATCACCTTTTCCCTTGTGCGAGGGAACAATGATAGCATCCCTTCAATCCTAAGGGACCATTCTTAACTCCCAATAATACTGGCAATGTCAGTTAACCAGCCAATCACACAGTCACCGCCATATTTTTGCATCTCAGCAGATATATGTGTGAGACAGGCCCTTGAAATTTTATTTTCACTGAATTTTGAAATTGTGTTGTAAATACTTCATTCTTTCTGTTTTCATCAAGACTGTTTGACAGTAAAAAGATGGCTGAAATGAAACTAGATTTTGGTTCTTGATTATCCAGACTGACTAGGACCAAGGGTGATCTACTTTGTAGATAATCTAAAGTTAAGATAAAATATACTGTTCATCAAAAATATTAATCGAAACAGTGTGAAGGCACTAATAATTTTAGCTCATTGATGTAAATAAAGTAGAAGCTTGTGCAGAAGTATCCAAGCTCCTTTCTCTGAGCATGAATTATACACTTCTTTTTGCATATGTTGTCTACACTTAAAATTCTAGATATTTCATGTTCTTCAAGTTGACCATGGCTAGTTGGAAGGCAACAGGTAGGGATTGCTGAATTGTTGCCTGCTAAATTGACTACCTATATACATAGGTGCCTCTATGTTCAAAACCTACATACAGCCTATCTATGCTGTATGCAGGTTTTCACCTTTAAGTTATTCCCTATCCCTACCAATAGTGCTCTTAGTCTTCAATTCTGATGAAAATTTAAATGTTAAAGCCTTCTGTTCTTTGAAAATAAAAAAAATTAAAAAAATTAAATTTTTAGTTTAGTAAAAAATAACTTTCTTTACCACCACATAGCTATAGTTTAAATTTCTATTTTGTTAAGAAAAATCGCACTGAATTTGTTCTTTGGAAATTAAAAAAATATATATAAAGGTAAGTTTTTAGCTTAGTAAAAAATAGCTTATATATATATATCATCATCATCATCATTGTCAACCATTATCAATCCACTGCTGGACGAAGGTCTCCCCAAGTTTCCTCCACAACGGTCTGTCTTGTGCCAGTCTCCTCCATGTCACCCCTGCATACTTTCGAATTTCATCCACCCATCTCCCATGTGGTCTTCTTCTGGGTCTTTTCCTGTCCCTTGGAATCCAATCTAAAATTTCGGCTGTCCATCGATCTGTCCTTCTGGCAGTATGTCCAGCCCATTGCCATTTCAGGGATTTAACTCTGATCATGATGTCTTCCACTTTTGTCATTTTCGGATCCACGAGTCCCTCTTCTTATCTCTCCTGGTTACACCAAGTATGCACCTCTCCATGCTACTTTGAGTTGTCTGCAGCCTTTGTATGTCTCTTTTAGTTAAGGTCCACGTCTCTGCACCATACGTAAGCACTGGAAGGATGCATTGATCAAACACTTTTCTTTTAAGACATAATGGCATATTGCTCTTGAAAATTATGCTGTTTCTTCCAAAAGCTCTCCAGGCAAGTTTTGTACGCCGATTAATTTCTTCATCAATGTGACCCTCCCTTGATATCTGCTGTCCAAGATAAACGTACGTGTCTGTTATCTCCAGCTTTTCTCCATCAATCGATAAATCTTCATTTCTTGTAAAAGCATTGAACATCACTTTTGTCTTTTGAAAGTTCATTTTTAATCCCACTTCTTTACTCTTGTCAGCAAGTTCCTGGATCATACTCTGCAGCTCTGATGGGGTAGTTGCAAAAATGACTACGTCATCAGCAAAACGAAGGTGGGTTAGATAATCTCCATTAATCTTTATCCCCTTGTTTTCCCAGCTCAGCGACTGAAAAACACCCTCCAATGTGGCATTAAAGAGCTTCGGAGATATGGTGTCGCCTTGTCTCACTCCCTTTCCAATTTTTACGTGTGTTGTATTTTCAAACAGCCTAATCTTTGCACTTGCATTTTCATAGATGTTATTAATAATATTAATGTATGCATCTTCAATACCGCAGGTTTTCAGAGCCATTGTAACTGCTGATGGTTTCACCGAATCAAAGGCTTTTTCATAATCGATAAAAGCCATGCACAATGGAAGTTCATATTCCCTCGCTCTTTCAATTAGTTCTCTCAGCACGTGGATATGATCTATTGTGCTGTAGCCACTCCTGAATCCAGCTTGTTCTCTTGGTTGAACCATGTCCAGTGTTACCTTCAAGCGGTGTGAAAGAACTTTAGTGAAGATTTTATAAACTACTGATAGGAGGCTGATAGGTCTGTAGTTCCCGAGATCCTCAATGTCACCTTTTTTATGTAGCAGGATCATTGTAGCGGTGTTCCAATCCTCAGGAATCTTTCCTTCATTAAGGCATCGAGTGAAAATTTGGGCGAGTACTGTTTTGATTTCTCCACTTGCTTCTTGTATGATGTCTACAGTAATTCCATCTTCTCCTGGAGCTTTTCCCCGCTTCATGTTCTTGATTGCATGTGCAACTTCTGCTGGAAGGACTGGAGGAACTCTGGTACTGGTATCTTTCATGATGTCTGGAGTGCATGTATCAACCCTTTCATATAATTTGGAGTAGAAATCTTTCACTCTTGTCAAAATTTCGCCTCTGTTTCTTGTTACAGAACCATCTTCTTTTCTCAGTGCCGTAATCTGTTTTCTTCCCTTACTGAGATGTCCCTTTGCTATCTTTAGGCTTTGGTTGTTTTCAATTGCTTTCCTCACTAGTTCACAGTTGAATTTTCTTACGTCTTCAGTGATACTTTTTCTTACTGTCTTGCATAGCTCTATATATTCCACTTTGGAAGTCACATCTTCTTTAGTTGTCCTCATCTCTCTTCTTTTTTGCATCAACATTTTCGTTTTTCCTGATAATTTATTTACATGCAACTTGTTCTTAGACCCAGCTAATGTTGTTGCTGTTTCCATAAGAGCTTTGGTTACTTTTCTGTTAACTTCAGAGATGTCCACTTCTTCCGATGTTAGGCCTTCTAAAGCAGAGAACCTGTTCTTCAGTTCCAACTTGAAGGTATTATGGTGTTTTTTAAGGTTGGTTATGTCAATAGATTTTGTTTGTCTTATGAGTTTGCCACGTTCAAGTTTAGTGTTGAGGTGCATCTTACATCTCACCAATCTATGGTCACTACCTGTGTTGAACTTGTTTAGCACACTGCAGTCTTCTATGACGAATTTTTTGTTACACATAATAAAATCAATTTCACTTGTCGTCCCATTTGGATGTCTCCATGTCCATTTCCTGTGTGGCTTTTTCTTGAAGAAGGAGTTCAAGATGAAAAACCCTTCTGCCTCTGCAAACTCAACGAGAGTATTTCCACGCTGGTTTCTGTTGCCGTGACCGAATTTACCTACTGAAGTTTCATTCTGTTGCCGTTGCCCTATTTTTGCATTGAAATCTCCCATAATTATTTTCAAGTGCTGCTTACCTTTATTATTTAGATGACAAATTTCCTCATAAAATTCTTCAATTTCTTCTTCAGGATGACTTGTGGTGGGTGCATAAGTTTGAATAATCTGAGCCTGGTATCTTTTTGAGAGTTGGATAACAAGTCGTGCAGCTCTGTCAGAGGAACTTTCAACTTCTACAACTTTATCCTTCAGTTTCTTGTTTATTATAAATCCAACACCACTAGTTCTGCCAGTATCTGTCCCACGATAGTAGAAGAGATGTCCACTTTTCAGTTCGATGAGATCTTCTCCTTTTCTCCTTACCTCACTTAGCCCCACGATGTCCCACTTGATCCTTTGTAGTTCCTCTTCCAATTCAAGAAGCCTTGAATCAGAAGATAGGGAGCGTCCATTGTACGTAGCCAAGGTCAGCATCAGATGGCAGCCTAGTCCGGTCCTCCGGGGATTCTTAGCACCCTCTAGCCTTGGCCAGGTACATTCCAGCTGCCGGAGACTGAGGGCCAAGATTTAAGTTGTGGAATCATTTTGGAGGGGTTTGGCCATAACTCACCACGCTGGCCAAGTGGGTTGGTGAGTGTGGGATAGAATTTCCTCTAATCCCGATGTTATAGTTATACCGCTATTGGCGGTCGTCAGAGCCCCTTTAGTGGGAACAGGATGCACCACGAGAAGGCGGGGTTGACATTTGTCAAGGAGAGGCTGTGATGTTACGCATCACCTGACCTTACATCCCTATATCATCATCATCATCATCATTGTCAACCATTATCAATCCACTGCTGGACGAAGGTCTCCCCAAGTTTCCTCCACAACGGTCTGTCTTGTACCAGTCTCCTCCATGTCACCCCCTATATATATATATATATACATACAATGCATCCTTCCAGTGCTTAGGTATGGTGCAGAGACGTGGACCTTAACTAAAAGAGACATACAAAGGCTGCAGACAACTCAAAGAAGCATGGAGAGGTGCATACTTGGTGTAACCAGGAGAGATAAGAAGAGGAACTCGTGGATCCGAAAAATGACAAGAGTGGAAGACATCATGATCAGAGTTAAATCCCTGAAATGGCAATGGGCTGGACATACTGCCAGAAGGACAGATCATCGATGGACAGCCGAAATTTTAGATTGGATTCCAAGGGACAGGAAAAGACCCAGAAGAAGACCACATGGGAGATGGGTGGATGAAATTCGAAAGTATGCAGGGGTGACATGGAGGAGACTGGCACAAGACAGACCGTTGTGGAGGAAACTTGGGGAGACCTTCGTCCAGCAGTGGATTGATAATGGTTGACAATGATGATGATGATGATATATATATATATATTCTATTAAGAGACTGAAGCAAAAAAATTTTTTGACTCACACCAAGTACAACATAGAAAAGGTTATGTATTGACCGGTGTGAGTAAAAAGAGAAAAATAAAACAACTGAATGTAGAAAGTGTTGAGAATACTGAGCCTTGGCTTTATCAAGGACCAGCAAAAACTCTGCATTTTCTCACTTCCACAAAGACCTATTTGGAAATGGGTTAAGACAGACAAGCCGCTCGTTTCTTTCCTTTGCATCTTTAAAAAATGCCTAAAAATCAGAAATTACTTTTTCTTAAAAAATGTTTTGTAAAAAAGGGATTATAGTTGTAAGCTTATGCTGTAAAAATTGCAATGCGTTATGATTTATAGTTTGCCATATATCTGTTTTTTAAATGGATCCCATCGTGAAATAGAGAATTTTGTGAAATTTAAACATTTAATTTGTTGTAAACTAAATTGAAATTCGAAAAAAGGGCGACAAAGTGCAAAAATTTGGTCATGGGACTTGCATGTCTACAAAGTTTTGTGGTTCTGTTGCTGTTAGTGTGTCTGGAACTCGACCTGATAGCACGCTTTGCTTACCTTAACTTTGAAATACAATAGCTCTTGAAGTATCGCCAGAATCTAAAAACGGTTTATTTCAGCGTGTTCTCCAAACAATTATCTACAAACGATGTAAATTTCATATTTTTGTGTTCAATACGTTTTGCGCTGGGAGTTAGGAAAGCAAGAGTGTTGCGACATTTCTAAAACAGCGGCAGCTGCAACGGCGACAGTTACTTTTATTTAGAATAGAGAAAAATTAAACCAAACTTTAGCAATGAACAGAAAATTTTTTTTTAGGAAATTAAAAAAAATATTTATATACATATATATACAATCTGAAAACCCAAATGCTCAAAAGCAGCAGAGAAGAATTCTCAGAAATAATACTTACAAAAAGCAGAAGTAACTATAGCAGGAGCCAAAATATGAAAAAAAAATAGTTAAAATAAAAAACATCAAAGCAAACGATAAGGGGAAAAAAATGGAGTGCAGAAAGCTTTGAAAATGTCTAATGGCTTTATCAAGGACCAGCAAAACTCAGCATTTACTCACTTCCACAAAGACCTAGTTGAACATGGGCTTCTGCTATGTGTCATAAATGCAAAAAGAACAAATCCCCAAAAACCACTGAACAAAAAAAAAAAAAAAAAACCCTACCACCCATATGGGCTCAAACTTAAATATTAAGCAAAATTTTTGCATTACATCTATGACATATCTGGCGCAACCCAAACTCCTCATTGCCCACAAAAACAGAAAATCTTCAATACAGAGCCCGAAAATATTGCAAGATAGGTGTAAAATTTAGACCAATGAAACAAAACCTGGGAAAAAGCTGCAAAAATATTTTTTTAGAGACACACAGCAATGTAAAATTGCCCAGCTTGGAAGAAGACTAAATAAACTGAAAAAACTCACCCTGTAAAGACTATTTGAAAGCACAAGTTCCAAAATTTTTAGACCACAGTGCCACGTGGCACGAAACACGTGGCTACCTGAGGAGAAACTCAACTAGGAACCACGGCAAAAACAAAACACGAAGTTCAGAGACAAATAAGAATGAAGCAAACGCCTGTGCTAAGAAATAACTAAAAATTTCAGGAAAAAAAGCACAGAGAACAGAAGCAAAAATCAGAGAAAATTCTTTACAGACAATTCCCCCAATACACTACATGACTTTAGAAAATAGAAACTTAATATAAAACATTGGAAATGCACTTAAAATACAGCAAATGTTCCTCCGAACAACAAAAAAAAATTAAGGCATGCAGAGCCACGAGTCTAAGAACACTGCAGTCAACCCACTGCATGATAACAGAGCACTGCATGATAACAAGGAAAAAAAAAAAGCTAACAACAAGAAAAAATGCCAGTAAAAGCGAAGCCAAAAAAAAACGAACTAATTTTAGCAGGCACAGAAACGAAAAAAACCCAAAAACCTCCAAAAGGAAAAAAAAAAATGAAAGCACCTACCTGCTAGGCCACTGACTTGTACGTAGTAAGAAATACAAATGGTTGACGAAATTCCCGCATTTGAAGTGTAGAAACCAAGAAGGCTGTCCAGCACAAAAAACACTCTGCAGACGCTAGTCTACCAATCAGGTAATTTCCAAGTGAAAAAGATAGTTTTTCTGGAGAGAGCATAAGCTCACCAAGAATACATGCAAAATATCATCAAATACACCTGATGTGTATTTAACAATATTCATCTGTATTAAAATACCTGATAGTAAAACTGTAGACAAGATACAGTTTCTTATAGTTTTTCTTAATTTTTACTATTTTTATGTTACCTATTCTTGATATCAAATATCTATTTTAAATTTTAAACTTTTTTATTTTTGGATTTTTAAATAATATTTTATTATTTTTATTTTTATAATAAAACTTTTATCCACAGCACTAAAGGTAAATGCTAGACAGCTTATAAAGAATCCTGGAAACAATATAAAGAGCAGATTAGTGATAGAAAAATGCAGCAAAATAAGCGAAAAAGAGAAGAAGAAATTAAATGTTCACAAGGTGATTTGAAACAGGAAGAAGCTGAACTTTTGTAGCAGTTGGATTTCTCTCAGATAATGTTAAACAATGCTGAGATGAACATTGAATGTGGCATAAAAAAGACGTGAGTGCAATGGAAAGTGGACAAGTACTATTAAAAGAAACAAAACATTGCTATCTTAAAAAATTTGAAAAAAAAAATAGAAGTGATCAATTAAATATTAAGAAAAGCAGCAAAATATTACAAAAATTAAACATTTTTTGTAAAATAAATGATAATAGAATCCTGCTATAGTTACACATTTTTTGATCTATTTGAAAACTAAAATCTTTGCATATGTGTGTGTGTTTCAATGCAAGATAATTTAAATTTGAGTAGGGTGCATCTAGTTCCAAAACATTTTTGCTTAAGAATTTATTCTATCACCTAATATTTTACCTGCTTCAAAAATATGTTTTCTTACAGCAAAAATGTATTTCACCTGCTGCAAAAAAGCATTTTGCTGCTCCAAAAATGATTTTTCAACTTTCCATCACTAAAAACTCCAAAACCCAAGTCCTGTGTCAAAAATGTGTAAAACTTCATATATCCCATTTTAATTTAAAAATAGCCTTTTAAGATGGTGTGTGCCGGCCCGGTGGCGCAGTGGTCTAAGGCGCTGGCCTCTGATCATTCGTCCGTAAGGGGTCTGGGTTCGAATCCCGGTCAGGCATGGATGTTGTGTTTGTCTTACGGCACTGGCTCTCTCCCTTCCCTGGAACCAGTGACCCTAAATTAGGGACGGGCGACTGCTTATAGCCCATTGAGTTGCTCACAGTGGTCGTTAAACCTCCAATAAAAAAAATAAAAATAAAATAAGATAGTGTGTATGTTATATCTGATGTTAACACGTGAGTAATATAAATTCAGGTTTTTAAATAGCTTAACTTTCTGTTATTCAGTATGTCATTATTAAATTTTCTAGTGAGATACAGCCACAGTTGCTGATACAAGCTCTGTTTAGAGTCTCTTGAAAGAAAGTTCCCGTAGACCACATATTGAAAAAGTGAAAAAAGAGTTGGCTAATCTTGACGCCTTTCTTTTACATGGCTTAGATTTTGCACCTTAAATATGTAAATAAAGGGTAAACCAACATACTAAAAGAATCTGCCCGCACATGGGTGACGGAAAGAATTAGTGCCAGGTGTTTGCCTCTGCTGGTTTCTTATGAAGCTGAGGAAGCACCATTTTCTTCAGCGTGTCTCAGCAGAAGCAGGGGTGAAAGAGTTCCGCCTTCTTGGATGTCATCTGGGGAGTTCCAGAGATCGATGCAGAAAATTCCCAACCCTAAGCAATGCCAGCATCAAGTTCTCCAGTCCGGATGCCTCTGGGCTGAAGAACTTGACTGTGATTAGCTGCAGCATGCCAACTGCAAAGGCAGTAGGTGGGGCTTTCCTGGTGAAGGCCTGGTGTTACAGCTGATTGCTGTGACACTAGTGTAGGCGTGAAGACGTTGCTGACTTCACACTTTCCGAAGTTTTCTACATGGCTATAGGGGATTGGGTAACTGCTGTTTCAAGATGCAATACCAAGAGTTAATTAATTATCATCATAATTTTGTAGTCTAGTTGGCAGTTTGCACCAAGCACGTGCGTTTTTAGAAGTAATTGGGAATTTATTGTGTGTGTGTGTGTGTGTGTGTGTGTGTGTGTGTGTTTGTGTGTGTGTTTCACAGAAATGGCTGATTTAGTTGCAGTAACAGATGAACATAAAACTCGGATGTGCGATGACTACGAGAAAAGCAAGTTCCGTTTTGATTGGCTTAAAAAAGTACTGGTTATTGATGAAATTAAAATAACTGTTAGAGAAACTATCAAGAAAGTGGATGTAAGTGGGGAAAGTTTTGTGCACTTTATTTGCAGATTTAATATATTATGGAAATAAAGGGTTCACTGCTATTTCAAACCATCCAGAACTTGTGCTTGCATCATGTACATTTTTGTGTTGGTAAACTATCTAATTACTCAAATCTGAAAAGGAAAACAAATTAGATCAGTATAAATATGGGATTGACATTATTAGCTGGATGCAATCACATTGACTAAAATAAAATTCTTATTCATTCCTAAAGAAATGTTAGACAATTTTATCACTTGTATAAATGCATATTTGGTGCTTAGGGTAGTTAATAAATGCTGAAAGGCTAAAATAATCGAGGTAGTTGCCTTCGATGCACGATCTTGATAAGAATCACATACAATACAAATTCTAATTCATTGGCTGAATTTAAAGATTTTTTATTGTATATAGTTTGAAGTGTAAGAACTTTCAGGTTTCCCTAGAACCTTTCTTCTGTTTATGTATCTGACAATGGGTTCTAGGGAAACCTAAAAGTTCTTATACCTCAAACTATATAAAATCAAATCTTTAAATACAGCCAATGAATTTTTTTTTTTTGGTTGGAGGTTTAACGACCACCGTGTGAGCAACTCAATGGGATATAAGCAGTCGCCTGTCCCTAATTTAGGGTCACTGGTTCCAGGGAAGGGAGAGAGCCAGTGCCGTAAGACAAACATAAAATCCATGCCTCACCGGGATTCGAACCCGGACGCCGTTTGGACGAATGATCAGAGGCCATCGCTTAGACCACTGCGCCACCGGGGCGGCCCAATGAATTTGAATTTGTATTTGTGTGTGATGCTTCTTATCAAGATCGTGCATCGAAGGCAACTACCTCGATTACTTTTGACTATTTCTGCACAAATTTGAATCTCCTAATGCTGAAAGGCTACTTATTTTTAAGTTCAGCCTTTTTCTGCCATAACCACTTTCATACCTGAGAAGTGGAAAGGTAACCAATCCTGTGATCTGGTGGAAAGGAATTTTCAAATGCCAAGATTTTAAGTATGGTCCTGCTTCTGAAATTAGCAGTGATTTGCTGTCAATTCCTGCTGGCTCTGCCTCAAAGAAAGAATATTCTTTAACTTAATTAAAATTATAATCTAGTTAGGAAATCATTTAGGTGTCAGCAAGTGTGCAAAATTAATGACGTGCTATCCTATGCTTCAAAGAAAAAATTAGTCAATCAGCCAGACTATTAGATTTGTAATTAGTAATAATTAGCATAGTTTCATGTTAAAATGTTTAATTTATTCTGTGCGTACGAAAAAAAAAAATTGAAAAAATTAACAAAGGTGCACCTGTTTTATTATTCAGTGTAACAAAATTTGCAATATAAGGTGTTTTTTAAACTTCTAATAAATGTATAAATGCTAATAATTTGTTTATAAGTAATAGGTTAGGTTTTTTTTTTCCTTTTTTTTTTTTGTCCCTTGTAGTGTTTGACAGCTTTATCCAGTATTTTAAAATTTAAACCAATTTCATACCCTTGCCATGTCTATAACTGGTTTTTGATGTCAAAAACCCAACCCTGATAGATTTGTATTGGTCTGGGAAAAAAGTTTATTATCTCAAAAGCAAACACAAATGATAAATAACTAGATTACTGATTGCCTAGCCATTTACAGGAAATGAAACTCTAAATGCTCAGAGCTTAAGAACACTTTGAATTGTCATGCCATTGCTATACATGTTTCCACGGTCCTCAAAGATCCTTAAAAAGTACTTATTTTCCGTTGGGGTGCTTAGAAGTCCTTTCGTAAGAACCTTTTTACCATTTTTTTTTTGCCAAAATGGTTAAAAGGTTCTTACTTCTTGTAACTGGCTACATGAAATCCAAAAGTTACAATGTAGTGTGACATCTGGCCTGAAAGTTCTTATTTTTTTGTGGGAGAAAAAGAGTGAGAACCCTGAAGTTACCATAAATGGTCATGTTTCTTCAGTATGTCATATGGAGGCAAATGGATTTTAGTTTTATATTAAAACGCGTCTCCATCTGACATATGTTGAACAAAATCTCATGTTCATCGGTGGTGGTAACATTTATTAATTTGATGTGACCTGGGTTTCTGCAATTTAGTTCTGTTTTTAATGTGTTGACACTCACTGTGTGTGTGCACTAATTTTTTTTTTTTTTTTTTCATATGTTTTCAGGTATCCCAATGGATGTCAGCCATTATAATGCATTACTGAAGTGCTATTTGGAGAACGAGCACCAGTTTTCCCCACCTGAATTCCTTGCATCAATGGAACGTAAAGGAATAACTCCAAATAGGGTATGCAGTGTGTTAATAGATGCTTCTGCTGCTGTTTTAAAATACAATGTAATACTATAATTAAGTTGACTTCCAAGCAGAGATTAAGCTACAGTCGCTATTTTCACGAATTGCAATGATTTAATCCAAAATGCGAGAAATTAGTGTTCTTAGCAAAATGGCATGAGCTGTTTAAATATCAACCCATCAGCAGATTCTGCTTACACCGGGCAGCGAATGGCCTAGTAGTCAACGTTCGTGACTACCACGGAGGAACCCCAGGTTCGATTCCAGGAAGGTACGAATGCTCGAACCACTAAATATCCGCAGTGTGTCAGATGGACCCATTAAGCAGTCAGACCCCAGGTACTGGCCCCCGGTAATAAATAAGGGCGTCTTCCTCCCCCTTCCTACCTTGCTTCCGTGTCACTTTCTTGTCGGGCACTCTAGCCCATATCTCTTAGCTTCCTATTTCTAAGGATTGTTTAAGACCTGGGGTCAGACACTCCCTTTCTAAAATCCTCTACATATGATTTGCTTCTGCTCAGATTTTTCTATTTCTGTAAAAACTAGTTTACAATTCACACTCCACTAATGTTATTTCTTAATTCTTAAGGTATGTTCCTACAGCACCTGTTGGCTCAATAACCCCCTCAGTACATTCTAGAGCACTCCATAAAGGGTGAGTTAAGATTATAGATGTATTTACCCCTTCCCCCATTCAAAGTTCAAATTTAAATCTGAGTCAGCTGTGTGATGTATACGACAGCCTCCCAAGGCCATAAACATTGGGTTTCCACTGATGTCCGAAGTGTTGTTGGCGTGAATGATTCAGTTGATGTTACAATTTCCCGAGCGGCAAAAGCGGCTAACTAACTTTTTTTAACATTTTGCTACATTTTTCCCCATTTTAGCATTTTTGCTACAACATTTTTTGAGCCGGCTGAAACTCTGCTTCCAAGCACATTTCAGGGAAGATTGTTTTCATAAGAGACTAATTGGGGGAGGGGGGCAAGAGAGGAAACATTTTTTACTCCTCTCACTGCCTTGTAGAGAAATCATTTAAGTAAAAGAAAAACTTGAAAATTTTTTGGAGGTACTGGAAAATAGTGCCAGATTTCACTAAAATTCCTTCACAAAAGCAACACATCTCCTTGTGTTTTGATGTGATTAATATCTGCCCATGTGGGGATGAACTGTTGTACTACGGTTGATTAACATTGAGGTTATTTTGCAATACAACAGGACTTCACATAGTCATATTGCTATTCTTTTTTCTATTGTCTTTACGCTGTTTCAAAATGACAACCCCTCGTATGCAAAATTGTTTGATTGAAATGAATTTTTTTGCAGAATAGCATTCATTGTTGTAGAAATGCAGGGTGTACCATATAAAAGAGGCCCAAGTATAATGAACGACAGCAGTCAGGCAATGTTACTATACATGGTAAAAAATAGTTGAAATGACAGAAAACAGGAGTAATTTGCCTGCGTTTACAACAATGGATGAAAGTGCTCTCCTCTGACATCAAGACACAGCTACACACGACGGAACATGTTGTTTGTAATGCGCCACAACTCATCGGCAGTAATCTGGGCTATGGCATCTGTAATGTTCACTTTTAATTCATCAAGGGTGTGCGGATTAGTTGCATACTGTTTCCCTTTCAATGCTCCCCCACAGATCAAAGTCACAGGTGGAGAGATCAGGTGATCTGGGTGGCGTTAGTCCCTTCAATACAGTTCTGTCCTCCCCAAACACTTCATGTACAGCACGTAGACTGTTCCGCGCAGTATGCGCTGTTGCACCATCCTACTGAAAGAAAGCATGTGTTCGCTCTTCTTCTATAACTGTGGCAACAAAAGGGTTGAACAGTTACTGAACATGACGCTCTGAGTTGATGGTGTCAGTGAAAAAGAATGGGCCAACTATCCTCTTCGCAGACACAGCACACCATGCTCCTATCTTTTGGTCGTACAGAGGAGTCTCCATTGTCCGTCTGGGATTCGTGTTGGTCCAAATCCTACTGTTTTGCGCATTGACTTACCCGGACACATGAAACCATGCTTCATCTGTCATGTAATAAAGTTTTGCGTCCATTTCACTGCTGACAATGGTCTTCTGAAACCACTTACAATATTGCATCTGTTTTGCATAATCAGGAGTTCTAAGTTCTTGGAGTGCCATAACTTTGAACGGCCCAAAATGCAAATCCACCTTAAGTATGCATCGGCATGACATGGCAGATATTCCCGTTGCAGACGATAATCAACGAATCGACTTCTGAGGGCTTTGTGACATCATTGTGCACACATCCTTGATATTGTCTTCTGTACGAATTGTCTTGGGTTTGTTTCTTTTCCTGTTGGCCGGTTTCACAAAATTTCCGCACTAACTCCTGTACCACTGATTTCACCAGTGCTGCACAATGTGGAAATTTTTCTGTAAAGAACTCATTTAAAACCTTGTATGAGTTATTTCTGAAATACTGTTCCACAATAAAAATCCACTGTTCCGTACTTAAACCCATTTTCGTTGCCTTTGTTCTCTCTTCACTTACACTTATGACTGTGTACCTACACTGTTGTAGCTGTGACTAAGTACTTCGGAGAATTCCTTTGCAGCTGTACATGCAGAAACCGGTTAGAAGTGGAACAAAGAGGTTTTAACTGGAAACCCACCTATAACGACGTCTGACCACGGGGCCTCTTTTATATGGCACACCCGGTAGTTCGAAAATCAATCTGCACACATTTTTGAAAATCTGCAACAGTGTTGCCATCAGAGTAGTATTTGTTTCCATGCTCAGGAACAATTAAGACTTCTCCAGGGCTAGAAAAATACGTGAAAAGTTGAATATCCAGCTAGGCATGTGCAGAAATTATTTACCTGCACAGGTAGTAGAAGCTGGATGCCAAGGAAAATTTATCTTTTAAAATAACAAATCAGAAGCAGTGTTTTTTTTTTAAGTTAAAAAATATGATTTTTTTTACATGTTTTGCTTTTCCATTTTAAGAGTGTATTCAAAATGTTTGATGTACAAAAGCCTGTATCACAAGCTTTAAGATGACGATACTGAAATTGGTATGATGATGGAAATTGGTATTTTAGAAATTTAGTGATTCTGCTGGCCATGTTCCTTTCGTTGAAGTTTTCGTCCTTTGTTACTGAATACCAGAGACTAGTTCCGCCAGAGGCGTGCATCCAGTTGCTGATTATGAACAACATTTGGAGCAAAACTACATATGGTTTTAATTTCTGGGCATATACAGCATTAATCAGGCATGTGATTCTTCCTCTAATTAGTGGAATTCTGTGAATTCATTTTTTAGAAAAAACGGAAATCCGCTAAACTTGTCATTTGTGATCTCAGGCTTTTGACAAAAGTTTGTGATTGTTGATATGTTGGAACAAAAAAAAGCGGGGAAAAGAAAGAGAAATATTCGTTTGGTAGGTGGCAATATTTCAGTCGTAAGGCGTAATCTTTCTGCTGCTGCTCACCCGACGAGATAGCCACGGGGGTGACATTACTTCAAACGTCTCGGTTTGTTCGAAACTGGTTTTTTTAGGGGAACACTCCGCTGTTTCAGTTTACCTCCATCCTTTCCACTGCTATTTGTTTTATTTATTTGCTGGGGGACAAAATCAGTTGAGAGTTTGGGCGGAGCTGTCGTACGCAAAGAAAAGTTCTGTTCACATGTGATTGGACATTTATGTTACGAACCTTCTCTCTCACTGCCGGGCAAAAGTGTATACGCGTCCAGAAATGCCAACCATTGGATATCCCCCGCAGGATTACCGGTGACTAACAAAAAATTACGGAAATTCAGATTTTCGCTGTTATTAAGGATGTTTTACTGGTTTTGTAATTAATCAATGTAAAAGCCTCTGAAAAAAGTTCGTGACGCAGTTCCTTATTTCTTTTTTCCCTAGGAGGAGGAATTTGTTTTGCTTGTTTGAAAACTAAGTGGAAAGAAAGCTAGGCGCTGGGCCATTGTTTCTTTCCTATTTCTTTTCTTTTTCCGAGGAGGAGGAGGAGGAGGAATATGTTTTGCTTGTTTGAAAACTAAGTGGAAAGAAACCACGGCACTGGGCCGGAAGCCTCTGAACAAAGTTCGTGACACAGCTCTTTTCTTTTCTATTTTTTTTTTTCCGAAGAGGAGGAGGAATGTGTTTTGATTGTTTGACAGCTAAATGAAAGAGAGTGCACGGTGCTGGGCCAGGATCAGGGCCCGATTTACACAGAATCTGGCCCTAGACACCCCACAGCACAAGATGAGGCCCCCATTAAATCTTAATGTTAGCAAGGAAATTCACACTTTGACTTAAAAATGTAGACGGGTAAGTAAAAAATCTTAATAGTTCAGTATTGCTATTTTTGCATTCAATTTTACTTGCTTAAACACTTAGCAATTAATTTACTTTTGCACACTTTTAACACTTTTGCATTTAATTTTACTTGCTTAAACACACACACACACACATAATAAAATTAGCGATAATAATTTTTGATTTTTGTATTTGCCACGTTCGTTTTATTTATGTGTATCTCGGAACAACTTTTGATATTTTCAGTTAATTGGATGCTTAGATAATCACATGCCTGCATCATACTGTATAATTAAAGAAGTGATACTCTTCTGTCCTTGGCACTCGTAACAATAATACAACTCCCGATGATTAGCAGTGAAATGAAACATGACGTACCATGAATGCTTTTTTCTTGTAGTAGGAAATTCTATTCCAAACTTTATTTTAAAATTTAGTTGCCTGGACCGGGCAACTAGATTTTTTATCTGTGTGCCCAAGCCAATAGGTTACATGCCTAACAGTATTTTTCAAGCCCTGCTTGTCTCGTCTTGAAAGTGAAGCAGAAAAATTTCAAGCGGTTACCTCCATTTTAAATTCTTGAGGGCAGAGGAATTAAAACTGGTGGTACATGGCTGAATAACAATGTTAATGCATTGCAATTTTTTTGAAGACCAGTCATTCAAACTTGGAATACGTGAGGTGGTGTCATTTTTCTGTACAGGTGAATTAACAAAATCTTACTCTGAAACATGGCTTTTGTTCTAGCTGGCTGTTGGGAGATAAATATTGAATTGGAAAGTCCTTTCTTAACCTTTGTTTCATAATATCAAGAAAAATTATGTGGTTTAGTTTTTAGGACGAAATATATTTGGGTAGTTTTCAAAAGGTGGTAACACTAAATGTTAACTAAGATTAAAAATACAAATAATAAAATTTAACATAAATACTTTTTTACTGTGTTGTTTGCAAGTTAAGAATACAATATACATTCACTCAAAGACAGGGAATTGTGGGTAACATTACTAATTAAAGCATTTAATTACAAGATCTGTAGGTTACAGATTTTGGACATTACTGTTCTGTAGGTTACATAATTTTGACATTTTCTAACTTGTAGGTTACTGAGTTTTACACATTGTATGGTTGAGCACAATTGAATTAATGATACAGGTCCATTTTTTCAATGCCCATGTCAATAATTTCTTTATTGAAAGAAACATTTCCTTTTGCTGTTATGGGAGAAGGAGGAGATGGAGATTTTAACAAAATATCTTCATATTTTAAGACGGCATTGTCTGTTTTTGCAGGATAACGAAATCTGTTGCAGTTAACATCTCCCTGTGGTATTAAAAAGTTTAAGGAAAACATATGTTTACCATCTTCCAAACTTATCTTTTCAATAAGACCTGGCCATAGGTTTTCATTTTAGATCACAACGCACCAGTCACCAACATGATATTCTGTTTTAGGTTGAGAAGTATTTTCAATGAGAGAAACAACCCTTTTTTCCCCTGCTGCTTTGGTCAAACATTTTCTATTGCATTTGCATTCAATGCAAAAACAAGACCTGCTTCTTACCTCAATTACACCAACGGAATTTGTTTTGCGTAATGAATGGATCTTTTGTGTGCCTTTCACAGCTTCGGATGGTTGTCTGATTGAGCCCCGAGTAGCATCAATTTCCGTTTTACTGACTAAAATTACATTTAAATTTCTGTTCTATTTTGCATTTTGGTTGTAGCATTGTTTGACACAGATTCACAATGTCTTCTGCCGTTTGCACCAAAGAGCCGTGAACAATTTGCCTGTCAACCCAAGTTTTTATCACTGCACCTTCCACATCTGAAGGTCCCTTTGCATGTCGAGATCCAAAAAAGTGATACTCGTAAGTATGTAAAAATGTTTTAGGATATAATGCGTAATCCATAAAGGCTTCACGACTTTTATATTGTCCTGCACAACCGTCAGACCATCCTATGTGGTGTTAAATCACGCCATTTCTTGTTTTCATGACATGATTTACTGTTACTCTGCGGAGAACAACAGCAGCAGCAGCAAAATGGTCGTGAGTAAGGTCAGATGTAACCAAAGTCACACCTTCTCTAATAATGTCAGATGTATTTGGATCATGATAGAAACACAGTTGGATGGAGGGTGATGCTCCTCGTGTCCCAATAAGGTGACTGGGGAGTCTGTTGATACTTAATATGAAAATTTTCCGAGAAATCTTCTACAGTAACCAGCCAACCGTCTTCTAAATTTTCTATTAAAGTATTAAATTGTTTTAGTTGCCTCATGGCATTAAATAAATGCGTGCCAAAAGGTTGTAGCTCCTCATGTAATTCATTTAACATCCTGGTGATTTCCCCTGATTTTGGCACATAATCTTTTACTTTCTTTACTTCTTGCTCAGGACCATTATCCGATGCCTTGAGCACCATGCGTTCGTTTTTTTCATATCTCACCCACTTCACTTCCAGAATTTCTGCATCATTGTTCAATTTTCTTAAACAGTTCATTGTCAATTTTGTTCCTGCATTTGTTGCACTGTCTTTCAGCACAAAGCAATGTTTTTGGTAGGCACATGCTAAGCTCATTTAATTCATATACTTTACTTGGAACTCTGGGAAAATCTGGTCTTTTTTTGCTTGGTGGAAAACGATGTAGAACATCTAACTTTTGCAAAATATTAGCACAGTACTCACACATGCATGTAATCAAATCCTTTGAACCTGTAATTTTTACATTATGGTGTCTCATCCTTGAAAAACTGGCATAACTAACTAAATCATCGGAAAACTGTGCGTTGTACCTCATCCATGCATTTAAAACTGTAGTCTCCATCAAATAGAGAACCTTGTAATTTTTTTACGGACTTTTTACAAGGCACAGGTCGACTAATGTCTCCTCTTTTATAAAAATTTTCAATCTTCGCACGTGATATTTTAAACAGCTTCTGTTTATAAAGTATTCCACTTTTGGTTTTCTTTGCTCTCTTCACAATGTTTAGTGTGGTCTGGTTTGTAATGCTTTTCAGCATTTTTAATGAATGAATATCTCTCACACTTCTTTTTTCTTTTCAATTTATCTGCATGATAGTTAATTTGCTTTTTGATTTCCATTGAGTTTTTAATTTTTTTAGGACTGCATATTCCTAGTCCCTTAAGGGCACGTTTTTTCTTTGGGGAACATTTGCTGATAAAGTTCTTTACAACATATGCATATTTGCATGGAGATGTGGGCAAACACTTCCATAATCTTTAAGTTAGAACACGTGCTGATGGGGATTGGGGACATTGGGTATATAATGTCAGAATGCTCAGCTTCAGTTCTTGTTGAAGGTGATGACATTTTATTTTCCTGAAGCAGTTTCTTTTTGGCAATACGATTGTCTCTATATTTTTCTCCTTTTGATGAACACGTGTCTTCTTTTGGTGGCACATATTGGCCCTGGATTCAGCTTTCCATACACGATAATATTCTTTTCGCTCTTTTTCAGACATAAACACTGGCGGAAAGTGAAAAAAGAACACCAAGAAGAAGACATCTAATACCAACGAAATTTATACAGCATAATAACGGAATACAAGAGGATAACGTGATCAAAACATTATGGCAAAATACAGCTGTATTTGCTGGTAAACTGAAAAATAACATTTCCATGTAACATGGTTAGTACGAGGTTGAACCGCCATGAACTGCGTTACACTGTGCAATTCTGGCATGGAGTCTGTCATACAGATGTTGGATGTAAGTTTGGGATATTGAGTTCCAAGCATCCTCAAACTGGACGCGTAAATCGGGGATGGTAGTGGCTGGCCGTGGAGACCGGATAAGTCGTTGTCCCATAAAATCCCACACGTGCTCAATTGGGGACAAATCTGGTGAACGTGCAGGCCATGAAAGTTGTCTCACACCTTGAAGTGCATGTTGCTGTGCCGTGTGCGGGCGTGTGTTATCTTGCTGGAAAACACCACGATGGACCGACCTTACAAATGGCACAACAACGGGCTGAATGATGTTGTTGATGTAGGTGGTGCTGTTTAACGTACCCGGTACAAACACTAGTTGTGTACAGGAGTGATAGCTGATCGCTCCCCGCACCAAGAGACCAGGTGTAGGCCCTGTGTGTCGCTGGCGGATGCAAGAAGGGTGGAGATGCTCCCCTGTGCGTCTGCGAACACGCATAGGGCCATCGGAGGCTTCCAAGCAGAATCTGCTTTCATCGCTGAACACGACAGATCACCATTGCGTTCTCCAGTGCAGACGTTGGCAACACCACTGCAGCCGTTCCTGACGGTGGGCTGGAGTCAGAGGTACACATGCTAGAGGCACACGTGCACGTAGTCCTGCATCCAGTAGATGGTTGCGGATTGTTCGCACAGTCACCTCGGGTGCAACGGAAGCTCGGATTTACGTCACAGTGGATGCTCTGCTTGTGACAACGCCGCTCTTCTTATGCGTCGATCGGTCCGCTCATCAGTCCGTCTGTGACTCCTGGTTCCACGTCTTCTCGTGTGGGAATGTTCCTCGGACCATCTACGCCACCATCGTACCACCACCGATACTTCCCGTCCAATTCGCTCCACAATACGACAATACGACCACCCGGCCTCGCGGAGTCAGACTAGACGACCTCGCTCAAAGTCCGATAACATCTGAAATCGTACACGTCTTCCATGTACAGGCATTGCAGCTTCTTCAGGGTCTTCGCACGTGTCTGTACGCTGACGACTGATTACATTCACTTCGCCGTACTCCTTAAATACCACCAACAATAATTTGCATATTATGCCGTGCTGTGGCGTAAACGCTCACAGGTTGGTCCTGAAATTAGCATCACACCTATGTAAACTCGACCCCATTAACATATGTAAATTTCATGATCGTCTGCCAATTCCTTCTTGGTGTTCTTTTTTCACTTTCCGCCAGTGTATTTGATGTTTTTTTTTAAAATTGTATTCTACCTTTATTCTGCTTTTCGACCCTTCTTCTTTCACACAGTTTTTGCACACATTTTTTCTCTTTGAGCATCTTTTTTTCTTCTGATAGTTGACTTCTCACTCCTTTATTTCTGGCTGCTGCTTTTGCCAAATGGCACTTGTACTTACTTCTCTGGGTCAGTGACTTTCATTTTTTGCAAGTATTTTCTGCTCCTCGACTGTGCAGGTTGCACTGTCTTGTGTCTTAGAGGCATAATCTGCAGGAAGAGAGAGAGAGAGAGAGAGAGAGAGGAGAGAGAGAGAGAGAGAGAGAGAGAGAGAGAGAGAAAAGCAAACATGAATATTTGTTAGTTTAATTGTCTGTATGTTTACATACCTGCCAGGTTTTACGGTGTTTACCTGTAAAATTTACGGAAATGTATTTTGTTTTACTGGCAAAATCTTAATTTTACGGATTTGGTATTTCTCCGAGATTTTGTTTCTTTTTCTGATGATTTTGCACCCACTATTAAAACTTTTTTTTTACCTTAATCCATTCAAAGTAAAGTGCCGATGTAAGTTACGAATAAGTTTTCAGTTACATGTGTTCATTTGGGAACATTTTGCTGTAGTTTTCCCTCGTTTTAGGTTATTGTTTTGCCTTTTTTCAAACACTAGACCACCAACCAGCTGGGCTTGTTTAACCTTGGTTCTCCCCCCCCTCTCTCGCGCGCACTGTTTCCCACCTTTTTTTCAGATAATGCATTGTTTGTCTCCCGAGTGGCAACTTCTCAGCAGGCCAGCATGGGGTGTGTCTTGCATTGGAGTAGGTGTCTTTATTCCTCCTAGTTCAAAATGCTATCTCAGAACATAGTTATCATAGAAAACAAAATTTCAAACTGATTTTAAATCTGTGGAATTTTTAAGCCCAGATCAATACCCAACATGATGAAATTAAGCAAAAACTGCCAGTTTTGTGAAATAAAAATGCATTGGGGCATGGTTTCGTGACTTCTTCTCTGGCAATAAATTTGACCTAACAGGAAAAAGGCTACTATAAGAGGAAGTTTAAAGAAAAAAAAAAGAGGTAAGTCCAATTTTCATTCGACCCAGTGCTGCTTCTAGCAATGATTTATTTTGCTGGTCCGTTAGTCAGTAAGTTTTCTACGCTTTCCAACCGTGCTTTGTTCATTGCTCGATAACGTTCATAAAAAATGTCTTGGCTTGATTCAACGAAATTAATATGTTGGGGTACATACTAATTCGTCAAATCCCTATTGAAAATGGTCAAAGGTAAGGTCAAGACATTATTTTTAGTTGCTCTCTGCTTTCCTATTCATTCTTCCGTCCTTTTTTTTGGGGATGACTTGCGTAAAATCAAAGCATGATTGTGATGAAGTTTGGGTATGCTATTCAGCACCCATAGTGGACCTATCCTATTGAAAATGGTTGCTATCAGCATTCACATGGACAGTGCCAGTAGTACATGCGCGAGATTTGTTCGCTCACGTTTTAGAATTTCAGCACAATATCTTGCGTGGAAATTGACCGATTTGGATATAATTTTTAATTATAAAACAATGCGTTTGTGGTAGCTTTTTAATTTAGAAATTAACAGGCATAAAAAGTGTTCTGTAATAAAGCAAAAGCATGCAAAATATACAGTATCAATTAATTCATACTAAGAGATTCGTAAATAAAACAGTGAAGAATAGTTGCTTTTTCAAACTCACACTTTTTTGTAGGTATGAAATTTTGGACTTTTAGAAAACAACTCTGAATTTTAAAATATCCGGATGTTGACAGCACGAGTTTAATCTAGGAAGGGAGTAGACTTTTTTTTTTTTTTTGTCTGTTTGAAAAAAAAAAAACACCGTTGGCTTTGTAACTTCTATCAAACCGAATTGTGTGATATTTAGAGATTTTCATTTTTAAAACAGAATACGTGTATTCTGCATTTTGTCATGTTGAGCCATATTTTTTTTTTTTGCAGAGATATAAGATCGGAATTAAAATCCTGGTTCAAAAGTATTTTGCCGTGGCTATGCCACAAAGGGAGATGGGGAGCATGTTACCGACAAAGTGGCTGTATCATTTCTTGCAACACCTGATCTAAAAAGACTGTTGGTTTTGTTCCGGCAAAACACATTGTGTTAGTTTTACTGCAGGAGTGGGGGTAGTTCAGACGTTGATGGGGCCCAGATTGTTTTTGTAAAGGAATAACTAGACTAGAGAACCTCTATTCAGTAAGATGAGGGGGAGAGTGGAGGACAGGAAGGGAAGACAGAACTGTAAAATCAGTGCCATTTGGAAGTATAAAGGATACTGTTTCTAAAGGGGTCGGATTTGGTAAAAGACAAGGCATCGATCCGCCTGTGAGGAATAATGGGGAGGGAGGGGTGGACCCCAGAGGATGACATTCGTAACTAAAACCTAAATCTTTGTTTCTAGATAAAAGAACCTTTCAGTTGCTCTCTGCTTTCCTAGCTAACCAGCTCGAATCGGATAACTCTGCAATCAGTATTTTTTCCTCTTCAAATTGCAACTCTTTAAGCTGCTACTCTTTTACTATAGCAGTTTTTACTTGCATTTTTTTCCCCCGAGTGGTAATAAATTTTTTATTAGTAATTCGCTATGAGCAGCAATATAAAAGGGAAAAATAGTACTAATCAGACATTCCGCGATGCGTGTTCTGCAAAATTCCCATGTATTGCGAAATCTTCAAAAAATGGAAAATATGCGTTACGTGTCGATGTTTTGAACATACGTGTCGATGCAATTTTAACATTTCGCATGGTGGAACGAATATTATAAATCATATTTCTAGTGACGGGCATAAATATAACGTTGACTGCGTGGAAAAAAATAACGAAATTGACTTCCTTTGTTAAAAGTTATAATGAACTCGATGTAACTTCATTTTTAGTTGAACATAATTTACCAGTTAGTGTCTCTCAGTCACTCTTACTTATTTAAATTCTTTTTTTAATTTGACTGTCTCATTGTCCGTGCTTCCGTAAGATAAAAGCCTAACATGAAAATGGTTCGTTTTTGAAAACATTTTATTATGTTTCATGATGGGGTGTGGGACACGATCCCATTGAAAGGGTAGAACATCCTTCTCTTTAGATGCAAACTTCTGTAAAAGTAAATTTTTATGATTTTATAGATCGTAATGATAGCATAGTAATGAAAAATTATGTATAGAATCTATTTTAATCTATATAAATGTGCCGATAAATTCAAACTTCTGTAGTCACTTCAATTACAAGTTTGTACTTGATTTGGGTGACATCGTTTTTAAATCGATTTAATCAATATGTGCGGTAAGTAATCTAATCGAATATACCAATTAAAATTTTCATCGAATGTATTGATTAATTTTTTTATGGATTTCTGTTTCTGAAAGTTGGCAGGTATGTATATAAACTAGAATATATACTATTTTATACTTACGTTTAAAAAATGATGTACTGATATAGCATAATGTGACATCAGCCCTATTATTATTTGATGTTTGTTTTAAAACTGGAGCAGATTTTGTTGTTTAATTTTGAATGTTTTTCAGATTTTTTTTAACTTTATTTAATTTTGCAAAATTTTTAGAGTTTGGTGGATTATTTCTCGTGAAACTTTACCATTTTTCGTGATATTTTAAATACATATATAAATTAAGAGTTTTAGCTGGCTCAAAAATGCTAAAATGAAGGGGGAAAAAAAAAGTAGCAAAATGCTAAAGAAATGTATCTTCTTTTGTCGACGAACTGACGCGCGACTAATCGTCGTAGTGGACGAACTGACGCTTGCAAAGAATTGACGTAGGCGACGAATTGGCGTGACACCGTCAGACCGAACAATGGACGATAGAATTTCCGTTGTATGACAGAATACTTTTACCCACAAATTGGCGGCGGAATTTAAATTTTTTCCCTGGACTACGGGAGTTCAAATTTTCGGAAATTCTGAGCACAATAACCTCTGTAATATTTAAATGTCTGGTGCCATTTTGTGACGGACGCTAATTTTCTCGCATGTTTTAGATGAGTCCATCGCATTTTGCGAAAATCGCGACCATAGCTTAACCTCTGATATAAATTGTATTTCGAAACTCACAAATAGGTTTCTAAAACTAAAATAATTTGAGTCAAAAGCCTTAAAAAATGCTAGAAAAGTACAAATTTGTTAAAATAATAAGGAAAAAAAAGAGCCCGAAAATAATCAGTTTTTAATTTTTTTAAATGTAATAAAGTCACAAACGTAAAAACCTTAGAAAAATAAAATAAATGAAAAAATTAACTAAAAAATCGAACTCTTCAAGATTTAAATTAAAATTAATGCAACGTCACGTCCAAAATAGCATAACGATAGCTGTCGCCATTTTGTTTCCATCGTACACGTTGGTTTGACATGCTCTTAATAATGTTAACAATATTAGATGTACAAAATACACTTTGCTTCTTCGAAAAAACGATTAAACTTGAGAAATAAGATTGTAATTAATAAAATGTATGACATTTTAGGACAGTGGCCGCTCTAAAATATAAATTAAACCGCCAAAAAAAAAAAAAAAAAAAAAAAAAACGGTTTTTCGATCGTTACACAATTTGGACATCCGTGTCCCAAACAATAAAAAACAATGATTTTCTGCAAAAAAAAAAAAAAAAAAAAAATGCACAAACCCCCACCCAAATTGATTTTAAGAACAAATAAATGTAGTTTTAAGTACTTACAGATTTATTATTTGTTCCAAATATAGTGTTGTTTCGATTATTACTTTTGGACATGACAAAACATGTGAATTGGCTATTTTCTGTTTTTTTCTGAAATCTCCAAAAACAGTGACTGGTGCTGCCATCTATTGACCAAAGTAGTAAACAAACATCCTTCTACAAAATCCAGTCAATTGTTTTGCTTAATTACAGGGAAAAACATTAGAATTCTGTTATCTTTGGCATTGCATTGTATCAGTTAACATTATGGATGTCCAATATTGGTCATTTGTAGCTAAATTATTAAAATTTTGTAATATTTACAGCAAACTATTTTAAGAAGTGACACAAATTATTGTCTCTTAAGAGCTGTTAAGAGAAAAACATTGAAAAACAAAAACAAATTACAGAAATTTAAATATTTGCAGTCAAAGCTCAAAATTAAAAGGTACTCTAGCTCCCACCTTTTGAAAACTACCCATTTATGATAGCCATTGTTTCATGTTAATCACTTTGCAGTGAATGATGAAATATTCATTAAAAATTATAGCTCCAAAAACAGGCCTAGCATACATTTTATGGTCACTTGCATTATCTGTTTTTGTCCCGAGTGGTTTCCACAGATGTTTATGTAGCAGCTTTAAAGATGGCAGCTTGTCTATGCCTTCTTCCATGTTCTACTGTTTGGCGTGGTAACTTAGTGGGAATGCACACATTTTAAGTATTTCAGATCCTGAGAGACACATCCAAATGAAACATGGCATTTACGGATGCATTTGATCAAATCTGGTGGCATTCAATCATGTAAAACAGTTTGGGATGTGGTATACCAAGGTGAGAAATTTGGCAGAAATTCCGGTTAGCTGCATATAGATTCCACATGACTTTTGCTGTTTCCTTTCCTGCTGCAAGCTCTCTTATGATTTTACCAGATGGATTTCTCTCTTTTTCCTTCAAAAGAGTGCCTAACTGCATAGTTATGTAGTTGCCTGAATAAATTTTTCACTTCGTTTCTTTCAGTAGTAGTAGTTACTACTACTAGTACATTTAAGCACATTTTTAAGTACATCAAACTGTTCGCTACGGAATTCAAAGATGTTGTAGTCACTACTTTTATTATTATTAGGTAGTTACTACTTTTATCATTATTATATAGTTACTACTTTTATCATTATTATATAGTTACTACTTTTACTATTATGTAGTTATTTTATTATTATTATTATTATTATTATTATTATTATTATTATTATGCACATATTTTGTTACATTTATTTCTTCTTCAGGGTACTGTAATATTCTCTTTTTTTTTCAGGTCACATACCAATGTGTCATTGAAAAGTACTGCCAAGATGGGGACCTCAATGCAGCCAGGTAATTTGTTTTCTCCATTTTATGGAAAGTGTGTTCAGATGTATCTTTTATCAGAACTAGCTGGCCACTTGTGCTTTGAACACTGCTTTCATTTAAAAAACTTTCTTGCCATTTTTCTTGCTGATATTCTGAGTGTGATCATCAGTTCTCGTGATTCTTCACATCCACTCTCTTACCATACTGATAATACACTCAGTAGATAAAATATTAAAGATAGGGGTGATGAGCAGTTGACATGGGCATCCACTGCACAGAGTGGAACATGCCCAAATTGAGCGCAGGTGATAAATAAGCAGACAGCAGGGCTTCGCAACAGTGTATTGCAACCGACAAATGTGAGTAAATGTGCTGTTCTGAGGGACTTTGATCATTGGCACAAGACAGATGGGTCATTCTATCACCCAAATAGTAAGAACCCTAAGGTTCCCAAGAGCAACTGTGTCCAGGGTGTACCACAAGAATACCATTGACAGACAGACCAATGCCCAGAAAGCAAGCAGTTTCTGTCCACACGCCATTGATGACAGGAGTTGACCTAGACTATCCAGACTCATACAGACTGACCACTTGACAGCGGAGGCACAAATCACATCCAGATTAAATGCTGGAGGCCCAAGCAGTGCCAGCGAGTGAATGGAACAGTGCATACCACATTCTGTAGGCCATGGGAGCTGACGCCCTGCTTGTGTCGTGCCCCTGTTGACTTCTAGCCATCAGACATTATGCCTGCCTTGAGCTAGAAACATTAAAACTGGACTTCTGCTCAGTGGCGCCACATTGTGTGGTCAGATGCATCTTATTTTCAGCTGTTCCGAGCTGACAGAAGGGTGTGGCGTTGATTGCCTGAGGCCATGACCCTGTTGTGCCAGGTTGGCTCTGTAATGGTTTTGGGAGTCTTATCATAGGAAACATTAGGCCCCTTTGTGTGTCTGTGGAGAAGTCCTTAACACTGTGCCTGCCAACATGTTCTGGTTGATAATCTACACACTTTCATGGCTTTCACGCATCTTGCGGCCAATGGCTTTTCTTAGCAGGACAATGTGCAACTTCACGGGGTCCCATCAGCTCAAGCATGGCTCAAGAAACACTCGTCTTAATTTGGAACCATCCATTCTTCCCCAAGGTCCCTGGATTTAACCCCGTAGATGCTCTCAGGTACTTTGTGGAGTTTAACATCAGATCCATGGATCCTGGACAGACATCTCAGGTAGAGTTGTGGACAATGCTGCAACAGGCATGGCTGGTATTACCTCTGGAAACCTCCGGCTTCTGGTGGAGTCAATGCCTTGGCATATGTACAGGCTGTTATTCGTGCTAGAAGAGGACCAACATGCTATTAGGTAGGTATCTAATGTTTTGTTCATTGAGTGTATTGTTTAAAATAAAACTCCAAATCTAGTGACTTTATAATACTGAAGTCTGTTTCTTTGAAATTTCAACTGTTTATAATCAGGATATTGCCCACTTCTTATTTTGTGATATACATTGATGAGCCATTTCATTATGACCACCTACCTAATAAGCTGTAGGACCACCTTTAGCCCGCAAAACAACAGCCACGCGGCGAGGCATTGATTAAATGAGGTAGCGATTGGTATCCTGGGGTATCTGGTACCATAATGTCCACAGCAGGTCCTCCAGTTCCCATATATTTCAGGGTGGTGGTGATTTAGTATGAACCCACTTTTCCAAGTCTAACCACAAATATTCCACTGAGTTGATGTCAGGTGAATTTGGAGGCCAGGTCATTAACAGAAAGTCACCAGCATGTTCCTCGAACCACTCCTTGACGATTCTGGCAGTGTGGCATGGCGCATTATCCTGTTGGTAATGGCTATCACCAGGAGGAAACAGTTGCCATGAATGGATGAACTTGGTCTGCAACAATGTTCAGATACCTGACAGCTGTCGGGGATTGTGTTATTGGGATAATGGGGCCTAAAGTGTTTCAAGAAAACATCGCCCACAGCGTAACACCACCACCTCCAGCAGCCTGTTTCTGCCCAACAGTGCATCCAGGTGCCATAGTCTCCACTGGTAATCAGCGTATCTGCTCTCATCTGTCTACGTGATGCACCAGGAATCTTGATTTCGTCATACCAGGCCACTTTCTTCCAATCATCCACGGTCTAATGTCGAGGATCTTGGGCTCATTTCATGTGTTGTTGGCGATGACTTGCAGTGAGCATGGGGACCTGGCTGGGTCTTCGGCTTCTCAGGCCCATGCGCGGAAGGCTGCGATGAACTGTTTGCTGCGACACATTGTCCTGATCACCACTGTTGTAGCTGCGAGTGATTTCTCGCACTGTGGCCCTGCTGTCGATGTGAACAATACTCGACAGTCTCCGCTTCCCTCTGTCATCAATGAGCTGCGGGCGACACACGTTAGGACGACAGTATGTCGTTTGGCCATCTGTGCACCACTTTTGATGCATACTCACTACAGCCGCACGTGAACAACCCACAAACCACATGCTTTCCGAGGTGCTGTGGCGTCACAATTTGTCCTTATCGAACTCTGATAAATCGCCAGCTTTTTCCCATTCTGACTCCAAACACTCTACTAGCCGAAAGCTGGTCCTCAGGTTGTATATATACTTCTCTGTGAATTTCACCTGTGACACCGTTTAGTCTCCAGGCATGCTCATTTCTCTAGGATGTTGTGGTCATAATGTAATGACTCATTCGGTGTACTTTACTTTATACGTAACACGTATGCTTAGAAGTGGGATTCACCAAATTTTCATGTTGCACACTGGAATTGATGTATTTAGAAGCGTGCATTATTGCTGTTATTTTGGAAATAATGTGCAGCTCATATGTTATATAAAGTAACACATACACTGAAGAGCAATTGAATTAGAGACAGCTGGCGTCATGCAAATGTGGTGCTGTGGGTGGCCCTGTAAACGGAAACGACATGACGTATGCAGCGATCCGACAATATAAGGAGTGATGCGACAGGAATCGATAATTGTCGGACGCAGTATGGGTAAGACGAAGGATCTAAGTGCATTTGATCGTGGGTAAATTGTCGGGGCAAGGAATGGGTCACTCCATCTCGGAAGTTGTGCAGGCACTGGGATTTTCACGAGCCACTGTGTCACGGGTGCACCGTGAGTATATCGAATCCGGTAAAACCATCCCTGCAAGGGCCAACTGCCGTGGACAACAGCATGTGGATGAGACGGGGTCATCGTCGGCTACCTCGCATTGTAACAGTGAGTAGATGGGCCACAGTGCAAGAAATCACTCTGCAATTTAACGCTGGTGCACAAAAACGTGTAATCAGTCACACCATCCAGAACCATCTCCTTGCTATGGAGTACAGAAGCCATCGTCTCATGAGGGTACCGCTGCTGACCGCCCATTACAGGGTCCAAAGATTAGCATGGGCGCAGGAACATCGCCACTGGAACCTAGACGTGGAAAAATGTTGCCTGGACTGATGAGTTAAGATTCATGTTGGTACATGCGGATGGCAGGATACGAGTACGGCGCAAACTTCATGAAGCAAAGGATCCTTCTTGCCAGCAGGGTACTCTTCAAGCTGGTGTGGGTGGCATTCTCGTCTGGGGACTGTTTACATGGACTGAAATGGGACCCCTGGTATGTGTGACATCGTCCCTCGCAGGTCAACGTTACCGGGATATCCTGAATGACCATTTGCTCCTGTTTATGTGTCTTCAACATCCCACTGGGGACCTTATCCTGCAACAAGACAATGCACCGTGCCATCGCTCCCGAATTGTATCCAAATGGTTGGATGAACACTCCACCAACGTGACTTGCTTCCTTGGCCAGCTAAGTCACCTGACCTCAATCCCATTGAGCACATCTGGGATGCCACCGAGAGAGATGTTCTAGGTTCTGACCCCCCTCCATCAAATCTTCATGAACTGTGGGAGCTTGTTCAGGGGTCGTGGATCCGTATGGCTTTCCAACGCTTCCGGTGTTTTGTCGAGTCCATGCCGAGACGAATCGGCGCCGTCATCAGGGCGAAAGGTGGTGCTACACATTGCTAGACAGGTATCTCTAATTCAATTGCTCTTCAGTGTATTTTGTATTATAGGTGCAGACTGGAATTTTAGCTAAGTGGCCATTAGTTAGTAAGTCCAAAAAAGTTAGTGACAAAGAAACCTAAAACTGGCTGGTAAGTTATAAAATCTTAGTGTCCAAAAAGAAGTCTTCAGCATAAAAAAAAGGGGGGGGGTAGATTAATAGGAACTTTACTGTAACTGGTATTATTTACATGGATAGCTTTATTCTGAACATAAAAGAAGCTACTCACTGTGCAAAAATAAAAACCATTTTGTAAATCTTGCCCCCTCCCCTGATTATTCATTCCCAAAACATTTATAGTGTCAGTGAAAATCTTCGATGTATCAGTGAAAAACCTCAATGTTTCAGTATTTTTTATTTTTGCTAATCAGCCGAAGAATTTGTATTTTCCCATCTGCAGCAGTAAATGGGCACATCGGTGGGTAAAATCTCTGCTCAATGTAACGGTGATTACTCACCAATCTAAATCGTAGCTAATAATATTTGTTAAAACCGAGGAAAAGAACTCTACTTTGCTGATGAAACATCGACCAAACTTCCGATTCATGATGTGAAAAGATAATATTCCCTTCCTGTATAAAAGAATGCAACACAAAGAAATTCATTTTCTTTACATAGAAAATATTCTTTATCAGTTACAAAAACACATGAAACCTCGAGGTATCGGGTTCTGTAACATCGAGGTTTAAACCGTTTTAGTGCCACATGTAATGTGTGTATATGCCAGAAATGCTAAGCTATTTTCCTAGAAATTCTATGTTTCAAGAAAATATGTTGTACTTCCCATACATTTTGGTGGCCAAATTTTTGTCTTAAACTTCATAAAATTTTTCTTAACTTTATAAGATAATTACTTCTCAGATAACTGAATTAAAAAAAATAACTACATGAAATAAATTTTTTTGAAATAGAAATTGCAAATTCAAAATGAATGTTCAAAGACTATTCTTTTTTCTGCAAGAAAAATGAGGAAATATAATGGGCAATTCCTTTAATTTTGAATATACCCTCAGACTGATGTTATTCTAAGGTGATTCAAAATCATCACTAAACTTTCACTCTTACTACAATTAGCCATTTCAAATAATCTTAAGAAAAATTTCAGGGCCGTAACAAAAAGCACAATCTGCAAATACTGAGGAACAAGTTGTCAATGAAGTTCATCCTCAGCTAATGCATGAGTTTGGAGAAAGATGTGGGAGATAATTAGCAGAGTTTTGCAATGGTATTATTTTGTTTGGGAAAAATGAAATGAACGTGAAAAGTTTCTAGTAATAAAACACAACATTTCGTTCTCCTACGGAGTGAAAGACCGCAAGAAAAATAAACACTCCATCCTCACTGAACTGTGAGTTGCACGTTATTGCTCTTCAAACAGGGCTCAAAAAAGTGATTTCTGTCTGACAGTTTCACATTATACAAATTCACCCATCATCCCTATGTGAACAGCCCTGCCTCAACTGTAGTAGGAAAAGTTTCGGTTAACATCCTTCGTCCCATCATGCGGCGAAAGTACGTGGGCAGCTTGTAGCAAACACGAACTTATTCTCTGTTCGATTCTTACTGTATATTCTTATTTTACAATACCACTCTTTAACGATATGATTCATGGAGATTCCATTTAAAAACTATGTGATTGATAAATGATGTGATCATTCACATCGATATCCGCTGTCTGATTCTTGAACTACTCGGGTCAAAATCATGGGCCAATTATTCAGCCCACCGCACACTTGCATAGCAGGCCGTTGGCCGCGTCGCACTAAAAGGGTCTGCAACGTCCAGGTTTAAACACCGATTATTGGTGCCAAAACTTCGATGTTTTATTGTCCATCCTTAGTTAGGACTGTTTTTCATGTCCTTTTACTTCTGAATTATTATAATTTGTAAATTGATCCTAAAAATGACAGGTGACCACTAAAATGAATTTAATCACCAAAGTTTTCCGTTAATCGCGATCTAGTAAGTGGCGAGTGCTAATTTGCACCTATAATATTAGGTGCTTGAATTAATTCCCTTCTGTTTTTTGTCACACAAACACCTGTGTGTTGCCACAGAACGGTACAGGATAATCTATTCAAAGTAGTGTCCATTGGCAGCTACGACCCTTCCCACCGTTGGGGTAACAAATGGATTCTGCGGTAGAAAAATGCAGGTTCTTTTCGAGGCGAACCATTCATCGAGCCGTTTTTGGATATCAGCGACAGAAAGAAAGTGCTGCTCTGACAGGTCATGTTGTAACGCCCGGAACAAATGTAAGTCCGAGGAATAAGGCGGGTGGGGTAAGAAGGCCCAGCCAAGTGCCTCCAAGAGTTCCTTCACGGATTTGGCGACATGAGGTCTAGTGTTGTCATGGAGAAGAATAACCTTGTCATGTGGAATCCAGTTTCCGAGCTTCTGGATCATTCCCATTGGAAACCGCTGACTCATTGACCCGTAGTGTTTCAGACAACTCGTGGAGTGTCTGACATGAATCCTTGTCCAATAAGATCTCCAATGCGCCATCTTCAAACTTTTTCGGCTGTCCAGGGCGCGCTTTGTCCTTCACGTCATATTCGTTGGCTTTGAAGCGTCGGAGCCACTCTCTGCATGTTGTTTCCGATTGGGCATGTTCCCCATAGGCCTGCACTAGCAAACGATGACTTTCCGCAGCAGATTTCTTGAGATGAAAGCAGAAGAGTACGAAACTCGACATCGTGAATGTGATACAAACTCGTTTTTTTTTTTTTTTTGGTACGAAACTCGATGTCGTGAATGCGATACAAACTCGTGTTCTGTGCCCTCCGATCGCGTTCACACACTGTTTCGCCCAGACTACGGACAGTACGTGTGGGTGCAAGGGAGGTCACATGTAGCCCAGGTCACAGCACACCACTGCTGCGCTCTACTGGGCAACAGCGAGAATTAATTCAAGCACCTAATACAATGGTTAGGAGAATAATCAATATGAGGTAGTTGAAATCCCCTTCCAAAAATTACTGTTTCAACATCATTTTCACTCTTCATATTTGTTAATTGTTGTCTGTCTACAACAGTGCTGTCTAACTTCTACAGAGCTGCTCTCCAAAAGAATTATATGGAGGGCTTCAACTTTTTTTTTCTTTTAAAATAAACAGGGGGCATAGGAAAGTCCCTTTAGCCTGAAATAACTTGCGAACGGAGAGAGGTACAGTTATGCAAGTGAGATAACGGTATAGTAAAGAGACTACGCCCGATCGAATGTAACCAATAGCAGCACTCCTAGTAGCGAAATGCGGAAGTTAGCCATTGCAAATCGAAAACGAAAAGAGATGTAGCAAAATTTCCAATTACAAAGTTGTATAGCATCAATTAATTAGTACAAAACGACATTTGTTTCACACGGATAAGATAAAAAAGGATCTCCGGACGACCAGACTAGGCTGCCATCTGATGCTGACCTTGGCTACGTATAATGGACGCTCCCTATCTTCTGATTCTAGGCTTCTTGAATTGGAAGAGGAACTACAAAAGGATCAAGTGGGACATCGTCAAGCTAAGTGAGGTAAGGAGAAAAAGGAAGATCTCATTGAACTGAAAAGTGGACATCTCTTCTACTATCATGGGACAGATACTGGCAGAACTAGTGGTATTGGATTTATAATAAACAAGAAACTGAAGGATAAAGTTGTAGAAGTTAAAAGTTCCTCTGACAGAGCTGCACGACTCGTTATCCAACTCTCGAGAAGATACCAGGCTCAGATTATTCAAACTTATGCACCCACCACAAGTCATGCTGAAGAAGAAATTGAAGAATTTTATGAGGAAATTCATCATCTAAATAATAAAGGTAAGCAGCACTTAAAGATAATTATGAGAGATATCAATGCAAAAATAGGGCAACGGCAACAGAAAGAAACTTCAATAAGTAAATTCGGTCACTGCAACAGAAACCAGCGTGGAAATACTCTCGTTGAGTTTGCAGAGGCAGAAGGGTTTTTCATCTTGAACTCCTTTTTCAAGAAAAAGCCACACAGGAAATGGACATGGAGACATCCAAATGGGACGACAAGTGAAATTGATTTTATTATGTGTAACAAAAATTCGTCATAGAAGACTGCCGTGTGCTAAACAAGTTCAACACAGGTAGTGACCATAGATTGGTGAGATGTAAGATGCACCTCAACACTAAACTCGAACGTGGCAAGCTCATAAGACAAACAAAATGTATTGACATAACCAACCTTAAAAAACACCATAACACCTTCAAGTTGGAACTGAAGAACAGATTCTCTGCTTTAGAAGGCCTAACATTGGAAGAAGTGGATATTTCTGAAGTTAACAGAAAAGTAACCAAAGGCTCTTATGGAAACAGCAACAAAATTAGCTGGGTCTAAGGACAAGTTGCATGTGAACAAATTATCAGGATAAACCAAAATGTTGATGCAAAAAAGAAGAGAGATGAGGACAAATGAAGAAGATGTGACTTCCAAAGTGGAATATATAGAGCTATGCAAGACGGTACGAAAAAGTATCACTGAAGACGTAAGGAAATTCAACTGTGAACTAGTGAGGAAAGCAATTGAAAACAACCAAAGCCTAAAGATAGCAAAGGGACATCTCAGTAAGAGAAGAAAACAGATTATGGCACTGAGAAAAGAAGATTGTTCTGTAACAAGAAATAGAGGCGAAATTTTGACAAGAGTAAAAGATTTCTACTCCAAATTATATGAAAGGGATGATACAGGTACTCCAAACATCATGAAAGGTACCAGAGTTCCTCCAGTTTTCCCAGCAGAAGTTGCACATGCAATCAAGAACATGAAGCGGGGAAAAGCTCCAGGAGAAGATGGAATGACTGTAGACATCATACAAGAAGCAAGTGGAGAAATCAAAACAGTACTCGCCCAAATTTTCACTTGATGCCTTAATGAAGGGAAGATTCCTGAGGATTGGAACAACGCTACAATGATCCTGCTACATAAAAAAGGTGACATTGAGGATCTCGAGAACTACAGACCTATCAGCCTCCTATCAGTGGTTTATAAAATCTTCACTAAAGTTCTTTCACACCACTTGAAGGTAACACTGGATATGGCTCAACCGAGAAAACAAGCTGGATTCAGGAGTGACTACAGCACAATAGATCATATCCACGTACTGAGAGAACTAATTGAAAGAGCGAGGGAATATGAACTTCCATTGTGCATGGCTTTTATCGATTATGAAAAAGCCTTTGATTCGGTGAAACCATCAGCAGTTACAATGGCTCTGAAATCCTGCGGTATTGAAGATGCATACATTAATATTATTAATAACATCTATGAAAATGCAAGTGCAAAGATTCGGCTGTTTGAAAATACAAGACACATAAAAATTGGAAAGGGAGTGAGACAAGGTGACACCATATCTCCGAAGCTCTTTAATGCCACTTTGGAGGGTGTCTTTCAGTCGCTGAGCTGGGAAAACAAGGGGATAAAGATTAATGGAGATTATCTAACCCACCTTCGTTTTGCTGATGACGTAGTCATTTTTGCAACTAACCCATCAGAGCTGCAGAGTATGATCCAGGAACTTGCTGACAAGAGTAAGGAAGTGGGATTAAAAATGAACTTTCAGAAGACAAAAGTGATGTTCAATGCTTTTACAAGAAATAAAGATTTATCGATTGATGGAGAAAAGCTGGAAATAAGAGACACGTACGTTTATCTTGGACAGCAGATATCAAGTGAGGGTCACATTGATAAAGAAATTAATCGGCGTACAAAACTTGCCTGGAGAGCTTTTGGAAGAAACAGTATAATTTTCAAGAGCAATATGCCATTATGTCTTAAAAGAAAAGTGTTTGATCAATGCATCCTTCCAGTGCTTACGTATGGTGCAGAGACATGGACCTTAACTAAAAGACACATGCAAAGGCTGCAGACAACTCAAAGAAGCGTGGAGAGGTGCATGCTTGGTGTAACCAGGAGAGATAAAAAGAGGAACTTGTGGATCTGAAAAATGACAAGAGTGGAAAGACATCATGATCAGAGTTAAATCCCTGAAATGGCAATGGGCTGGACATACTGCCAGGACAGATCATCGATGGACAGCCAAAATTTTAGATTGGATTCCAAGGGACAGGAGAAAACCCAGAAGACCACATGGGAGATGGGTGGATGAAATTCGAAAGTATGCAGGAGTGACATGGAGGAGACTGGCACAAGACAGACCGTTGTGGAGGAAACTTGGGGAGACCTTCGTCCAGCAGTGGATTGATAATGGTTGACAATGATGATATATATATATATATAAATATAAATAGACTTAAGTTAAAAATGTGTTGTATTGTCACAAAGACTAGAAAATTCACTAGCTGGTAGGCAGTGGGTGCGGTCAGTTGCTGCGAAGCTCCTTGAAAACGGCCTTGGTTAACCCTCCGACTTGCTAATGAAATCCGATTCTGCTGCTTTGAAAATGCTACTGAGATACTTAAAAGCCGCTTCAAAAACGGCTGTCACTTCACGAATGAAAGCAAAGAATTCCGCCAGCGTGGCATCCGGTCTTCACCGTGAAATTGTCGCGCGTTTCCAAGGTCAGCTTCACTGCACGACACTGAATTGGTGATTTGGTAACTTGCTTGAAGCTGAATTATATGCTCTGACAAAGAGCATGCTAGATTGCATCAGCATGGCCCCTCAGAATAACTTCTGGTAACAATTAGTATATTGTAATTAGAACTTGTGGAATAAGAGGTTTCTTTTAGTTAATATCAGTAAGAGATTAAAAATCAAAATTATTACACTCGGCATACTTTTGAAGTTGTGTGTGTTGAATATTTTATTTTAAATATAAATAATTCTGAAATATTTTACATAATTTCGTTTCAATTCAGCAAATGAACAGTTTTCAAATCTATTGAGATTGAGAAATGAAACAGTTGTTAAGAAAAATAGGAAGGGACTCAAGAATACTCAGTTTCCGATTGCTATGAGGCATGGGCTACAAATCAATCTTCCGAGATGGGTCATGGTTTTTGAATGCTGGGGAAATGTAAAAGATATATCATGAGCTTGCCCTTCTCTGGAATCATCAGTCCCAAATTAGGGACGGGTGAAGTCACTGTGGTCTTTAAAATCCCTCAAACAAAAATAAAAAAAGTGTTTCTTTTTTTCTGGCCCGCAATATGTTCAGATTTACTTACAAGCATGAGGACAATGACAAACAAGCAGTATTGAACATATTCAAAACTTTACTGCTGGATAACAGTTAATAATAGCACATATTTATTTAATTATTTATTCTGAACAAAATTAGTGAATAAGAGTCACTGCACATTTTTTTTTCGAGCATGCTCTAAGTTTTAAAAAAGTCAATGCCTAAGAGCCGAATCACATATTTCTGCAAGAGAAACATGTCCAAGACAAATTTCATCATTCATTTTGTGTAGTTTCAGTAGATTAAAATTTAGCGCATCGCCAAACATGCATACCAAGAATGTTGTAGGTCCAGCTCAAATCATACACTTACAATCCTGTTTTCTGAAATAAGTAAAACACATAAAAACGTAATTATGATAGAAATATTTTAGCATTTTGTTTCCACTATTCTAAAATGTGTTTAACAATACATTTAATTAAAGTGTATAACCTACTATAAAATATTTATTGGTAATTATCTTAAGATTTTGTTAATCGAGGTAGCACTTACAGTACACCAAAATGGCATAACGCAACTGAGAAAAATAAAAAGGAATATAGATATATCATATGTCCAGAGTTATATAAAAATTAAATGTATCTGCGTACACAACCATTGAAAGAGAAAACTTGCTGCAAACCAGCGAATCACACACACGATAACAGTAGAATAAGGTAATTTCAAGAAAAATTAATGAAACAATAAATAAATATTAGAACATTACAGATTTCAGTGAGGATAAAATAAGTACACTACAACTGAATGTGCAGCAATGTGTGCAAAATAGACCTTTAGGGCAAAATAATAAAATATTGAACTATCCTTATAAAAACAAGATACTAATTAAGGAAAGTTTTTATATCTAGAAAAACAGTTCCATTAATGAATCTTAAAAAATTATAAATGGCATTTTCAACAACTTAATTCAAAAGTAGTAGACTTACAAAATACACAAGGAAATTATTTTAATTGAAAATAATTGGCAACTGCAAGAAGAACCTGCCAATAAAATTTAAATTCTTTCTGTGTAAATGAAACTTTTGATCCAGTTCCTATACGTTGATAACAGGCCTTGATAAAATCTGGAGGCCAGAAAAGTCTTAAAAACAAAAGAACTCAGAAGATGTGACAAATAAGTAAAAGTACTTCAGATTAAAATAGAATTAAATATATTTATCGGAGTGAAGCTTTGAGTAAGTATTTTAATTGCTGTAAATAACATTTTACAAGCAAAAATTATCTGCAAAATTTGCTTCTACTTTGGAAACTATCCGCGTACTGTATATGCGTGTACGTCTATATTCTACTGCTCTGGATATGTCCAAAGACTAGTTTCGTAGTGTATTTAAGGACTAATGATATCGGATGTATCTATAACCCACTTTCGTAATAATATGTGTTCATCACATGCAGAACCTGTGCTAAATTTAGCAAAAAACGAAAATAAAAATGTTGAAAGTGAAACTAATTTCACCTCTCGAAGCTGTTAACTCATGCGCAGAAATGTTATTTTGCCCAGAGAAAATGAAATGGTGCTTTTCGTATGTGAAACCAATGCCGGGATTACCTGTAAAACTGTGCTCCCTAAACACAAAAAGTGTATACTACAATCCACACATGTGCAAAAGTGATTTTCATTTGAAAGAATGTAAATTAAGGCGACTGGGGGAACAGCCTTTGTGCACAAAATAGAGATTACAGATTTAGGAGTACCTTGCACTAAAAATCACTGCCCCTGCGTTACAAACGCACCCAGTGTGACCAAGCCATTAATTCCCATGACAATAGTTAACGCATTCCACGCATGCAAACCGATTTAGGAAGTGGTCAAGCCGTTTTAGAAAGTGGTGACCATGAACGCGCACAGCACGTTCAAACCGCTGGGAGGGTGAAGGTTGAAAGTGGTCAGAGGGAATGTTTTTGCCATGGTAGAAGATAATGAAAATTGATGGAAGTTTGTATCTATGGTTTATTCTTTTTGGATGTGCTGGTCATTTGAGGTTTTCTGAGTTAATCAAGGGTGACAAGCTCTTGAAAAATCGTTTGGTGCAGAACGTGTCATTGCCTGGCATTGGAGTTTTTTTTTTTTTTTTTGTTTTTTTTTTTTTTTAAGTATGCGTTGGCCATTCATGTCAGTAATTAATATTTTGAAGTTTTTTTCATGCGTTGCAGAAAAGTATGCTTGAATTTCATTCTTATGTGCACAGTTTGCCAAAATAAGTAATTGCGCATCTAGTACGTATCGAAATTTTACCAACGTGTAAAAATATGCTTCAGGAATTTTTCACGACGCGTAGAATGCATGTCGAAAAGCAGGTAAAGTACGCATCAAGAAATGCATAAAATACACCTCAATGCGTAAAACTATGCATCGAAGAATTTTACCTACGCGTAAAGATACGCATCGGGACAGCATTTCGCCTTTCAAGAACAGAAGTGAACGAAATAAAGATTTTTTCCGTAATTGTAATTTCGTTTTCTTGCGATGTTGTCTCTGTCCAGTATTGTTGTTATACATAATTTTATTCCATAAATCTTTGTATTTCACTCTGAAAATGGGGGGGGATTTCCGAAAACGGAAACTCGATGGCAAAAAATTCCGGGGTAATCTTCAGGCAAGAGAGTGCCACAGCTTCAAGGAATTTCTGCTTTTTTGTAGTAATTTGGGTTATCATCAAGATCAATGCATAACTGAAAAGACATTTTTTGGGGCAATTAGTAGTGGTGAAAGATGCTTTCCGCCTGAAACTTTCGAAAACAAAAATTTCGTCTTTCAAAACTTTCGGAAACAGTAAAGATTTCTCCTATAATCATATAAATGTAAATGGACGATGTCATCGCTCTGTCCACATTATTTTATACACAGCGCATAGCGACTGAAAAATTGTGTTCCGACACCGCTGGGAACGAACTCCAGATCTCTCAATAACCAGTCGAGTGCGTTCGCATTTACGCTACGGCGTCAACAGTTCTCAGCGCTATGCGTGGTTTATCAGTCAGCATCTGACTACACGAATCCGTATTGATGGTCTCAGCAACTGAGATGTCGTCATCTGGTGGCATTTAACACAACAGCTATTTAATTCTAGCTAATAAATTCAAAGGGCGATAGAAATGGTTAATATAAATCAAATACGTGGAGATAATGTAAATGGACGATGTCATCGCTCTGTCCACGTTATTTTATACACAACGCATAGCAACTGAAAAAGTTGTGTTCCGACACCGCTGGGAACGAACCCCAGATCTCTCGATAACTAGTAGAGTGCGTTCACATTTACGCTACGGCGTCAACAGTTCTCAGCGCTATGCGTGGTTTATCAGTCAGCATCTGACTACACGAATCCGTATTGATTATTGATATTTATATTATCCTGTAATCATAATTTTATTTTTCACGCGATGTTTCCTCTGCCTCATATTGTTGTTAAATTTCCTTTTATTTCATAAATATTTTTATTTCACCCTGAAAATGGAAGGGAAATGTCCAAAAACGGAAATCTGACATAGCAAAGGTTTTTCCCGTAACTGTAATTTTTTCCCCCTAATGATGTCCCGAACGTGTATCCTGTGTTCTTAAATATTTCCCCAAAAAGGTTTGCCTTTCAGCTTGATAAAGGGAGGAGAGTCCAAAAATGAAAGTGACTAAGCTGAAAAATTTGTAAGAATTGATGCATGATATTCAAAAGCATTCATATTCTCCAAGGTACACTATCTTTTATCTAATATAGTGAAAGCTATCATGCATTTATGGTCCTCAAACTGAAAGTTCTTCCAGCATGATGGATAAAATTGTCATCCAAGGGATTTGTGAAGCCTACTGTCGTAGCTGATGGTGATGTTGAGCTTAATTTTTCAAATAACAGTTTTTCAAAAAGGAAAAATCAGAAAGGACACAACTAGTGATTTGAGTAAAGACAAGAATGTATTTAAGCGAAATCATTTTAAACAAAAATAAATGAACTTTCTAAGTTCTATACATCTATCGGAAAATTTTACATTGCAGAATTTTCTTGTATTAAAGAAAAGATTTTGATCTATGATGAATTCTTAAAACATGCAGAAGTAGCAGATCCTTCACTTAGAGCCAGATCATCATTTACTTCTGTATTATACATTGTCAAGCGCTTTCCATTTATAATAACTGAAAATGAACTTGATATACTGGAAGTGGAATTGCTTGTTATCAAGCTGACAATTAGAAACAGATAGAATAGATGTCACTTGAAATCTCAAAATTAAGAGGCTGTAATGGAGCTTAACGTTAAGTATACTATTCTGTCAAAAGTACCGTATATACTCGCGTGTAAGTCAACCCCCCAATTTCAGAGGAAAAAATTGTAAGAAATCGGAAACTCGCGTATAAGTTGATCCCGTAATGAGAAAAAAAAATTTCAATGAATTTATTCAAAAACATTTGAAAACGAAAAAAATTATATATATAATACTAAATTTAATTTGCATACCCAAAAACTTCATCGGAACCCTTCAAAATCCGATTCCGAGTCAGACTCGCCAAACAGTTCAAAAAAGTCTTTCTCCGTCATCGGCGCGTCATCATAAACATCAGTATTCCCATCTATGCCTGTGTCATCAGAATCACTGTCATCATCACTCATAAAAATCTCATCATCCTCTGTGCCATCAAGTTTGTTACTAATGCAACATTTCTTGAATGATTTCACGACCATTTCCGCAGGTATCGCATCCCAAGCATCCTTGACCCATCGCGCAATCAAAACGATATCCGGCTTCTTTAGATTTCCGCCCTTGGTTTCAGTCGGCAAATCGGAACTTATCCAATCTGCCCAATACCTCCGCACATTGTCCTTGAAGGGCTTATTAAGGCAGACATCTAGTGGTTGAAGAACAGATGTCAACCCACCTGGGATGACAGCAAGAGTTGTTTTTGAATTTTCTGCAGTTTTTTCGCTTCTGCACAACTGTGTGCAACAAACACATCCCACACCAAAAGAGAAGGCTTCCTCAAAAGTGCACCTGGCCTTTTGTTCCACACATTTTTTAACTAGTAAATTCTTCCAGATTCGTTCATCCATCCTTTTTCATGGGCACGAACGAGCACACCAGACATAAAGACAACGCTTTTCGGCAGAGTTTTGCATTTGAAAATAATTACCGGAGGTAGCTTACTGCCGTTGGCCAAACAGGAAAGAACAACCGTTAAACTGGATTTTTTCGTGGCCAGTCGTTTTGATCAAGATATTTTTCGCCCTTTTGGTTCACCGTCTTATTTCCAGGAAGGTCGAAACACATGGTGGTTTCATCCATGTTCCCTGTTTGGGAAAGTTCAAAAGCAGTCTCTTTTCTCTTTTGAATTACATACTTTTGAAATTCCATTATCTTTGCTTCGAGGTCACTAGGTAACTTTTGTGCAATTTTGGTGTGCTGGTGTAGACACAACCCATAGCGGTTCATGAACCTTGTGCACCAACCTGGTGAGGCACGAAAAGTGTTATTTGCGGCTGCAAACTTTTCATCTTTTGCGAGCTTCATTGCTCGCAAACGTATACCAGTTCGCGTTACAATGTAACCATTTTGTCTGCAGCCCACAATCCAATCATTCAAGATACTTTCCAGCTCTGGGAAAGATGTTGTTCCACGGCCCAGCGCCTTTGGCGATTTTGGGATTTTCACCGTCCGTTTTTTTACGCCAATCTTGAATCAGTTTTTTGTTAATGCCAAATTGACGTGAAGCAGCACAGTTGTTAGTATTTTCTGCAAAAGAAACCACTTTCAACTTGAATCCTGCGTTATAGGACATCCGTTTCTTTACACAATCCGTGTCTCCCATAATAGGAGAAGCGAGACACGTGCGATTAAGAACAAGGACAACACGTGCGATTAAGAACAAGCAACACCTAACACTGGCTGTCGCATGGCTTCGTTACGTCGAAGGTCAGCGCAATCAACTAGTAGTCGGAAGGGCGGAGCTTTCTATGCGCTGCTGTGACTGCGCCGTGGATACCCAAAGCCAGGAGAGAGACTTTTCAAAGCGCGGAGAAATTTGGAGGGTCGCGATTTCGTAATTCTACCACATCAGTGTTTTTTTCTTTCTTTCTTTTTTTTTTTCTTTCGGAGGGTTGCGATTTCGTAATTAATACTGCATCGGCATTTTTATTTCTTTTGGGATATATTGCCTTTTGCCTCACGGGAAGAACTTTTGGACTTACGATTTTTTTAGACCCCGCGTATAAGTCGATTCCCATTACTTTGAAGCTCTCATTTTGTCCCAAATTTCTCGACTTATACGCGAGTATATACGGTAATGTTTGTAATACTTGTAGTTCCACACCCGAATTCTGTGAGTGAAAAAAGCTTTTAGTTTAGTGCGAAAAAATGAAACCCATTTCTAACCTAATTTACGTTTAGAAACTGTAGGAGCACTTCTTATTGCAAAAATTAATATGTTCTCCTCTGGGCAAGTGTGTCATGAAAAAATATTTTCTGCTGAGGAACTCAAATCTGCAAAGCAATGTATAGCCAAATCTCTAAAGAAAGCTGTTCAATTTTTTGTTGTGTAAAAAAAATAAAAAAAAATGTATCAGTCATGGTGTATATTATTTTCCATGTGAAAAATTTTGAATATTTTGATACAGATTTTCATGTATATAAATGAATAAGTAAGTAAAAAATACTAATTAAATTAAATGAGTAATACTGTGTTTTCCTTGGTTAAAATTATTCTTTTTGGTCAATGACTACTGAAAAATGGCCAAAACTATTGACAATTTGTACGAGTACTACTGAAAACATCTGAAACAGGTTTGCATATCTGTTGATATTTCACTTTTGTACAGTATATCCCAATTTTGTATGTATGCAAATAACAATTATTGTTATACCCGAGCAAATTAAGGTCTAAATTGAAATTTTGAAAACATTATTTTAACTTCAGTTTTGCAATTTAAGCCCTGAGATGATTATGTTCATAATTCAAATCTTGAACTCATAACTTTAAATATGGTTTTACAATTTACATACTCTGTAGCACATTATTTTCCCTGACAAGGAAACATACTTGATGACCACCTGAATTGTGTTAAATTGCGTAAACTGTAATTTATTACATCCACAAACTTAAATTATATAGGAAAACATTGCAGACTTCATGAGCATACTTCAAGTTGCATAGTTAAGTCACGTGTAAAAGTATATTTGTGCACATGTCATTATTGCGTATGCGATTGGTATCTTAACATTTTTTTTGGAAGGGAGGGTGCTGAAAAATCCTTTAAAAATGCTTATTTTTTGTGAGAACCCTGTGGTGCCTTGTGAGTGTTTTCCATCTTTATTACTTATTATACTTATATTAGTGGAATGACAGAATCTTAGTATTAGCTTTTTTGTTTTTCTTGTAGTATCCATTTCCTCACCAGACATTGACTGATTAAAATAAAAAAAGTTTCATGTCATTAAGTGAAATAAAACAAAATGTCAAAGCAGATGTATCATTCTGAGGAAATATAATATTCCATAAATTCTGTTGGCTTAAATTAATATTGGCACTAATTTTTTTTTTTTTTTTTTTTTTTTTTTTTGAGCCATATATGCATTTATTATGTTTTGGTTTCTCTGTGTCACTTCTAAAATATACTTCTTTATGTGTTTTCCTGAAAATTGTTTTTACTTTTTGCTGCTATACATGTCATTTAACAGCATTTGAATGAAATCTGGATTTTCTCCCCTTAGTGCAATACTGGAACATATGAAAGAAAAAAACTTTGCGATCAACGAACACACGTTCAATTCCCTTGTTTTGGGTCACGCAAGAGCGAAGTATGTATGTCTTTGAATATGATTAGTTTATTTGAATCAAAGTTTCCTTGAATGAAATAAGGAAATTTGTTTTATTATATTAAATATAATTTTTGGTTTAGATGTTTGTTGAGAAACTGCACCATGTAAATTAACCATCTGGTTAATTTACAAAAAGTTATCTTCCTTTGAAGCTAGAAGCGTGATAGGCAAATGGCTGATGTGTTTTATTTAAGAAATGCAGTAGAACCTACTTATAACAAGGAGCTCAAGACCGATGGAAACCTTAATGAAGTCCGGGCACTCACAAAATTCCTTTTGGGGTGAAAAATCCCACTATGTAAACATATGCATACATAACAATGTGCATATGAGTTTTTGTTATATACCCATGTGTTTATGTCGTAACATAGGGCAATATTTGTTCACCATTTTATAGCTTTCTGTTGACGGTTACACGAGATTGACTGCTGTTTAACAGCATGTGAAGCAAAAGCAGCACCGATCTTGCAATGCTCATTTGGAAGGTAAAAGTGGCAATGGACACAATTTCAGAAACTGCTGTATTATGTTTCCTTTACACTCACTTGGAGAGTGAGGGGGATGGATGGATTGAATTCCAGGAATCGCTATATTCTGTTTCCTTTACAGTCACTTGAAGGGAGAAAAGGAGTGATGGATAGAATACCAGGAATTTCTATAACCTGTATTGTGTTTCCTTTGTGGCCACATCCCATGCCATTACTCCCTTATACCTCTCTGGGGTCATCTCCCAGAAATCCACTTAGTACATAGGCATTAACCTCACCCATCCTCTCCCCCCCCCAGGACTAGGTTGCATATTTTCAATTCTGCTGACATGATACTCCCAAGGCATATAGCACCTTGGACTGGGTTGCGGGTATTCTCTTGAACAACTTGCTTGTTGAACATTTGATGTACTTCCTTGCCATTGATTTTCTGTCAACATTCTTCCACTAGCACACCAATATTTCACTGCGATGCTGTAGTTTTGTCCTGTATGCCACCATTTCCACGATTCTGCTACAAGGATGAGTATAGTATTTGAAAGGTCTGAGGTGTGCAAACAGGAAAAAAATGACAAATCATTAAAATTCTACCAAAACTGAGCGTTTTCTGAAAAAAAGAAAGAAACAACCACCTGACTCTGGGTTCAAAAACCGGACAGAATCCGATGGAATCAGGATACTCTGCATGTGTTCTTATTTCGTCATGACTATATTTTTCAACACCTGTGGAGGTTTATCAATGTTTTTAATGTAATGTTTATTAGAACAACCTAGGAAATAACTGAATATTTTATGTTAGTGGTCAGGAATTATTGAGAGTCTGTAAAATAAAGTGACCAGGTTGGTATCACATTTCTTCCAATCTCAGCTGTACCACAAAATGATTCTGCTATAAGATACCCCAATTCATTTTTGAAAGCTATACAGCCGGTTTTCATTTTGACACCAAGAAGAACCTAACCAAAAATAAATGGAATGAAAAGAAAAATTTAGCAGAATGGAAGCAGCTTTGAAACATGTCTGAAGATGTTTGACCATCAATAACTCACTAAAAACTGCTAGAGAAACAAAAAAACAAGCAATTTTTAGTACATGAAGGTCATAGCACAAATTGTTGAAATACCCAATACTGCTTATGCCAAACAATGCAGAAGTTAAGAGAATGCAAGCATTGATGACAAAACAATGTGCAAATTAAGTAAGTACTGTTTGAAAATTTTGACCCATCCACTGCTATCAATTTATGGTGGAGAGATTGAGAGATTTAATTTGTGAACATAGCGAGAGACCAAATAAAAATTATTAAATTATCTTCCCAATAAAAACTGTCTAAGAAATTTGGTTGATGTGGTTGAATTTTGGCTGCAGTAGCAGAATCAGGAAACATTTCTTTGAAAAGTTCAACTTCTTTAAAAGCATTACTGTGCTAGTGTTGTTGTGTGCAACGTTACTGCCATATGGAGCAAGTTCCTGTCTTCCTGCTCTGTGATTCGATTTCAAGCTCCAGACCCTGCATGACAGTGCGTAGAACCTTTTGCTGTCCATCGTCACCATGTATGCATAAAGAACGGTATTTGCGTTACGCCTAATGTGTGCAGCAATAACACTGCATAATACACCACCTTCACTGAGTCCAATGATTCTACCTCTTTTGAACTCCATTAAGTGTTCGTATGGTTGTCTTGTTCCCCTATATGGCATGTTTTGGTCAGGTGATGCGTAACATCACAGCCTCTCCTTGACAAATGTCAACCCCGCCTTCTCGTGGTGCATCCTGTTCCCACTAAAGGGGCTCTGACGACCGCAAATAGCGGTATAACTATACCATCGGGATCAGAGGAAATGCTATTCCACACTCACCAACCCGCTTGGCCAGCGTGGTGAGTTATGGCCAAACACCTCCAAAATGACTCTACAACTTAAATCTTGGCCCTCAGTCTCCGGCAGCTGGAATGTACCTGGCCAAGGCAGCGGCCAGTGCGACATGAAGGCAGAGGGTGCTAAGAATCCCCGGAGGACCGGACTAGGCTGCCATTTGATGCTGACCTTGGCTACCTACAACGGACGCTCCCTATCTTCTGATTCAAGGCTTCTTGAATTGGAAGAGGAACTACAAAGGATCAAGTGGGACATCGTCGGGCTGAGTGAGGTAAGGAGAAAAGGAGAAGATCTCATTGAACTGAAAAGTGGACATCTCTTCTATTATCGTGGGACAGATACTGGCAGAACTAGTGGTGTTGGATTTATAATAAACAAGAAACTGAAGGATAAAGTGGTAGAAGTTGAAAGTTCCTCTGACAGAGCTGCACGACTCGTTATCCAACTATCGAGAAGATACCAGGCTCAGATTATTCAAACTTATGCACCCACCACAAGTCATCCTGAAGAAGAAATTGAAGAATTTTATGAGGAAATTCGTCATCTAAATAATAAAGGTAAGCAGCACTTGAAGATAATTATGGGAGATTTCAATGCAAAAATAGGGCAACGGCAACAGAATGAAACTTCAGTAGGTAAATTCGGTCACGGCAACAGAAACCAGCGTGGAAATACTCTCGTTGAGTTTGCAGAGGCAGAAGGATTTTTCATCTTGAATTCCTTTTTCAAGAAAAAGCCACACAGGAAATGGACATGGAGACATCCAATTGGGACGACAAGTGAAATTGATTTTATTATGTGTAACAAAAAAATTCGTCATCGAAGACTGCAGTGTGCTAAACAAGTTCAACACAGGTAGTGACCATAGATTGGTGAGATGTAAGATGCACCTCAACACTAAACTGGAACGTGGCAAGCTCATAAGACAAACAAAATGTATTGACATAACCAACCTTAAAAAACACCATAATACTTTCAAGTTGGAACTGAAGAACAGATTCTCTGCTTTAGAAGGCCTAACATCGGAAGAAGTGGATATTTCTGAAGTTAACAGAAAAGTAACCAAAGCTCTTATGGAAACAGCAACAAAATTAGTTGGGTCTAAGAACAAGTTGCATGTAAACAAATTATCAGGAAAAACCAAAATGTTGATGCAAAAAAGAAGAGAGATGAGGACAACTAAAGAAGATGTGACTTCTAAAGTGGAATATATAGAGCTATGCAAGACAGCACGAAAAAGTATCACTGAAGACGTAAGGAAATTCAACTGTGAGCTAGTGAGGAAAGCAATTGAAAACAACCAAAGCCTAAAGATAGCAAAGGGACATCTCAGTAAGGAAGAAAACAGATTATGGCTCTGAGAAAAGAAGATGGTTCTATAACAAGAAATAGAGGCGAAATTTTGACAAGAGTGAAAGATTTCTACTCCAAACTATATGAAAGGGATGATACATGTACTCCAGACATCATGAAAGGTACCAGAGTTCTTCCAGTCCTCCCAGCAGAAGTTGCTCATGCAATCAAGAACATGAAGCGGGGGAAAGCTCCAGGAGAAGATGGAATTACTATAGACATCATACAAGAAGCAAGTGGAGAAATTGAAACAGTACTCGCCCAAATTTTCACTCGATGCCTTAATGAAGGGAAGATTCCTGAGGATTGGAACAATGCTACAATGATCCTGCTACATAAAAAAGGTGACATTGAGGATCTCAGGAACTACAGACCTATTAGCCTCCTATCAGTGGTTTATAAAATCTTCACTAAAGTTCTTTCACACCGCTTGAAGGTAACACTGGACATGGCTCAACCGAGAGAACAAGCTGGATTCAGGAGTGGCTACAGCACAATAGATCATATCCACGTACTGAGAGAACTAATTGAAAGAGCGAGGAATATGAACTTCCATTGTGCATGGCTTTTATCGATTATGAAAAAGCCTTTGATTAGGTGAAACCATCAGCAGTTACCACGGCTCTGAAATCCTGCGGTATTGAAGATGCATACATTAATATTATTAATAACATCTATGAAAATGCAAGTGCAAAGATTCGGCTGTTTGAAAATACAACACACATAAAAATTGGAAAGGGAGTGAGACAAGGTGACACCATATCTCCGAAGCTCTTTAATGCCACATTGGAAAATGTCTTTCAATCACTGAACTGGGAAAACAAAGGGATAAAGATTAATGGAGATTATCTAACCCACCTTCGTTTTGCTGATGACGTAGTCATTTTTGCAACTACCCCATCAGAGCTGCAGAGTATGATCCAGGAACTTGCTGACAAGAGTAAAGAAGTGGGATTAAAAATGAACTTTCAGAAGACAAAAGTGATGTTCAATGCTTTTACAAGAAATGAAGATTTATCGATTGATGGAGAAAAGCTGGAGATAACAGACACGTACGTTTATCTTGGACAGCAGATATCAAGTGAGGGTCACATTGATGAAGAAATTAATCGGCGTACAAAACTTGCCTGGAGAGCTTTTGGAAGAAACAGCATAATTTTCAAGAGCAATATGCCATTATGTCTTAAAAGAAAAGTGTTTGATCAATGCATCCTTCCAGTGCTTACGTATGGTGCAGAGACGTGGACCTTAACTAAAAGAGACATACAAAGGCTGCAGACAACTCAAAGAAGCATGGAGAGGTGCATGCTTGGTATAACCAGGAGAGATAAGAAGAGGAACTCGTGGATCCGAAAAATGACGAGAGTGGAAGACATCATGATCAGAGTTAAATCCCTGAAATGGCAATGGGCTGGACATACTGCCAGAAGGACAGACCATAGATGGACAGCCGAAATTTTAGATTGGATTCCAAGGGACAGGAAAAGACCCAGAAAAAGACCACATGGGAGATGGGTGGATGAAATTCGTAAATATGCGGGAGTGACATGGAGGAGACTGGCACAAGACAGACCGTTGTGGAGGAAACTTGGGGAGACCTTCGTCCAGCAGTGGATTGATAATGGTTGACAATGATGATGATGATGATGGCATGTTTGCATGTTAACAACTGCGTACGGTCAAGTTTAGTGATAGGAAAAATTTGGTCTCTGTATGGTCTCTTTTATATCCTCTTGTGTGACGTTTTCGATGGCGTTGCGTGCGTCTCAGATTTGCATATGTGCTGCAATTTTAATCATTTACATCTCCCATGGTGTTCTATCCACCGTACAAATTTCGTACAAATTTGAGCATTTCTTCATGATGTTGCAATTTCTATTAACAGCAATGTATTTCACATGAAAAACTATGCTGATTTCAAATGTGCACGTTATTTTTAATACACCACAATATGAATACTCAAGAAACTCGTATAGCATATTAAATCCGTTTATTTCTTATGGTGTAATAATCACAGATTCGCCAAGCTTTCGCACTCCACTGAGAGCCTTTTTCAAGGCAATGGTAGACATAAAAAGAATGACATTCTACCTGAAACCCTCATTAACAACCTGATTTGCATCATGATGAGTCATTGTAGCGTCTGTATGATTGTCCAAAGTGATCACATAAAGAGGTGTCTTGCCATTGAGCTCTTACTTTTTATGTCTACCATTGCCTTGGAAAAGCCTCCCAGTGGAGTGCAAAAGCTTGGCGAATCTCTGTGATTATTACACCATATAAAATAAACGGATTTAATACGCTATACGCGTTTCTTGAGTATTCAAATGTACAGTTTTTTATTTTTTTGTAAACCAGTCACACATGCAGAACAAGTTCAGTATGAAAAACATCTCATTTTTATGTGCACTGCATTGCGTATTAGATTTGCGTCCTATGAAATCCAAGGTAGCCAACTGTTAAATAATAACTGTGAGAAGTCATTTGAGTGCGTAATTAAGGTGGAGGTTAGGAGAGTGGCTGAAGGCCAGACAAAATCAGTTTGAGGTTGCCAGATGGCTTAATGTGTGAATTATGGTGTTGTCAGCCACCTTTGGAAGTGACTTGAAACAAGACTTCTCTAGAAGACCTGTTCCTGAACACTTTGGGGCCACATTAACTAGGGAGGACCATTACCTTTTTCTTAAATGCAAGGCACTATAGGACCTATACAGCCCAAAAGCTTGCTTTAGACTAGGCTGTATCCTAGGAAACTGTGTCCCAGTGGCTTCATGAAGATAATATTTTTTTCAAGGACTAGCTGTTTGTGTTCTTTTGGTGCTCAACCGTACTGCTAACGTCAATGTGCCCTGTACTTTTCATTGATGCATTACAATTTGGTCTTCAAACTGATTAACAATTGTTAGTCTGCAGACATCCTGGAACCACAGAAATCATTCCACTAATGTCTGGGAAGAAGACTGATTTGAAGGTGGTGGTGTGTGTTGGTACGGGCATTTTGTTATTATAGTGGCCACACAGACCTTCATGTATATTCCCAGAAGGTATTGTGATGCTTTAAGGCATATGGTAGTGAAATCTCTGAATCTTATGTTAAACCCATTCCATGCAACAGTAAGCTCTGATACTATTTTAATGGATGACAACTTTTGTCCTAACAGAAATTGCTTGGTAGACCAATATATATATATCATCATCATCATCATTGTCAACCATTATCAATCCACTGCTGGACGAAGGTCTCCCCAAGTTTCCTCCACAACGGTCTGTCTTGTGCCAGTCTCCTCCATGTCACTCCCGCATATTTACGAATTTCATCCACCCATCTCCCATGTGGTCTTTTTCTGGGTCTTTTCCTGTCCCTTGGAATCCAATCTAAAATTTCGGCTGTCCATCTATGGTCTGTCCTTCTGGCAGTATGTCCAGCCCATTGCCATTTCAGGGATTTAACCCTGATCATGATGTCTTCCACTCTCGTCATTTTCGGATCCACGAGTTTCTCTTCTTATCTCTCCTGGTTATACCAAGCATGCACCTCTCCATGCTTTTTTGAGTTGTCTGCAGCCTTTGTATGTCTCTTTTAGTTAAGGTCCACGTCTCTGCACCATACGTAAGCACTGGAAGGATGCATTGATCAAACACTTTTCTTTTAAGACATAATGGCATATTGCTCTTGAAAATTATGCTGTTTCTTCCAAAAGCTCTCCAGGCAAGTTTTGTACGCCGATTAATTTCTTCATCAATGTGACCCTCACTTGATATCTGCTGTCCAAGATAAACGTACGTGTCTGTTATCTCCAGCTTTTCTCCATCAATCGATAAATCTTCATTTCTTGTAAAAGCATTGAACATCACTTTTGTCTTCTGAAAGTTCATTTTTAATCCCACTTCTTTACTCTTGTCAGCAAGTTCCTGGATCATACTCTGCAGCTCTGATGGGGTAGTTGCAAAAATGACTACGTCATCAGCAAAACGAAGGTGGGTTAGATAATCTCCATTAATCTTTATCCCTTTGTTTTCCCAGTTCAGTGATTGAAAGACATTTTCCAATGTGGCATTAAAGAGCTTCGGAGATATGGTGTCACCTTGTCTCACTCCCTTTCCAATTTTTATGTGTGTTGTATTTTCAAACAGCCGAATCTTTGCACTTGCATTTTCATAGATGTTATTAATAATATTAATGTATGCATATCATCATCATCATCATCGTCAACCATTATCAATCCACTGCTGGACGAAGGTCCCCCCAAGTTTCCTCCACAACGGTCTGTCTTGTGCCAGTCTCCTCCATGTCACTCCCGCATACTTTCGAATTTCATCCACCCATCTCCCATGTGGTCTTCTTCTGGGTCTTTTCCTGTCCCTTGGAATCCAATCTAAAATTTCGGCTGTCCATCGATGGTCTGTTCTTCTGGCAGTATGTCCAGCCCATTGCCATTTCAGGGATTTAACTCTGATCATGATGTCTTCCACTCTTGTCATTTTTCGGATCCACGAGTTCCTCTTCTTATCTCTCCTGGTTACACCAAGCATGCACCTCTCCATGCTTTTTTGAGTTGTCTGCAGCCTTTGTATGTCTCTTTTAGCTAAGGTCCACGTCTCTGCACCATATGTAAGCACTGGAAGGATGCATTGATCAAACACTTTTCTTTTAAGACATAATGGCATATTGCTCTTGAAAATTATGCTGTTTCTTCCAAAAGCTCTCCAGGCAAGTTTTGTACGCCGATTAATTTCTTCATCAATGTGACCCTCACTTGATATCTGCTGTCCAAGATAAACGTACGTGTCTGTTATCTCCAGCTTTTCTCCATCAATCGATAAATCTTCATTTCTTGTAAAAGCATTGTACATCACTTTTGTCTTCTGAAAGTTCATTTTTAATCCCACTTCTTTACTCTTGTCAGCAAGTTCCTGGATCATACTCTGTAGCTCTGATGGGGTAGTTGCAAAAATGACTATGTCATCAGCAAAACGAAGGTGGGTTAGATTATCTCCATTAATCTTTATCCCTTTGTTTTCCCAGTTCAGTGATTGAAAGACATTTTCCAATGTGGCATTAAAGAGCTTCGGAGATATGGTGTCACCTTGTCTCACTCCTTTTCCAATTTTTATGTGTGTTGTATTTTCAAACAGCCGAATCTTTGCACTTGCATTTTCATAGATGTTATTAATAATATTAACGTATGCATCTTCAATACTGCAGGATTTCAGAGCCATTGCAACTGCTGATTGTTTCACCGAATCAAAGGCTTTTTCATAATCGATAAAAGCCATGCACAATGGAAGTTCATATTCCCTCGCTCTTTCAATTAGTTCTCTCAGTACGTGGATATGATCTATTGTGCTGTAGCCACTCCTGAAATATATATATATAAATATATATATTCTATTAAGAAGAGACCTAAGCAAAAAAAATAATATATATTTTTGACTCATACCAAGTACAACATAGAAAAGGTTATGTATCTACCGGTGTGAGTATATTTATATATATATATATATATATATATATATATATATATATATATATTAATGTATGCATCTTCAGTACCGCAGGATTTCAGAGCCATTGTAACTACTGATGGTTTCACCGAATCAAAGGCTTTTTCATAATCGATAAAAGCCATGCACAATGGAAGTTCATATTCCCTCGCTCTTTCGATTAGTTCTCTCAGTACGTGGATATGATCTATTGTGCTGTAGCCACTCCTGAATCCAGCTTGTTCTCTCGGTTGAGCCATGTCCAGTGTTACCTTCAAACGGTGTGAAAGAACTTTAGTGAAGATTTTATAAACCACTGATAGGAGGCTGATAGGTCTGTAGTTCCTGAGATCCCCTATGTCACCTTTTTTATGTAGCAGGATCATTGTAGCGGTGTTCCAATCCTCAGGAATCTTCCCTTCATTAAGGCATTGAGTGAAAATTTTGCGCGTACTGTTTCGATTTCTCCACTTGCTTCTTGTATGATGTCTACAGTAATTCCATCTTCTCCTGGAGCTTTTCCCTGCTTCATGTTCTTGATTGCATGTGCAACTTCTGCTGGGAGGACTGGAAGAACTCTGGTACTGGTACCTTTCATGATGTCTGGAGTACATGCATTATCCCTTTCATATAACTTGGAGTAGAAATCTTTCACTCTTGTCAAAATTTCACCTCTATTTCTTGTTACAGAACCATCTTCTTTTCTCAGTGCCATAGCCTGTTTTCTTCCCTTATTGAGATGTCCCTTTGCTATCTTTAGGCTTTGGTTGATTTCAATTGCTTTCCTCACTAGTTCACAGTTGAATTTCCTTACGTCTTCAGTGATACTCTTTCGTACTATCTTGCATAGCTCTATGTATTCCACTTTAGAAGTCACATCTTCTTTAGTTGTCCTCATCTCTCTTCTTTTTTGCATCAACATTTTGGTTTTTCCTGATAATTTGTTCACATGCAACTTGTTCTTAGACCCAGCTAATTTTGTTGCTGTTTCCATAACAGCTTAGGTTACTTTTCTGTTAACTTCAGAAATATCCACTTCTTCCGATGTTAGGCCTTCTAAAGCAGAGAATCTGTTCTTTAGTTCCAACTTGAAGGTATTATGGTGTTTTTTAAGGTTGGTTATGTCAATACATTTTGTTTGTCTTATCAGCTTGCCACATTCGAGTTTAGTGTTGAGGTGCACTTTACATCTCACCAATCTATGGTCACTACCTGTGTTGAACTTGTTTAGCACACTGCAGTCTTCTATGACAAAAAATTGGAAAGGGAGTGAGACAAGGTGACACCATATCTCCGAAGCTCTTTAACGCCACATTGGAAAATGTCTTTCAATCACTGAACTGGGAAAACAAAGGGATAAAAATTAATGGATATTATCTAACCCACCTTTGTTTTGCTGGTGACATAGTCATTTTTGCAACTACCCCATCAGAGCTGCAGAGTATGATCCAAGAACTTGCTGACAAGAGTAAAGAAGTGGGATTAAAAATGAACTTTCAGAAGACAAAAGTGATGTTCAATGCTTTTACACGAAATGAAGATTTATCGATTGATAGAGAAAAGCCGGAGATAACAGACACATACGTTTATCTTGGACAGCAGATATCAAGTGAGGGTCACATTGATGAAGAAATTAATCGGCGTACAAAACTTGCCTGGAGAGCTTTTGGAAGAAACAGCATAATTTTCAAGAGTAATATGCCATTATGTCTTAAAAGAAAAGTGTTTGATCAATGCATCCTTCCAGTGCTTACATATGGTGCAGAGACATGGACCTTAACTAAAAGAGACATACAAAGGCTGCAGACAACTCAAGGAAGCATGGAGAGGTGCATGCTTGGTGTAACCAGGAGAGATAAGAAGAGAAACTCGTGGATCCGAAAAATGACAAGAGTGGAGGACATCATGATCAGAGTTAAATCCCTGAAATGGCAATGGGTTAGGCATACTGCCAGAAGGACAGACCATCGATGGACAGCCGAAATTTTAGATTGGATTCCAAGGGACAGGAAAAGACCCAGAAGAAGACCACATGGGGGATGCGTGGCTGAAATTCGAAAGTATGCGGGAGTGACATGGAGGAGACTGGCACAAGACAGACCGTTGTGAAGGAAACTTGGGAAGACCTTCGTCCAGCAGTGGATTGATAATGGTTGACGACGATGATGATGATGTATATATATATGACAGAATAAGTGTTGGATGCTCTGACATGATGAATTGCTGGTCAAAATACATCTGCGAGGAGCCTTCAGATCAGATCTGCACTTTTACTAAAATGACGTTCTCCCTAAAACCCTTATCAACAACCTGATTTGCATCATGATGAGTCATTGTAGCGTCTGTATCATTGTCCAAAGTGATTACATAAAGAGGTGTGTTGCCATTGAGCTCTTACTACATGTTATTTTGGGGTATTAGTTTTCTCATTTGAATATCTCATGAAATATTCATAGGTTTTTTTTTAAACCAGATGAAGTTAATATATGATAATGGACTTTGGTTTCAAGTTTGATTGAAATGCTATATATAATGAACTTGTTTTTAATCTATGTTCTTGTGTTTTAACTATTGTTCAGCAGTGTTTATTTTTAATAAGATTTTGGGAAGCAAGGCTAGTGTAGTAGTGCTTTCATAAGAAAAACTTCTTACAGTAGTCCTAAATTTGTGCATCATTTTTTGTTTTAGAGATATGCAAGGTGCTGTGAACATGCTCCAAGTTATGAGGTAAATAAATATTTATATATGTATATATAAGTGTTTTATTCTTATACATATTTCTCAAACTCACTCTTTTTAAGCTTTGTAGTCATATCTCACATATAAATAAATATTGAAGATGATAGAGATATAGGTTGTTAGAATTTAGCATTGATGGTGGGGAATATTTGTAGAATGTAAACATTAAAATAGATGAAAAATTCGTGCTCAGTTAGTCATAAAATAAGGTTGCCATCTTATGCACGATTAGAATAACTAAAAGTTGAAAGAACTGATGCTCCTGTACACACCAAATGTGGTGAAGGTGATATGAATGACAGGTTAAAACAAACATGAGATCTTTCAATCCCTCTTGGGATCATCCTCAGATGTGCTCTCAAATTAGTGATTCCAACCCTTAAATAACAGAAGGGGGAAGCGTCATGAATCAAACTGTGCGTTCACTGCGCATGTCTGGGATTGTTGACGGGGAAATTCCGAATCGCTGAATATGTGATTGTGTCATCTGGTGTTAAGGTATTCAAGGTGTTGTCACTTTGAACATTATTTGAGTCCCTTGGCAAGAAATTTTTCCAAGAATTGGGGATGTACATAGGTATATAGTCGTTACAACATTGATTGCCCTTGATGAAAATTAACAAGCTCTCTGCAAAAAGTAACGAGGTTTTGTTCCGTAGTGTTGTAACAATGAAAGCCTCCTGCCAAGCTGGGAAATATGAACCCTTGTTGGTAAGGCGTGATAACGCAGTTTTCTGGTTTCGAGTCTTAATGTCATTAAGGTGCTCCTTCATTCTGATGTCCAACGTCCTCTGAGTAGATCCTATGTAAGTGAGAGATGGGCCATCTGGCTCAGTACTGTAAAGAGGTATGTTATATACTCTATGACGGGATCCCTGTTTGATTTGATCTCGGTCGTTGCGAATGATGGAGTAAGTATTTAATGTTCTGAGGCCAAAATCGATTTTTGTGACTATGACACATGTTTTTCATATTGCGAGTGACGTGTGGGTCATAGCACGTAGACCCAACAAATTTCTTATCTCTTGTTTCCCTCACAAGTGTGGACCTGGTTGAGTTTCTGAGTCTCTTGTAAATCGAATCCACCAAATGATTTCCATAGCCATGGTTTTGGGCGATTTCTTTAATTTTTACAATTTCTTGTTTCTTCAGCCGGTTGCTGGAGGAGTGTGAAATGGCTCGTTGTATCATAAAACGAATGGCTGCAAGTTTATGACATAGAGAGTGCATAGAGTTGTAAGGGATGATACTAGGGGCAGACATAAGCTTCCTGAAAACTGAGAATTATTGCACGATGCGTGCCACGTGGGGCGCGCGCGTTGTCCTGTTGAAACGTGGCCGCTGGCAGGTCCTGCAGGTAAGGGAGGACTTATAGGCTCCAAAACGTCGGAGATGAAGTGTTGGCTGTTGAGTGTACCGGTGATGCCTACCAGAGGGGTGCGGGTGTCATATCCAATTGCGCCCCAAACCATAATGCCAGGCGATAGACCGGTATGGTGATGCATAATGCAGGCGTCATACAGTCTTTTGCCGCGGTGCCGCCACACGCGGATCCGACCATTGAGGTGTTGCAAGCAGAAGTGGGATTCGTCAGAGAAGACAAAGTCGTGCCATTCCATAGTCCAAGTGCGTCGTCCAACGGCCCACTGCAGCCACACTCGCCGGTGGTGTAACGTCAATGGTAATCGGAGCAATGGGCGGCGTGTGACTAGTCCCCGCTCCTGCAGACGATGGTGAACGGTACGTGCTGACACAGATTTTTGCGCAACACACCCTAATTCCTGCGCTAACGTTTGTGATGTGGCGGTGCAAGCCATCAATGCCCGTCGCACAACATGCCGGTCCTCTCGCTTGGTGCTGCGACGCTGCTGCGGCAATCACTCATGTCGGTCCGTCCGTCTGTCCCTCCCTCCTGCACACACCGAATCCATACTTGCCTCACTGTGGGTGGTTGGCACCCCACAAGGGCGCCGGTGTCTTGGTACGATAAATCGCTGTTGCGATAAGCCACTATTCGTCCTCTGTCGAACTCCGAAACATGCTGGAATGACTGCCGTATTTTGCAACGAAGCATCAGGAAGCTTCCCACGCACAGGTCCGGCAGCACAATACACTTCCACTACTTACACCCCGCCTTCTGTGCACCTTTCTTATAGTGCTTCTCGGTTGCGTGCCGGGCGCACATGGTTTGCATGTGCCCTGCAATGCTAATCGTTTGCATGTCCTCTCGCGGCAACGCATGCTGCAAATTTCTGGCCAATCCGATGCTTCCTTCTTGGTGTTGCATTTTGGGTGGCCAGCAGTGTATATAAATTCTATTGCTTGTCCACCTTGCAAATCAATGATCCCGAGTCTTTCATATCGTTGTCATGATGTCGCAGATGGTTATTTTTCATCAGCTAAAATTTATCTCTTTATACTTAAACGAACATAAAATGAACTACTTACATTCTAGAAATATCTATTTACATCTATTAATCAGTTTCTGAATTGCATCCTCTCAAGAGTCACAAAGCATTAGGCTGTATTTGACGTTGCGGCCACACCGTTCCTTTGTTACTGTTGCTGATATTGTTGCAACTATGTTCCTGAGAGTTTGTCACTATCAGCGAATACTCAAAATATCAAAATATTTAAAACATTTATAAATGAAGAATGTCTAAACAACAATGGATGTCTTCCAACGAAACCGCTGAATTGAATTTATATAATCTTGAAGTGCCCCGCCTCGTAATCCGAAGCATCACATTGGGTGCGTTTTACACAGCCTATCTCACTGGCATCTTCAACAGTTATTAACAAAACATCATGGTTGTGCTGAGCTTCCGAAAATCATACCTCTACCAGTGATTGCTGATGTCATGATGTAATTGGGATTTTTAGATTCTTTATATTTCTTTTTCCTCTCTTGTTCTATTTGATTCTCTAATTGCAATAAGATGTTTCCATGCATATGATAAATTTGTCGGACTATTGTTATTACAATTTTGATTTTTTGTTTTTTCTATGCATATGGACTCTGCTGTTAGTATCATTTTCCAATTTTTATGTTGGGCCAATAATTTGATCTCTCCCATATACAGTAGTAGGTATTGCTTGATTTGCTAGGCAAGTTTAGAAGTAAGGTTTTCTTTTCTTTTTTATTTCAGTTTGCTAAATGTTCAAACAATCTTTTTTCAATATTTATTTTTGTGCTACCTATATAGTTACTGATAACAGTTCCATTATTATCCATAATTGGTATCCTGTATACTCCTGCCATTTTAAGAATTGATTTATTATCTTAGTTTACAGTAAGTAATAATTTTATGTCTTGAACTGTAATACCAAAATATTTATTATTTTTTATGCATATTGTTTTCAGTGTTTCTACAATACCTGGGATGTATGGTAGTGATCCACAATATACCAAATTTTAACTTGGTTTATTTCTTATTGCAGTAATATTGTTATTTGGCTTCAGTTTTCTTATTAATTTGTTAATCTGACTATTATTATATCGAAATTGTTTGACAATATCTCTAATCCAGTTGAGCTCTTTATTACCTGCATAATTGTCCGATGAATGTGAATATGTGCAGTTAATATTGGCTCCAAACACTGCAAATTTGTAACTGCTTGGGTGATTGGAATTAGCTGGTATTATATTCGTTGTGCACATTGATTTTCTGTAAACTTGGTAACTTATTGAGTCGTTCTTCTTCGTAAACAAAATGTCTAGAAAAGGCAATGTATTTTGCTTTTCAAACTCCACTGTTACATTGAAAAAAAAATTATTAGTATGAATTTTCTATATGTTTTTTGAGTGGCATTACAGTGTCATGGACATAGGTAGCAATAATAATTACTTTTTTTTAAATAGAACCTTTGCAATAAGGTGATTTTTTTCTTGTTTTCCAAGTTTTTCTGTCAAAAAAGTTTTTTTTGTTTTAGAAATTGTGTAATGCACCTTCAGTAGCTACAAGGGTGATTGTGGTGCTGAACAGAGCCAGTGGATTCAGCTTTTTGTCAGTGGATTCAGCTTTTTGTCATCTCTTTTTTCAAATAACTAAATCTTGACCAGATTTCTGTTTTCTGTCAGTTTCAGAACATGGAAATGGAATTTTTTTGCATTTTCAATATTTCCATTTATTTCCATTTATTTCCATTTCTGTTATATGGCACTCAGGAGGAACTCATGGATATAATTTTTTTAATTGATTAATCTGGGTTGTTTTTTTAATTGACTAATTTGTGGGGAGAACAGCCCACACCCACATGGTGTTAAATATTACATCTTCAATTTTGATGAATGAGCTTTGTCTAATGTGTGTGACTTTTTCCTGTTGTTGTTCTCACTTTTTTTCTCCTTATCCATGTTGAAGATTATTAGAATTCATGATGGAGCATCTCTGTCACTGGAAAGTACAATTTTCGTTGGCCCTGCTGAGCAAGATGTAGATATCTGAACGTGCCTCTTTAGTTCTGCAAAGTTTTTTCATCCTGACCAAAAATCAATAAACAGTAAACCAGGTGATCTAACATGAAAGTAAACAAATAGCATTGTAAATAATGAGTTCTACTAGAAGTATTCACTAGATAAAACATTTAAAGTTAAATCTGTGACAGAAATTTGGTCCATACTGATAAGATAATTATCAGTGTTAAGATAATTTCTTTTATTTTCCTTACAAATGTTATTTATTGCAGTATTGCAGTAGACACTTTAATTTGTTGCACTGGGTGAAGTACGACACCACATGATTGTTACTGAAAATCACAGAAAAGAAAAAAAAAGTAGTGGTGTTGGTTACTGATAGTTACTTTCTGAAAGTGATTTTTGCACCAGGGATTACTATACTAGATCATGCAAAAACTTCCGTAGTGTTTTTGCATGATCAGAACATTGGGAGTGAGAGGAGTACTGTTCCTGTACTCCTCACTCCCAATGTTCTGTGTCCAGTAACTTTTATTATTATTATTATTATTATTATTATTATTATTATTATTATTATTATTATTTTGCATGGCTAGTAAAGTTAAACCCTACTTGCCATAGTGTTCTTGAAGGTTGTCACACAAGAGTATGTGTGTATTGTTCTGTCCAGACATATTTTAGTCGCATTGCTAAAGACAGGATTTCCATGGTTCATGGAAAAGTCCTGGAATTTGATTTCCCTTTTTTCCAGGCCTGGGGTGTCCTAGATTGTTCATGTTTTTTCATATACACCATATTTCTCGAAGTATTGAGATTAAAAAACATGTTTTATATACATTATTATTTTTCAGTGAAATCTATTCAATAGTGGTTTAACTGTTGGAACTTTTTACAAGTTATAGTTCTTTTTTGTGAAATGAAATTTCTCAAGTAGAAGTTAGTATTTACTGCAAATAAATGTATCGGTAATCAAATGTAATTCAAGGAAAAACTTTTCATGTACCTCTGAGTTGTAAGCGGTCGATGTTCGAATCGTTTGAACATCGACCACTTACAACTGAGAGGTACGTGAAAAGTTTCTTCTTGAATTACATTTGATTACAGACATATTTATTCGCAGTAAATACTAATAACTTCCAACTGAGAAATTGCATTTCACAGAAAAGAATTATAACATGTAAAAAGTTCCAACAGTTAAACCACTATTGAATGGATTTAACTGAAAAAGAATGTTTTTTTTATGTTTTTGTAAAAGGTCCTAAAATAGTCATGAAATTTATTCTTCCAATAAAAAAAAAAAATCGATCAAAATGTATGGATTGATTGCGTCATTTTGTTCTGGATCCTTGTGGCATCTGCTTGTGATGGCATCATTCCTTTCATCTCATGTGGCACTACAGTTGAGGTGACCATATATTGGAACACTGATTTGAGGACAAAATAACGTGGCATCCCCAAATCAGCAGGTCATTTGGGGACACATACATATTCAAAATAAATATGCAAATCTTTCTGACAAAACTGTATTGTTTCTATTTAAGTGTGATATATGAAAATTTAAGTCTTAAAAGGATATATCTTGTAGAATGTTGGTAATTTGTTCTGACAAAGCAGAGTTATAATGGCGAGAACATATTAGCAAAAGTGGAAATGCTTTATCTTAAGTATACATGCTGAATTAAAATCAAGCTGCACACTAATGAATGAATTGCATGGTGGATTTTTCATTTTGCCAAAGTTTTTGGAGCAACTCAGAACAAGTACAGTCTCAATTTGGCCTCCCAAATAGTTCAGTATTTCTTAGTGTTGGCCACTGACCATTCGTACAAGTTGGTACAGGTTCGAGTCTTGAATGAGACATGGGTGGTGAGTTTGTCATACAGCACTTTCTCTCTCCTTTCCCTAGAATGAATGTCTCCGAATTAGGGACAGGTGACTGCTTAAAGTCTTTAGAGTTGCTCACGGTGGTCATTTAACTCAGGAAAAAGAAAAACAGAAAATGTGTTTTCACAAGAGACATCTTGGGAAACAACGAAAACTATTTTTGCGAACATTTTTCGTTAGAATTCTAACTAGCTAATGAGAAAGGTGCAAATTCAGGGACACTTGAGAACAAACATCAAAGTTTGAGGACAAATTTCGTCCCGAAAGGCACGAGATGTTTTTGGGAACAGTAAGCTAAATTCGAGGACTGTCCTCAAGAATTCGGGATTTCTGGTCAGCTTAACTACAGCGCGAGAGTTTTGAGTGCCATACTTTTAGCGACCTTGGTTAATGATCTAGCAGTTGTCTTCCGGCACTGGCTCTCTCCCTTCCATGGAACCAGTGACCCTAAATTAGGGACGGGCGACTGCTTATAGCCCATTGAGTTGCTCACGGTGGTCGTTAAAAATCCAATAAAAAAAAAAAAAAAAAATCTAGCAGTTGTGTACAGTTGGAGTATTCAAAGCAAACAGAATATAAATTCTGAATTTGCTATTATCACTTACTAACCACTCTCAGAAAGAAAACTTGAAACTTTCATCGCCCTGGAGCGGTAATCAAACCTGCATCTCCCGATTTTCATTCGAGTATGCTAGATTTCAGTTGGAGTATAGCATAATCGAATGAAAATCGGGAGATGCGGGTTTGATTCCCGCTCCAGGGCGATAAAATTTTCAAGTTTTCTGAGAGATGTTACATGGATGACCAGTAAGTGGTACATGCAAATTCAGAATTTATATTCTGTTTGCTTTGAATATTTTATCGAGATTTCCCATGTATTATTAGGAATATTTCTTCCTTCATTGATTTACAGTATGTGTGTGCAGTTGGAATCACAACAGCATATGTAAGCTTTCCCTGGAATCCAAAATGGCTGTTCCTTCTAACATGCGCTTTGCTCATTGAAGGAAATTGATATTTGGCATCCCTGCCACCAATGTACGTAGGAATAGATTACTAATAGGGAAACTTCAGTGGCACAACAAAATTATTTTGCATTATAATTGTGCAAAGTTCCAGATTGCTTCATATAAGTTTTATACTGGGAAATTTTGCCACTTCATTGAAGGTTTAACACACATTATTCTGTAACAGTGAAACCCACAGGACTTCATAATTCTGAATGCATAATGAAATTTCACCCCAATTTGCAAAATGTAAAGCAAAGCACTATATTTCTAGACAAAACTGTAGCTTCTGAAATTTTTTGTTGGAACTCCTGGAAAAGTTCTGGAATTTATTTTATGTAGATATGTATGGACTCTGTCCATAGTGTTCTGTAGAATGCGGTGCACTTTCTTGAAGGTTCTCTCACACACAAGTGTATGTGTATTGGTTCTGCAGTGGTGCAATCAATAACAAAACTGATTGATTGCCCCACTGCAATTTGGCATGTCTGTTGCTTTGAGTGAGTAGAATGCAGAGGATAGGGAGCATCTCTTGCATTCCAGCTTCGTGTACGTATTGATGAATGGTGCTGACTGATACTGGCAGTGCCCCATCAGGAGTTTTGTCACAGGATATCTGTCTGGCAGACACATTTCTTGTACTTATAGCCATCTGGTGAGTTTGCTGGTCATCCCAGTCTACTGTCACACGAGGATGACTGGATCTTAAATGATGACATGAAACATCTTCCCAAGTCCATCGCTGCCAACAGCACTCAACTGTTCATGAATCACATCCCAAGCACGCTGCAATTTATTATGTAGACCATCCTGCTTGACATAGATTTACAGCACAATGTTGTTCAAAGATGTTGAGCAATTAAACATCTGACTGCAATGTACAGCGGCATTATTCGGTGATAACAAGATTTACTGGTCAGTTTTGGTTTCTCTAATCCACACTATTTGCACAACCGAGTCACATTTTTGTGACCACCTCCTACTTTTGACGTCAACAGCGTGTAGCCAATGAAAGAAGGCACGTGTCGTGAGCTGGCTTGGAGGATATATAAGGTGTGCCTTAGGCATTCTGAAAACATATCACTCGTTGCTGTCGTGGGTAAAAGGAGCAATTTATCAGATTTGCAAAAAAGGACCATTATCGACTTTCAGGCTAAGGGTTGCAGCATTTCCGAAACAGCGCAGTTTGTGAACTGTTTGCGTGCTGCTGTTGTTAAAGTGTATCGCTATTGGAGAAATGGTACCATTGCGAATAAGCGTCGTAGAAACCGCAGAGTACCACTTGCCATTGATGTTAAACAAAGGTGAACACCGGCTTCGAAGGTGCGTGCGGGCCGATCGACACGCTACAGTGGAGCAACTCACTGGCCGAATGAGCCAGGGGGTTACCGGAAGTGTGTCTAAAATGACAGTTCAGCGAACCCTGCTGCGTATGGGGCGCTAGTGCAGATGGATGGTCACCGCACCTAAGCTAACCTGAGGAAGGTGCATTGGCAGAAAAGGCATACGTTTGCATGGCCGTATCGGAATTGGACCTCCACTGATTGGCAGAGGATTGCCTTCTCCAATGAGTCATGTTTTCTGCTTCATCGAACGGATGGATGTTGGCGTATAAGGCATGAGAATCGTTGGAAAACAAACACGCCTCAAAGCATTGCTGGAAGAACACAAACCGGTGGGGACAGCGTTATGGCCTGGTGAATGTTTTCGTGGCATACTCTGGTTCCACTTATACCTATGGAAGGCACTATGGACCAAATTCATTATGAATCCATCCTTGCAGACCACGTACACCCATACATGCTAATTGTCTTCCGTGTGACGGATGGGATCTTCCAGCACGACAATGCGACGTGTCACACAGCTAGAAATGTCCGAGAGTGATTAGAAGATCATGATGAAGACTTCAGAGTACTTCCCTGGCCTCCTATTTCCCCAGACTTAAACCCAATTGAATATCTGTGGGACCACCTCAATCATGTTGTTCGCTCCATGTATCCTCCACCAATCGCCCTCCAACAGTTGTCAGATACACTGCAGTCAGCATGGCTCCACATACCTGTAAACACCTTCCAGCACCTGATTGAGTCACTCCTAGCCCGTCTAGCTGCTGTTAATGTGGCCAGTCCAATACCCCCCCCCCCCCTTTGCTTCCATGCTGATTCATGTAAACTCAACTCTCCTCATTCCAGCTTGGTCTATAATTTTTTGGAGAGGAGTCTGTAAATTTCGAATTTATGTCAAAAGTCCCTTGAAAAACCCAGAAATTCCAATTGTGTATTATCAATATTTAACAGACTGTGACTACTTGATAAGTGATTTTATTTGAACCGACCTACATGCGCACAGATGATGTATATGCACGTTATTTCAACTGGAGGTGGGCTTGTCGATTATAACTGTGAATTTGTAGTTGTGATAACTCATTTTTAAAATACTTTGTCAAATCTATTTATGTACATTTCAGGAATTCCAGCCTAGAGCCATCATCTGAAACTTACGCCACATTGGCCTGTGGATATGCAGAAAATGGTGATATGGAAGGTTTTAGTAATGTCCTTCATGAAGTTGAAGAAAAGGAACTTTATTTTTCGGTGAAAAGTTACATGAAAATGATACTGTCTTTAGCTGATTCAGGAAATTCTGAGCACATAAATAGGGTAACTGCTTTCTTTTTTTATTACCTTTCCATGTTTTGTTTAATTTAATATGCTTTCTGTGACACTGCAATGCAACAATCAGCCAGTTGTCAGATCTCAGACTTATCATATGAGTAATGGCAAGGCATGTCAGGGCTTTGACTAAGCATTCCATGAGTATATGACCAGTGGAACCCTAAGTAATTCTGCCAAACAGATATCATAATAACAGTATCATATACAGAATGTCAGAACTTTTATGTGCATTAGTACATTGCCTGCATATGACTTTTGATAGAGACTGATTATTATCAGATTCAAGCCAGCATTTTGTGGAATTGTTTTCACTTAGACGGCAGTTCGGTGTTGTATGTCAGCTGGGATTTTCCCTCTTGTTAGCAACGTTACTGTTTGGTCAGCAAAAGTAGTGTCAGAATGCGGTACAAATTAGTAGAATTTTTGGTTTTCATTTATTTTTTTATATTTGCATATGAAAATGCTAGTGAAATGCTCTGGCTAAATTGATTTTTGTACTCTAAATAGAATTCCAGAATGAAAACAGATTTTTATACTTCAATTTTAATATAAACAGTGCTTAGTACATGTGCACTGGAAATGTGGTTTAAGAAAATATGTGCAACACAGTTCTTGTACATCAGTTTCTAGCTACAGTGGAATTTTTTAAACTTTGTTGTAACCTAATGATAGGATTTTTAATGTCAAGTTGTTTTTTCTTCTTATTTTTATGTATTTACCTATTTTACAATTCAGACTACAGAGCTTTTGAACCATGTGCATGTGGAAACACATAGACTGATGTTAATGTTCTTTCAGCTGCCCAATTCTCTGTTTCTGCATCTTATTGGCAGCTAAGGTTGTTTTTAAGGTTACAGTGCTTAAGAATGGCTTCATATGTTTTTCGTTAAATTTTCCCATTCTTTCGATCTCTTTGCTGTTTGTATCAACAGAGCAAGCATTTCTTCTTTTTTTGTTGAAACTTACCATGGCTCCACATTATATGGAATGGACACGATAGGAAGTAAAGACCACTAATAATACAGCACGTTCAGTCAACTTGAGAAATTTCTAATTTTGCTTAGAATGCATGAATGACTGTAAGGTATGGAATTTTCCCATATCTTAGTCTCTCACTACATCACTCAGCAGAACAAGCAGTTTTTCTTTTTTGTAAGTTAAATTGAAGTTCAAAATTGGTACTGCTTTTGCTCTCTTTGTGGTGAAAGCATGTCCTCAGATTGTGAAGATAATGGTTCAAGAAGAGGGAAAATGCCTGCTCTGTTGATTGCTAAGCAATAAGTTTCTGTACTTGTACAGAAAAAGCACACATTTAATTCGGAAAATTTCTTATGAAGCTACTTCTTTTCACTGTAAGGTTTTAAATAAATCAGAAGTTATCACCGAAATTAAGAAGAAAGAATCTCTCCAGGTGCATGGTAGGCACACATTTGCTTACTATTTTTGGCACAAAGCCTCATGTATCCTGCTGTTTTCCAGTTAGCCATTACCCTGAATTGGGAGTCAAATTCTGATTTTGTGATTTCTGTTCAAGTACACCAAGCAAAGCAGCAATTTTCCAAACAGTTAAAGTTATTAAAGTTCAGAAATCTGAACTAACTTCATGCTAGGCAAAGCATCCTAATTCCTCTTTGCAGCACCTAATACCACTCTAATTCAAGAATGGACCCAGTGCATGAATCACCAGTTCTTCAGATATTTTCACAGAAATTTATGAAGAAAAAGTTGGTCCTTCCAGTCATATGGAAGGCACACAAGCACACCATCTTTGTCACAGAGGTGCATTTGATACACTGTTTACGTCATATCCATCTCTTCATAAAACTTGAAAATTACATCTCGCTGAGAATCAATGGTTTCTGGACTAATGCTAGCCTTGACACTTTGGGATGCAGAATGTGTTTTGTCACCTTTAGTGATAAATATCGATTTTGTCAAGGGGCCAAAGGGGGCTGTATATGTGAGCAGAGATGACAAGCCAACACTGTGAACCAGTTACGACCATCAAAAGAACCAATGAACCTGCTTGGGAAGTTGTTAGCGTTAGAGCAAGCCACAACATTCATGCTAAATGTGGCACACAAAAATCTTCATGATGGCTCAATGACAATTTTGTCATTTTAATTTTATGTACAATAAATCAATCATACGATGTCACTTTATGGACATGCCAGGCAGTGCCGTCGCGCACGGGGGGGGGGGTTACAGGGCTACAGCACAGGTGTGAATTTTCCCACTAATCTGTGCAATTATACGACTGCAAAATTTGATAAAAATAAAACATTAATTATTATTAATGCACATTACGTTGCACAAGTATATCCACACATAAACTTGGGAAAATCGTACTCTTGGTCAAAAGAATGTGATAGATTTTGGTTGTCTACGATCAGCGTCTGAAACACTTAGTTGTTGACACCCGTGTGATGAGAGGTGCAGATGTTGGTTCTGATCATTACTTGGTAGTGTCACGAATGAAACTGAATGTTGATTGGAGGAAAAGGAATAGGAAGAAACCCAGAATAGAAAAAATAAAGGTTGATAGGCTCCTTGAAGATCATCAGCATTATTCTGACTTACTCAGAGAACTACTGAAGGAACTGAAGTCTGGTGAGAGGGATGTAGAAAAGAAGTGGCAATGTTTTAAGAACTTTGTTGTCACTGCTGCTAAAGAGGTCTGTGGCACCACAATAGTGGGTAACAATAGAGGTGATGCTTGGTGGAATAGTGAGATTGAAGGGGTAGTAAAGAGGAAGAAGATAGCCTATTTGGGGATGTTGCAAGGTAGAGTCTCTGTGGATGAATATCGCTTTAAGAAGCATGAAGCTGCTGAGCTGGTGCGCTAGAGTAAGGCAAAAGATAGGAAGGAGAAGGTGGAAAGGATTGAACTCGCTTTCTGGAAAGATAGGAAGTCTTTCTGAAGGTACATGAGACAGGAAAAATAGGGGAAACAAAGTTGTAAGTTGTGTGAAGAATGAGATTGGGGAAATGATATGGGAGCCCAATGAGTTAAGTGAAAGATGGGGTGAATACTTCTGTGAGTTATTAGATCAGGAAAGCAGGTGATTCTGAGGCAGACGCAGATGATGTCACAGTGAAGGATGGAAGCACAGGAGGGATCTCTCAAGAGAAGAAGTGTGTAAAGCTCTAAAATCTCTTCATAATTGTAAGGCTCCAGGAGTTGATGGCATAACTGCCGAGATGTTGAAAAATGGTGGTGACTCTCAGGGTGCACACGCGTGCTTGAAAACCTGGAAAGTCCTGGAAAATCATGATTACATTTTCAAGGCCCTGGAATATCCTGGAAAAACGGTGTTTTTTAATGCTGTCTTAAAAAGCCTTGAAATTTGAAATTAGTGCTTAAAAAATGCCCTTTTAGGAAATCGTGTTACTGTTACCCCTTCATTTTTTAAAGTTCCTTTTCTCTGTTCTCAAGAAACCACTGGCAGCGGCTTCCGACGTGCACCAAATCCTAATTTGGCTGGGGGAAAAAAAAAGAAAAAAAAAAGGCACTACTTCCAGTGCAATAAAATTGGATGATTACTAGTAGGTCGAAGGGGAGCTTGATGTCCGTCCGACAACTGAGAACGGAAGGGGAAAGAAGAGGCATTTAGCATTTGCAGGGGGTCGCGTATGTACAACCAAGTCAGCTGTCATCCACCAGTGCAGGGCTTTACAGAGGAAGGGCTAGTCCATCCCTTTGAGAGACTGAATGCCGACCCGTGTCTGGAAGGGAAGGTGGAAAATGGGTAGGTCACTTGTTTGTACGTCATCGCGCTGGCCTGCTCTCCGAGTTCGTTTGTCAACCTGCCTACAGGATACAATTTTCCTCTGTTATTGGTTTTGTACGCCCATGTCTTTTCTTGGTTTATAGTATTTGTTTCACGTTGTGTTTTATTTAAGTTGTACACTGAGTGTTGATTTTTATTTACGTTTTTTAACGAAAAAGTTAATACGACTGAATCCCAAGCAGAAACTCCTAAGAGCTTGGGTGTTTATTTAACATCTGAACTGCTGGAAAATGCTTTCAGAAATGAAGAAGTAGAGGATCTGGTGACAATGACTTCAGCCTGAAACAGCTGTGAGAATATGAACTTTGAATTTTTTGAAGACGCATCTCCAATTGCTTGGGAGATTGACTTGAACGAGCAGTCAAGAGAACTCTCCATTTCTGAGCAGGAAGCCATGGCCTACATAGCATATCGCGTTCGCGATAAAGATCCTTCTTTAGGAACTATTTCTAAAAACTGCCCCGATACTAATTCTGTTCAAGATAATTGGGTAAAACTAATATCTGTTGGCGGTTTGACAGTACATGTTCTTGAAATAATACTGTTAAAAAGTTTGAACAGATTTTCTGCGCAGTTCATGGCAGGACATTTAGAATAGGAAAAGTTGTTATTCGGGAACTCATAAATGAGCTAGAAAAACATTTCCCATCTGTCAACAAAGATGCTATTCGTCTGTTTTGCAGAATCTGAACATTTATTCAAATTCGTTTTCTGAACAGAAATTCACTATATTAGTGCCGTGCAGGAAAGCTCTGCAGAAAATGAAAAAATTGATTGACTCAAACTCAGTGAAAAAAAGTAATTTTTTTTTTTTTTCCCTGTTTGTGCAATGAAGAAAAAAAGTTTCACATTTGGTGCAATGAAGAAAACAGTTTCCAGTTCGTGCAATAAGGAACTTATCTTCACTTCATGAAGTAAATGTTGTTCACCCCTTTTTAAACGCAGTGAACTTCAGAAATCATGATGGATATAAAATGTAAATAAATAATTTTGATTTTATACATTAACAGAGTGTTTGAACTACTTTTGCAGAGTTTGAAGAACTCGGTATCTTTCCGTGTCTTACAGGTTTTAAACAACTTGAGAGAGAAAAAGTTTTTAAACCACTAATTCTAGGGAATTACTAAAAAAAGAAGGAAAGATACGCTGAGTTTTTGACATCAGAAAAATAGGGTTAGTATGTTAAGAAAAATACTTTTTTAAAGAAAAACGCATGCATGACAGAAATTGTTCGTTTAAAATTATCGCATTTATACTATTACATCAATGTTTTCCGATTTTAAGACTCAAAATCTTTAACTTTTATTTCCGAAAAAGGCAGAGTCTAATATTTTAGTGAGCATTGCAATAGATGACACATTGTATTCTGTTAAATACGGTAATAACATTAACTGAAGGTGCCTTTCCTATGGTGGTCCGTTAGAGCACAGCTCATCGGAGCCAGCGCAGCTACGTCATCAACTTCGCTTGCGTGTTTCAGGGGGTGGAGAGCTAAGGACCAGCCCTTATCTCCCAAGCCCTGCCACCAGTGAGGAGTATGCCTGAACAACACATTCATCATCTTCTTGTTTATGTGCATCCACCCTCCCTCCCCTCAAGAGACTTCCGCTACTTATGTTAAAAAATAAGAAAACTATCTTTGCGAATTTTTCACGAAAGTGGCTGAAATTTTTACATTCACTGTAATTGGATTACAGAATGTCACTTCCAAAATTCCAATTGAATCGGTTTAAAACTTTAAAAGTTAGCATTGGTAATTTTTATTATGGACAAGTATGTGTGCCTCTTTGGACAGAGTGAGCCTCCAGCAGAAAGGGTGTTACCATAGCAACGATTGATTGACAGCTGGGAGCGCTGATCTGAAGCCCTTGGTTGGGAAGAAAGCAAACACCTGTTTATCACTTCCACAGCTCAAAAGGACTAGGAGAATATTTTCAGAAATCCATTTTTCCGAATTTTGAAAATAACACAGTAAAATGTTTACAGTAGTTAAGATACATCACAATAAAGTTCTAGTGCAAATTTCGGCAAATTCCATTAGGAACTTTTAGCAGATGCAAAAAAAAAAAAAAAAAAAAAAATCTTCCGTTGCATAATCGGATTGAAAAATTGAAAAAAAAGAAACAGTAATTATAAATTACGGGAAAAGCAAGTGAATTATTTTTTTTAGATGCCATGGTTTATTTAAACAGAGTGATCCTTAAATTTTTTTTCTGTGATGATATGGACTCTATTTGAATTACAAACATACGTTTTTATTCAGATGTCTGAGTTACTATTTTAATAAAAAAATAATCTATAATTAAAAAGTTTTCAATGGATTTAAGCAATATTCAGCAGATAAACAAAGGTATTTTAGTAAATTGCAACACCATGACGTAAATTTGGTAATTTAATTTTGTTGAAAATTGGGGAGCATTTTTTTTTTTTTTTTTACATTTTCTATTATAGTTTAAAGTGAAGGAGGAAGGGTGCAACTTGACAGTTCAGTGAGCTGCAGGTGGTGATTTATGGCGATGTGCCAAATGAAAAGAAGCCATTCCATCAGGTCATTCCAAAGGTTGTGTGTGGACGCGTCCTCCTGCTGTTTGATCTTAATCGGAATGTTTTTGTGCAGGGGGGGGGGGGTGAGAAATATCCATTTCAGCTTTACAGCTTTCACGGCTCTTTTTTTTTTTTCTTTGTTCTTTGTAATAAATAAAAATCATAGTTGCTGCATTCACCATTGATCCATGTTTTCATTTCTTGAATATAAACAGCAGACAATCAGAAACATAGTGTTGGGCAGGTCTTGATGTTCTTCATTTTGCATATGCTGAATTCAGTTCTGTGGGAATAAGGAATGACTTATACTGTGAATATATACAAAACTACATATTTTTGAGCTGAAAAATAGGTCTACTTGTACACAGTAGCTAACGTGTGAACTCAGATGAAGACAATCAGACATACGGACGTCTGATTCCATGAAAAAAATCAACATAGTTTTTTTATTTACACTACAGGTAAAAAAGCAAAAACATGTTTTTAAACGTTATAAAGGAAAATGGATTTTTGAAACGCATGACTTGATGATCTTAATTTCTGAAAGTTTCTTTTTTCCACATCCTTTTTTTTTTCAATTACAATACACTGTAACAGGATACTGTGTGTTATATCGTTTAGTGATATGGCAGATTTTCGGTTGCCGATATCCGCGATCGTAAGCGGTAGTTGCATTGCGATTGTTGATGATGACAAGATAAATACTGGAGTGATGTAAAATGTTGCATAAACTAAAAAAAAAAAAAAAAAAGTTCGCCCCCCCCCCCGAACTTTTATGTGGTCATCATAGCTGATCAACCATTTCATTCCATGAACATCAGCACATTTCAATCATTTGAACATTTAGGGTATCTGAAGGAATTTAGCCGTGCCTAAGCGCCTAGCACAACGAAAACAGGCTAATCTTGGACAGTTCTATTCCCTTCCCTTCTACCATCCCTAATAATTGAGAGTGCATACTGTAGTTTCAAATATTCTATTTATGAGCTAGTTTTCGCGCTGTTCGTTATGCTTTTATTTTCGAAATTCCTAACACTTTTGAACTATGGTTGCAGAAACGTTTATGCTTTGGGTTTGTCTGTACGATAATTCGCATGAAAGCGGTTGAATTTCGGCAAAATTTTAGTATGCTGTTGGGTACAACCTGGAAACCTACCCTCTTGAAAAAGGTCGAAATTAAATTTAAAGGCCAAGACATAAGAGCAGTATTTGTTCTCCAAGCTTAGGAATGTTAACTCACGTAAAATCTGTTTGATTGCAACAAAGTTTTGGTATGTTATCAGGGAGGAGAAACCTACCCTTGTAGAAAATGGTCCAACTTGAATTCAAAGGTCAGGGCATAAGAACAGAATTTATTCTTTATGATCTTGTGCTTGATAAACTTGATCCATTTGCAATAAAGCACATTCATCCATTTGCATCTTTCATCATTTTTATTACTTAAAACTGAAATTACTTTAAAAAAATAATTTGAACATGATACTGTAAAGCGTAATAATCATCCTGGAATTTTTTTTTTTTATATGTCCTGGAAAAGGCCTGGAAAGTCCTTGACTTTTTTCCCCCCAAAAGTGTACGAACCCTGGACTCTGTAATTGACTGGTTAACTGAAATTTGCCAGTTGAGCTGTTAGTTAGGAATGCTCCCTCAGGATTGGAAGGATGCTATTATTGTTCCCTTGTATAAGAGAAAAGGTGATCAGATTGAATGCAAGAACTATCGTGGTATCAGCCTACTAAGTGTGCCAGGGAAAGTGTTTGGTAAGGTTGTTATTAAAAAAGGTCCAGGGCCTTACATCACAGAAAGTGTGGGATGTTCAGAGTGGTTTTATGCCTAGTAAAGGCTGCACTAACCAAATTTTTGCATTATGCATGATGATTGAAAAGTATCTGGCTGTTGGTAAGAAAGTTTTTGCTGCCTTCATAGATTTAGAGAAAGCTTACGACCGAGTAAATAGAGCACTTTTATGGAAGGTATTGAATTAATATGGTGTTACTGGGAATTTACTTAATAGTGTAAAAGTCATGTATGCTGGTACTAGAGTGAATGGTGTTTTATCAAAATGGTTTTCTATTGGTGCAGGAAATAGACAAGGTTGTGTAATGTCACCACAGCTGTTTAATATATTTATGGATGCATGCATGCGTGATGCCAAAATAGATAATAGTGGTTTATATCTTGGTGATATCCATGTGTGCAGATTGCTGTATGCCGATGACACTGTCCTGTTGGCAGAGAGCAAAAGTGATTTGCAGAGTATGTTGTCTCGGATGCATGAAGTTTGCATGAAATTCAAACTGAGTATAAATAACGGAAAAACCAAAGTTATGGTGTTTGAGAGAGGAACAGGTAGCACTGAATGTAATTTAAGTATAAATGGCACTGTGATTGACCAGGTGAGTGAGTTTGTGTATTTAGGAAGCATGTTTGACAGAGAGAACAATTTAGATGGTGAAATTAGTAGGAGAGTGAATTCTTCATTAAAAGTCATAGCTGCTCTGTGAGGTTTTCACAGGAATGATGGGTTCTCTAGAGAGTCCCGCATGGCTGTGTATGAAACTGTAATTGTTCCTAATCTGATGTATGGCAGTGAAACCTGGGTACTGCAGAAGAAACATAAAAGTCGTTTGTATGCTGGAGAAATGCGTTACTTATGTGGGGTTTGTGGCAAGACACGGTCTGATTGGGTGAGAAATGCAGGGATCGCATTCCTCCTAAAATTCCCAATATTTTGTGACCCTCCTTAAATTCCTAAAATTTACTATTCTTCCTAAAATTTTCGTAAGCTTATTTATTAAAAATACAATCTAAATTAACGCCAATAAATTTACCATTACGGTGAAGTAAAAAGACCTGTTATTATAGATACAAGCCTATATGCTGTGCTGCTGAAGGGAAATAAAATGAAGTCATTGAGATGCACATGCTTCGGAGAGGTGTGTGTGTGTGTGTGTGTGTGTGGGGGGGTCCACTTTTGTGCCTTTGGACAGTTCTCGAGAGTAACATAGATCTAAAGAAAAAAACGTGGGGGAGGGGGATCATTTTCACCACTGGTTTGCGCTTTGCAGACGAACTTCGTGACACGCAGATTGTACTTTATTTTTGGACATGCCTCATGGACCCTCCTATTTCTGCTGATGTTTTGTTATTGTAAACTGCAGGTGGGTGGAACCAAAGAGGAAACATGTGGCCTCCTTCCGTAACCTCCGGTAATGACGTGATGATGGGATGGTAGCTGAGTGTTATCGTGGCAGGGAGTAGAGCACGTGATCATTGACCTTTGATCCTGCGTTGGCGACAGCAACCTTCGATGCACAATATATCTCAGCTCCGACTCGCTTTGACTGAACTTGCGTGAGATGCGTTTGATAGTTTCTGGTTTTGCATCTTTTATGGTGTTCTCTGTGCTGTGTGCACATTCAGTTCTCTATTGGTGACTTGCTTTTCTTTTCTTTTTTTCTGTCTTCTGACATCGCAGCCAAACTTCGGGAAGTCCTCTGGTTTTGCAATATTGGAACGTGTTTTTGTACTACCCTTTCATTTTCAGTTTTCTGGTTAGTAATACAAGTGTTTAAAATGCCTAAATCCAAAACGAAATTTTAAGATACGTGGCTTGCCAAAGAATTGGACGGAGTGAAGTTAAAAGAATGGTGTTCTGCAACTGAAACAATATTTTCTGCTAAGTGTATATTGTGTTCAGAAATTTTCAATATTTCTAATAGTGGCTTCCTTTTCACAAGTAAAAGTGCATCATAAAGGGGAAAAAAAACATTTGCAGAAATTCCAAAGTAAATTTCAAAATAAGTCCATCCTGAAAGCCTTTGGAGGACGGGATCTTCAGCCCAAAACAAATATTAGTGAAGTACTGAGTCATGATTTACAGTTGGCTAAAGCCGAAGCATTGTGAGCCATGAAAGTTGCTAAGGACCATATGTCTTTTGTTTCATGCACTGAAACAGTTAAACTTTTCAAAGGAATGTTTCCTGATTCTGCTATTGCAGCCAAAATGCAACTTAAAGAAAAAAGTTGCTTGTGTGATATCACATGGACTGTCAAAATATTTTGAAGATGATTTGAAAAAAGACTTTGCATCTAGTAGCCCAGGAAAGGTTACTATAGCATTTGATGAAACTTGCATCTAGTAGCCCAGGAAAGGTTACTATAGCCATTTGATGAAACTACAAATACACAAGTGAAACGGCAGTTGGATGTGTATCTCAGGTACTGGTCTTCAGAAATAAATTCACTTTCTTGCTGATACCTAACTAGCGTTTTTCTGGGTCATGCAACAGCAGATATTTTGCTAAAAGAAATTCTTGATGTGTTATCATCCTTCAATATTTCGTTGAACAGAATTATTTGTGTATCCATGGACAGCCCAAATGTAAATAAGTGCTTTTTACACAAATTCAATGAAGTTGTAAAATAAGAAACAGGCCAGAAATCTTTGGAACTAGGTTTTTGCAACCTGCATGTTGTTAGTAATGCATTAAAAATTTTTTTTGACAAGCTTAAATATAGATTTTGACAAATTTGCTACTGATATGCATTACTTTTTAAAGAATAGTGCTGCAAGACGAGAAGATTATAAATCTGTCAAGGATATAACATCGGTCACAGCCAAATTTCTTTTGCGGCATGTCAGCAACAGATGGTTAACCGTTGGTTATGTAGCCCAGAGTCTCTTGGATCAATGGCTAAACATTACAGAATATTTTTTAAACTTCTTGCCATCTCAAAAAATATTTGAAAAACAACTAAGCAATTTGGCAAGGTATAAAAGAATTCACTGTTTCCTGAAAAATGAGCTAACTCCTTGCTATTTAGCATTAATTTCATTTTCACACCAAAATTTTGAAAAGTTTTCATTATGTTATCAGAGTGAAGAACAAAAATACACCAGTTATATTCTGATTTAAATACTTTAATGGGGAATGTTATGGCTCAGTTTATCCAAGATGATGTTATTGCAGGGAAACTTTGAGAAGACCTAAAGAATGTAGATTTTGAAAACAAAAACTCATGGAAAAAACTAAGGGAGTTAGAAGTTGGTATGAAGACAAAAAATCTCCTCAGGAATGTTCAGAAGACCAGGCAGAAATTATTTCTCTTAGATGTAAGATCATCACTAATTGCAACCACAAAATATTTAAAGTCAAATTTGCCATTCTGCAATCAAAAGCCTAAGAGTCATAGAAGTTTTAAAGGTAAAAGAACCGAAGAAAGAGTCAACTCAACTTTCAGTCACTGAAGGATTTTCGGAAATAACCAGAGTTTCAAGTGTTTTGCATCTTTCTGAGGAACAAATTGATAGAGTAAGAGAAGAGTGAAAACTTTTAAATTGTGATAAGCCAACTCTAGATGAACTCTTGAAATTTTCAGAGGAAGAGCATATTCCAGTGCCGATTGATCATTACTGGCGTAATATATTTAGTATTAAAGACTCTAGCGGAAAAGAAAAATACTCGTATCTTTTTAGTTTTACCTCATGGTAATGCCGATGCAGAAAGGGGATTTTTGGTTAACACTGCTCTGTTGAGGAAGGACAAGGCTAACTTAAAAGACTCAACTATAACATCATTAAGAATAGTTAAAGGAGCCATTAAACACTATGGATGTGTAAGTAAAGTTCCCATAACAAGAAATTTGTTAAATAGTGTTCGTGATTCACATAAATTTTATAAAGAGTATGTTGATAAGCTGAAGGAAGAAGAATAAAAAAAATGTAAAAAAAAGGAAGCAGAAAGGGAGGGAAAATAAGGAAAAGCAGCTAGAGAAAAAAAAAAGGAAAGCTGAGTTTGATGACAAAATAAAAGAAAATGATGCAGAAATAAATCAGCTTAAAAAAGATAAAGAAACCTCCTAGCAGTAATTCAAGAGGGAACAGAAAGGATGAGAAAAGCTGTAGAAAAACAAAATACTGTTGAAATAGCAGTTGCCTCTAACTTGATCATACAAGGTTCAGCTGAAATAAAGAAAACTGAAAGTAAATTAGTTGTGGTGGAAGCAGAAAAATATAGGCTTATCAGGAAAAGGTTAAAACAATAATATGAAAAAGTAATTCAGTGAACAATTGTACATAGTTCTTGGTTTTCAATTACCTTTTTAGGACATTATAATTTAATGTGAAACCTGAAAACTTTACTGTGAAAATTGTGAATTGCTTCTGGTTCAACAGCATATTAATGTTCAAAGTGAAACTTGAATGTGGTAAATATACTTTAATATTCAGGTTAAAACATCCATAGCAGAAGCCGCAGACATTTTTAAGTTTACGTGCATACAATTATAATAATTACAAGGTTGCTTACCTTTTTCACATTTCACTGCACGTTTTATTCTCTTTGTTGTCATGCTTGGTTTAAGCCTCCGGTGCAGTGTTCTATATATTTTTTCCCCCCTTCAGGTGCTGTCCAGGTTGCAAAATTGTATCCCCCTCCCTTCACACTTTCGTGTAAAACCTAATCTTCGTTGATAAAAACCCCAATTCTTGAACTCAAAACTTTTGATATTATCAACTGAACATAAACTGCTTATTTACATACATACAAAATGCGAATGAAAATGTTAAAAACGTATATACAACTATTTACATACGACTCATCTTATGCTTTTGTCTCTCCTTCTCAACACCCCATGAACAGCCAGAACATTCATTCAGCACACCCCAAGCCATTCCAACGCAGACTGCCTCAAGTACTTTCTGCCCTCAGCTATAAACCGCTGATAGGTCTGTAGTTTCAGAGATCCTCAATGTCACCTTTTTTATGTAGCAGGATCATTGTAGCATTGTTCCAATCCTCAGGAACCTTCTCTTCATTAAGGCATTGAGTGAAAACTTGGGCGAGTACTGTTTCAATTTCTCCACTTGCTTCTTGTATGATGTCTACAGTAATTCCATCTTCTCCTGGAGCTTTTCCCCATTTCATGTTCTTGATTATTACATGTGCAACTTCTGCTGGGAGGACTGGAAGAACTCGGGTACTAGTACCTTTTGTCATGTTTGGAGTACATGTATCATCTCTTTCATATAGTTTTGAGTAGAAATCTTTCACTCTTGTCAAAATTTGGCCTCTATTTCTCGTTACAGAACCATCTTCTTTTCTCAGTGCTATAATCTGTTTTCTTTCCTTACTGAGATGTCCCTTTGCTCTCTTTATGCTTTGGTTGTTTTCAGTTGCTTTCCTCACTAGTTCACAGTTGAATTTCCATACATCTTCAGTGATACTTTTTTGTACTGTCTTGTATAGCTCTATATATTCCACTTTGGAAGTCTCAACTCGTTTAGTTGTCTTCATCTCTCTTCGTTTTTGCATCAGAAATTTGGTTTTTCCTGTTAGTTTGTTTAGTACTTGTTCTATTATCTTAGTACCAGCTAATTTTGTTGCTGTTTCCACAAGAGCTTTGGTTCAGAGATGTCTACTTCTTCCGACGTCAGACCTTCTAGAGCTGAGAATCTGTTTCCTCAGTTCCAGTTTGAAGGTATTATGATGTTTTTTTTAAGGATGGATAAGAGAAATGACCAGAGTGGAAGACATTATGATTACAGCAAAATTCCTGAAATGGCAATGGGATGGACTTATTGCCAGAACAGGCAACTGGTGGTCAACCAAAATTGTAGTCTGGATTCCAAGGGACAAGAGAAGACTCAGAAAACCACATGGGAGATGGGTGGATGAAATTCGAAAGTATGCGGTAGTGACATGGAGGAGACTGGCGCAAGTCAGACCGTTGTGGAAGAAACTTCATCCAGCAGTGGATTGATAATGGTTAATGATGATGATGATATATACTAAAGTCTCTTTAGAAGTGGTCACAAAAATTTCTTATTGGTCATGAAATTTTGTATCCCAAATTTGGTGGACACCCTGTTAATGGAAAGTTGATCATAAATAGCTAAATCAGTTGCATTTTTTTTTGTGAATATATTAGAAATTAGTTAATGTGCCTTAGATTTAAACAGCCAAATGTTGTAGTCTTTAGAAATAAGAAACCAAATAAAGAATTTCCAAATTTTGATGTAGCAACTAATATTTGTGAAGTTTATGTTGTAGTGATAATTTTTGTTGTTGCTTTTGCATTCATAATAAAGAGCAGTTGGAAAGGTAAGGGCTTCATAATATTTTTTAGTTGGCAGCTTGTGTCACCCTCAACAGTGCCAGTTTGAGAAATTGATTGCATAAAATTGAATCTCCTGGGTTTGATGCATACTATTTAATCAGGGCTTGAAAAATATCATGCCCGATATGCCTGAAGCATGAGTATTATTGGTCTGGGCAGATAAATAAAAAATGTAGTTGCCCAGTGTGGGCAACTAAATTTTTAAATAAAAATGTTTGGAACAGAATTTTCTACTACACAAGAAAAGAGACAATCATTGCATGTTGTGTTTCATTTCACTGCTAATCACTGGAAGTTTTATTATTGTTACGTAGTGACAAGGGCAGAAAAATATCACTTCTTTGATTATATTATGCTGTAGATCCAGAAATTGGAACCATATGTAGTTTTGCTCCAAATGTTGTTTATAATCAGCGACGAATGCATGCCTGTGATGGAACTAGCCTCTGGTGTTTAGTGACAAAGGGCGAACACTTTAACGAAAGGAACATGGCAGAAGCATTAAATTTCTCAAATACCAATTTCATCATCATACCATTTCATACCAGTTTCGGCATCATCATCATCATCATCATCTTAAAACTTGAGATACACACTTTTGTGTATTGAACATTTTGAATACAGACCCTTAAAATGGAAATGCAAGACATGCAAAAAAAAAAAAAATATTTTTTAACTTAAAAAAGAATGAGGGTTCTGATTTGTTATGATATTTTTCAAGCCTTGCTTAATACCTATTTTGTTAATGCATAGCTTTTTATTTCTGTCTGTGATTTAAGTTGCAGTTTTGTGGTTCTTAGTCTTTATTTCAATGCACATTAACTATCACGATTGTTATTTTAATTTCAGATTTTTGCTAAAATTGATGTTCAAAGTTGCAAGTCAGAAGTCATGAATACAGTATTGAACTTAATTGACAAAGGCCATCATGATGCAGGGTACAAGATCATCCAAATGGTAGTAGCTGCTACTGGGTTTCATAAAGTTTTTTATCACTTTCTGAAAGCTCTTGTAGTGAAGGGACTGGTAAGCAACCATAATTATGTATTAATTTTTTCTTTATTCAAAATATAAGAATCACAGCCTATGACAAACAAAGTAAACAACAAATTATCATTGACTGGTATTGTTGAACTGATAAGAGTTTCCACCGAAGACCTAGGTATCAGTCGCGAATCGGCGTAAAATATATGATGTCCCAAGTAAAGCTGTCTTCTGCAGTTCTGTAAGTGGTATATCAGAAAGCTTCAAATTTTCAAAATGAATCATAAAATTTTTTAACATTGTTCCAAGTGCCCGGATGACTATGGGGACTACCGTTGTGTGTTTAGTCCATAACTGGGTAACTTCTGTGGCCAGGTCTCTATATTTAGTCATTTCTTCCACTTCATTTTCATTAACTCTGGCTTCTCCAGGGGTCGCTATATCAATTATCCAGACTTTCCGATTTTCTATGACTGTTATGTCTGGCGTATTATGTTCTATGTGTCGATCGGTTTGAATTCTGAAATCCCACAAGATCTTGACTTCATCATTTTCTATGACTTTCTCAGCCTGATGTTCCCATGAGTTTTTCGATGCTGGCAGATTGTGCTTTCTGCACAATGACCAGTGAATCAATTTTGCAACCTTGTCATGTCTAGCTTTGTAATCTGTCTGTGCAATTTTGCTACATTCACATATAAGATAAGACACAGTTTCATTTTTTTCTTGACAAAGTTGATACTTTGGATTATCACTGACTTTCTGGATTTTAGCCTTCATAACATTTGTTTGCAATGCCTGTTCTTGTGCAGCAAAAATCAGTCCTTCTGTTTCTTTCTTGATGGAACCCAATTTCAGCCATGCCCAAGTCAAGTTGTCACTTTTCTTTAGAAATTATCCATGCAGGGGCTTGTTCTTCCAGTCATCTAATCTGCTTTCAAACTGCTTTCTCTTGTATTCAGCCTTGTTTTCTGTTGTTTCATTATTCACTGCCTGAAGTAGCTTTTCTCTGCTTCTGTTGATGTAATCATTCAGGCTTCTTTTTTCTTCCTCTACTACCTGTTGTACTTGTAGTAGCCCTCTGCCTCCAATCTTCCGAGGTAAATATAATCTGTCAACAACACTTTTTGGATGGAGTGCATGATGCATGTTCAATAACTTTCGAGTTTTCCGATCCAGTATTTCTAATTTACTTTGGGTCCAATCAATTATTTCCAGCTGGGTATCTGATTACTGGAATGGCCCATGTATTTATGGCTTTGATTGTAATTCCACCATTTAGTTTTGAATTCAATATTTTTCTTACTCTTTTGATATACTCACTCTGAGTCAGACCTTTGACTTTTGTATGTAAGATGTTATCTGATTCAAGAATTCCAAGGTATTTACACTCAAGAACAATTGAATTAGAGACAGCTGGCATTATGCAATTGTGGTGCTGTGGGCGGCCCTGTAAACGGAAACGACATGATATATGCAGTGATCCGACAATATAAGGAGTGATGTGACGGGAATTGGTAAGCATCGGACGCAGTATGGGTAAGACGAAGGATCTAAGCGCATTTGATCGTGGGCAAATTGTCGGGGCCCAACGAATGGGTCACTCCATCTCGGAAGTTGTGCAGGCACTGGGATTTTCATGAGCCACTGTGTCTCGGGTGCACCGTGAGTACATTGAATCCGGTAAAACCATCCCTGCAAGGCCCAACTGCCGTGGACAACAGCGTGTGGTTGAGCGGGGTCATGGTCGGCTAGCTCGCATTGTAACAGCAGATAGACGGGCCACAGTGCAAGAAATCACTCGGCAACTTAACGCTGGTGCACAAAAACGTGTAAGCAGCCACACCATCCAGAACCATCTCCTCGCTATGGGGTACAGAAGCCATCACCCCACGAGGGTACCGCTGCTGACCGCACATCACAGGGTTTTTATAATCTATCCATGCCATATTCAAATTCGTTTTTCTTCTTTTCGAGTTTTTTAGTACCATTTTGTCAATTAGCAGCTGGTCTTTTGTGCCTCTTGACCTTTTGAAATTTCCCTTCTGTTCTATGGGGTACAAATTGTTTCCCCATAAGTAGTCATATATTGATCTTGCTAGTACTCTTGTGAAAAGTTTGAATGTTGTTGGGAGGCATGTAATTGGACGATAGTTAGTAGGTTCATTGCCTTTTTCTTGATCTTTCATTATAAGGAATGTGCGACCTGTTGTCATCCAATCTTCTGTGGCAGAATTCTGTAGCATTATATTGAACTGCATAGCTATTCGTTGATGAAGACTTGTAAAATACTTCAACCAAAATCCATGCAATTCATCTGGCCCAGGAGTGCTCCAGGCTTTCACATTCTTTACTTGCTGTGTAATCATATCAGTTGTTATCATCAGATTATCCATGTGTATTCCTTTCAAATCTTTACGAACATTGTTGATCCACAAAGCATTTTTATTATGTTCAACTGGGCTTTCCCAAATTCCTTTCCAAAATGTCAAGGCATCTTTCTTGCATGGGCTGATGTTTGTTTGGATTGCCTTTTGTCTCAATGATTTATAAAATACTTGTTGCTGATTACGAAATTGCGCATTTTCTTTGTACTGTTTTATGCGTCCGTCATATCTTTCAATTTTCTTTGCAGTAGCTGTTACTCGTTGTTTTAATTCTTCCATAATTTCAACAATTCGTTTTCTTTCCAGGTTGTATTTTTTGCAGGTGCCATCCTTTTATTTTTCTACTTTTAAGCTTCCCATCTTTCAGGCATTTTAAGTTACTAATGTCACTACAGAGTTTATTTATTTTATTTTCTAGCCGAATTTTCCACTTAGGAATGCCAGGCATTTTCTTCTTAGGCTTGTAACCAAGTACCATGGTTACTATGGCAGCTGTACTGTACATGAGCTGGTTTGTTTCCTTTAAAATATGAGTTGGAATTTTGTCCACGACAACATTTGCAGTTTTTAACAAATGTTTCACTTGTTTGCTTTGTATTTGGCGAATTACAGGAAGTCTTTGTCATTCCTCACCTTGCATCATATGGATTAAAATTTTCTCTTTTAGGAGATTTTGCTGTTGTGTCAATTCATGGTTGTCATGTTGTTTCACAGATTGTTCTTCAGGTAAAATATTTTCTGCTACTTGATCTTCAGGATTAACCAGCACAAAGTTTTCCACAATGTGGTCCTTATTTTGTGTTGGTCCTTCTTTTGCTAATTTCTCCATCTTTTGCAATTCCAGTTCTGTAAATATTTTGTTCCTGACGATAAACCTTCTTTGATTCATTATTCTTTGTTCTGTTATTCCACTGTCTGGATGTTTTCCTTTCCAAATTTGCATCATTCTTTTTGAAAACTGCGGGCTGATGGATTTGCCTGGTAAAAGCATTTCATGATTTCTCGATTTTCAGCAACTGTCCAAGTTTTCCGTTTCTTTTGTTCCAGTAGCATTGCAACAGCCTGTCCTGGTTCCTCAACAGGATCTGCTGAGCCCTGAAGTCCATTTGTGGACAGGTGTCCAGGAACCAAAGCACCTGACGCGGTCCTTGTTGACCCGGGCGACGACCGATCCGTTATGGAATTCTTTTTCTTTCTTCTCATCATGATTGATGGTTGTTGGGTACTCTTAGTCTGGCTCCTCAGTCAAGACCTGTCTGGCTTGGGTGGCCCTGCTGAAAGCGATGCTACCGCCAGCATAGCTCTCAACCAAATCGGGACACACAAGCCCCACCACCGCGACAAGGTGGTACCCTCGGTGCGGTTATTATTATTATTATTGACATAATAAATGCTGTTTTATCAGTGATGAGAGAGCTTATTTTTGTACCAAAAACTAATGCACTTGGGATTACTATGGGGTCATTCCATGCCAAATCAACGAATAAAAAAAAATACTTTTGGACCTTAATGTCTCAGATTTCAACGATTTTTGGTTTACACTTCCCTATGGAGTATATGAAAAATAAAAATTCTCAGATTTTTTTAGGTCAACGGTTTTTTCATTTCTGATTTTCAAAACAGAAATAATATTGTAAACAGACATAATACAAATTCAAAAAGGATTAAAAAAAGTGAACAACTTAAAACCATGTAAACTCCTACTCGTAATGACAATACAATAGTCATTAAAGTGACTTTGACATAATGACATGTTCACACAAGTGCTGTCACGAATTCATACAGACATATTTAAATTCTGCCACTCACATGGCCAAGTGGTCAGATTCCTGTGGTGATTCTATGAGTCTGGCCTGGGTTCATGTCTTGAACGAAGCATGGGTGGTGTGTTTATTCTGTGTTGCTGATTCGGTCCGTTTTCAGAAAGCATTAGCTCAAAATTTGGAACAGTGACATGGAAATTTGGAGCAGTGTACATGCCACCATTGCCTACAACCCTGGATGAGCTCAAAAAAACGCATTGCTACTGCGGTGGATTCAGTGACAATGAACATGCTGGAATGAGTAAATCTGCGCATTAGAAAGGTTGCCTACAACCCTTGAGCTCATCCAGGGTGTAGACAACGGTGGCATGTACACAGTATCCTTAACATAACTCCAAAAGAAAAAAAAATGCATGGTGTAAGTTCTGGTGACCTAAGCAGCCAGGTGTAGAGCACCAAGTCATGAGGTTCACTGCGACCAATCCAATGGCTAAAGAACACTTTTTTTTTTTTAGGAGATGGTTAACAGCACAGTGCCAATGATGCAGCCCCGCAGTTACCGTGGAGCCTTCTCATGGTGACCTACTGAAACTCGGAGATTTCCTCTTTCATTTGGTGTATGCCTAGGCTATACACGGTTGATAGGTATGGAATTAGGCTCTTCTGAAATCAGATGGACAATTTTAAATTACCCTGTATTTCACTTCATATTTTCCCAAACAACTGACCCTGTGACAAATGAATGTGACTGCTGAATACTGAAATTAAAGGAACCGTATGGCCAGACAAAATCAAGCCTTGTTACTGGTGAAAATCTTAATTTGAAAATCGTGCGTTCCACAGGTGCTGCTAATAGGCATGAGAAACACGAAGTAAAACTGCGAACTGCTCAAAATGTCTTTGTTTTGCTTTTGGTCTTAACTAATTTTCCTTGTGGGTGATTATGCTACATGACGTTTTATCAACCCTAATTTTTTGATAGGATGCTACAGTGCCAGTCGCTTATTATGATCACATCCGTTCCAACGATATTTGAGTTTATAAAGCGGTTGATTTCTATAACTGGCGATGCGAAATTTAGTCTTTTTATGAAATCACGTATGTATGTAACTTTGAAGGACACCGTGTACATATAAGTAAAGTCAAATTGATTACAAGTGTTTAACTTTCAAAATGATTTATAAGTATGTATGTGTACATTAATTAAAACAGTAAAAATTACACATACATGTACATTAATTAAAACAGTAAAAATTACAGTTACATGTAGTACAATACATTTACATACCTCAATCAAACTTTCTTAAAAAGTTGTCCTATTGTAGTTTGTGTGGTAGAGTCTAATTAATCTTTCAATTGTGTTTGTAAAAGAGTACAATTGACTGTAACCATCTGGGTCACCTTCTCTTTGTTCCAGCGTTCTTAGAACTTGCAAAGCTTGTCGGCCGCGGTTGGCGGCGGTTCAGCAATCACTTCCCTTCATCCTCGGACTCCTCATCACTTTTCTGGCACGGCGGCTCTTTTGAATCCAGAATTTCTTCCGCAATTTCAGTCTTTTTTCCCGACTGACGTTTGCAGATGATCATCAATTAAAACATACTTCAAAATTTTTTCATTGAATTCTTCTTCATCAACAGTAGAGTAAATTGCATCTTCTGATGTGATGGTTTCTTCGACCATATTCAAACCGCATTCTTTGAAGCAATTGGTGATCATTTTTGGTATACAAGAATCCCAAGCATTTTTGATTGCATGCATTGCATCTAAGAGCGTGAAGGACTTTGAAATGGCGTTAACGGAATGTGACTTGAACCACTTGTTTTTTATAGTAGCACTTGAAGGATCTGGTGATGCTCTGGTCTAGTGGTTGTGTAATGCTGGTGGTGTTAGGGGGAAGAAACACCAATTTAATGTTCCTTATTTCGAGGAGCGAAGATCTATGTTTGATGTTCCTGGTTCACGTTAAATGTCTGTATTAATTATTCATTCGCCTTCTAATTATTTCTTCAGTTGCTGCTTACCATCTTTGGGTGAATCCCCAACATTGTGCAGGGCTTCAAGAAGCAACCTGTCAAATTGGGTTGGCAGTTAACGCGTGTGAGCCCTCGGAATCCGAGGCCGCTGTGGTGTAGCAGAAGCATATCCGGCGCGTAACTGGAAGACCCTGGGTTCGACTCCCGGTGGCGGCCAATGAGAATTTTTCCGTGACTCACTTATAAACGTGGAAAGAGCGTAGATCTATGTTTGATGTTCCTGGTCCACGTTAAATGTCTGTATTAATTATTCATTCACCTTCTAATTATTTCTTCAGTTGCTGCTTACCATCTTTGGTTTCATCCCCAACATTGTGCAGGGCTCCATGAAGCAACCTGTCAAATTGGGTTGGCAGTTAACGCGTGTGAGCCCGAAGGAATTTGAGGCCGCTGTGGTGTAGTGGAAGCATATCCGGCGCGTAACTGGAAAACCCTGGGTTCGACTCCCGGTGGCGGCCAATGAGAATTAATGAAATTTTTGTTAATGTCCATCAAGGAGATTAGCTGCAAAAAAAATTGGATTACTCCCTCCCTCCAATTGTTAAAACAAATGTGGAAAAGAAATGTATATTAATTTTTGTATTTGCAGTTGTGCTCAGTGAACAACACCTTGATGTAAATATTTTTGTCTTGAAGCATTTATGTGTTAATATGTTTCAGATTTCATTATGATCAGCATTTATAAGTGATAAGTCAATAGTTGTGTAACAATTATTACTACTGTTACACACGTTATAAATGTCTTCAAGTCGAGTGCTCATATGCTTTGTTATTCTTGCTATTACATAAATATTTAAGGATGCGAAATATAAAATATTTCAAAGGTTATAAATTTTCAGAATGTTGCACTTACCCAATATGGCACAATAGGAAGGTTATTGTTGGTTGCTTTTATTCCCAGGTACAAATCTCTGTCGTTCAAGAGTTGACAGGTTTGTGCAGACTAAGTTTGTAGAACTAAAAACACTCATCGGTTTATATGAAAACTTACAACCATAGTCGAGATTCTAAGAAAATGAAGATAAAGTTTAAAACAATAAACAAAATAAAAAGACTGTTTACAGTATGGTTAAAATCATCAGCTCGAATTGACGTAGTCTTTGTTTACAAAATCTAACCATAAAAGAACATTCGTAGTTACACAAACAGATCAAGAGGTTTGCATAAAATTTTAACAGAAAGCATAGAATTCCCTGCGATAGGCAATCATTACTTAAACACTACTAGACTAGTTTCAATCCGTCTGTATCACGGTCATCTTCAGTGGTACATTTATCAAAATTCGATGTTATGCAAGGTTGGTGTGCACTAAGTGCCGACTTCCACGTGTCATTCTTGAATTGGTTGTTACACGTCGACAAATCAAATCAGTGTTCTCATAAATGTGTGCCTACGTGACAATGTAGCGATGCACCATCTATCGGTTTGGTTGTAAAGTATAGTTGCTATCCTATTCTAATTATTCTGGTTAAAATTTCTCTGTGATTTATTATTTACTTTCTTCGTTTTTGCTCAATTAAATATTTCCAAGGATATGGGATTTCCATTGGTGTTGATGTATTACAATTCTCTTTGTGGGTATTTTCGATAGTAATAGCCTCTGACCATTGAATTTGATTATGTTTTTGTGTGTAGTTAGTATTTTTATGTTTTCCCAATCTATAATTAGTTCGTTATTCATTCAGTGCTGTATTATTAGTGGTCTTTACTTCCTTTCGTGTCCATTCCATATAATGTTCGTTCAGTCAAGTTGCAAGTCTTCTTTTAGTGCTACCAATATAATATTTATCATGTTTACCATCGTTAGGATCGATAGTCGGTATCTTATAAAACGCCAGCTTTTTGCAAAGAATTCTTGATCGTGAATTATCATTAACTTTTTCTGCAATATCACAGTTGTTGTTTTTGCATTCTTTTTCAGAATACAACTTATAGGTGGTAGATATGGGCTGCTGCTATAGAATTGCATTTTATTTTTAATACAGTAGTTTCCATTTTTTCAATTCCTTTGTTTATTCATGTTATGATGAATTGAATCAATTAATCTCCTTGAGTATCCAAAGCTAGTCACAGTGTGATCCATTGTATTTCGTCTTTCAGTGCTGTTTTAGTTGACGAGTGTGTAATGTCTTGGTTTCTGTTGTTAATTTCTTTTTCACAAGTGACTTGAATTGTTGTACATATGCTATTGAAGTTAGTCATAAATTGTTTCATCTTGGTTTTGTAGAAAGGCCAGAAAATTAGTATATCATCTACACATCGTAAGTATAATAACTGTAAGTTATTTGAAGTGCTGGTAAACATTCTTTCTTCAATATATTGCATGATTACTTCCGCTAATAATCCAGATATCGGAGATCCCATAGGTGCTCCAAAAATTTGTTTGTAAATTACATCATTGTAGATGAAATTATTATCAGTAATCAGGTTAAGAGCGTTAATGATAGCTAACAGCTTCGTGTTTGAGGTAATTGAAATGATTAAGATTTTCGTTACCATTGATAGACAACAGAAGACAAGTAGAAAGGAACATTTTTATAAATTTGAACACCTTGTATGCTCCAGAAATCGGGACACTAATAACAGAATTAATTACGAACATAGTAAACTATATATCAACAATTCTAGTGTACAACTTTCCCCTTGGTAAGAAATAGCCCTAAATAAGGGTATAAAATGTGCATATGCCGCTACTTTGTCCAAGTTGGAGAACATTATACCTCAAGTTGAAGACATAATAAATAAAATACCTATAACAAAGCAGGACGCTACACGATTTAAAATCGTAAGAAGCATCAATCAAATGTGAAATAATACACCTAATCCAAGTACAAACGACAAACATTATTTGAACTAAGAAATAATCCAAACATCAAATGCCTTTTAGCTGATAAAATCAAACAAATGATAACCATAGACTGAAAGGATTATAATCAGAAAATGATCGATGCTATTAAGGATTTGAAAGCTGTCCCGATCAATAAGGACCCCCTACGGACAATTTCAGAAAACTTGCCCACCTAAGAAACGATTAAATACTACCCAACGAAGTTAGAAAAATGCCTATCCACCTGTTGCCACATCAGTACCTCATATTTTTGGCAAGGTGAAAACTCACAAAGAAAACAACCCCATCCGTCTTATAGTTAACAAGAATAATGCTCCAACTATAAAGCTCGAGAAAAGTCTATACACTTACTTAAAAGTATTTTACTGCAATCATGAATATACAGTGAATAAATCAACTGAAGTGTTTGACAAAATCAGATCTATTAACAGCACATAATTTACTATGTACAGTTTGGATGGGGTGTCCTTATACCCAAACACCCCCACCTTTGAAGCAATCCACCTCATCGAAGATAAACCGAGAAGACAAAAAATCGAACCAAATGCTATCAGTGGTATCATTAACGCTCTTAACCTGATTACTGATAATAATTTTTTCATTTACAATGATGTAATTTACAAAAAAATTTTGGAGCACCTATCGGATCTCCGATATCTGGATTATTAGCGGAAGTAATCATGCAAGATATATTGAAGACAGAATGTTTACCAGCACTAGAAATAACTTACCGTTATTATACTTACAATACATAAATGGTATCCTAATTTTCTGGCCTTTCTCCAACAGTCAAACTTCGATATGTCGAACTTGAAGTGAGTACAGAAAAGATTCGAGATATCAAAAATTCAAAATTTCTTAAAAGAATATGTACTGTATATTTTACAAATTTTTAAAAAATCACTTACCTTATCTTGCTGATAGAGAATTGGGTATGTACAGTATTATCCACGAAAATGCTGATAACCAATAAAGCGAAGCTTGAAATGACTGGATACACATTTTATTATACAGTAGTATAATAAAATGTGTATCCAGTCATTTCAAGCACAGTATTATGTTATATACGTACATGTAGTACTGTATGTACATGTATAGTACATACAAAAATGTAATCTTACATTTCTTCACTTTTCAAAATAGTCATCTATAACAGTTTGGTAACAGATACTGGATCGTTCAATTACATTTTCCAATTGGGCAAGGGCATGGAAAGTCCCTGGCGTCATATTCTGCATTGACTCTACGAAATTTCGAAGTTTTTCTATTAATGACTTAGCTTCTCGGCAAGTCACTTTTGGCATAGGTGATTCCTCAATTTCATCTTCTTCCTCTGATACAACTTTTACTTCAGCAATAATATCTTCGTCATTTAATTCCCCAGTCACTGCAACATTTCCATCAACTTCAACAAAATCTTGAAAAGTCCCACTTTCTTCAATATGTAATGCCTTAGAAAGATGTTGAGTTTTCATTTAGCTGTTGATTGTCTTAATTTTTGCTGAAAGGATCATCTGGTTGCTTTCCATTTTCAGCATTTCGAACAAATCCTGCCTTTTTGAAACAATTAACTATAGTTTCTTCAGTGACGTCCCTCCAAGCTCTGTCAGAGATATGCATTGCCTGCAAAATGTCCACGTTAGTTGATTTTCCTTCATCAATGTCAGCAGTTCATTTTTGTACAACTTTGTGACGATATTTTACCTTAAAACTCTGAATAATAACTTGGTCTAGAGGCTGTAATTCAGAAGTTGTGTTTGGTGGCATGAATTCAACTTTTACAGATTTTAATTTAGGCACCCTATTTTACGCTGTACAGTTGTCCAAGAAAAGAACAATATTGCGCTGTTCAGCAGACATTTTTCTGTATAATTCCTTTAACCAATTAGTGAAAATTTCTTCAGTCATCCAAGCCTTTTTTGTTTGCTAGATAGGTCATTGGAAAAGATTTGATTCCCGAAAAACATCGGGGTTAAGCAGATTGACCTATCAGAATAGGTGTGAGCTTTTCAGAACCATCCATATTAACACAAAACAGCAAAGTCAATCTTTCTTCGCTTTTTTTCCCACCATGACATGCTTCACCTTTAATGGCCTTAGTTTTATCAGGCATACACTTAATACTGTCTCATCAGCATTGAAAACATTTTTTGGATCATATTTTTCCAGGATTGGTGACAATACCCTTTTTTCCAGTCCATGCACAATTCTTGGTCGACGCTAGCACTTTCACCACACATCTTCAGAAAAGTTATGTTGTTTCTTTTCTTGATGTTCTCGAGCCAACCATTACTCGCTTTAAAAACTGTGTGGCCCAACTTTTTTCCAAAATCTTCAGCTTTTTCTTTTACTAGACTTCCACCAAGAGGCAAGTTCTGTGAACGGCCTTTGCTAATCCATTTCATTAAGCATGTTTCAACATCCGGGTATTCAGAGCTTCTAATTTTTTTCCTTTTCCCATGATTGTCATCAAAACTCTTTACAATCTTTTCCTTATTTTTCAAAATTGTTGATAAAGTACTGCTAGGTATTTCAAAATCTTTTCCGATCTCGTTTTTCTTTTTACCACCTTTCTCTACAGCTTCTATGACTTGCATTTTATCAGCTATCGAGAGAATACTCAACTTACGTTTAGTAGACATTGTTTTAGCGACATTCAGATGGGCGTCCATTGAAAGAATGGAAGGAAAGCTTTGGCAGCCCAGTGAGTCGCCTCCTTGGGTGGCCTGGTTGCGATGGCTGGGGGGGGGGGGGTAATCTGTTGATGCTGAGACGAAACGCTTCCCGTTCCCACGATTTCCTGACCGACTGTCGCCATTCCAGGTGATTTAAACAACTGCGATTTTTCTTGATGCTACCTCCTGTGTCGGGGGTTAGCAGGGTTGCTGAAAGGGCAATTCGGAGAGCTTGAGCTCCTATCAGGTTTCCTACCAGCTGCAAGTTTTTCCTGTGTGACAGTCAAACACTCTTGGATATCCTGGGAGTTCTTTATTTTATTTTATTTTATTCAATGATGACAAAGGGAAAAATTTGATATATCGAGAGTGAGAATAGAAACATTTCGAGTTAACGAGTTTGTTTTACATTAGTTTTCTTATTACGCATGAGGGGAAATGAAAATATTTCGACATATCAAAAATTTCGACATATCAAGGTTTGGCTGTATACAATAATTCAAGTCACTTGTGAAAAAGAAATTAACAACAGACTCAATTTTTTAGACATCTCTTTATTCAAAAGTTGGAATATGATCAATTGCAACATGTATCGTAAACCTATGTATGTTCCTACCATAATTCCTAAAGAATCCTGCCACCCTTGAAGATACAAGGCATCTACCTTCCAATCGTTTGTAAACCAAGCCATTATACACTCGTCAACTAAAACAGCACTGAAAGACAAAATACAATGGATTAAAGACACTGCGACTAGCTTTGGATACTCAAGGGGATTAATTGATTTAATTTATCATAACATCAATAAACAAAGAAATTCTAAAAATGGAAACTACTGTATTAAAAATAAAATGCAATTCTATGGCAGCATCCCACATCTACCACCTATATATAAGTTGTATTCTGAAAAAGAATGCAAAAACAACAACTGTGATACTGCAGAAAAAGTTATTGATAATTCATGATTACTAACAACTGAGGACAGCAACAAGAATTTTTTGCAAAAAGCTGGCGTTTATAAGATACCAACTATCGATCCTGACGATGGTAAACATGATAAATATTATATTGGCACCAAAAGAAGACTTGCAACTCGACTGAACGAACATTACACGAATTGGACAAGAAAGGAAGTAAAGACTTCACTAATACATCACTGCATGGATAATGAACTGATTCCAGATTGGGAAAGCATCAAAATACTAACTACACACAAAAAACATAATACAATTCTATGGTTAGAGGCTATTACTATCGAAAAGACCCATAAAAATAATTGTAATACATCAACTCCAATGAAAATCCCATATCCTTGGAAATATCTAATTGAGCAAGAAAACTAGAAAGTAAATAATAATAATAAATCACAGAGAAATTTGAACCAGAATAATTAGAAGAATAGGATAACAACTATACTTTACAACCAACCCGATAGATGGTGCATCTCTACATTCTCACGTAGGCACACGTTTATGAGAGCACTGACGTGAGTTGTCGACGTGTAACAACCAGTTCAAGAATGACACGTGAAAGTCGGCACTTAGTGCACACCAACCTTGCATAACATCGAATTTTGATAAATGTACCACTGAAGATGACTGTGATATAGACGGATTGGCACTAGTCTAGTAGTGTTTAAGTAATGAGTGCCTATTGCAGGAAATTCTATGCTTTTTGTTCAAATTTTACGCAAACCTCTTGATCTCTTTGTGTAACTACGAATGTTCTTTTATAATTAGATTTTGCAAACAAAGACTATGACGATTCGAGCTGATGATTTTAACCATACTGTAAATAGTCTTTTTATTTTTTTTTATTGTTTTAAACTTCATCTTCATTTTCTTAGAATCTCGACTATTTTTGTAATTTTTCATATCAACTGGTGAATGTTTTTAGTTCTACAAACTTAATCTGCACGAACCTGTTAACTCCTGAACGTCAGGGATTTGTACCTGGGAATAAAAGCAACCAACAATAACCTTCCTATTGTGCCATATTGGGTAAGTGCATCATTCTGAACAATTTATAACCGTTGAAATATTTTATATTTCACATCCCTAAATATTTATGTAATAGCAAGAATAACAAAGCATATGAGCACTCGACTTGAAGACATAACGTGTGTAACAGTAGTAATAATACTAAAGAGCAAAAAACTGAAAACTAAGGAAAGACTTTAGAATTTAAAACGAAAGCTGCAAAATAACCTGAAGATCAAAACGCGCAACGCAGCAGTTTTGAAAATTCAGAATTCACATTCTATTAAGAAGAGACCTAAGCAAAAAAATTACATATATATTTTTGACTCATACCAAGTACAACATAGTAAAGGTTATGTATCTACCGGTGTGAGTAAAAGGAGAAAAGATAAAAAATATAAAACAACTGAATGTAGAAGGTGTCGAGAATACTGAGCCTTGGCTTTATCAAGGACCAGCAAAAACTCTGCATTTTCTCACTTCCACAAAGACCTAGTTGGAAATGGGTTTCTGCAAGGCCATAGATGCAAGTAACATGCCCACCTAAATTGTTTTAAAAAATATATGTATGTCATGTCCTCCGCAGAGTTGTATGACCTAGCACTAGTTAACAATTTCGCTTGCATCCATAACCCTCCTGGCCCGACCCATGCTCTTCATCTGTTACTATTAAACAGAGAGAAGAAGATTAAAGAGAACTCAAGCTGTGAGAGTGACATAATAATTAGAAATAATTTTCAACTATAACGAAATGCCAAGTTCGTCTGAGAGAGAATTTAAAACTGAAAAACAATGCAAAAGAAATCCAAATTTTTACATTGCAATTGAAAAAGGAAATATTAATTTTTTAAAAATCAGATTTTTGAAAGAAAACTTGATTCTAAAACCCCCTACTCTACAACTTCTGACAACACGAAAACGAGAATAAGTTAAAGACAAAAATTAACTAAAGAAAACTTTGTGAAAGTTGTATGACTTAAACAATTAGTTGCAATACTCTGGAAAGCTTTAAAACTGGCACTAATTTTGTTAAAAATTCTTACAAAATACTCTAGTCCTTCAAGCACTCTGTCCTTAAAAGTTTTTTCAAATTCTGGAAAGAAGCTGCTGACCATGTTGATAAGCATGTTTTTGCTTTGGTTCTAGACATTCTTAAACATATTCTTAAAGATAAAATTTCTCTTAAAGAATTTTCCAGTAATTTTGTAACCATCAGGTTTCTAAATAAAGCCTATGATCATCTCAATGTAAGGAAGCTGTTCTACAATAATGCAATTTTTTTCCCCATCCACAGGCACCAGTCTATTGTAAGTTTTAAATATGTTAAGACCTTAGGGTCAATAGTTAAAAACTACAAACTTAACTCTTCGAGTTACATTCCTGTAATTACTACATGTTCTTGTGATGAACATAAAGAAACAGTTCACTATGATAAGAATTACAACCATATTATCACCAGAAACTTGAGTTTTGTTGAAAATGAAAAGCTTAGGAATTTATTAGAGTATGGTTCTAAATTTAGACCTTCCTTCACAATTTCCAAAGAAAGGATTCTTGAGAGCTTCACTCAAGATGTTAATAGGTACATCGTAAAAACCAGTTTAACGTACAATCAGCCTATTGAGGCCTTCGCAGAATGGAAATATAATATAATCAATAGCTTCACCGGTGAGTTGGCAGGTCTGGACTTTTGTTTCGATAGAAATCTCTTTTTCTCTGGAGAAGCTAAAAGGTCACTCTCCAAACTACAAGACCTATTTATTTTTACCACTACGGATAAAGCTAGCAATAATTTTGCAATTATCTGTAAGAAGTTCTATTTTGAATTGTTAACTATGGAACTCAATAATAGAGTAACATACGAGCCCGTAAGTTATTCTACCAAGCAGTTAGAAAATCGGTTTAAGGCATTCTTCAAGAAACTTAAAATTCCACAAACTAGAAGATATGAGCCTGAATTTCCATTTCTTTTTGCAACGGTTAAGTTTCATAAGGATCCTGTGAAGTTCAGGTTCATAGCTAGTGGAGTAAGGAGTCATAAAAAGAAAATAGATCTTGCTTTTGAAGATGTCTTAAAGAAGGTTTTGAAACACATTAGAAACTGTACTAATTTGATGTACAGAGATTTTTGGATAATTAATAATAATGCAGAAGTAATTTCTACCATACTCAAAGTTTGTCCCTTAGATATTAATAGTTATGATTTTGAAAACCTATATACTAATCTGCCTCTATCAGATATAATCACTACCTTTAAAGAGCTGTATGCAGAATTTAAACTTAACCAATTTGTTAATGTAGGAACTTGGAACTCTTATCTCAATTGCTGCATAAAAAATAACCATATCTTATTTAATAATACTCTCTATAAGCAAGTGAACGGTATTCCCATGGGAACATGAACGTCCACGAATATCGCTAATCTATTCCTGTTCTTTAAGGAATATAAATTCATTAAAAATCACCCCACCTGCTCAGATAACTACCTTTACACATTTAGATATATTGATGATCTGCTGTGTATCAATAATTCAGAAGTTATAGAGAGTGATTTTGATAATATCTATCCTAGCTCTCTTAACTTATGTAAAACCAACCACAGTAATCAGGAACTTGAGTTCCTGGACTTAAGCATTAAGCTGAACAGAGGTAACCCATCTATTAGCCTCTTTGATAAAAGAGTTAATTTTCCTTTCAAAGTAATTAAATATCTACCTTGGAATAATAACATATCAACCAAAGTAATTGAGAATGTACTAATTTCTCAGGTCCTAAGAATTTCAAGAATTTGCAGCAACAATTTGGACTTCAATTACCACATTAATATACTATTAGATAGTTTTCTAGAGAACGAAATTCCTTCTTCTTTCATCAAAAGAACTTTAAGAAAAATTATTCTGAATAATACAGTAAGGTTGGCAGATCTGCTTTAATTTTCTACACAGTTAATAATATGATTCTGACCAATCAAAGCCGTAAGGAAGTTGGCTAGAGGATGCCTATTAACTACTAAAAGGAACCTTAGTGCTATGGATATGAAGGTCCTATTAAAACAAAAAATTAAATAATATAGAAAAAATAAAAAAAAAAGCTTAAAAATCTGTTTATAAAAGAAAATAAAACCAAATAAAAAAGAAAACTAGTTATTCATCACTAGGATAGCTATACTAAAAATAGTAAAACTAACATTAAAATTATTAAGATTCTGATTAATCTATAGAAGCTCACTAAGGTGATTTAATACATGCAAAGATTATTAAATACACCACTCGTGTATTTTATAATATTTCTCATGTATTCTGGAGAGTTAATTCTGCTCTTTCTGATCATACAGATCCACAGTTTTAAGTTTATATATATATTTTTTTCTCTGGTTAAAATCTCCGCGAGTTGGTTTCTTTCTGTATGAGGAGGCCATCAGCCCCACCCACACTGCCCCCAGCGACTAGGGAGTGGCAGAAGTTTTAGGACGCATAGGGAAGAGGTCAGCCATGTTTTACTCTTGTGAGGAGAAAGTTTTGTTGCACAAGAGGTAAGCTCTCTTCCTTGTATTTGGGTTTTAGGTTTTATAAGTTCAATGTTTGTACTTCATGTACCTTTTTTTTCTCTGTCGATTTTTTGCTTTTCAGCTTTTAGGCACTGGCTTGTCTGTTAACATTTTTGCGGGTTTTAACTCTTTCTTTTCTTGGTAACTTTGCGCGTCTTTTGGGGAACATTGGCACAGCAGATGGCTAAGCATAGTTCCTTTTCTTTGCGCTGTATTTTCAAAGTAGTTAAGTTCTTAATAACTACTTAATCATGCACTACTTAATCAAGTATTTCAATCATGCTGAAATACTTTGTGCATATTGCAACTAATTGTTTAAGTCATATAACTTTCACAAAGTTTTCTTTAGTTAATTTTTGTCTTTAACTTATTCTCGTTTTCGTGTTGTCAGAAGTTGTAGAGTAGGGGGTTTTAGAATCAAGTTTTCTTTCAAAAATCTGATTTTTAAAAAATTAATATTTCCTTTTTCAATTGCAATGTAAAAATTTGGATTTCTTTTGCATTGTTTTTCAGGTTTAAATTCTCTCTCAAACGAACTTGGCATTTCGTTATAGTTGAAAATTATTTCTAATTATTATGTCACTCTCACAGCTTGAGTTCTCTTTAATCTTCTTCTCTCTGTTTAATAGTAACAGATGAAGAGCATGGGTCGGGCCAGGAGGGTTATGGATGCAAGCGAAATTGTTAACTAGTGCTAGGTCATACAACTCTGCGGAGGACATGACATATATATATATTTTAAAACAATTTTAGGTGGGCATGTTACTTGCATCTATGGCCTTGCAGAAACCCATTTCCAACTAGGTCTTTGTGGAAGTGAGAAAATGCAGAGTTTTTGCTGGTCCTTGATAAAGCCAAGGCTCAGTATTCTCGACACCTTCTACATTCAGTTGTTTTATATTTTTTTATCTTTTCTCCTTTTACTCACACCGGTAGATACATAACCTTTACTATGTTGTACTTGGTATGAGTCAAAAATATATATGTAATTTTTTTGCTTAGGTCTCTTCTTAATAGAAAGTAGTAATAATAGTTATACAACTATTGACTTATGATATAGCCACATAAACCAAATGGTTAGCTATAACTAACCAAGTTGTATTATCAGCATTTATGTTGCAAATTTTGAAGATATAGAAAGTAGTAGTGGTAATAAAATAATTGTACTTAAGTTTCCAACTTTTTTCCTCCTTCCATCCTAAAAATGCAGGTGTCAATATGCAATTTCCTCTGTTCTCTTCAATAGTTAAATATTTGTCTTAAGGATATTTTCCCATAATACTCCAGTGTGCAGACCTGCCAGGTTTTACGGTTTACCCGTAAAATTTACGGAAATGTAACTTGTTTTACAGTTTTACGGGCAAAATGTTAATTTTACGGATTTGGCGATTCTCCGAGATTTTTTTCTTTTTCTGACGATTTTGCACCCACTATTAAAACTTTTTTTTTAAAACTTAATCCATGCAAAGTAAAGTGCCGATGTAAGTTACGAATAAGTTTTTAGTTACATGTGTTTATTTGGGAACATTTTGCTGCAGTTTTCCCACATTTTAGGTTATTGTTTTGCCTTTTTTTAAACACTAGAACACCAACCAGCTGGGCTTATTTAACCTTCCGTTTGGTTCTCTTCCTCTCTTGTGCACGCTGTTTCGCCCCGCCTTTCTTTTCAGATCATGCGTTGTTCATCTCCCGAGTCGCAACTTCTCAGAAGACCAGCGTGGGGTGTGTCCGCGTTGGAACAGGTGTCTTTTATCTTTATTCCTCCCAGTTCGAAATTCTATCTCAGAACGTAGTTATCGTAGAAAAAAAATTCCAACGGATTTTAAATCTGTGGAATTTTTAGCCCCAGATCGACACCCAACATGACGAAATTAAGCAAAAACTGCCAGTTTTGTGAAATTAAAAATGCATTGGAGCATGCATGGGTTTCGTAACTTCTTCTCTGGCAATAAATTTGACCTCACGAAAGAATGCTACTATAAGAGGAAGTTAAAAAAAAAAGAAGTCCAATGTTCATTCGAGCCAGTGCTGCTCCAGCAAAGATTTATTTTGCTGGTCCGTTAATCAGTAAGTTTTCTACGCTTTCGCTTTCCAACCGTGCTTTGTTCATCGCTCGGTAACGTTCATAAAAATGTCTTGGCTTGATTCAATGAAATTAATATGTTGGGGTACATACTAATTCATCTAATCTTTTTGAAAATGGTCAAAGGTAAGGTCAAGACGTAGGAGCGGGATTCATTCTTCCACCCTTTTGCGTGATGACTTGCGTAAAATCAAAGCATGATTGTGATGAAGTTTGGGTATGCTTGTTCAGCACCAAGGCAAGATTTCATCTTTTTTGCTCACTAGCAAATTTTGCTAGTGACCAAATAGTTTGCTAGCAAGTAAAACTAAATCACATCGTAACTTATTTTCTAATAAAGTTACACAGAAATTTAAATGTGTATAAATATTTTGACTTACCTTTTTGAATAATGAATAGGATCTTAGATAAGTTTAGTGACTATCTTTATTATTAATTTCTAACAAATTCTCATACCACATGAATATATTTCACTGACATTCTAATTCAGATTTCTTCCCATATGGTTTACGCTCAGGGTGTCTGACTTGGTCATCATACCACTTTATAACTGCTGACCGTGGATTAAAAATCTATTCTTGTGGCCCTTCTACAGTATTTCAATTGTCATCAGAGCATTTAAAGTTTCAACAGACAAATTGTTCCTCCAATCCCCTTGTATTATTTTTAAAAAACTGAATCCCACCTCACAACATGCAGTGCTAAGTGGAAGTATCGCACAAATTTCTGCTAAACTTCTACACACTTCATATCTGCCAACTACCACACAATGCCGTAGTTTCTACGGAATTAGTTGTCTGACTATGGAACTCACTATCAAAACTACGGATTCTACAAATTTTTCTTTTGCTATTATTTTTATGATATACACGAGATTCTTACAGGGATTCGCGGAATACCGCTTTATTTATTTATTTTTTGTCATCAGTTAGATCATTCTAACTGATGACAAAAAAAAAGAGGGGGGTCGTTTTCTATCTGGAGACGAAATTTCGTGCTTCAAAACTTTCGAACACAGTAGTGAAACGGAGTAAGAAAATTTTGCCGTAACAGCAAATTTTTCTCCCAATGTTGTCTTTGTGTCCGCTTTTCTTGTTAAATAACATTTTATTGCATGAATGTTTGCATTTAGCTTGAAACTGTGGAGAACAATTGGAAAAAACGGAAGTTGGCTGCTGCAAAATTTTTCTGTAATCTTCAGGCATGAGATTCTTCCGCGAATTCAAGGAATTCCGGCTTTTTCTTTATTATTGGAATTCCGTCTTTACGAAACTAGAAAACGAAAGGTCGATGGAATTCGGATTTTTACCGTAATCATAATTTTTTTTTTTTCTCACGATGTTGCCTCTGTCAAGTATTATTGCTCATTAACATTTTACTGGATAAATATTTGTATTTCAGCTTGAAAATACAAGAAAAATTTCCAAAACCAGAAGTCAGACGAAGCAAACGTTTCTTCCGTAATCGTTTACCCCCTCCACGAACACGTTTCGTAAAAAAGCGTCTATTTATGCCACGCAATAAAGGCGATCGCTTGGCTTAGGGTACGCAGGAGTTGAGGACAAAGTTCGTGGGGCAAAAGAAGGGAGGGTGGCAGAGCAGGTGGTCAAACAACCGATCCATCCCAGAGCTCTGGGTTGCCACAGCAACCATTGCCGATGTCACGTTCAGTTTCTGTAATAGACCAATGAGGGCACGATGGAGAGGAGTTTCAATGCGCTTCTACGACAGTTTGGAAGGGATGAAAGATATGGGGAGGATGGGTATTAAATGTCGAAAGGAAATTGGCGAAAGAGAATCGCTGATCGTCGCTGTTTTAACAAGTGATAATAGAAACTGTTATGTAAACTTCGTGGATTAATAATGATTTTTGGTTACTTTAAATAAAGAAATTACCTTACTAGCAACATTTGCTACTGCGATTTTTTTCACTAGCAAATTTGATTTTTCACTAGCTATTTGCTAGTTGCTAATCGGTGAAATCGCGCCCTGTTCAGCACCCATAGTGGACCTATCCTATTGAAAAGGGTTGCTATCAGCATTCACAGGGACAGTGCAGTAGTACATGCGCGAGATTTGTTCGCTCGCATTTCAGAATTTTAGCACAATATCTTCCGTGGAAATTGACCGATTTGGATAGAATTTTTAATTATAAAACGACGCGTGTGTGGCAGCTTTTTAATTTAGAAATTAACGGCCACAAAAAATGTTCTATAATAAAGCAAAAACACGCAAAATATCAATTAATTCATACTAAGGGATTCGTAAAGAAAACAGTAAAGTATCTGGGAGAACACTGTTGCTTTTGCAAACCCACACTTTTTTGTAGGTATGAAATTTTGGGCTTTTAAGTAAACAACTCTGAATTTTAAAATATCCGGATTTTGACAGCAGGTGTTTAATCTAGAGAGGAAGTGGATTTTTTTATCTGTTTGAAAAAAAAAGCGCCATTGGCTTTGTAACTTCTATCAAACCGAATTGAATTGTGTGATATTTAGAGATTTTCATTTTCTAAAACAGTACGTGTATTCTACAGTTTGTCATGTTAGGCCATTTTTTTTTTTTGCAGAGACATAAGATCGGAGTTAAAAACCCGGTGCAAACATTTTATCATTATGCCGTGGTTACGCCGCCACAAAGGGAGCAGGGGACGAGATGGGGAGGATGTCACCGACAAAGTGGCTGTATCGTTCCAGTTACGCCTGATGTAAAAGACAGTTGGTTTTGTTCCGGCAAAACAATTGTGTTAGTTTACTGCAGGAGAGCTGTTGGTTCAGACGTTGATGGGTCCAGATTGTTTTTAAAAGGAATGACTAGAGAAGCTCTATTCGGTAAGATGAGGGGGGGGAGGAAAGGAAGAGAAGACATAACTTTATTATAAAATCAGTGCCATTTGGAAGTATAACGGATGCCGCTAAAGGGATCGGATTTAGTAAAAGACAAGGCATCTATCCGCCTGTGAGGAATGAGGGGAGGGAGGGGACGAACTCAAGGGAATGACATTCGTAACTAAAACCTAAACCTTTGTTTCTAGATGAAAGAACCTTACATCAAACCTTACATCAGTTGCTCTCTGCTTTCCTAGCTGACCAGCTCGAATTGGAAAACTCTGTAATCAGTATTTTTTCCTCTACTATAGCAGTTTTCACTTACATTTTTTTTCCCGAGTGGTAATAAATTTAGTATTAGTGATTCGCTATCAGCAGCAACATAAAAGGGGAAAAAAGTACTATAAAATATTCTGTGATTCGTATTCTGCGGAATTCCATTGTATTGCGAAATCTTCAAGAAAGGAAAATATGCGTTTTGCGCTACGTGCCGATGCAATTTCAACATTTCGCATGGTGGAAGGAATGATATTACAAATCATATTTCTAGTGACAAGCATAAATATAACGTTGACTGCGTGGGAAAAAAATAACAAAATTAACTTCCTTTGTTAAAAGTTATAATGAACTCTATGCGATTCGTACAAAATGTTTGTTCACTTCATTTTTAGTTGAACATAATTTACCAGTTAGTGTCTCTCATTCACTCTTACTTATTTAATGTTTTTTTTATTTGACTGTCTCATCGTCCGTGTCTCCGTAAGATAAAAACCTAACATGAAAATGGTTCGTTTTTGAAAATATCTTGGTATGTTTCATGACGGCGTGGGACACGATCCCATTGAAAGGGTAGAACATCCTTCCCTTTAGATGCAAACTTCTGTAAAAGTAAATTTTTATCACTTTATAGGTCATAATGATAGCATAGTAATGAGAAATTATGTATAGAATTTATTTTAATCGATATGAATGTGCCGATAAATTTAAACATCTGTAGACACTTCAATTAAAAGTTGATGGTTCATTTGGGTAACATCGTTTTTTAAATCGATATGTTCGGTACATTTAATCAATATGCGCGACAAGTAATTTAATCAAATATATCGATTAATTTTTTTACGGATTTCTGTTTCTGAAAGTTGGCAGGTCTGAGTGTGTGTTTAGTGTCTATTTACAGTGCTTCTGTATGTATACAATATTGCACAGCATTATCCATCCATACCTGCCAACTACTACGGAATGTCCATAGTTTCTACGGATTCAGTTGCCTGACTACGGAAACCTTGTTAAAACTACGGACGAGTCTACGAATTTTCCTTTTGTTTTTCAAAATTAGTGTTTCTGCTAATATTTCAGGATATATATAAATGCTTTTTGTCATAAACTGGAATTGGTGTAACAGTATTATCATGTGATAAGTGGAGGCTCGCGCAGTGCGTGCTCACGTGCTGGAGTTCGCTCTGGTCAAGCGTGGGGGGATTCCGAACGCGTCAGATTGATTGTTACTGGTGGTAGTTTTGAACTGAAATCTGGCAACGTTACCTGTTCTGTTCGCGTTGTCTCAGGACGGTAGGCTCGCGTCAGTGAATCGACTTCGAGTTTTGCACGTGCTAAGTTCGCTTCATTAGCGTGTACGGTTGTTGTATTGCGCCTTTCTTCTTCTTCACAAAGATGGATCGTTTCCTGAAAACAGGGTGCGCACGCGTGCTTGAAAACCTGGAAAGTCCTGGAAAATCATGATTACGTTTTCAAGGCCTGGAATATCCTGGAAAACCGGTATTTTTTTAATGCTGTCTTGAAAAGCCTTGAAATTTGAAATTAGTGCTTAAAAAAAATGCCCTTTTAGGAAATCGTGTTACTGACTGTTACCCCTTAATTTTTTTAAGTTCCTCTCCTCTGTTCTCAAAGAAACCGCCGGCTACAGTGGTGTTTCGGATGTGCCCAAATCCTAATTTGGCGGGGGGGGGGAAGCACTACTTCCAGTGCAATAAAATTGGATGATTACTAGCAGGTCTGTTAGGGAAGGGGAGCTTGATGCATTCTCTAGCCCTGAGCTTGATGTCCGTCCGACAACTACTGAGAACAACAGAAGGGGAAATAAGAGACATTTAGCATTTGCAAGGGGTCGCGTGTTTACCAAGTCAGCTGGCATCCACCAGTGAAGAGTATGCCTGAACAACACATTCATCTGCTCCTTGTTTATTGCATTAAGACGCTTGCTTCCGGCCCACCCCTCAAGAGACTTCGGCTACTTATGATAAAAAATAAGAAAACTATCTTTGCGAATTTTTCACAAAAGTGGCTGAAATTTTTACATTTACTATAATTGGATTACAGAAGCTCACTCCCAAAATTCCATTTGAATCGGTTTAAAACTTAAAAAGTTAGCATTGGAAATTTTTATTATGTGTGCCTCTTTAGACAGTGAGCCTTGAGCAGAAAGTGTGTTACCAAAGCAACGGTTGATTGACAGCTGGGAGCGCTGATCCGAAGACCTTGGTTGGGAAGAAAGCAAACACCTGTTTATCACTTCCACGGCTCAAAAGGACTAAGAGATATTTTCAGAAATCCATTTTCCGGAATTTTGAAAATAACACAGTAAAATTTTTACAGTGGTTAAAATACATCACAATAAAGTTCTAGTGCAAATTTCGCCGAATTCCGTTTGAAACTTAAGCAGATGCAAAAAAAAAAAAAAAAAAAAATCTTCCGTTGCAAAATCGGATTCAAAAAAAAAAAAGAAACGGCAATTATAAATTACGGGAAAAGCAAGCAAATTATTTTTTTTTAGATGCCATGGTTTATTTAAACAGAGTGATCCTTAAATTTTGTTTCTGTGATGATATGGACTCTATTTTAATTACGAACATACATTTTTATTCAGATGTCTGAGTTACTGTTTTAATAAAAAAATCTAATTAAAAAGTTTTCAATGGATTTAGGCGAAATTCAGCAGATAAACGTATTTTAGTAAATTGCAACGTTATGACGTAAATTTGGTCATTTTGTCGAAAATTGGGCAGCATTTTTTTTTTTTTTTTTTGCGTTTCTCCTATAGTTAATGTGAAGGAGGAAGACACTTCAGTGAGCTGCAGGTGGTGATTTATGGCGATGTGCCAAATGAAAAGAAGCCGTTCCATCAGGACATTCCAGAGGTTGAGTGTGCGTGGACGCGTGCTCCTGCTGTTTGAACTTAATCGGAATGTTTTCGGGAGGGGAAGAAATATCCGTTTCAGCTTTACAGCTTTCAGGCTCCTTTTTTTTTCTTGGTAATAAATAAAAACCATAGTTGCTGCATTCACCATTGATCCATATTCGCATTTCTTGAATATAAACAGCAGACAATCGGAAACATGGTGTTGGGTGGGTCTTGATGTTCTTCATTTGTATCTGCTGAATTTTGTTCTGTGGGAATACGGAATGAGTTATACTGTGAATACATACAAAACTACATATTTTTGAGCTGAAAAAATATGTCTACTTGTACAGTAGCTAACGTGTGAACTCAGACGAGGACATATGGACGTCTGATTCCATAAAAAAATCAACCCATTTTATTATACATGACAGGTAAAAAAAGAAAAAACATTACATGTTTTTAAACATTATAAAGGAAAGCGGATTTTTGAAACACCATGACTTGATATTAATTTCTGAAAGTTTTTTTTTTTTCGATTTTAATTTCTGAAATCTTTTTTTTTTTTCAATTACAATACACTGTAACATGATACCTGTGTGTTGTATCCCTTAGTTGTATGGCAGATTTTCAGTTGGCCGATATCCGCGATCGTAAGTTTTAGTTACATTGCTATTGTTGATGATGACAAGATAAATACTGGAGTAATGTAGAATGTTGCATAACGTAAAAAAGAAATCGCCCCCTTCGAACTTTTATGCGGTTATCATAGCTGATCAACCATTTCATTCCATGAACATCAGCACATTTCAATCATTTGACCATTGGGGTCTGACTGAATTCAGCAGTGCTTAAGCGCCTAGCGCAACGAGAACATGCTAATTATGGACAGTTCTATTCCCTTCCCCTATCATCCCTAATCCATTTGCATCTTTCATCATTTTTATTACTTAAAACTGAAATTGCTTTTAAAAACTAATTTGAGCATGATACTGTAAGCGTAGTAATCATCCTGGAATTTTTTGTATATGGCCTGGAAAAGACCTGGAAAGTCCTTGAATTTTTTCCCCCAAAAAGAGTACGAACCCTGTGAAAAAGCGTCAGAATGAAACAACAGCTTCCGTGCCACCAAAAAAATTGAAGAATTGCCAGAAATTTAAAAAGGAATATTCCAGACAGTGGCCCTGCATTGTTGCATCATCGGAGAAAGATGGATATACCTTGTACGGTATGTACTTAGAATTTTTCTGTGGTTCACGGGGGCGTGACGATTGTTGGCGCCATGCTGCAAGCAATAAACATGCGGAATTTGTGAAAAGTAAAGCCTCAAATCACAGTGTTTCATTATTTTGTACTAAAGATGATGATTTTAGTACTGTACGATCCGAAAGTCTTTTTGCAAAATTTCTAATCGAACATAATATTCCCATTTCAGTTGCAGATCAGGCAGGACCATTGCTCACAAAAATGTTTCCAGACTATTATTGCTAAGAAATACAGCAGTGGGTGCACAAAAACAAGAGCCATCATTCGCACAATGGCGGATTCCAGCAAATCTAAGTTTTGTGATGTACTTAAAAATAATTCATTTGCATTAACGACTGATGGCAGCAGTGACATCGAGGCCAAAAAGCTATATTCCCTAGTTGTTAGCTATTATGCTCATGAAAAGGGCCAAATCATAACCACTTTGCTTGCATTATTAGATTCTTCTGATAATACTGGAGAAGGAATATTTAAATTAATTGAATCTGAATTAACGAGACTGGGCATAGGGTGGAATAATTGCACATCCTTTTGTTGTGATAATGCGAGCACTATGGCTGGCCGTTTCAAAGGTGTAGCAGCTTATATTAAAAACAAAGAACCAAATATTAAAGTTTAAAGTTGTTGGTTGTCCATTATAACTGAGGGAATAAAGTTGTTAAGAAAAGTTTTTTTATGCTGGTATGTATTATTGCTAAAGGGAGGCAATTTTTTTTTTGGGAAATGCTGGTATTAATTCAACAAATATAGCAAAATAATGTATCTTTACCTGTTGGATTTCTGATAGTTCTTTCCAATTGAATACAAAGCCATAAAAAATGAGTGAAATGGGAATGCTAAGCAATGCTCAGAAATAAGTATGATTGAACAGCACAGTGCATTTTTACACCAACGCTGTATGGCGGACATCTATATTGCTTTAGTTTCGAAAAAGGAAACTTATTTTGGCAGAGTACAACAGAAAAAAATAAGGTAAGCTCCTTTAATTTTACTTTATGCATTTTAAAGTTTGCTATTTTCATTGTTTCAAATAATCCTGTAGTTCACTGGATAAAAAGTTGCATTGAGCCATTTGAGCATTGTACTATATAAATTATAAATTCCATGAAATATAAACCCCTAACTTAAAAGCAGTAGTAAATTAGTTAGATTTAAAAAAAAACCGTGTAAAATTAAGCCATTTAGAAGAATGTAAGGAATTACATTATCACGGTCAAAAGTAGCTGTTACGTACGCCGCGTAACAGTATGAGTTACTACTGACAGTGCCCTGGTCAGTGTTGGCAGGTATGTCCATCTTATCAGCAGCATTCTGAAAGCCTGCTGTTATTTGTTTTTCCATACTTGATTTTGTTGTTGAATTAAATTATGTGCTGTGAATTATATTTTTTCTTACCTTTTAGGTGTGGTTCAGATTATGTTATTTGCATTATTTACTAACATCTGATCATAATTCCAAACTATGTTTTGAATTTTTATTGAACAGTTTGCAGTTTAAATCTAATATGCTAATGAGGTGCATAAATGAAAACAAAAATCAAATTTTGAAATCAAAAAGTTATGCTTTTTTTGAATGTTAAGTGCTGCATTAAATATATTTAGTTTCTCATATAATTCTCTTCTTAGCCTTTTGATCAAGTACTTACATACTGTCAAGACATTTGTGAAAAGGGAACTTATGAAAACATTTATGAAGATGCTGTGAAAATAAGTATAGTGTATGGGAAAATAGGTACATATGATATATTTATTTCATCGTTATGTAGTGTCAGCTTATAATTTATTTGTGAGCGAATGAATTGCATTACACCTTGATGTATTAACAGTTTGATGAATTACTCATTTTAATAATTCCTTTAAAATCTTTTCACAAAAACTGCTTGAAATCTAAACTTTTATTTCTTTTTTTAATTTATTTTTGAGTGATGAATTTAACCCTTGCATTCAATAAACTATCGGCCTACTTTTTTGGTGGTATTTTGATTTTTTTCAGTTTGTACCAAATATGCTGTGAACATCCAAAGTTTTGCCTACTTCTTGGTATCATTTTTGTCTCTCATAATTTTTTAGTGTTAACATTTTTGCCATGTATGCTATGACACACCTTTTTCAATTTACCACATATACTATGATACATATTGAAGACTAGCCTACTTGGTGTATTTAAAAAAAAAAAATGTCAGTTTATTTAGCACATGTGCTGCGATGCACATTGAAGGTTGCCCTACTTTGTGGTGGTATTTTTATCTTTGTCAATTTATATCACATATGCTGTGACACATATCAAAGTTTAGACTACTTCTTGGTAGTATTTTTCTTTCATATAATTTTTGAGTTTCCAAAATATTACCACATATGCTGTGATACATATCAAGGGTAAGCCTACATCTTGGTGGCATTTTTTATTTTGGTCATATCAAGGGTTAGCCTACATCTTGCTTAAGCCACATGGCTCTGCTGTCTCTTTTGTTTGTATAGGGATGAAACATTTTATGTAGTTTGTGCTTTCAAGTAAAGCATTTTTACAATACTGTTTACATATTGCAACTTTTCTTTATTTAAGTAATTTTCCAGGTTTTGTATTACGTTTCATATGTCTAAAGTCATAACGTGTCTCACGGCAATAGTCAAAAATTTTTTGTTTTTGTTTTTTGCTCTTGGACTCTGTACTAGGGTTTTCTGGATTTGTGGACGATGAGTCATTGTGGTTTGGGCCATGTATGTCATATATGTATTGCTAAATTTATTCTTATAATTTTTACCTTTTCAGGGCTTAGAAGGTGTTTTTTGATTTGTGGGGTCATTTACCTGAAATACATATGATATAGCAGAAACCAATATTCAACTAGGTCTTTGTAGAGATGAGTTAATGCTGTTTGTTACTGGTCCTTGATAGAGCCAAAGCTCAGCATTTTCAAAACTGTCTGCATTCTGGATATATATAAATATATATATATAGAGAGAGAATGATTGACATAATGAGACTGCGAAACAGGAGACCAACACCCAGCTACGCAATTGCAGCACACCAGAACATGTCTCCATATAGACAAAATATAGTATACACTAAGATAGCATAAACCTAAAACACGAAAGACTAACCAAACTATGCAAACTATGAGCACAGAAAGTGCTCATAGTTTGCGCATGGTTTGGGTTAGTCTTTCGTGTTTTAGGCTTACGCTATCTTCTTAGTGTATACTATATATATATTATGAAAAAGCCTTTGATTCGGTGAAACCATCAGCAGTTACAATGGCTCTGAAATCCTGCGGTATTGAAGATGCATACATTAATATTATTAATAACATCTATGAAAATGCAAGTGCAAAGATTTGACTGTTTGAGAATACAGCACACATAAAAGTAGGAAAGGGAGTGAGACAAGGTGACACCATATCTCTGAAGCTCTTTAATGCTACATTGGAGGGTGTCTTTCAGTTGCTGAGCTGGGAAAACAAGGAGATAAAGATTAATGGAGATTATCTAACTCACTTTCGTTTTGCTGATGACATAGTCATTTTTGCAACTACCCCATCAGAGCTGCAGAGTATGATCCAGGAACTTGCTGACAAGAGTAAAGAAGTGGGATTAAAAATGAACTTTCAGAAGACAAAAGTGATGTACAATGCTTTTTCAAGAAATGAAGATTTATCGATTCATGGAGAAAAGCTGGAGATAACATACACGTACGTTTATCTTGGACAGCAGATATCAAGTGAGGGTCACATTCATGAAGAAATTAACCGGCGTACAAAACTTGCCTGGAGAGCTTTTGGAAAAACAGCATAATTTTCAAGAGCAATATGCCATTATGTCTTAAAAGAAAAGTGTTTGATCAATGCATCCTTCCAGTGCTTACGTATGGTGTAGAGACGTGGACCTTAACTAAAAGAGACATACAAAGGCTGCCGACAACTCAAAGTAGCATGGAGAGGTGCATGCTTGGTGTAACCAGGAGAGATAAGAAGAGGAACTCGTGGATCTGAAAAATGACAAGAGTGGAAGACATCATGATCAGAGTTAAATCCCTGAAATGGCAATGGGCTGGACATGCTACCAGAAGGACAGACCATTGATGGACAGCCGAAATTTTAGATCGGATTCCAAGGGACAGGAAAAGACACAGAAAAAGACACAGAAAAAGACACAGAAAAAGACCACATGGGAGATAGGTGGATGAAATTCAAAAGTATGCAGGAGTGACATGGAGGAGACTGGCACAAGACAGACCGTTGTGTAGGAAACTTGGGGAGACCTTCGTCCAGCAGTGGATTAATAATGGTTGACAATGATGATATATATATATATATATATAGAGAGAGAGAGAGATATGATGTTACATATATAAATATGTAATGCTTGTGTGGAGAGAGGTTTAGTTGCATAATATTTATTTTGAAATTTTGTCAGAGAGAGAGAGATAGAGATAGGTAGGTAGATAGATAGATAGAGGGGGAGGGAGGGAGGGTGCGCACGCGTGCTTGAAAACCTGGAAAGTCCTGGAAAATCAAGATTACGTTTTCAAGGCCTGGAAAAATGGTGTTTTTTTAATGCTGTCTTGAAAAGCCTTGAAATTTGAAAATAGTGCTTAAAAAATGCCTTTTTAGGAAATCGTGTTACTGTTACCCCTTCATTTTTTAAAGTTCCTCTCTGTTCTCAAAAAATGTTTCGGACGTGCACCAAATCCTAATTTGGCTGGGGGAAAAAAAAAAAGCACTACTTCCAGTGCAATAAAATTGGATGATTACTAGTAGGTCTGTTAAAAGCGAAGCTTGATGTCCCTCCGACAACGGAAGGGGAAAGAAGAAACATCTAGCATTTGCAGGGGGGTCGTGTATGTACCAAGTCAGCTGGCATCCACCAGTGAGGAGTATGCCTGAACAACACATACATCTGCTCTTGTTTATGTGCATTCCAGCCCTCCCTTCAAGAGATTTCCGCTACTTATAATAAAAAAATAAGAAAACTATCTTTGCAAATTTTTTACGAAAGTGGCTGAAATTTTTACATTCACTATAATTGGATTACAGAAGCTTACTCCCAAAATTCCAATTGAATCAGTTTAAAACTTTAAAAGTTAGCATTGGAAATTTTTATTATTGGCAAGTAGTGTGTCTCTTTGGACAAAGTAAGCCTGGAGCAGAAAGGGTGTTACCATAGCAACGGTTGATTGACAGCTGGGGCGCTGATCCAAAGCCCTTGGTTGGGAAGAAAGCAAACACCTGTTTATCACTTCCACTGCTCAAAGGGACTAGGAGAAAATTTTCAGAAATCCATTTTCCCGAATTTTAAAAATAACACAGTAAATTTTTTACAGTAGTTAAGATACATTACAATAAAGTTCTAGTGCAAATTTCGCCAAATTCCGTTAGAAACTTTAGTAGATGCAAAAAAAAAAAAAAAATCCTTGAATAATCGGATTGAAAAAAAGAAACAGTAATTCTAAATTACAGGAAAAGCAAGTGAATTATTTTTTTTGATGCCATGGTTTATTTAAACAGAGCGATTCTTAATTTTTTTTTTTTTTTTTTTCTGTGATGATATGGACTCTTATTTGAATTACAAACATACATTTTTATTCGGATGTCTGAGTTAATGTTTTAATAAAAAAAATCATCTATAATTAAAAAGTTTAATGGATTTAGGTGAAATTCAGCAGATAAACGTGTTTTAGTAAATTGCAACATCATGACGTAAGTTTGGTCATTTTGGCAAAATTGGGGAGCTTTTTTTCTTACATTTTCTCCTATAGTTAGGGTGAAGGAGGAAGGGTGCAACTTGACAGTTCAATGAGCTGCAGGTGGTGATTTATGGCGATGTGCCAAATGAAAAGAAGCCGTTCCATCAGGACATTCCAAAGGTTGTGCGTGGACGCGTGCTCCTGCCGTTTGATCTTAATCGGAATGTTTTTGTGCAGGGAGGGGGGGGAGAAATATCCGTTTCAGCTTTACAGCTTTCATGGCTTTTTCTTTTTCTTGGTAATAAATAAAAATCGTAGTTGCTGCATTCACCATTGATCCATATTTGCATTTCTTGAATATAAACAACAGACAATCAGAAACAGGGTGTTGGGCGGGTCTTGATGTTCTTCATTTTGTATCTGCTGAATTCAGTTCTGTGGGAATAAGGAATGGCTTATACTGTGAATATATACAAAACTACATATTTTTGATCTGAAAAAATAGGTGTACTTTACACAGTAGCTAACGTGTGAACTCAGACAAAATAATCAGACATACGGACATCTGATTCCATAAAAAAAATCAACAGTTTTTTTATTATACACTACAGGTAAAAAAGCAAAAACATGTTTTTAAACATTATAAAAGAAAACAGAGTTTTGAAACGCTATGGCTTGACGATCTTAATTTCTGAAAGTTTCTTTTTTCCACATCTTTTTTTTTTTTAATTACAATACATTGTAACAGGATACCTGTGTGTTGTATCACTTAGTGATATGACAGATTTTCGGTTGCCGATATCCGCGATCGTAAGTGGTAGTTGCATTGCGATTGTTGATAAGATAAATACTGGAGTGATGTAAAATGTTGCATAGACTTAAAAAAAAAATTCGCCCCCCCCCCCTTCTTCCAAACTTTTATGCGGTCATCATAGCTGATCAACCATTTCATTCCATGAACATTAGCACATTTCAATCATCGGAATTCAGCAGTACTTAAGCGCTTAGCGCAACGAAAAACATGCTAATTTTGGAGAGTTCCATTCCCTTCCCCTCTAATCCCTAATAATTAAGAGTGCATACTGTAGTTTCAAATATTCTATTTATGAGCTAGTTTTTGCGCTGTTCGTTGTGTTTTTATTTTCGAAATTACTAACCCTTTTGAACTATAGGTTGCAGAAACGTTTATGCTTTGGGTTTGTCCGTACAATAATGCGCATAAAAGTGGTTGAATTTCGGCGAAATTTTAGTATGCCGTTGGGTACAACCTGGGAACCTACCCTATTGAAAATGGTTGAAATTAAATTCAAAGGCCAAGACATAAGAGCAGTATTTGTTCTCCAAGCTTAGGATTGTTAACTCGCATACAATCTGTTTGATTGCAACGAAGTTTTGGTATGTTATCAGGGAGGAGAAACCTACCCTTGTAGAAAATGGTCCAAATTGAATTCAAAGGTCAGGGCATAAGAACAGAATCCATTCTTTATGTTCTTGTGCTTGATATACTTGATCCATTTGCATAAAGCACACTCATCCATTTGCATCTTTCATCATTTTTATTACTTAAAACTGAAATTATTTTTAAAAAGTAATTTGAATGTGATACTGTAAAGCGTAATAATCATCCTGGAATTTTTTGTATATGTCCTGGAAAAGGCCTTGGAAAGTCCTTGAAAATTCCCCCCCCCCCAAAAGTGTACGAACCCTAGAGAGAGAGAGAGAGAAAGAGAGCACTCCCCCCAGAACCTGTTCCATCCATTTGATTATGGTGTTCCCACAGCCTAAGATAACTTTTTGTGTGTGTGTTGGTATGTGTGTATTGTGGTATGGTGCTTTTTTGGCCAGCTTTTGCCTTTCTGTCAAGAAAATCAATTGAATAGCCAAACTAACTAGTGCTCTCCTTGGAATATTGTTTTAGCTAGGTGGTGCGGATGCTTAGTTAGGCATTTTTCTTCCCATCCTTCCATCAACTCCATTAAAGAAGAGCCGAGAACACTTTTTCACTTTATTTATAAAAATGTTTGATTTGTCCATTGTAAATTCATAAGAATAAATAAATTTAATATGTGTGATAAAAAAACAAGAGCATAAGTATAATACTTATTTTTATGATTTCACTTGCTGGAAAGAATGACTTGCATGTCAAATTTCTCTCTCTTTTCACAGTGACACAATTGGTTGAAAGCCTTAATCTATTGCTACTGAAATTACTTTTTGGTTTGATCAAAGATACTTTTGGTTGGAGCTAAGTGCAAAGATACTTGACTCCAGGAAAATATTTGGAATCACACATATTTATATTACAGATCACTAAAACTGAATGGCAAAATTACAAAAGAAAGTAGGAACCGAACCCAATTAAAAGGAAAACTCCATTATATTTATATCAGTTCAGCAGCTTGAGCAGGTGTAGGGCCAGACATATCAATTCTTAAATCTTTGATTATATCTCAGATAATACCTTGGATTATACCTTTTGATTCCCACCATATAGCGAGATACTGCCTCACCTTTACTATAAGATCTGGCTATCAAGGCGGCTGAAGGCGTCTTTGCTTAGAGGAATTATGACGAAATTCAGTCCAGTATACGAAAATAAAAATTGAAACAGCAAAACTTTATTATTCCATTAACTATTTGCTTTGCGGATTTCCGATAGCTTCCCGTTCAGGGTCCTCGTGCTGACCACAAGCTGCCCCTTTCCACAATGCTTTCTGCAAGATCTAGTGGACAAAGGAATCCTCCTTCCAGTCCACCACGCTGTACCCCTGCGATACCCGCAGGTCCTTATGTCAAACCGGTGTCCAAACTTGGGCCCTCTCTCCTCGTCGACCAAAGCTCAACTGTCTCCCACTAGACTGCCTTGGCCATTTTGGTACTCTACCATGCATGTGAAAGAAAAACTTAGTTACCCCGGCCAGCACGTGAAATAACTGAGCTCAGGAATGCCGTCGGATACCCGCAGGCGATTACAACCTTGCAGGTACACAAAAGTGGTACAACAACTTTTCTAACAGAAAACTCCAGCAGCTGACTCTTCAAGGTCAGGTGACCCAGTCGTTCATGCACCACTTCTTGCTCAAAGATAGGATTAAAAATGTTTCGCGTAGTAAATTATGCCCGGTCCTTTGTTAAACAACAAAATGGCAGAATGCAACTTCTGTCCGCACGTGTTTATCGCAACATTAAAATCAGATAAATTAATAATTGATTGCTTGATCGTAGGCAACCCTTACAGCAGGACAAAGAAAAACTCCGTAATATTTATGCGAGTTCACCAGCTGAGTAGCAAAGGAAAAGTATGATATTTGTGAGTTCAGTAGCTAAGTGGTAAAAGAAAACTCCTGAATGTTAAAAAAAAAAAAAAAAAAAACTCCTCCTGTGTGGTAAGGAAAACTCAAATATTTTCTTAAGTTCAGCAGATGAGTGGCTAAGAAAAATTCCATAATATTTACAGCTTGAGTATGAAAGGAAGACTACATCATATTTATGTGTTCAGCAGCTGAGTGGCAAAGAGAAATTCTGTAATACTTACATAGACGTGCCAACTTTCCGGGTTTAGGCCGGCAATGCCGGATTTTATTACACTTCCCGGAATTCAGGATTAGAAATCAATATTGCCGGATTCCATCATGATTTCCGTAGTGTAAATTAAAAAGTAATGAGAAAAGTTCGAAGTTCTTCAAAGCATCGTAGAACTTCGTTGATTAAAGTAGCGTAAATTAAAAACATAACGAGGGGGAAAGTTCGAAGTTCTACGAGGCATCGGTTCATTAGCGGAGAAGTGACCTTTCCCTTCTGAGTCAGCAGCGAGCCGTTTTACTTGCCGTTGCATGGGCGTTGGCAGCATGTTTACTCTTCTGTCCGCTAATGATCTCTGGCGCTGCAGGCACGGAGTAGGAGCGGGCTTGGCTTTGGCACACACTGTACGTACTGACGCATATTTCTATCGGAACCGCGCGGTAGTGTTTTGGTTTGTTTTATGTACTTCGTCTGTCTTCACATGAATTTCTGAGAACTTTTTGTGCACGTGTTTAATCAAGCGATGGCTGGTAGAAAATATCACTGTTTTTAAGAAGTATACGACAGATTATCCGTGTATAATCGAATCAAGGAAGCGCCAAGAATTTGCCTTTTGCTCTTTTTGTAGGTGTGATTTTTCCGTTGTCCGCAGGGACAAAGGAGATATCGTTAATCACACTCGTACGCAAAAACACGTGGACAATTCTAAGTCCGTGGAAAATAACAAAACATTAAATTTTGCTCGAGATAGTTCCTCTTCCGATGCGATTATCCATGCTGAGTGCTTGTTTACTTCATTTCTTATTTAACATAACTTACCTTTAAGCTGTGCTGACCATTCAAGTGTGCTTTTTAAGAAAATGTTCTCAGATAGTAACATTTAAAAAAAATATGCATGTGACAGAACAAAAAAATCGTGCGTTGTTGCCGAAATGGGGAAATTTTCAAAAATAGACTTTCATACTTGCCAACTTTTACGGATTTCTGCTTAATTTTACTGATTTACGGATAGAGGTCTTTTTTAACAGATTTTTTTAATATTTAGATTGCTCAATCGAAATATTTCAACTCTCTGCAACCATCCACTTAGATTTTCTACCAGACCTTGCGAGCGCTGTGCCACGCGATGATGTCATCACTTAACTCGCTGGCTTCGTGTCATCGTGTGATAGCTCTCTCTCTCTCCACGGGAGTGTGCTCAAGTGATGTGCCGACCAGAGTTTCCCAAAACGCGTAATTGCGCGTTTAGTATGCATAAAAATTTTACCAACGCGTAAAAATACGCCTCGGGAATTTTTCTCGATTCGTAAAAATATGCGTCGGGCATTTTTTTTCTACGCGTCGAAAAAATTTTTCAATTTGTAAAAATGCGCATCGGGACGGTACTTTGCCTTTCAGAAACGGAAGTAAACGAAATAAAGATTTTCTCCGTAATCATAATTTCTTTTTCCTGTGATGTTGTCTCTGTTCAGTATTGTTGTTATATATCATTTCATTCCATAAATATTTGTATTTCAGTTTAAAAATGGAGGAAAAATTTCCGAAATCGGAAATTCGGCGGCGAAAAATTTCACTGTAATCTTTGGTCATGAGAGTGCGACGGCGTCTAGGAATTTCTCCTTTTCCGTCATAATTTGGGTTATCCTCCAGATTGATGCATAACTTAACATAATTAAAAAAAAATTTTAACAGAAATTGTTTTACATTTTTTATATGCCTTAACGTAACATTAGTGCTGCTAATTATGTCCATTGATATTTCAAACATACGGAAATAAGCTTGAAGGATTTTCATAGAAAATTGCAGGATTTTTCTTTTCTTAAGGTTGGCAAGTCTGCTTACTTGAATCCAGCAGCTTGAGTGATAATGAAAAACTGAAGTATTTATGTGAGTGTAGCAGCTGAGTGGTGGAGGAAAACTCCGTAGTACACTGGTGTGCAAAAATTAAGGACGAAGAGGAGAAATTAGCATAACAGCGGAACAAGCAGGCAGAACGGACCGAAAGACCACTCAGAAGATAGACTAGGGTTTGCTATGGTAGGGCATGCAAATATATGCTGCATGAGTGTGTGTGTGTGTGTCTGTCTGTCTGTCTGTCTGTCTCGGAAGGGTATAAAGCACACGGGCGGTGTACGCTCAGCAATTCGGTGAAAGCTATTGCACGGTGTACATCGGTTTGAACGATGTCGAGCTGCTGCCACCGTGTGATGTGGCCAACAGGCAATCCAGTAAACAACATCTGGATGACTTTACCCGAGGTCGCGTCATTGAGAAGTTGGAAGAAGGTCGGAGTGTGACTACTGTGGCCGAGGAGTTCGGGATCACTCACAGCATCGTTTTACGAGCTTGGAGAGCATTTCAAACGACAGGAACAGCTGTTCAAGAGTTTAGCAGTGGTCGTCCACGAGCAACCACAGTGGCTGACGGCCGGTATATTGTCCTACAGGCGAGAAGAGAGAGACGGCAGACAGCGGGAGAAATCGCAAGGCACATGCAACAGACAACTGGACGTCCGTTATCGCATTTTACCGTGGCCAGGAGGCTGCACAAAGGTGGTCTATTTGCACGGCGACAAGTACGGTGTGTGCCATTAACGCCTGCTCATCGGAGACGGCAGTTTCTGTGGTGCCAGGAACACAAGAACTGGACACACCAGCAATGGGGTCGAATTCTCTCTACGGATGAGAGCCGATTTAGTCTGACGAGCGATTTTGGACGTATACACATCTGGAGAGAGCAGGGAACACACAATCACACCTCCAACATCATCGAAAGGGACCGGTTTGGAGGTGGCTGAGTTCTCGTTTGGGGAGGTACCATGCTTTGTAGCCATATTGACCTCCACGTCTTCCAAGGAGGTTCAGTCACTGGTGTCTGCTATTGTACCGAGGTTCTCCTGCCTCACATGCGTCTGTTTAGAGGTGCTGTTTGTCCTGAGTTCCTTTTCATGGACGACAACGCCGCATTTCATCGTACAGTGGCTGTTGGAGAGTGAAGATATTCAACGCATGGATTGGCCCGCAAGGTCCCCGGACCTAAATCCAATCAAACTCGTGAAATAACTTCTCGGGAGACGCTTGGCAGCACGCCACCAGCTGCCAGCAATGACTGCGATTGGCGCTACAAGAGGAATGGGCCGCGATTACTCAACAGCTCCTTGACAACCTCGTCCTCAGCATGGACAAACGTTGTAAATCCTGCAACGCAGTCAGGGGTGATCATATCCCCTACTAAAGACTGGATTTTTCACATCAGTAGGATAGTGAATGATATCCTCGACAGAAAGGAAGAACGGGTTTGTGAAAAGGAAAAGATTTTGTTTATCGTTTTGGAAGTCTTGGCTTCAAAGGAGTTTCTTAGATCAGAAATATGTTGTTGATGTTTAGAAAAGTTTGGAATCCCACCGAAATCAGTTTGTGACAGTTGTTTCATTCGAGGAAAATGTGCGAGATTAAGGCGGAGAAGATGCATTCCAAGAAGAACAAATTTTGCTTTAAATGCCTCAACTGAGATGAATAACACTGGGAATTTGTTAAGGTGTGGCCCATGATATCTGTCACAAATGCTAAATCACATAGCCTAATTCCATCCTTTAAAAGCATGCACTCATCAGGAAGTTTTGTCGTTTTCTTTGAAAAACTTCAGCACGTTATCTTTTTGTTCTCAAAATCTTTCCAATACAGTTCCCCGTGACAGCCAACGGACACTACAATAATTTCCCCTTGGCGTTCATCTGCTTCCAGGATTTTGCTGAATTCCCTTCTGTTGAGTGCTCGTGCATGGATTTTATTGATGCATCGAACCACTAGGTCCATTACAGAAGACAAGTTCATGTCTTTGACACAGAGAGCTTCTTGATGAATAATGCAGTGGTATTTAAAAATCTTGCATTGCAAATGATTTTCCGATGAATCCACAAAATCTTTTACTTTGCCAATCATAGCAGGAGCTCCATCTGTAGCACACTATCTGGTTTTCCTGAGTCTGAATCGCTATTTTCAGTAGCTGTTTTTACTTCTTGAAAAATGTCTTCTTCTCTAGTATAAACCAGCTGATGAAAGAAAGCTCTTCGGATACATCAAATTGTTCGCTGATAAAACGCACATACACACAGAGCTCAGCAGTATCAATTATATGACAACTCTCATCTATAGCGAAAGAAAAATATTTGCATGTGCTGAATCAAGACAATATTTGTATGATGATGTTCTCGAACATCTCGTCGACCTGCCTCAGACAGCTTTCTTGAAAGAGCAACGTCATCCACCATTTTAATGACCTTCAAATCTCCAGTAGCAAATGCCACAAGGCTCTGCTTTATTATTTCTTCTCTGTCAGAGTACAGCTTTTTCCCCTGGCAATAATGTGGGCAATTTCATATGATGTTTTCACCCCTATCTTCAACTGATCACTTTTTTTTTCGTACAAATTGGTTGTTGTACCCTCAGCCTTTCTTCTTATTTAAAAATTCTGTTCTCATTACTAAACCAATTGGATACTGTGAGCTTATATCTGCATGTATCTGTTTAAAGTGCCGCTGTAAATTAAAAAATTTCGGAACTGCAACTGACGCTCCACAAAAAAGGCACACAGGCTTTGACCAATTCCCCTTTGTAAAAAAAATAATGTTCTTCACATTCAGATTTAAACTCCTGCAGAGCAATATCATCTTCATGAAAGAAATACGGGATTACACCATATAATACAAATTTTGAAGATGACAATCCGATTTTTGGTGTAAATGTGACAAGAATGGTAAGTCAGATAATATCCAAAACGAAACGACCAAGTTTCCGATTAATCGGAAATTTGAGTTTTGGTTGTTCTTAAGTTTCAAGTCTTTAAGTTTCCCATTAATCGGAAACTTGAGACTTGGTCGTTCTGGGTGGTGTAGTGGTTAGCATACCTGGGCGCTATCTGGGAGACACGGGTTCGAGTCCAGCTCCAGGACGATGAAATTTTCAAGTTTTCGGATATTATATGACTTACCATCCTTGTCACATTTACAACAAAAATCTGATTGTGTTCTTCAAAATTTGTATCATCTTCATACTTTTTTTGAACCACATGTCTTGGTCAGAGCCATATTCACAATACAGCAGGCACTACAGTTTTAAGAAGACTGAGGGTGAGTAACAAATCTGAATAAAGGGGAAGCTATCTCCTACAGGTGCACAGACAAACAAAAAACCTGTGACCGTTGCAATGGCCTGACCTCTGTCTCTTGACCTTGCAGGAAAATGGTGGTGGTGGGGGGATGAGTGGTTTCGATTGAAAATGGTGAAACAGCTAGGCACTTTTGAGTAACAACAATTATGTTGACAAGCCGATTAGCCTGTTTGTTTAATAGTCTAATAAATTATTAAAATTACAAAAAGTGTCTTTGGGCGCACGTGCTGCTCAGAAAGCCGCCGCGGGTTAGCCACCCCTGACATACACGCAGGTTTTGCACAGCCCTTAGAATTCTGGAACCTTTTTTCTTGCACTGAAAAAATAATTTGTCGAAATGTATGGATTGATCGCAAAACTTTGTTCTAGCTTCTCACGTCATTTGCTTGCAATGATGTCACTTCATCCCATATGTGGAAATGTGATGTCATCTCTTTCATCTCATGTGATGCTGTAGTTCAAGATGTGTGAGTGCTATATTTCCAGTGACCTGGGTTTGTGGTACAGCAGTTGTGTGCAGTTGGAGTCGCAACAGCTTGTGTAAACCTTCCTGCAGGTCTAAGAGGGCCCTTTCTTCTAGCAGACTCTTTTCTCTCTGAAAGGCGATTGATATCTTCAAATAATATTATTATTGCCGTGCTGAATTATATGCATATTAATTTTGAAACCGTCTTAGCATGATTCAAACTTGCGTGACATCTTAGATTAAGAAATAACAAGTTATAAGTAAATAAATAATCTTTAAGATCTTTCGGACTACACATTGAATCCATCATCAGAATAAAAGAAACGTTACAATTTTAAATAAATAAACATAAACATCATAGTAATAATATATATTGCGCAATGCACGTGTTACGTTCACACACGTAAACCTTCTTCTAGGTTACATTCAGATACATGTTATATTGGATCAACAACTCGGACATTAAAAACAAGATTAACCAAACATATACATAATGTAAAAAGTGGTGCAATGACCACGGCGCTATCTCGTCTAATTTATGGCGGTGCCACTTCCCAAAATGGGAGGATGCGACGATTCTTGCCTCTCCTTGAAAATCAAGATTATTATTATCAGAAAGTATTTTTATACACAAATTTGTACACAGATGCTGTAATTTATCTGTATAATATCCAAACTTTTCACCCAACCTAGAAGAAGATGTAGTTTATGTGTGTGAACGTAACACGTGCATTGCGCAATGTATATCATTATCACAGTGATGGAAAGTTTGCGCCAATTGCGCCGAACTGTGCCAATTTCATTATCTTGCGCCAAACTTCTACAAATTATGAAAAAATTTAATATTGGCGCCCAACTGCGCAAAAACAGCAATCCACAGCAAAAATTGCTGAGCGAAAAAATGTTTTCACGGCAAAAATGCAGTTTTAAACGTCGAATCGAATGGCGCTATTTTAAGGTCTACGCCACACCTGTTTGTAATCCGGGTGTAGCCCGGAATTCCTGGTTTTTGTCACATTCCAAACCCGTAAATCCGGGTTTTTAAGTCTTAGAAGAATTTGAGATGCTTTGGACATTTTATTTCTAAAAATGCTACGAAATGATAACATTTTCTTTGGGAATTACAGTGTTTGATTAAAAACACCCCATGTCCGTGCGGACGGTGAATGCAGACGATTTGTGACACTTTTGAGTGTTTTTTGTTATCCAACAAGCTCTCAAGATAACAGCCTGCTAAAAGGAAGGTTTTTTTTTTTTTTCTTCATTATTTTGAAATTTGCATCTACATCAAATAATTTGATTATATTAGATTCGGTTAATCCAATGAGCTACATTTAGAAATTGAATGGAATCCACTGTGGGCTTCAAGTAAAACTGATCCACATAGATTGGTCAATTAACACATAATATGAAGTGCAAAATTTGATATCAAAGATGCAATGCCTGAAGGATTTTGCACAGTGAAAGAAAATTGGGTACAGGAAAAGATGCGAAGTTCAACTCCACAAGTACTAGGACCTATTTGTTGTGTAGTTAGTTCACATGTGCCTAATATGTATTAAGTATTCGTAATGTGCCTTATATGTATATTGGTACTGAGCTGAGAGTTTTAGGGTTTCTTGTTCACCTCACAATCACCCCTGCTACGCGTAATTTGGTGAAAACGACGCTTAATTAACACGTACCGTACCGCCAATCCCAAAATTTTTAGAATGTTTTTCACCTACCTTCTAATTTGTTGTTTTTTCGGCAAAAGTGACGAAAAAAACGATTTTCGCCATGTAGGAAATTGTTTTTATTATGGAGGAGGAGTTTTGTTGTAATCACGTGGTATGTAGGAGAAACAATGCTGTACATTATGAAATCCTGATGAAGATTATTTACTGATAGTTTGGCGGTCTCTCGGAGTGCTGTGCAATTGAGATTGTTTATATCTCTGTCAAACATGCTTCCTAAGTACACACACTCATTCACTTGGTCTAAATCTGCACATTTAGACTGATCTTGCATTCAGTACTAACAATTCCTTGCTTAAAACCATAGCTTTGATCCCCCCCCCCGTATGTATAGTTGTTCAAATTTCAAAAATACTTTGTATAGGACAGAATACTTTTCAACTCACATTTGTTCTGTGCCATCAGCAGTATACAACAACCTATACACACGAATATTTCTGAGACATAAGTAAAACAGCACTTTTTTTTTTTTTTTTGCGTTATATATGCATGCATCTATAAATATATTTAACAGCCATGGCGACCTTACAGAATCTTGTCCATCTCCTGCGCCAATAGAAAGCAATTTTGATAAAACACCTTTCTTACATACACATGCTCTTCTGCTAGCACACATAGCTTTCACACATCCCAGCAGATTACCAGTTTTACCATAATCATTCAAGACCTTCCACAGAAGCTCTCTGTTTACTCAGTCATAAGCTTCCTCCAAATATACAAAAGCAGCAAAAAGTTCTTTTCTGGTAATCACTTATTTATTCTTAAGAGGTTTTCTTATGCAAATGTGATTGATTTTTACATATTTAGATAACTGAGAAATATGAATCCAGAGAATCTGATTGTTAACACCAGTTCTGTGACTGATTTTTTTACTTTTTTTTTTTTCTTTACTGTAGATGTTGCCCTGGAATTATTTAAAGAGATGGAAAAAATAGTAAGCATTTTTCTATAGTAACTTATACTCTTACTTATATGATTTCTGTTGTAGTAGTGCAGCAGTACAGTATATCTTAGTTTTTGTGTGTTGGGAAGAATGAAGTATGCAAAGTAGGTTATGATGCAGAAGAAGGAAAAATAAATGTTAATTACAATTTTATATAATGCAAAAAAATGATAAAATTTCAGTAGAAGTGGATTTTTTTTTTCGTAACATGATCTCAAAGGTATGGGAACTTGTAGATTGTTATTTGTAAATCATATTTTTTTCTCATAAATCTTAAATAAGTGTTTAAATTACAACAGTATGATAAGCATTATGGACGCTATATGGTGTATTCCAGTGTAATGAAGAAAGAGTTGCAGTTGAAGGCAAAAGAGTGAATGCCAGATGCTTATCATTTACAAGGTAATCAAAAAGTCGTGCAACTAATTCCTCAAATTATTTGTAAGAAAATAGCATGGTATATAATATTCAAAGTAAATAGTAATGCTATTTTAAGCAGAAAGAGCATACCACTTTCATCTGCTCATTTGTTTAGCCTGTTCCTCATGTTTCTTTCTGCCCTAGGTATGCCTGCACTTTTAAAATCTGATGATGATCTTCCATAGTCGCTACAAGAATCATCGGTCCACTAAGAAGTAACGTGAAACACTGAATATACTACAAAAATAATCTTGGTGAATTAGTATTATAAACTCTGTGTAAAGTTTATTTTCATGGGATTAAGCGTCTAATCATATGGCATAGCTTGCATAGCCTTGGAATTTTGGAAATGTCCTGAATTTCCCCCTTTTTTAGCCCCTGATTTTTTTTGCATTTTTGTGAAAGGTTTCAAAATAATACTGGGACTATTTTCTGCAGTGAAAATTTTTAAGACACATCAGTAAAATCATGCAATGCATTGATTATGATATGGTTTCTAACATACCAGGAATCATTACTCAAGTTATGAGGATAATGGCTGTGGAATAAATCTTGCTCCTGGTTCAGTGTACCTCCAAAACAACATGATAAAGTTTTGTCGCAATCGAAGCGTTCTTATGTAAGTTATGACACATAAGTGCGATGGAATGTATCCCGCTCCTATGTCCTGACCTTTGACTCCATTTCGCTGGTTATCGTGGATAGCTCCTACGTCCTGACCTTTGACCCCATTTTACGCAAGTTATCGTGCAGACAGACAGACGGACAAAGCTGGAGCATATACGTTTCTTTAACCTACGGTTGGAAAGCATAAAAATGGTCGAAAAATAAGTACTGTATGGCCAACAGTTGGAAAACCAAGAAAATACAGTGAATTCTGCAGATGTCTGTCCAGCTGCTAAAAATGTTCAGAACAGCTGGAAATGACTGCTCTAAGATCAATGTGAACATTAAATCCTAAGGATTGGTCCAAAAGAAAATAATGCACCCTAATAATTGAAAATGTCAATGAAGTCTCATGGAACCACAGTTGATGTAGTAAACAACTGCTTTTGCAAAAGAAGTATCATACATATCTGCCAGACTTGACAGTTTAGTCGTAAAATTTACAGAAATTTTACCTGTTTTATGGTTATTTTACAGACGACATATTTTACAAAACGATTTTATCTCATTTAGTACGATAAATCATGCTGCAGTACGCTAATACTATTTTGCAGCCAAAAATAAAAATTTTTAAAAATAGTCATGCTTTCCCCCATTTTTCTCTTTTCAGACAGAAGCCTTGTAGTAGAATCGTGGCGATGGGCGACGTACATTGCAGATTTACTTTGGTCCTGCACGCAAAAACGACATCCCCCAAACTCTATTAAACCATCTTGCAGACTCCCTATCATAGATGCAATTTTTCTGCCTTTCAAAATTTCTGAAAACGGATGCTAGGCGTAGTGAGGATTTCTTCTGCAATCGTAATTTTTTTTTTTTTCTTCTTGCACGAAGGACGATGTTCGTCGCAGAATTATTTTGTACTCATCCTGTAAAAGAATCGTGGCGACGTACATCGCAGTTTTATTTTGTACTCATCCCCGTAGAAGAATCCTGGGCCGGCCGATGTGCATCGCAGATTTATTTTGTACTCGTCCTTGTAGAAGAATAGCGATGACGTACATCACAGGTTTATTTTGTACTCATCTCCGTAGAAAAATAGCGACGACGTACATCGCAGGTTTATTTTGTACTCATCTCCGTAGAAAAATCACGACGACGTACATTGCAGGTTTATTTTGTACTCGTCCCCGTAGAAGAATCGTGGCGACGACCGTTCGAAACATGTGATCTTTACAGCTCAAAAGGATCACGCAGATTCACTATCCGCCATGGCCCGCGTCATATGCGTCATTAGTTTTTATGGTTTCTTTTAGGATTCAGGTTTTAATTTGATTTTATCTTTCATTGATTTTAAGTACCGTTCATTGTAAATTTCATTCCTTTTAGCAAGACTTTGAGTATTGTTAACTTGTATTTCTGGCAGTCATTTCGTTTCAAACCTAAATGCTTTTATTGTACATAATTTCGTTTACTACAAGATTTTTTAAAAGAATTAAATAGTGAAGGCAGAACAACGATTTGAACGCAATTCATATCCTGCCCAAGAAATACTGAGCTTCCAAGGCCGTATGGGGTAAGTCCGAATTTCTTATCAAATACAACGATAGCATAACCCTAAACGCGTGCTCGTCCAACAACCACTATGTATGTAATAAAAACGTGTGCGACAATAATCTCCTGCTACACATTAAATGTAGTAAATACAATAAGTAACATACCATGTATATTTTTCGTTCAATAGCGAATGTAGCTTTTTGGACTTTGCAATAAAGTATTCTAACATGTTGGCACAAAAACTAGTAAAAACATCAGTTATGTTAAAGTAAAAACTTACTCCGATATCAGAATAATTTCGCAGTTGGAAATGAAGTTTATTTTTCTGTATACGTATAGCCTAATAACAACGTACTGACAAGATAATTATTTATCGATTGCGTTTTAATCAGTCTAAGCATGAAATAATGTGAGACATATTTCTTATAGCATATGAAATCGATTAAAATCGCCAAATCATTTATATAATAAATTAATTGATATATTCTATACATTTAATCAATACGTTTGATACATCAGTGAATCGGCATACAACAATTAAACGTTCTCTGACATTTTTTCAAAGATTTCGATTCTTGAAAGTGGGCAGGTCTGATCATACACTGCAGCAGTTCCACTATGGAAAAAAAAAAAAAAAAAGTGTGCTGCCGTGTGGCGCAGTGGTTTTAAACTCTAGTTCATGACCATTCTTCCGAGAAGGGTTAGTGTTCGAATTCTGGTGGGGCATGGATGTTGTGTTTGTTTTATGACACTGGTGCTCTCCCTTCCCTGGAACCAGTGGCCCTAAATTAGGGATGAGCAGCTGCTTATAGCCCATTGAACTGTTCACGGTGGTTGTTAAACCTTCAACAGAACAAAAAAAAAAAAAAAAAAAAGGTCAATGTTCACCCCTTTCAATGCTCCACGATCAGGGAGAGTATAGAAATTCTCACTATAGACATATTATCTGCTATCTACAATCACTGTGAAACTCTGTCATCGTAAGTGCTGACCTGGAAACAAATGAAGTCTACATGAAGTCTAGAACTACATGAATATTAGATCCATGTAATGTCTATGTAAATTCACATGCTCCTCTTGTCATATTTTTATGATTTCAAACCTAGTTCTGTTCTCTAGATTTTAATTTAAAACTCCAAACGGTTTCTACATTTGTCTAATGTAACTTGCCTTGATAAATCCTCTCAATCTAATATCAGGTTTCATAAATCATTTGCTCAGCAAATGAAAATATCCTTGTTACTTCACCAATCGAGGATTTATGAGACTTCATTGGCATTTTCAAGCAATAAGAATGTTCTGTGGCTTTCTGTTTCCATATTTTAAATACAGTATTTCTGACCAAGTTCTGTTTTTTTTTATTTATCTTCCTGATTATGTTCTTATTTTTTTTATATTTTTTAATCATGTTCCTAGTTTTTAATATTTTCGGTAGTATTGAAAAAGGGCAGCTGCATATGTTCTTAAGAATTTTTCCTATTTTTAAGTTTTCTTCAAAGCCAATGAGTAAAGCAAGTATTTTGTGTCTCCTTTCCCATTTTTTAAGCAAATTTGAATTTTAAAATATGTACTTAATCTGTTCATGGTAGAATCAGCATTGTTTCCATGACCTGTAAAATTATTTTCATGGCAGAATGAGAAATGATATCTGGCTTGTAATTTTGCTTTAAATGAATATTTCCCGCTCCTTTTTAACTTGCTGTTGAGCAAGCATCTTTTTTCTTTAGTTTAAAATGAAATTAAAGTTTAAAAACACTGCTGCTTGCTCTTTGTGCAGAGAAAAGGATTTTACAGGAAATGCTATATGCCAATGGAGAGTTGAAAGTTCCAATTTTGATTCTTAATTTCTTTTTAAACAAGAGGAAAGTTCTTGTTCATTTTGTTTTTTGATGTAGCAACAAGTTTTGGAAAACCATGCATTTTGACCAACATTGTTTTAAAAAAGTGATAATGCCAATTCTTATTCTGTCATAAAAACAATTGTATGGAGTATGGAAATGGTGCAATACAAATAACAACAAGTAAGCAACATTTTCAATTTGAATTTTGCTGTAATAGTAATATTAATAAAAACATGTACTTGCTCCATTGACTGGTATAGAACAGACTGTAAGCAGTAAGAAAGTGTGTATTACCTCTCATTGGGGAGTAAACCTGCACCTCCAGATTTCTGTTTGAGCATGCTGCTGATGCACCACCACAGAAAGTGAATCTTGGAGCAAGTGAAGCATGGAATCAGTACAAACATTTGCATTAGTGAAAGTATCTGAGGCCTTATCATGGCTGCAGCTATTCTGGTCTATACCAGAAGAATTACTAATTCCTCAGATAATATTATAGGCCAGGGATGTCAAACCTTTTTGAGAGCATGTGCCCAAATTGGTGATAATCTTTTAAAAAATTCTCTAGTGCACCAATGGAAATTATGAGCAGCACATAATCATTAATTTTATTATATTTACAGTATATTTAAAAAAAAAATTAAGAAGGAAGAGGGCTAAAATGCTTGCAATCATTCTCAAAGTCTGCTTAGGCAACCAAATTTAGTAACAGTAATGGACTTAGGAGCCATTCTTTCATTTAGACCAGGCCTGGAAAAATAAGCTCCAAATTTAGGAGCCAGGTGAAACGAAAGCAAATTTCAAAGTATCGTGCAGAAACGTAATGCATGGTGATAATGTCGGAACAAAGAGTAATATAAGTGTATTAAACACTGCCTATTACTCAAACTACTTACTGCTAAATGAAATTCAAATTTGGTCTATAAATCTCAGGGTTGTATAGTTTTGATAAAAATCTAAAATTATATAAAAGAGAATGTGAAAAAAAAAAAGACTTATAACCTCATCAATCTGAGATAAAACTATTTTGAAGAAAATAATAGCTAAAAAAAATTGCGACTGTCAGCTTCTGGAATACGGCGTAATACAGCTTTGGAAACAAAGCAGGGGCGTTAAAAATACGTAAAGATGTGGTTTTAGAAAAAAAGAAACAACAACTAGATAAAGCCTTCTGGAAGTATAAAAAAGATAAATAAAATGCGACCGATGATGGAAGACGGATGATAAAAATGTGTCAAAATATGGTTTAAAAAAATAAATAAAGAGAAAGAAAAAAAAGAAAAAAAAAGACACCTTACCTTATCAATCTAACTGAATACTGAAGTGAAGCTAACTGGAAGGAAAAGGGAAAGCCGGCGGCCGCGAAAACAGAGAAAACGCTTAAAAAATAAATATAGTATGGCTCTCGTAAAATAAAAAAATAAAAAGATAAAAAGAAATCGCCTTAATTTAAATTTTAGTTAAAATAAGAATTTAGTCCTTGATAAAAAAAAAAAAAAAAAAAAGGATGGATTGCGACCATTAGCTTTCGAAATGTTTTCATGCCCTTTTAACCACCACACATTAAATGTGTGTGGTGCGTTAAAAGGGCATAAAAATAAAGTTTCAGAGATTCAGAGCTCAAGAAAAGCAATTATATCTCATCAAGTTGAAGTTATCTGTTTGAAAAATATGGAAGAATGTAAGCTAAAATAAAATGAGGGTGGGGTGGGACATCTATCGATTATAGTTCTCTGCATGATCTATCAATTACAGCTTTACATCTTAAATGGAAGCCAACGTTAAAAGTACGTGAAAATTTCCCTTACTTTGTTTTAAAATTTAAAGAAATTGTGAAAACAATTAATGTTAGGAAAATAGAAAAACAGTCTGCAAACCTTTCCGAGAATCTGGTTTAAGCTGCCAGCCTGGGAGCAGAAAGAGAGTCGCCGTGTCTCGTTTTTCTGCTCCCAGGCTGGCAGCTTAAACCAAATAGTGTGCTCTTCAATGCATCCGCGATCTGACAGGCTATTCACGTGACTCAGAGGATTTCATTGTGTTTCTCTGCTTGAAACACATGGTTCAGTATAGAATCTGACATAATTTATAAATGTGATCAAAGCAGAAATTTTCAGAGTTTAATTTTATTAAATTACAATTTGTTGAAGTTACATTTTGCATCTATGAACTCAAAGTAATGACTGCAAATTATGAAATTTGAAGTAAAAACAAGTTGGGTGCCAGGACCAAATTTCTAGGCACCCGGTAATTTTTCAGCCCTGACTTGGACGCTTCTATTTTTTACCATTAACAAAATTACAACAGAGAGATATATAAAAATAAATGAAAGCATTTTAAAAGTCCTCTTCAAAAAATATTAACATCAATGTGTTTTAAAAGGGCACTTGGAAAATAACATTATTTAGAAATAGTATTGTACCTTTGAAAGCAACATAAGAAATTAGAATGTGAAATAATAAACTATGCTATACATAATATCTAAGGTATTTTACCTGATATTGTCAAAGTATTTCTCACGTTGTTTGCTCTGTGAGGCACGTGCTCCCGGCCCCGTGAGGTCTCTTACGTTACGGACCTTTGGTTAGTTATCAAAATTTTGCAGAAATAAAACAGTTAGGTTATATATTTTCACATTCATTCACTTGCACAGTCAAACGTTTACAATTTACTATTAATTAAAAGATTTTAGTAGAAAGAGTTATACTCATTGAGTCAGGAGACGTCTCACACATGGTTCGTTGTTATGGCGAGCGCTTTCTGCGGTACATTTACCGCCATCTAGAAATACAAATCCCAAAAAAGAAATACAAATTTTCAGGTTCTTTCCCTTTTATTAGAGGACTAAGGGAGAATTTTTTAAGATTAATGAAGAAACACATTATTTTTGGACATTCAGTTCAGAATATTGGTGACTTAATTATAAAGAAAAAAAGTAACAATGATATACTACAGTCAGCGGGCATATGAAATTCCTATTGTTTTACAGAGTTCTGAAGACCACATATCATACATTGGCAGCACAAAAAATAGATTTATAAAAAGATTACGTTAACACATAAAAAACTGGAACAAAAAAGAAGAAAAAACAGCACTTATCCAACACTGTGTTTAACATAAACAATACCCTGATTTTGAAAATATTAAATTACTAACCACCCGCACAAACGAAAAAGAATTAAAAATTTCTGAAAGCGTCATAATTGAACAAAAAAAAAGATAAAATATGCAACTTACAGAGACCCCACCACACTAGACACAGCCTGGAAATCACTTATGAAAAAAAGAAAAAATCCATAAAAAAAAGCCAAAAAAAAAAAACATTACAAAAAATTACACCAATAAACAAAGGGGAAAATTATGCCTGTTTCTATGAACAAATAATAATAGCTCAAAAATATTTACACAAAAGAATTATACTTATGACTGATACCTATGAACTCATCTAATAGGTGGCGACACATTAGAAACAAATCACCTAACACATAGAGGCACACACTATATTTACGACTGATACCTACCAACTCATCCAATAGATGGCGACACATTGGAAACAAATCACCTAACACATACAGGCAGCAAACCTTCCCATCGATTCCCGACATGCAACTCCAAAACCACACACATGCGAGGAACCCTTGTGTAGAAATAATGGCCCGAAGATGGCGGTAAATGTACCGCAGAAAGCGCTCGCCATAACAACGAACCACGTGTGAGACGTCTCCTGACCCGATGAGTATAACTCTTTCTACTAAAATCTTTTAATTAATAGTAAATTGTAAACGTTTGACTGTGCAAGTGAATGAATGTAAAAATATATAACCTAACTGTTTTATTTCTGCAAAATTTTGATAACTAACCAAAGGTCTGTAACGTAAGAAACCTCTCCGGGCCGGGAGCACGTGCCTCACAGAGCAAACAACGTGAGAAATACTTTGATAATATCAGGTAAAATACCTTAGATATTATGTATAGTTTAATTAAAATCACGTTTATAACATAAGACAACCTATAAGGTAGTCTCATGAATTGCATTTTTCATAATAAACTATGGTTAATGTTATAAAGACATGCACACACACACACACTCTCTCTCTCTCTCTCTCAAAGTGTTTGTGGTAATTTGGTCCATACATTGAAACTAGGGCAGCTTTCAGTATTTTTCTGACTGTCTTGTGTCCAACCTGTGCTCTGTTTGACATTATAAACAGTCATTTATCATTTGTTCCAATTATAACATCATCTCCGTCATTAGTATTGGGTCTTTTACTTATACAATGTCAATTGCTGAAACCCAGGATACACAAATTGCCTCTGAGGCAGGCAGAGCAAGAATGAAGGCAGGTTACTTAATAAATTTTGGAATCTCTGCTTTCATTTCATTTAGAGCTTGTTTTAAGAGAGCTTTAATCTGGAAAAAATATTCCACTTGTCCTACTTTCTTGCATATTACTATAGATCCAAGTGACAAAAACAGTGTACTCAAAAATCTTTTTTTCCTTCAGAGTGTGGAATACATAGAAAAACCTTTACAAATTCAATGAAATTGGAAAGATCTTCCAATTATTTCTTCTGCTCAGAACTGACATGAGTTCTTGGAAATGTTAATTATTCAAAATTCATTAAAATATGTGCTCTTCTTATAATTATGTCAACAACTGCCTCATTTTCAAAATATACATTTTATTATTCAATAGATCAGCTATGTAGCCTGTAATCTATTGAATATCACAACATAAGGGAGCTATGTCAGAGTTATTCTGAGTGGAGTGCAGTTTTTTTAACCCTTCGCGCAGTCCGATTTCCATTTTCGTAAATTTTTCTTCCATTTTGAAGCTGAAACACAATCATTTATTGAACAAAATCATATTTTACATTAATACTGAACAGGAGGAATCACAAGAAAAAAAACTGCGATTACATGAGAAATCGTCACTCTGTCTAGCTTCCGTTTTCGGAAGACAGAATTTCGTTTACAGCCAGACAACGCAAACCCCCCCCCCCCAATTCTCTTTGCTTTCGAGAATTATGCAAATGATGACAACAAAGGCAAAATTTCCCGAATCGATTACAGGGAAATTTTTGCCCCTGACAAATTTATGTTCTCGGAAAATTGTTGCCTACAGTTTCAAGCTGATATACAAACATTTATGCAATATACTGTTATTTAGTGACAATACTGGGCAGAGGCAACTTTGCAAGAAGAAGAAATAATGATTATTACGCTAAAACTTTTAAGTTTTGAAGAACGGAATAATACTGTTCACACACATTAATCTCCTCTCCCCAAATTCTCTTTAGTTTTGTATCGATCCCAAATAATAAAAAAATTTGAAATTCCGCTAAAGAATCTCATGCCTGATTTGCAACAGTTGGCGATTTGCAAAATGAATTATCCAGGCTGCTACGTTTGGAAGCCGATTCATGTGCCCATAGATTATATTCCCAACATGAATGATGTATTTTGACTGCATTTTCGTAACTCAGGGAAGGATTCATTTTTAACGTATGTAATTTTATGAAATATACGTTTTTAAAGCTAAAATTTTGTGAACTTTTACTTTGGCGGGAGTTTAATACTTTGGGCAGGAATCCCACGTGTTCTGATGTTGTTGACTTGAGGTAATTTTTTCCAAGAATACCTGCCAACTAAATTTAATGAATATGAAGAAGATTGCTTTGAAATTTCAGAAGATTTTTTTACATCAATTTGTCACACGATAAAGTGATTTAGAACTCATACTGCTTAAACAAAAGAGGAATACAGGACACTTACCTTTATTTTTTTTGTGTGTTTTTATTGAAGGGAACTTTTAGTATAGTAATTAACAGTTAGCTAAACTTTTTACAGTGGCCTTTTTGGCTTTTTTTAAGAAAACAAAATAAATTTCATTTGAATTTAATTAACAGAAGACTCAAGCAATTCACCTGACATTAATGATCGAAACATTGTGCAATTTTTTTAACCAAAGAAAAAATTATTTTGCTTTAATTAAATTCTTTTGCATTATTAATTAAATGGCAAATACACCCTATATTTATTATTTCACTTTGGTGTTCTTTCAAATGACGAGCCACACCATTTTTCTCTCCTATCATTACTGGAGCATTGTCTGCTCCAAAAGCAATGCAATTTTTGAAAGGTATCCTGTGATTACTAAAAACATTAACTGTAGCTGAGAACCATGAATTCTGTCAGAGCTTTCACTATTTTAGATAAATGGTGGAATTTTCAGAGAAGGAATACTTTTTTTTTTTTACACCATGCATCAGTTCTTACAAATTTCTAAACTTCGTCACTTCCGTTTTTGGAAATTTCCCCCACCCCATATTAAGCTAAAATGCGCACACATTTATGAGGGTGATGACATTTAACAACTGCATAGGAGTGGGGATCACATTGCGGGGCAAAAAATACAATTACTGAAGAAATCTTCGCTCAGTCTGACTTCCGTTTTCGGAAATTTATCCAACATTTTCAAACTGAAATACAAATATTTATGGAATAAAATGATATCTAATAATACTGGGTAGAGGAAACATCGTGAGAAAAAAATTACGATTACAAGAAAAATCTTACCTCTGTCTACTTTCCGTTTTCGATTTTCCGACCAAACTCGCGTTTTTTCTGCCATTCGAAATTTTTTTGTGTTTTTTGCGAAAAATAACCTGCTTAATTAATTTTTGTAAGTAAAAAAAAAGTTGAAAAGCGCAGCAATAATTTACTAGTCTTAATCTCAGGCTGCGAGACCTGCGCCAATTGCGCCAGCCTGCGCCAAAACGTTCTTTCACCATTTTGCTAAAAAAATTGTAATTTTAACGAAATCGGCGCTGATTTTGCACCAAAAGTTAAAATTTACTGGTCATCGATATTTTAGCTTAATTTTGCGTCATTAGAAATCGATTCAGCGATTAATTCGTACGTGAGATTCTTGAAATTTAGCTAAATGGAGTGCAGATTATCCCCGCAATCATATTTTTTTTTTTTTTCTCGTGTGATGTTGCTTCTGTTCAGTATTGTTGTTAAATATAATTTCATTGCATAATTTCAGCTTGAAAATGTAGGCAACAATTTCCGAAAACGGAAGTTAGGCCGCCTGAAAATTTCCGCGTAATTTTCGGCCACAAGATTCTTACGCTGATTCGAGGAATTCCATCATTTTTGTTATCATTTGGACCATTCACGAGATCAAGGCAGAACTGAACTGAAATTTTGGGAGAATTGGTGGTGGTGGTGGTGGTGGTGAGGGGGGGGGGGTTCTTAATCGGAAGACGGAATTTCATCCTTTGAAAACGGAAAGTTAGACAGAGGTGTAAGATTTTTCTTGTAATCGTAATTTTTTTTCTCACGATGTTTCCTCTACCCAGTATTATTAGGTATCATTTTATTCCATAAATATTTGTATTTCAGCTTGAAAATGTTAAATAAATTTCCAAAAACGGAAGTCAGACGGAGTGAAGATTTCTTCAGTAATTGTATTCCATTTTTTTCCCCCGTGATGTGGTCCCCACTGCTATGTAGTTGTTAAATGCCATCACACTCATAAATGTGTGTGCATTTTAGCTTGATAAGGGTTGGGGATATTTCCAAAAATGGAAGTGACGAAGTTTGGAAATTTATAAGAATTGGTGCATGACGTTAAAAAAAAGTATTCATTCTCTGAAAATTACGCCATTTATCTAAAATAGTGAAAGCTTTGATATCAGAATTCATGGTTCTCAGACACCTTTCAAAAATTGCATTGCTTTTGGAGCAGACAATGCTCCAGTAATTATAGGAGAGAAAAACGGCGTGTCTCGTCATTGGAAAGAACACCAAAGTGAAATAATAATTATAGGGTGTATTTGCCATTTAATTAATAAATGCAAAAGAATTTTTTCTTTGGTTAAAAAAATTGCACAATGTTTCGATCATTAATGTCAAGTGAATCACTTGAGAGTCTTCTGTTAATTAAATGCAAAGAAAATTTACTTTGTTTTCAAAAAGAGTACTCCAAAGTATTATTAAAAAAAGCCAAAAAGGCCACTGTAAAAAGTTTAGCTAACTCTTAAATTACTATAAATTAAAGTTCCCTTCAATAAAAACACAAAAAAATAAAGGTAAGTGTCATGTATTCCTTTTTTGTTTAAGCAGTATGAGTTCTAAATCACTTTATCGTGTGACAAATTGACATAAAAAAATCTTCTGAATTTTTACACAATCTTCTGAATTTACAAAGCAATCTTCTGCATATTCATTAAATTTAGTTGGCAGGTATGTATGACCAAAATTATCTGAACACTGCTTTGGAATAGTGGATTTGCCCATATATGTTGCAGCCATGACCCATACAGGTACAGAAAGATCCACCTGACCTGGCAAACACCATAGACAAGCATGAGCAGTAGAATGGGTTGTATGGAAGAGTTCACTGTCATAGGATGCCATTTTTGCGATAAGTCAGTTCGGGAAATTTCTGTTCTGTTTTGGCTGCCCCAATTAACTGTGAGTGATATTATTGTGTAGTGGAAATGCCTAGGCGCAACAACAGTGCGATTATTACCTGGTAGATCACATAAAATGACAGCGGGAATGCCAAGTGCTGAAGTCGGTGGTGCGACAAAATCACCTGTCTTCCGTTCCAACACCCCCTACCTAGTTCCAGAATGATTATGAAATCAATGCCAACACCATGACGGTTTACTGTGAACTGAAGGGAATGGATTTCCATGGCTGAGCAGCAGCACACAAGCCTAGCATTAGCAAAGATCAATGCCAAGTGTGAGTTGGAGTGGTGTAAAGCTCTGTGCCAGCGAACTCTGGAGTAGTGGAAACATATTCTATTGGGTTGTCTGAAAATTCATGATGTATTTTGGCACCCGATGGCGGTTGGGCGGTTTTGGAAGTACTAGAGGCATTTGCAGCTCTATTATCACTATGGCATTCGAGAGGTGTGCCAGTTCTAGCTGCAGTCTAAAAGGAATAGTGAGCAATTTGGTTGATTTGACATCAAGTTGAAGATGAAAGACCAAACTGTTCATTTTCACCATATTTTACTGTTTTATTTCCGTAAAGGGAAGAACGCGCGTCAAGCTTGTGAAAAGTTGCATAAAGTGCACAGTGATAATGCTCTACAAGAACGTCAGTGCCAGCAGTGGTTCGCAAAATTCTGTGCTGGTGATTTTGACCTCGACGATGCTCCTCAGTTTGGGAGGCCAACCGAGGTTGATGACGACCAAATCAAGGCATTGATTGAGTCAGACCCACGTTACACGACACGAGAGATTGCAGACACATTGCACATCATCATTCAAGCGTTCACGACCACCTGAAAAAGCTGGGATACGTAAGCAAGCTTGATGTGTATGTTCATCATGAACTCAAAGAAGCTCAATTGACAGCGCGTATAAACATCTGTGATATGCTCATTAAACGTGAGGAAAACGATCCTTTTTTGAAGCGACTGATAACTGGTGACGAAAAGTGTATTGTGTACAACAATGTGCTGCGCAAACGGTCTTGGTCCCGACGTGCTGCTTCGCCTCAAACGACATCCAAAGCAGACATTCATCAGCGGAAGGTTCTGGTCTTAGTGTGGTGAGATTTTAAAGGTGTCGTGTTTTTGAGCTCCTACCACGGAACCAAACAATCAATTCAATGTGTACTGTCGGCAAGTGGACAGTTTGAACGAATCCATCATTCAGAAATGTCCAGAGCTTGTTTGTTGTAACACAAGTTTGATCACCCGCTAAAAATTATTGGAGCTTGGGTGGGATGTGTTGCCACACCCAGCATACTCACCTGACCTTGCACCATCAGACTTCCACTTGTTTTGCTCTCTTCAACAGTCCTTGCGTGGTATAACGTTCAATTCAGATGAGGCTGTAAATCAGCACCTTGTACATTTTTTTGTCATGAAAGACAGGTCCTTCTGTGAACGAGGCATTCTGCAGCTCACTGGCAGATGGCAAAAGGTTGTCTTTTTTCGTTCTGCATCAATGGAAGGCGGCATTACAGCCATGAGTTTAGTGCTTTTCCTCTCCTCATATCTGCAAAAAGAAAGCTGCCCTGGTGGCGCAGTGTTCTAAGTGCTGACTTCTGACCAACTGTCTAAAATCGGTAAAAAAAAAAAAAAAAAAAAAAAAATAAATAAATGCTTTAAAAAAATTTCTCCCAGTTTACTGTCATACAATGCCTTCAGCAAAGAGCTCACGCACTGTGGCACTAGAATGCCGGGTAGGGTCAGTAATTGATTGACAGACGGGAGCTGACCTGCCTTCCTGCAGTTCAGTCTTTCAACCAACCCCTCGCCTCAAAAGAGGTGCGTGCATTCTAAGTGATGATAAAGCATTTGAGATGATAAATGAAAAAAAAAATGACAGGAAACATTTGCTTTTTGGTGTTTCATTGGTGACTTCTTACTGTCTTTATTGCAATTTGGCAAAAATGCACAATTACTGTCTTTGTTGCGATTTGCCAAAAATGTGAGCGACAGCTTAAACACTGAATCAGTTTCAACACACTGCTGTTCAATTAATCTTGAATTATGTTCATATAAAATATCTTTTTTGTGAGATCTGATAAGATGCAAATAACTAATGCATCCAACATCTGTTACATTTTTTTTTGCATGTTTTGAAAGGCATATATAACTTCTGTCCTTTGCTACTTGTTCATTATGTGAAACCTTTCATGGTTTGGTGCCAATCTCAGGAGAGTAGGTACTAAAACAAAAGCATTTAACTATTCACTGCATCTGTGTGTTTCTTTGTTGCTTTGCTCTGAAAATGCAATTTGTATATGGACAGATTAGTTTCATGTAAATCAATTTCTAATGCTATGCTTTTCTTCCATTTTTCAGGGAAGACCTGTTAGATGTCATTACTTTTGGCCTATTTTTGCTACTCATTCTAGGAATGGCAATCTTGAAGGTCAGTGTTAACAACATTTGCCTTTTTGTGATATTTTTGACTACTGTAACGATATTACATATAAAAAAAAAGCCTTTATAAATGATTTATTATTAAAATAAAAAAAACACAAGGCACATTGTACTAAGCAATTAGGTGTTAGCAACAGCGCGCACACACACACACACACACACACACACACACACACACACACAGATGAGTTTGTAGGCAGAAAGTATCTTCAAAGGAGAAGGATATAGATTTGCCATTCGCTCTTCTTCAGTTTCTGTTATCCTCCATAATGACAGAGACCCAAGACCTCCGCTTTCTTCACCTGGAGTGTATAATATCCTATAAAGACAAACATTGTATTAACTGCATACATAGGAAGTTCTTTCCGGAAAATTCTCTCAAGACTTCAGGAACACAAATCTGATGTGAAATTTGGAAAACCTTCCTCTTCCTTGTCTCAACTTACCATGGCTGACACTTCTGCTATTTCACTTTGGTCCGATACCAAAAAGTTGACCTCCTTCCAAAATCGTTTTGCTCTGAGATTTAGAGAAAGTTTGGAAATTTTGTTTTCCAAAAATTGCAACTCTGAGCTCCCCATTTATGTTCGATACATCTGGAAATCCCTCATTGCAATCACGTCACCCGGAGTTACCGTTACAAAATTTACCTTTCCAATCTGGCAACAAAACAAACCGTAGTCGCACTGATGAAGGCCATAGTAATGGCTGAAATATATTTGCCATAAAACTATTATATGTAACTTAGCGTGTTCTCAACTACTATCAACTTAACATGCAGATCCATTTCCTCGTCTGGGGTTGTCACCACACGTGGAGTGGGCCATTTGCCAGCAACAGTTAGTACTGCGATTCGTTGGATCAGGCTACATGTTTTCAGGCATCTTACATCTAATGGTGGTGTTCCTAAGTCGAGGTGAGGCACACAGCCTTGTGTCTTTGGGTCAGCAATGGCACCCGGATGGGGCGTCAACTCCAAAACCCCAAAGAGCACAGGGAACATTGCACTATCCGAATGCTGATGCTACTACTGGCCTCAGCATTGAATTGTACTGTGATTTGTAGTAATGTTGCACACCAGGTGGATGTTACGATGTGTGCGGGACACCACTGTTCACGATCATACATTTCCCCCTAAGTTTGTGTAGTCCTGATACATCTTGAAACTGTTGACCATGTAAATCCAAATTTTGTGGTAATTTTCTAGATTGAGTGACCCATCTTCCTGACACCAACTATCATACCACATTTGAAATCCCTTAAATCCTGATAAGCTGCCACCTAAACTACGAATGCTACTACTTGAGATTGCAGAGATATCTGCCTCTCTATATACACCATTTGCGAACAATACCATTTACCACATGGGTGCAGTGGCACGTAATGCAAATGCTAGCACCTTTCCCAGTTTTTTTGGGACCTTGGTATATATACATTTCTGGTTTGCATCATTATAAAGGAAAACTACATTTTTTTAAATTTTTTACTCACTATAACTGTCTCAATGAATTTCAACGTGAGTACCCTTGGTGGCCGGACAAACGTTCAGCTGATAGTTGATCTCATTGCACGTTGTCTTGACGCATGTTCAGTGTAATGGTACAGGGTTCCCACTCAACCTGGAAAACAGGGAAAACCTGGAATTCTCAGGGAATTTTAAAATGGTTCCAAAAATCAGTGAAAACTCAGGAAAAGTTACCCTTTTTTGTAAAAATCAGGGAAAATTACCCCCCCCCCTTTTTTTTGTAAAAATCAATGGAAACTATTTTGCCAAAAAAAACTTATTTTTTCAAGATTTCAAACTTTTGCTTGCAATTACTGCCCGCCTAGAATTTGGTGGATTTTACTTTCAGTTATATTAAGTATTTCCTTTATTCTCTAAAAAAAAAAAAAAAAATGCAAAATTGAATTTTTAAAATTGCCAGTTATTAAGCTTTTGTTCAATTTCTGCAGGCAGTTGTTATAACATGAAACAATTAGGCATAATGGCTCCTGCTTTGAAGAAACACTTCACAAGAGAACCAACCAAATGATGGATCAAAGTCCTTTGTCTGTTGGTTCTCTTGAAACAATGTTTCTTTGAACAAAGTCATTCCATCATTAAGCTTAGCTGCATTGTGTTATAGAAAAACTGAAACTATTTAACTGACAGATTTTTTCTTACATATGACTTGTTTCTGTGGTAATGTATTAACAAATTCTGTTTGGGTAGTATTCACAAAAGTTCACGGAACTTTGGTACAGAAAATAATGTGCACATTTAATTGTTATTAATGAAAAGCAGGTAATTTTATAAAGACAAATTACGTAAAGAATTTACAAGTGTGTGCTTTGGTGAGAAAAATGAATGGAATGGAATGAAATGTAGCAATTCTTTGCAACATGTCACTGTTAAAAACTTTAAAAACCACCTGGTGAACCTGGAAAAGTCAGGGAAATGTTTTATTACTTTTGAGTGGGAATCCTGTGGTAGCCACATCATCTGTTATGCAAGCTTTCATCTGATCAGGGATTTTGATCTGATAGACAATGTTTGTGACATAATCCCACAAAATAAAATGTATTGGTGTTAAATCTGGTGACCGAGAAGTCCAAGCAATTGGTCCGCCTCTGTCGATCCATCTCTCAAGCATCTCGTTATCCAGACAGGGTTGCCAGCTGACTGGGAAATCGGGAAAAATCAGGGAATCCAAAAATAAGGCTAAAAATCAGGAAAAAGTTGGGGAAAATGAAACTGACAATTTTTTGCATAATGCATATGCAGTTACCAGATATGGAAATTCAGCACCAATTGCGCCAGAGTGCTCCAAAACAAAAATCTTGCGTCATCTTGCTACAAAAGGTAGATTTTGTGCCATTGTGCACCAGAACCACAGTGCGCCTGTTCTCATTGGCAGTACTTCAGCACACTGCATTTCTCCGTGCGCACCGTTCCGCTGCGAATGACGGAAAACACCTCGTTATCCAGACAGGGTTGCCAGCTGACTGGGAAATCGGGAAAAATCAGGGAATCCAAAAATAAGGCTAAAAATCAGGAAAAAGTTGGGGAAAATGAAACTGACAATTTTTTGCATAATGCATATGCAGTTACCAGATATGGAAATTCAGCACCAATTGCGCCAGAGTGCTCCAAAACAAAAATCTTGCGTCATCTTGCTACAAAAGGTAGATTTTGTGCCATTGTGCACCAGAACCACAGTGCGCCTGTTCTCATTGGCAGTACTTCAGCACACTGCATTCTCCGTGCGCACCGTTCCGCTGCGAATGACGGAAAACACCGACTCTGCTATAGAAATCGTCGATCCCACGGAAAACATCGAGTGTGATATGGAAATCGTTGGTCCACTATGGACGATGGAAAATAAATATAGAGTATGCTACAGAAATCGTCAGTCTGCTACAGACGACGGAAACCCTCTATCGAGTATGCTATGGAAATCATCAGTCCGCTACGGACAACAGAAAACGTCGAGTATGCCATAGAAATTGAAAATCTCGGTAAAATAACGTTATTAGACATCTGTGAAAAATTTATTTTCAAGATTGTAACACTTGTTAAACATTTTCAAGAATATTTCTTGGGTGTCATCATACCATTCCGCTGCGGATGACGGAAAACGTAGACTGCTATAGAAATCGTCGATCCGACGTAAAATATCAAGTGTGATACGGAAATCGTTGGTCCGCTACGGACGATGGAAAATGCCGAGTATGCTACAGAAATAGTCAGTCCGCTATGGACGACGGAAAACTTCGATCGAGTATGCTATGGAAATCGTCGGTCCGCTATGGGCAACGGAAAACATCGAGTATGCTATAGAAATCGAAAATCTCAGTGAAATAACGTTATTGTGAAAAATTTATTTTCAAGATTCTAACACTTGTTAAACATTTTTAGGAATATTTCTTGGGTGTTGAGAATGTCACATCATTTTCTGTTTCCACAGAATACATTTATCTGTCGAAGTTTCCTTTTTTTTTTTTTTTTTTTTTTTTCTATGCCTGATTATATTTTTATTTTTAACGTTTTCTGATCATGTTCCTTGTTTTTAATATCTTCGGTGATAGTGAAAAGGAGTGACCTTGTATTTTTGAAGATTTTTTTCTGATGAAATGCATGTTTCCCTATTTCTAATACATACTTCTTCAAAACTAATCAATAGAGATCAATCATTTTTACCCCTCTCCCTTTCATTAAATGAAATTAAATTTCTAGACCGGTGCTTAATCTGTCCGTGATGGAATCCGCGCAGTTTCCGTGCCCTGTAAAATTATTTCATGGCAGAGTGAGCAATGAAGTACCGATTTTTCACTTTAATCTACCATAAAATTAGTGTTTTTAAATTTTTTAGTCACTCCTTACTTATATAGGATATTATTTTGTGAATTCACGAAATTCCGCCTTTTCCGCCATCATTTTGGTTCGTTCTCGAAAACGGAAGTTAAATGACGTGAAGATTTTCCATATATTAGGATTATAGAATCCTAATTTCTTTTGCCGAGTATTGTTATTAAATATCATTTTAATGCGTAGGCGTGCTCATTATTTTGCCATTACTGGAAGTTCTACATTTCCTTTGAAATTTTGCCAGGTCAGATGGATGGAAAATGCAGCTGTTTCTCAGCGAGCTGTTCAGGTCTTCCCAGACGTTAAAAAGTACATAGATAGTATTCGATCACTACCTAATACCTTTACTTGTGATCAAGTTGAAAAAGCTTGCATGGATAAACTTATTTTAGCAAAGTTGGCATTTTTTTTCATTTGTTGCATCAATGCTAGAACCGTTTCTTAAAAAGTTCCAGATTCCGAAACCAATGGTACCTTTCCCATATCAAGCCTTGTACGTCCTGATTTCCCAGTTAATGAAAAAAATTTGTCAAAAAGGTAGTTCTGGAATTTTCTGAAGCTCCTGAAACTCATAATGTGCAAATTTTCCTGAAATTTCATGCGAAATTATCTTCTGGAAAATCTGGAAAACTCGGGGGATTTTTAAAGCCCATATAAATGGCAACCCTGTCCAGGTAATCCCTAACGATGAGCTGAAATGTGGCGGCGCCCGGTTGTGTTGAGAAAGACGGTTTGCAGTGCTGCCACAAACAGTTTCAGCATGTCCAGGTAGGAGATTCTGGTGACCATTTCTTCCAAAAAGAATGTGGATTTTTCATTACCACAAATCCTGCAGTTGTGCCGATTCACAGTCCCACTGACATGAAAGGTCACCTCATCGGAGAAGCATACTTGGTGGAGGAAATCGGGTGTTGTCTCAATCCTTTACAGCATTTCTAAAGTGAAGTTTGTGCGTGCAACATGGTCATTCAGTTTCAGTGCCTGAAGCACTAGAATCTTGTAATCTCGTAGACGAAGCCACTTGTGCTCCACATCGTGCGCCATTGAATGTGGATGGTTTAGCTGTGAACAGCGTGAATTGATTTGCGCAAACTTCACTGGAATGCCTCTCTGATACATTTGATATTTCCCTGAGATGTTCATGGCTTTCCAGGAGACTTCATGTAACAGACTTCTAGTATCCTGAGTTAGTTGTCCCAGAAATGGGGGTTTTCGTCCATATCGCTTTATAAAATGATGTTTAACAGCAGCAACAGACTATATTTCAGCATGCCACAACACACACTCAAAACCATCACCTGTGGGGTCGATATTTTGGCTGAGCTCATCTGCGGTCAGCTGGGATGCTGACATTAGCTGGCACATAGAAAAAGAATTATAAATATTCCCTCTTTGATAACGCAAACCAGAAGTGAATATCTTTAATAGCGGGTTGCACCGCCTCGTGCGGCGATACATGCTGCATTACGGTCCAGCATGGAGGGGAACAGACGCGTGTTGTTTTCTTGCAGCAGACTGGCCCTCGTGTGTTGGATGGTGTGCTCCAAATCCCGGCTAGTGCAGCCGGCAGCTAGTGTTTCAACTGGCCCCACACATGCTCAGTAGGGGACATGTCTGGAAAGCGGGCATGCCATGGAAGTGCCTGGACATGTCGTAAGCAGTCCTGGGCAACCTGAGCCGTGTGCGGGCGGGCATTATCCTGCTGGTATAACGCACCTAGAATCCTGGCCAGGAATGGGAGCACATGGGGCCATAGGATCTCATCCAAATACCGCTGGCCCGTCAGTGACCCATGTACCACTACTAGAGCTGATTGGCTATCGTAGACTATGGCCCCCCAGACCATAATGCCTGCAGTGGGGGAGGTGTGGCGCTCGATATCGAGGTTGGGATTGTGCCGTTAACCCATGGACCTCTACACTCGGACTTGATCATCTGTCCCCAAAACGAAGCTGCACTCATTGCTGAATACCCCACGTCACTCTGGCCTGGCACCACTGCAAACGGAGCAGGCGATGTTCCGGTGTTAATGGCAGCATGCATAAGGGGAGCTGGGATTGCAGATTCACTTCCGTGAGGCGTCAGGAAATGGTTCGTGGGCACACAGGAGCCGCTACATCTGCCTGTATAATGGACCAGGTCCTTGTGTTATCCGTTCGTGCCTGGCGCATGATCCTTTGATCCTCTCTACCAGTGGTCCTCCTGGTCCATCCGGAGCCGCACAGCTGTGTGGCAGTGCCATCACGTGTCCGCTGATCCCAACACAGTCTGACGTCACGCTCAGAATGATCCTTGTGGCGGGCCATACGTGCGCCAACCACCCTGCGGTTTTCAACCCGATGATCAGGCCTCTCTCAAAGTCCGTAAGTTGCGTACATTGATGTCTCTGGCATCTACGCGACATTCTTGTCAGTCTGTACTCTTGCTTGCATTGGCAGGTGGTATTCGCTTTCATGGGGCATCGACTGTACGGCGGTTTATAAGGCTGCCGGTTCATGCTTGCAGTGCCACCACAGAGTGTGCGGTCGTGCACAGTCGCACCAAACGTGGATCATTTGGGTACCAGCATGCACTCTAGCTATTTGCAAAGCTTAATAGTTGCAGCATGTTTTCGTCTAGGTGCGCAAATTTCAATGTCTGTGAGTGTACATACTTTTCTAGAAATAATTTTTTTTTGTTTTGGAAACCTTCCATCCGGCCACCCTCTATATATCAACCACACTCAGTCCTCGGCTAGGCAAACATTACCTGAAGTCTCTTCCATGACACTAGCATAATTTCGAATTTCGTCCACCCATCTCCTATGTGGTTTTCTTTTGGGACTTTTCTTTTCCCATGGTATCTATTCTACAGTCACTTGCAAAAGTTTTAGACCATTGGTTGGTATAGGAGATTTCTGCTGATTGCGTCAGCTACTGTCTGTGTTACTCAACTTCCTGTCGGTGTTTCATCATACTACAGCTGCAATTGTTGATAGAGTTGGGGTAAGCATGTGAGCATCAGTTTGCTTCTGGTTTTCATGCTGAGAAGTCTTGTACGTATTTTCTATATGAGCGATGGGTTTGCCTCCTTGGGGCGCTCCATGGTAACAATGGCACACACAACAGCAACTAGGGCCTCTGTGAATCTTGGAGAGGTGCAAGCTAGTTCTGCGTGACATTGGCAAAAAGACCCCAACTCACTGGACTTTGTTCCAGAATCATGAGGTTGAATGACCAATTGGAACCCTCAGCTGTGGGCTAATCCCCCACACTGATGGACTTACCTGATTAAAAAGACTAAAAGAAATATTAAGAATGACTCAAGTGTGGGATATGGTGGACCTACCACACTTGAGAAGGACGGTCCACCACAGAATCGACCTGGACTTTCTAAACGGCGTATGAGAAAGAGATCTCGGCTGAGTGAATGTAAGATTGGTGTATGGAATACTAGAGGTATAAATGGCAAGATGAGTGAGGTGATTGAGGAGATGAATAAGTATAGACTGGATGTGCTGTGTGTAAGTGAAACCAAAAAGAAGGAAATTGGGGTAGAAGAAGTGAATGGCACGGTGAGTGTGTGGTCTGGAGTATTGGATAATATGAGAGGACAGGCTGGTGTAGGTGTGATTTTAAGTGAAAAGATGAAGAACAACTTGATTCATTATAGTTGCATAAGTGAGAGAATTCTCTGGATTCGTTTGAAAGTGAAACTTCAGAGAATTGTAATTGTTGTAGTGTATGCTCCTTGTGACTCGGAACCTTCTGATAAGAAAGAAAATTTCTGGAATGAGCTAAAAGCTGTTTTGAGCCAGTTTGGTGCTAGAGAAAATGTTATAATAGTAGGGGATTTCGATGCTAGAGTAGGTGTGCAGAATGCAATTTCTGACAATGTTCTGGGTAAGTTTAACGATCCTTGTGTGACTGTTAATGGTGAAAGATTAATTGAACTCTGCATTGAGAATGGTTTGTGTGTATCTAATACATTTTTCAACCACAAGTATATCCACACATATACTTGGGAAAATCATACTCTTGGTCAAAAGAGTGCAATAGATTTTGTTGTCTACGATCAGTGTTTGAAACACTTAGTTGTTGACACCCGTGTGATGAGAGGTGCGGATGTTGGTTTTGATCATTACTTGGTAGTGTCACGAGTGAAACTTAATGTTGGTTGGAGGAAAAGGAATAGGAAGAGACCCAGGATAGAAAGAATAAAGGTTGATAGGCTCCTTGAAGATCATCAGCGGTATTCTGACTTACTCAGAGAACGACTGAAGGATCTGAAGTCTGGTGAGAGGGATGTAGAAAAGAAGTGGGAATGTTTTAAGAACTGTGTTGTCACTGCTGCTAAAGAGGTTTGTGGCACTGCAATAGTGGGTAACAATAGAGGTGATGCTTGGTGGAATAGTGAGATTGAAGAGGCAGTAAAGAGAAAGAAGGAAACCTATTTGGGGATGTTGCAAGGTAGAGTCTCTGTGGATGAATATCGCTGTAAGAAGCGTGAAGCTGCTATGCTGGTTCCCCACAGTAAGGCAAAAGATAGGAAGGAGAAAGTGGAAAGGCATGAACTGGCTTTTTGGAAAGATAGGAAGTCCTTCTGGAAGTACACGAGACTCAGGAAAAATAGGGGAAACAAAGTTGTAAGTTGTGTGAAGAATGAGATTGGGGAAATGATATGGGAGCCCAATGAGTTAAGTGACAGATGGGGTGAATACTTCTGTGAGTTATTAGATCAGGAAAGCAAAGATGATTCTGAGACAGACGCAGATGATGTCACAGTGAGGGATGAAAGCACAGGAGGGATCTCAAGAGAAGAAGTGTGTAAAGCTCTAAAATCTCTTCAGAATGGTAAGGCTCCAGGACTTGATGGCATAACTGCAGAGATGTTGAAATTTGGTGATGACTGTATAATTGACTGGTTAACTGAAATATGCCAGTTGTGCTGGGAGTTAGGAATGGTTCCTCGGGATTGGAAGGATGTTATCATTGTTCCCTTGTATAAGGGAAAAGGTGATCAGCCTGAATGCAAGAACTATCGTGGTATTAGCCTACTGAGTGTGCCAGGGAAAATGTTTGGTAAGGTTGTTATTGAAAAAGTACAGGGTCTTACATCATTGAAAGTGTGGGATGTTCAGAGTGGTTTTATGCCTGGTAAAGGCTGCACTAACCAGATTTTTGCATAACACACAATGATTGAAAAGTATCTGGCTGTTGGGAAGAAAGTTTTTACTGCCTTCATAGATTTAGAGAAAACTTACGACCGAGTGAATAGGACACTTTTGTGGAAGGTATTGAATGAATATGGTGTTACTGAAAATCTACTTAATAGTGTAAAAGCCATGTATGCTGGTAGTAGAGCTTGTGTACGAGTGAATGATGTTTTATCAAAATGGGTTTCCATTGGTGCAGGAGTTAGACAAGGTTGTTTAATGTCACCATGGCTGTTTCATATATTTATGGATGCATGTATGCGTGATGCTAAAATAGATAATAGTGGTTTATGTCTTAGTGATATCTATGTGTGTAGATTGCTGTATGCTGATGACACTGTCCTGTTGGCAGAGAGCAAAAGTGAGTTGCAGAGTATGTTGACACGGATGCACGAAGTTTGCATAAATTCAAACCGAGTATAAATAAGGGAAAAACCAAAGTTATGGTGTTTGAGAGAGGAATGGGTAGCACTGAATGTAATGTAAGTATAAATGGCACTGTGATTGACCAGGTGAGTGAGTTTGTGTATTTAGGAAGCATGTTTGACAGAGAGAACAAATTGGATGGTGAAATCAGTAGGCGAGTGAATTCTTCTTTGAAAAAAATAGCTGCTCTGGGAGGTTTTCACAGGAATGATGGGTTCTCTAGGGAATCCCGCATGGCTGTGTATGAAACAGTAATTGTTCCTACTCTGATGTATGGCAGTGAAACCTGGGTACTGCAGAAGAAACATAGGAGTCGTTTGTGTGCTGGAGAAATGCGTTACTTACGTGGGGTTTGTGGCAAGACACAATATGATTGTGTGAGAAATGAAGATGTATTGCAGTTGTGTGATGTGAAGCAAAATGTTGTTAGCAAGGTGGAGACCAATATGCTTTGGTGGTTTGGCCATGTTGAAAGAATGAGTGAGGAAATGCTTACTAAGAAAATCTTTTCAGCCCAAGTGGCAGGAAGGAAAGGCAGAGGAAGGCCAAGGAAGACATGGGTGGATCAGATTCAGGAGTGTCTGCATGAGAAAAAGATTATGAGTATGAAGTATAAAAGATCTTGTGTACGGCGTGTAATGGATGTCAGTGAGGCACGAGTTGTATGTCAAGATCGCTGTAAATGGAGAAGTTTGATACGACAACAATAAGTAAAAATATGTGTAAGTTTGTGTTTCTTCTTGGAGCTAACCTCTGAATCTCAGAGAACAGCTTAGTGATATGAAAAATTGGCAAAAAAGCATTATTAACTTAGAATACACAAATAGTGACTACATCATGAAGGATACTCCGAACATGGCATAAGCAGAAAGGTGAATGTGATCAAGACTGCTATTCATAATACGATCATGAAATATTGAGATACAGGTAAATTTAGCTACTGAAAGAGAAGTGGACGTGCAAGGAAAACAACCCCATGTGATGACAATACCATAAGGTGAATAGTTGTGCATTCTCCAAGGAGTTCATGCAAGAAAATCGAGGCCTTTCTACATTCAAAAGAGTCTGATATTAGTGTTAGCGCTGTTTTCCGATGTTTTAGTGAAGACTTTGGATTAAAGTCTTATTAACCTGCACATAAACCTAGACTAACCTCTATCATGAAAAAAAAAAAAAGACTCCAATTTGCAAAGCTTCATCAATCATGGACTGCTGAAAATTGGAGCCAAGTTCTTTTTCCGATGAATCAACTGTGCATCAATTTGAATTACGTGAAGCATATGTTAGACGACCCAAAGGCAAAAGGTTTGATGAAAAATACACCGTTAGCACCACGAGATAGCCTCTTAGTCAGATAATATTAGGTGCTATGTTAGCATTCGGTACTGCTTCATTATCCTTTTTGCTGACAGGCACTACCATGACTGGCCGCTTAAGTGAGAAGCTGTTAACTCATGTGCAACTGCACAAATGCACAATTTTTATGCATGATGGTACTCCATGCCACAGATCAAAGACAGTAAAGGACTACCTGCAGAGGAAAGACATAACTGTGCTTGACTGGCTCAGTAATAGTCCCGATCTTAACCCCATTGAAAATTTGTGGACCATTTTACATGACAAGGTAGCAGAAAAACAGCTATAAAATTCCCAAGCTTTGATTGACACGATAAAATGCGTGTGGTGCAAAGACATCTCAAGTGACTACAGCAAATCCCTCATTGAGAATATACCAGCCATATCGTACTTTGTCTGTCCAAAAAAAAAAAAAAAAAAAAAGTGGCCACACAAAGTACTGATTGATGTCGATCTTTTTGTGTTCTAAAGAATGTAAGTATACATTTGTGGGGTCATTTTTTCAAAATACCTCTGACTAGTAATTGTTTCTTTGAAAATCTTGATTTTCCTTAAATTGACTGTAGTATTTCATTTGTCCAATGGTACGTTCATTCTATTTCTATTGCAAGGTTAAGGTCTTTACTTTGATCATGAAGCCATCAAACCTCATAATCTTCCTGACCCCATGAGTTTCATATCTTTCTTGGTTACACAAAGCATGCATCTCTTAATAAAATTTTTGAAGACAAAAGTAAAATCACAATCTAAAAACATAAACACCAACAATTAGCTCATGATTAGTTGATTGCTACTGCATTTAATGACTGGTTGAAAATTCATGACAAACTAAAGTAATGGTATTTACAATGGCAAGATCTTTCGACCTTACTAAAGGTTAGCATCAGGCCAGCAACCCTTTAGCTTTAAGCTAACATTACTTCAGCTTGTCATGCGTTTTTAGCCAGTCATTAAATGCAGTAGCCATCAAGTAATCATGAGCTAATTGTTGATTTTTTATGTTTTTAGATCGTCTTTTACTTTCATCTTCGAAATCCTTATTGTCAACTTAACACGAATTTTAATTCTACTTCAGTAATCGTATCTTCATAGAGAATTTTGAAGTGACTTTTAGTGAGTCATATGTAATCGTACTGTTAACCTGTGGAAATGGACACAGCGGCTCGAATTTTTTGTATGGTACATACATGAGATTCTTCCGCGAATTCGCGGAATTCCGCTTTTTTCGGCATCATTTTGGTCATTCTTGAGGTCATTGCAAAAATGAAGAGAAATTTTTCAGGATTTTTTAGGGGGGGGGGGGTCGTCGTTCTATAGAAAAATAAAAAAGCGGAATTCCGCGATTCCGCTTTTTTGTGGAGTAAAAGAACTAAGCGCTTTCTAGCTGAAAGCGTTGCTTTTGGAGCAGACGCGGGGGCAGGAAGAAATGTTGGAGGGTGGAGTCAGGAGATCAATTCGTTTAATGCTGTCAAGAATGGATGGGTTGTCAGTCACTTGAGCATCGCAGCGCAAAGGGTGGAAGCTCCGCCTACTTCGTGCGTTAGGGAAACTCCCGCAGCCCTTTCCGTGTCTTGCGGGAAATCGCCACTCTGCATTCTATCAGGGCCAAACTATCCGCTTGATTCTATCCGTGACGTCATCGCCAGAAACTCTCTCTTGTAATTTGCAAATGTACCCGAATGCGTTCCCGCTTTTCTGAGATCGTTCGAGAATCGAAGCTCTCGTGAATCCTCTTCCTACGGAAGATGCCAAAAAATACGGAATCTCCGTAATTATTATGGATTTCCCCCGGGATTACGGGTGACTAATAAAAAAATTATGGATATTCAGATTTTCGCTGTTATTAAGAAAGTTTTACTGATTTTGTAAATAATCGACGTAAAAGCCTCTGAACAAAGTTCGTAACACAGCCCTTTGTCTTTTTTTTTTTTTTTCTCAGGTGGTGGAATTTGTTTTGCTTGTTTCAAAGTGTGAACAAAAAAAAAAAAAAAATGCCCGTCGTGCTTCTTTCGCCGTGGCCCAGGATTAACGTCGACCTGAAGCGTCTAAATAAAGTTCGTGACGCAGCTTTCTTTTCTTAAATTCGTTCTACCACCCCCCCCCCCGAAGAGAAGGAATTTGTTTTGCTTGTTTGAAAGCTTAGTGGAAAGGAAGAATGGCGCCACGCCGCGGGATTATGTAGGCCTGGTGGTCTTCTTTTGCCGTGATCCGGAATTACGTTGGTTCGGACGTGCTTTCGCTGTTGCCCGGAATTACGTTGGTTCGGACGTGCTTTCGCTGTTGCCCGGAATTGCTTCTGCCCGATGCCTCTGAACCATGTTCGTGACGAACCTTTTTTTTTTTTTTTTTTCTAAGGAGGAGGAATGTGTTCTGCTTGTTTGAAAACTTAGTGGAAAGAAAGCACGGCGCCCGGCTAGGATAACGTCGGCCCGAAGCCGCTGAACAAAGTTCGTGACGCAACTCTGTTTCTTTCCTTTTTTTTTTTTTTTCTAAGGAAGAATGTGTTTTGCATGTTTGAAAGCTAGGGGGGGGGGAGGCACGGCTTTGGGCCAGTATTACGTTGGGCCGAAGCCTCTAAAAAGTTCGTGACGCAGCTTTCCGTTTTTTGTTTGTTATTTTTTTCCATTCTTTCTCTCTAAGAAGGAATTTGTTTTGCTTGTTTGAAAGCTAAGTGGAAAGAATGTGTCATGAGAGGCTCAAAAACAGGGTTAAAGACAAGAATTCGGCAGAGAAAATCTCCCCACTTGCTTGACGTTGATGGAGATTCATGTCACCATATTCACAAGCAAGCATAAAATTTTGCAAGCCATTTTATAAGGTTACATTGAGAAATACTTTATTGACTTCTTCAATGACTAAAAACTAAGCTGTGGATATATGTTTCTAATTCTTGCAAGTTTCTAATTGCTTGACTAAATTCACAAACTTTCCTAGACAAATACTTTTCACCTCAGGATTTAGCTAGTAAAGATTCACATGTAAGTTTTAAATCTGATTTTTTTAAATATTTCATTTTATTTTGTTCTTAAATCCCTACTTGTCTATTGTGAATATAATAATGTGCTTCACTTTAATATTTACTTACATAATTTACAGAAAATAATTCCATATGGCTAGCGTACTCTTAAATATTGTATATATGCTGTATTTGAATTTGCTCACCGCGCATTCGCGTGTCCCAATTTTCCACCCAGTTAAAAAGTTCAGCTTTTTTTGTCATCGGCCGGTCTCATGTATGATGGTAAGACACGGGGTAGTTGGATTGTCAAAAGACACCTTCAGCAAAGAGCTCAAGAGCTCACCCGGTCTGGCACTAGAATGCCGGGGAGGTTCAGTAATTGATTGACAGATGGGAGCTGCCCTGGCTTCTCCTTGCAGTTCAGTCTTTCAACCAACCCCTTGCCTCAATAGAGCCACACACATTCTAAGTGATGATAAACAGTCAAGTTGCAGCAAATTCATTTAATAACAAAAGGGAGTAGTTACAGTTGTCCTCACCTTGTAAGGTAAGGCAATGTTAGTAGAATGCTTTCTGTCATCTTTGTACACTCTCACTAGAATCACTATTGAGCTAGGCAGATATTTATATTTTCATTTTAGTCCATCATAGTTAAAATGGTTTTGATACGCTTAGTAGAGTTACCCAACACAAAGCTGATATGTAGCACTGTTTACTTGGAAGTGAGCCAGCAGATGCAGCAACATACTCGGATACCCATGCGTATGTTACTGCACATCAGTATGTAGTTTATACGCATGTTTAACTTTAAGAACAATGCTTTGCAAACATAATTGAGGCTGTATTTGTATTTCAATTTTAAGATTATTTTTGTAGCTAAGAAAAATATTTGATATTACCACAACTATGAAAATTTTGCTGATGATCCTTTGTCAATGTTATTGAATAAATTAATTTTACATATTTCAGAAAAAATGTTATGCATGTTTGGGGTATAAACTTTGTATTTTAAAAGAGTATTCTTATTAAAAATACTTTTAGTATAACTGATAAATTATTGAAATGAAATAGTTGGATAATTTTGCTCACTTAGTTACACATTTTGTAGGTATTTGGTCAACCTTAAAGTTTATGAGTGACATGACCATACCAGCTGACACTGATACATATGTAGATTTCATTTTCCCTCATGTGCCCACCTCTGATCTTCCTGCAGTCATTACAAAAATCCAGGTATTTTGTACTTTTCTTGTAATGTTTATTTGTTTGTTTAATTAATTGTTCTTTTGTACTTTAATATATTTCTTCCACGGATCTGTTGTGTCACTTGATATGTGCTTCCTTTTCAGGTTACCTGTACATCTTTGTCTCTGCAATTGCATTGATAGAAAAAGTTGTGTACATCTTATAATTATGATTAAAAATCTGGTTAAACCCTCAATATTTTCTATGTGTCTTTTAAATCAGGTAAGTAAACCATTGTGGGGTATTAGCCCACAGCTGACGGTTCCAGTTGGTCATTCAACTTAAGGATTCTGAAAACAAACCCCTGCGATTTGGGGTTTGTAGTTGAAACAAAACCTAGTGAGTTTCAGTCAGTATAAATAAGGGAAAAACCAAAGTTACGGTTTTTGAGAGAGGAACTGGTAGTTCTGAATGTAATATAAGTCTAAATGGCGCAGTGATTGACCAGGTGAATGAGTTTGTGCATTCAGGAAACATGTTTGACAGAGAGAACAAATTGGATGGGGAAATTGGTAGGTGAGTGAATTCTTCATTGAAAGTCATGGGCTGCCTTGGGAGGTTTTCACAGGAATATGGATGGGTTGTCAAGAGTTTCCTGCATGGCTGTCTATGAAAGTGTAATTGTCCCTACTCTGTATGGCAATGAAACCTGGATACTACAGACGGAATATATGAGATGTTTGTGTGCTGGAGAAATGCGTTACTCATGGGTGGTTTGTGGCAAGACACATTCTGATTGTGTAAGGAATGAATTTATGTTGAAGTTGTGTAATGTGAAGCAATGTTGTTAGCAAGGTGAAGACTAATATGCTTCAGTGGTTTGGCCATGTTGAAAGAACGAGTGATGAGATGCTTACTAAGAAAATCTTTTTAGCCCAAGTGGCAGAAAGGAAAGGTAGAGGAAGGCCAAAGAAGACATGGGTGGATCACATTCAGGAGTCTCTGCATGAGAAAAAGATTATGAGTATGAAGTATAAAAGATCTTGTGTACGGCGTATGATGGATGTCAGTGAAGCCTGAGTTGTATGTCAAGATCTCTGTAAATGGAGAAGTTTCTTACGGCAACAGCAAGTAAAAATTATCTGGTAGTTTGTATTTCTTTGTACAGCTAACCTCTGAATCTCAGAGAACAGCTTAGGGATATGTATGTAGTTATCAGGGATTGCAGCGTTCCTACTTTTTCCTACTATTCCTACTATTTTGAAACCTGTCCTTATTTTCCTACTTTTTCGCAAAGTAAAAGACAATTTTTTTTTTTACGACCTGTTTCGCTGTCTTTGTTCGTTAAATTTTTTTGTACATGATTGCTCTGGCTGCCGCGCCATCAGGTTACGCGTACGTCGTCGGCAAAACGCCGAAGACGCAATGTGTTTCTGCTGGGAGAACTCTGAGCCATCGTGCGAACTCCGGGATCTGAGCTGCTGATGCCAATCACTAACAGTTTGTTGACGGAGGAGAAGTCTCAATCAAAACTAAAACGTTGACTTGTGGTGTGTGTTCTGGAAAATTTTATGCTTTGTTTTCTCAACCTGTAGCTTCGTGAATTTTGGATTGATCGATGACGAACTATTTGTAATCTGAAGTTCATGGAATTAAAGAAGGTAAATACTTTTCTTTATGAACAATTTGGATTATATTGATTGTGTTATAAAATGAGCGTAATTGAAGTTTTTGTGTGTGAAAGTTGTCATTTCATGAAATTGGTATATATTCTGTTAAGTACTGTCAAAAACATCGATATTTTATCGTGGATGTTCATAGGTAACTGAAAGATTTTATTTGCTTCGTTCTTAAAATGGAACAGACCAAACCTTTCTCTGTAAAACGTGTGCCTATAATGAGTAAGATGGTTTATAATCAAAATGTACCGTAATTTCGGGTAGATAAGCCGCGGCGTATACGAGTTCAAAATTAAATTTTCGGCCCACGCGGCTTATACAGCATGGCGGTGTACACAGCTTTTTTTTTTTTTTTTTGCGGAGCGAAATGATGTAATAGAAAATGTTTTGGCCTGTTCCAAGAGCAACCAAAATACAGTAATGAAAAAAAAAAAACGAACCGTCACAAACGAATAAATAACATCAACTTTTTATTCTCAGGGAAGAGAAGAGCAGCGTAAAAAGGACTAACAGGCGTGCGCCATTCGTCAGTCGCGTCAGAGATCCACGGGGGGGGGCATTGCGTGGGTGAGACTCGCGTTATCTATTATGTGGGTCTCGATCGTGTCTCCCCTTTCAGTCACAATCTCGGTGGCAAACTGCTGAGTTACTCCTCCTTCCCTGACTAAGGATTAAAAAGAAAAATACTAATCAGAATTTTCATTGTGAATAGATCTGAATTTTTGCCAGATGCATGACTTGGTCTTATAAGAGTACCCTGCAAATTTCGCTTGAATCCAATGGAAACTTTTTAAATTACGCACTTTTCTTTTTTTATTATTAAGATCTTCAGAGAAAGAAAGATCAGCTTCATGGGAGAGCGCAGATGGCAGAGAACTACGAGCTTGCAGCATTCATTTCATACCCCCTTTTTACTCTGAGCCCCTTCACTTAGGATAAAAATGTGAAAAATTAATTTTCCGAATTTTCATTTAAAGCAGCGGTTTTTTTTTATAGATGTCCTAGCTTGGTCAAACAAAGTTACCCTAAAAATTTTGCTTGAATCCAGTGAAAACTTTTTAAATTGCACACACACACACACACACACACACACACACACACACACACACACACACACACACCGGACATTTAAAGAAAGAGGTGTTAATTAAAAAAATTGCATTTCTAACTCAAAAAGTTTTAAAGTTATCAAGGTGCAATTTTCAGGGCCACTTTGTTTTAAAAAATGATGGCATCTGTAAACAGTTCTGTACATTTAACTGAAAATTCGGGAAAAAGATAATCTGCAATTTTGTTTCACAGTATGTAAAGATATCATGCTGCCTGCTCTGGGCAACTCTAGTGTTATCCGTAAGATTGAATCTAGTTTAATTACTTATCTGAGGTCATTCATCTACTACGGACATTGCAACGTGCTTCCAACAGCTGCAAGCTGGCAGAGTGACGCAACTGAAAGAAAAACATCAGGAAAAATGCCAGCATGTAAAGAGCGATTTTTTTCTTTCTTTCCTTTTGGATTTTTTTTTCTTGCCGGATTTTAACAGTCGGAAAAAAATAATTGTGCCAACCCTTGAATTTTTTAACAACACGCAACAATTATGAAATAAAATGCAGTAAACAAAAATTTTATAATATCTACACCAAGGTTGGTTATTTTGTCAGGAGTTTACAAAAACTTCCATGGTGGCCGGAGCAGGGTATCAATTCCGGAGCAACTCCGGGCAAACTGGAGCACTTAGCAACTCTGGAGTGTTATCCTTAAGATTGAATCTTGTTTAATTGCTATTTTTATTTACTATTTGAATGATCAGGTACTATATTTTTATCTACATAATGTTTTCCAGTTTCTGCCGTGGTACTACCCCAGAGACCTTACTGCGAAGGTGCGGCGTTTCTGGTGATTTTTTATTCATTCCGCCTCTTTTTTTATCGCTGCGGCGTATACCCCAGTGCGACTTATTTACCCGAAATTATAGTATACCTCCCAACTATTACGGAATGCCTGTAGTTTCTACAGATTTAGCTGTTTGACTACGGAACTATGGAATTCACTGTCAAAACTACGGATTCTACGAATTTTGATTTTGTTTATTTTATTATTATTATTATTATTATTATTATTATATATATATATATATATCATCATCGTCAACCATTATCAATCCACTGCTGGACGAAGGTCTCCCCAAGTTTCCTCCACAACGGTCTGTCTTGTGCCAGTCTCCTCCATGTCACTCCCGCATACTTTCGAATTTCATCCACCCATCTCCCATGTGGTCTTTTTCTGGGTCTTTTCCTGTCCCTTGGAATCCCATCTAAAATTTCAGCTGTCCATTAATGGTCTGTCCTTCTGGCAGTATGTCCAGCCCATTGCCATTTCAGGGATTTAACTCTGATCATGATGTCTTCCACTCTTGTCATTTTTCGGATCCACGAGTTCCTCTTCTTATCTCTCCTGGTTACACCAAGCATGCACCTCTCCATGCTACTGTGAGTTGTCTGCAGCCTTTGTCTCTTTTAGTTAAGGTCCACGTCTCTGCATCATACGTAAGCACTGGAAGGATGCATTGATCAAACACTTTTCTTTTAAGACATAATGGCATATTGCTCTTGGAAATTATGCTGTTTCTTCCAAAAGCTCTCCAGGCAAGTTTTGTACGCCGATTAATTTCTTCACCAATGTGACCCTCACTTGATATCTGCTGTCCAAGATAAACGTACGTGTCTGTTATCTCCAGCTTTTCACCATCAATCAATAAATCTTCATTTCTTGTAAAAGCATTGAACATCACTTTTATCTTCTGAAAGTTCATTTTTAATCCCACTTCTTTACTCTTGTCAGCAAGTTCCTGGATCATACTCTGCAGCTCTAATGGGGTAGTTGCAAAAATGACTACGTCATCAGCAAAACAAAGGTGGGTTAGATAGTCTCCATTAATCTTTATTCTTTTGTTTAAACAGAAACATTCAGAAGAGAAACACAGTTAAAGGAACACATTGGTTACTGGACACACATAAGCAGGAAGGTGCTGTATCTAGTTTGTGTTAGCAGTTCAACCTGGACCAACAGATTACAAAGGCTGAAGCCATTTGGTGTTTAAAAGTAGCAAGGTCAAAATTTTTATTTGCTTCTTGCACAGATGCTACAGATGTCTTCCAGATGATTTTTTCCCAATGATCCCATTGCTGGGAAAATGTGTCTTAGTGAAAGGAAAGTTTCCTTCATAATTTCCCATGGTCTTGCCAAATACTTTGATCAAGAGTTAACAAGTGAAATAAGAAAATGTACTGATAATAATGGTATGTACAGCATCACCTTTGATGAAACAACAACCATTCAGGTGAAAAAACAATTTGATGTCTTTGTTAAATTTTAGGCCTTAGAAAACGGTCAAAACTGCATATTTATCAAGTGAATTTTTAGGCCATGCAGATGCGGAGGCTATTAAGCATTGCCTGTTGACAGTACTACGAAACAAAAAACTGCCTTTAAATAAGTTACTTATGCTCTCAATGGATGGGCCAAATGTGAACAAAGCACTGCAAAAGAAGGTGAATGAAGAGTTGAAGCTGCATGGTGCTGAAGAACTTGTTAGTATTGGCACTTGTCCATTACATACTGCTCATAATGCCTTTTCTCAAGGTTTGTTTGTGTTAGATATAAATGTAGATGAATTTGCAAGTGACATATTTTCTTTCTTTAAAGCAAGTGCAGCACGGCGAAAGGATTTCAAATCTATTCAGCAACTCTTGGATGTTGAACAGCACTTCCTTCTTCATCATGTTAACTCACGCTGGTTGACATTAGAACCTGTGGTCCACGGAATTGTGGAGCAGTTTGATGTACTGAAAGAGTACTTCAAATTGATTGAAAAGAAAGGGTCTGAGGATGTTCTAAATTCCCCTCGATGTAGGAGAATTCGAAGTTTTCTCCAGGATTCAACAACGTTGGTGTATCTCAGGTTTATTTTATCTCTGATGCCAATCTATGTTGAATTTCTTGCTCTTTTCCAAACAGAAGGGCCATTAGTTCATGTACTGTACAGCAAAGCTATCTATTGTTAGGTATTTTAAGAAAATTTGTGAAAGATGATGTTATTGCAAACAAGGAGGGTGCAAAGTTACAGCACACAGATGTCACAAAACAAGAAAATGTACTTCCCTTAAGGAAGATGGATGTTGGAATAGGAGCTAAGAAGCTGTTGCGTATTCTTTCAGAAAATCAAGTTCAAAAAGTGCTGCACAATTTCCACCGATGTTTTTCCAAAATGGCAAAATATCTACAAAAAAAAAAAAAAAAAAAAAAAAATTGCCTCTTGACTGTCAGATTCTAAAAGATCTTCGAGTTCTGAATCCATCAATGAAGGACAATGCAAACACAGAGCACGCCATTAGTAGGCTGTGTGTAACTTTAAAACCTTTGAAATTGACTAACAGTGTGAAACTGATGCCATTGTGCAAGAATGGAGAAAGTACAAATTAGAGAAGATCGATGATTATTGTATCAAATCTGAAGAGGTTATCAGTGGTGTGCCAATGCAAAATGTGAAATACCAGCAAGCTGACATATACTGGGGCAAAAATTTTCAGATCGTAGATGCTGATACCGGGAAACCAAAGTATGGAAATTTAGTCAAACTTGTTACAACTTGTCTTACCCTTTTCCATGGGAATGCTGATGTAGAACGTGGCTTTTCCATAAATAATGCTTTACTAACCAAAGATCGATGTCAGTTTAATGAAAAAACTATTGTGGGTGTAAGAATTGTGAAGGACAAAATCAGACGAAGTGGGAATTGCATTTCTAATATTCCAATTACTCAGCTAATGTTGACATTTGTTAGAGATGCTCATGCATCTTATCAGGCTGATTTAGAATATCAGAAAAAATGTGTGGAGCAAGCCAGGAAGCAAAAGGAGGCAGAAGTAATTGAAATTAAAGAAAGAAATGTGCAGTTGAAAAGAAAGATAGATTTGGAGGTGGAAATTAAAAATTTAACTGTAAAAGGTCAACTTAAGGTTGAAGTCCAGCTTGGGCAAAAATTGCTTGATGAAGGAATTGAAAGGCTCAAGAAGGCAATAATTGCTAAGAATATGAAAGAGGCATCTATTGCAAATTCAATTATTGAAGCTAGTACAAAGAAATCAAGAGAAAATATGGAGCGTATGGACAACTCAGCAGAAGCTAAAATATATTGAGACTGAACTTGGATCAGTAAACCAAAAAACATAAGTAGATTTTCAAAAATTAAGGATCATATAGGGTCTAAATAAAAGTTCTGTTGTTTTTCTGATGGACACTAATGTGTGTTTACGGCATGCAAACCAAGCTTGTGCACACATTAATGCAAATCAGTTCGAGATAAGGTTGTGGCTTATGTTGGTTAGGCATTCAGTTTAACTATTCAGTGTAAAGTGGACCTGTGTATTCAATATGTCTGCGGATAAAGTGCATTCGAGACAGTGTCCTTCAGGAGCTCCAGAAGGGAAACAATGCAACGATCACAAGTCAATGCTTATATGAAGTGTTTGTAGAAAACACTGTTACAGTTCATGCAAATTAAAGAAAAAAATGTGCAGTTGAAAAGAAAGATAGATTTGGAGTTGGAAATTAAAAATTTAACTGTGAAAGGTCAGCTTGAGGTTGAAGTCCAGCTTGGGCAAAAATTGCTTGATGAAGGAATTGAAAGGCTCAAGAAGGCAATAATTGCTAAGAATATGAAAGAGGCATCTATTGCAAATTCAATTATTGAAGCTGGTGCAAAGAAATGAAGAGAAAATATGGAGCTTATGGATGAAACTCAGCAGAAGCTAAAAGATATTGAGACTGAACTTGGATCAGTAACTAAAAAACATAAGTAAACTTTCAAAAATTAAAGATCATATTGGGTCCAAGCAAAAATTCTGTTGTTTTTCTGATGAGCACTAATGTGTGTTTATGGCATGCAAACCAAGCTTGTGCACATTTATGCAAATCAGTTCGAGATAAGGTTGTGGCTTAAGTTGGTTAGGCATTCAGTTTAACTATTCAATGTAAAGTGGACCTGTGTATTCAATATGTCTGTGAATAAAGTGCATTTGAGACAGTGTCCTTCAGGAGCTCCAGACAGTAAACAATGCAATGATCGCAAGTCAAAACTTACATGAAGTGTTTGTAGAAAACACTGTTACAGTTCATACATGTCAAACTGTCTACCAGATTCCGTTCTGGAAACTTCAGTTTAGAGGATGAATCACTATTTGGATGGCCCAATGTTGTCAGTGAATTCTGAACCATCATTCAATATTATCCTTGCCAGACCTCTGGAAAATGCCAAAATTGGTGAGAAACTTGTAATTCACAGGCAAATGGATTACAGCATATTCATTAGCGTGTTATTAAAATTATTATTATTATTTGTAGCACTTGCATACCAAAATATTTGTCCTAAAAGAACTTGGGTGATCAGGTTAGAACGAATGCATCATGCCCGCCATCTTGCAGATTCTTTTTCAGAGTACGAGGTTATTGGTTATTAAAAGTGAGTTCTGTACAATGATGTGCCATCAAAAAAAAAAAAAAAAAATATTGTGAAGCAAAACAAACTCCAATTCCTACTCCAAAGCTCAGAAAGAGGTTATGCTTTGTTAGTGGTGGGATTGTATTACAATTGTCTAAGGCGAACTTCTGAGATCCATCAGAAAAACTGTTAACGGAAACAACTCTATAAAAACTCAGCTCAATACCTGCTTTCGTAAAGCATCCATCTTTGGTAAACAAAAGGGACTTCATGTTCAACCAAGGACATCAGCAAATCGGGGCAAAATGTAAGGTATGACATTTGTTAAATAAAATCTTATTAAGTGTTATAAATATGTATGTTTCTGTTTTCAAATATCAGTGACAATATGTTACATTTTTTGGTGTTGATAGCATGTTAAGATATTTGTTTTACATAACATAACTGCAACAGATTGAAACTGCTAAACTTTTTAATAAAAGTGCAACCGCTTATTATTGATGAATCATATATATTTCTTTTCAGAGGGAGATACTTCAGAAAAGGAAAATTTCAAATATTTTTACTCGTTTCAAAAGTTTTAGGGTGGACAAAGGGAATTGGCTAATATTTATGCATAGCATGCTACATAGTGAGAAATATGCTTTCTGATAGTTGGTTTGCGCTAGTATGCATTAATTTGCTCTTTGCGGTACATTTTGAAAATTCCTACTTTTGTTCCTACTTTTTCTGAAAGATGGCTACACTCCCTGAGTTATTAAACCCTCAACAAAAAAAAAAATCTAAAATGAAAATAAAATGTCTTAAAACTCTGCAACAACAACAAGCACACTAAGCTGTTCTCCGAAATGCAGAGGTTAGCTCCACAAAGATAGTTTTTACTTACTGTTGCCGTATCAAACTTCTCCGTTTACAGCAATCTTGACATACAACTCAGGCTTCACTGACATCCATTACATGCCATGCACAAGATCTTCTATACTTCATGCTCATAATTTGTTTCTCATGCAGACACTCTTGAATCTGATCCTCCCATGACTTCCTTGGCCTTCCTCTGCATTTCCTTCCTGTCACTTCAGCTAAAAATTTTTTCTTAGTAAGCATCTCATCATTCATTCTTTCAACATGGCCAAACCACTGAAGCATGTTAGTCTCCACCATGCTAAAAACATTTTGCTTCACATTACACATTTGTAACACATCTTCATTCTTCACATGATCGGAGAGTGTCTTGCCACAACCCCTGCGTAGCTGCCAAGTGTCCCTGTCTACCCGATTTCTGTCCGATTATTGAAAATATATTCCAGGAATCCGATTTTTCTTCAAAAAATCCGGTTTTGTGTTTTTTTATTTTTTATTTATTTTTTTTATTTATTATGTATGGGGTTTGTTTCTTCATTGATGTTATCAGCCATCATTTTTTCCAGCATCAACGCTGGCTGTGGGAATCTGTAATGAATGGAAAAAAAATATATATTTTGTTAATCCACGGGCACTTCTAGCGCCAAGATCGTGTGCCCCGCGATGATAGCAAGACCGCAAAGTGTGGAGCCTCGTGGGAGTGGAGAGCTGTTTGCTAATGCTCAAGTTTAACGCTGATTCCGTACTTTGATCTTTCAAACCAAACCAGTTAGTTTGCAACTTATTATTTCAGTTCACAGCCCTGCAATGGGTCTAAGCATTGGGACCAAAGATTTTTGAAGAAATACTCTGAAGAATTTGGCTTTGTAAAACCATCATTTTAGGGGGAGTTTCATGCATATTGCCCCTTTTTGTAGCACTGATTTCTCTGTTTCTTGCGCTGGTCGCAGCAACATTGTTGCTTATGTTTGAACGAACAAGCACGTAAAAAATCATGATAGCACATAAAGTGTGTGCAACATGGATCGTTTTGTTTCAGTGCCGAATGATTTTTAAACAATTCGTGCAGAAATTCCGTTTACCGGATTTTAATTGGAGCACAACATAGCACTAGCGGCAGCTGATCATGTTTCCTGAATGTTGTCAACTATGTTTCCTAACTCCCTAGAAGAGAGAGAGAAGATACACTTGTGGCAGAAAAAAAAACCAAACTTCGTGTATTGTTCAAGAAATGGCAAAATATCATTAAAAAAATGTCCTCTGTGCTATTAAAAGTGGACCATTTTTCTGTCGCAATTGATGTCAGTAATGATGCCGACAATCAACTTTATCCAATGGTGATAACGTACTTTGATAGTCATTGCAAGCAAGTGAGATGCACGCTGCTCTGTTTACCATGCCTACAAACCAGTTCAACAGGTGCAAATATTTCTAAAATGTGTTCGAAGAATTTCAGCATCATGATATTCCGTGGATAAACTGTCTTACCTTATCCTGTGATAACACTCCTGTAATTTTGGGGAATAAAAAATGGTGTCCCTCTGGGAAAAAAATAGTACCCCACTCTCTAAAAATGAAAGTCTAAACTCATTAACAAGGTTTGTTAATCTTATTTTATACTTAAATACAAATGTTTGGTAAATATTTCTTTATTTGTATTAAGTAATTAACTATAATAAAATAATAAAGGAACTTATAATATATAATTTTATTATTTATAAATAGTAAATTCGGCCATTGCTGAACGCGCGTTGATGTCCTGGTTTTGTTATTTTGAAAAGTTGGCATCTCTGCCGCTGTAAGTAACACCTCTCTCCAGCACACAAACAACTCCTATGTCTTTCCTGCAGTTCCCAGGTTTCACTGCCATGCATCAGAGTAGGAAAAATTACACTTTCATGCACAGCTGTTCAGAACTCTCTTGAGAAACCATCATTCCTATGAAATCCTCCTAAAGCAGCTGCCTTTCAATGAAGAATTATTTTGCTTACTAATAACCTAAAATTCTTATAACTGCAAAAGGCTGCTGCTCACCTCTAAAGTTTAAAAACTGTAAAAACGTATCTGCAGTTTTCTTCAAAAGACAACTTTTAAGTTTTACTTCATGAATTTCTGTTAAACTAGTTATACCACATTGTTTTATACTTTCTTTCCGATCAGTTTTGGGGTTCTTTTGGTTTCCCACATCACCAACAAGAATAAGACACAAAACCAACAATCCTATTTTTTTGGTTATGTGCAAACAGGTGTCTTCCACATTGTTACTGTCTTATTGGAAGGCAATGATGTCTCTGTGCTTTTGTATGAAAAATGTTCTCTACTGAGAGGGTTGGATCTTATGACATATATTCTGTCATATTCTTCACGAGGGGCTGTTTCACATTGCGGTATCTGGTTGGTTGAATTTGTATGATTCCCCCCTCATCAAATGGAAACTTGACTTGTCCTCTGCACTTTGAAAAAGTTTTCATGGAAAATGAAATAACATAATAAAATACCTATACCAGCACATTAACAATGTTGAATTGAAAATAACGGTATGATTTTTATAAACATAAGAACATGTTTTTCAATGCATTATTGTGGAATTATTATTGACTATTAACAGACATTTTGCTTTGGTATGTATGTATGGGTGTACTTTTACGTGTGTGAATACTCATGGGAGCTTTTTGTTTGAAATAGTGGTTTGTGTTGTGAAAGTTTTTCTGAAGTTTTATTAATCTATGTGTGCTGGATAAGCATATCCTACCTGGTAACTGCAGAACTATTCTGAGCATGAAATTTTCTGTGCCGCTGTGTTTTACTGGCATCATTATGCTGCCAAATACTAGGGTCATTCATAAAGGAATGGGACTATTGGCAATGCTACTTGATAGCTGGCTGCTCTTCCAGTGCTGGATAGTCTTGTGTTAGTACAGGGTTATCATGATAAACGTGGGAAATTTATATATAAAATAAAAGAATTAAGTGGAACATAAGTAAATGTTTTGTTGAAGCAAAATCTTGTACAGTAGTTGATGCACAAATACAATTGGTAATTGAACAATGACCCCCCCCACCCCCTGTTGGCTGTGATGAGGGCCTCAGTCCTTGAGTGTTATCGATCGCAGGCCTTGGTGACCTGGGCCTTATTCATGTGGGTCATGACATTGACGATGGCATCCCTGACGGAGTCAAGGGTGTTATGGGGATGCTTATTGGTATCTACAATATTTCAACTTTGCCCAACATACAGTAATCCAAGGGATTCAAGTCAGAGGAGCGTGAGGGCCCAAACGACTGAAGACCAGCAGTAGGGCTAGTTCTCTTCAAGCCATTTCTGAGTTGCTTTGGGCTTCTGGGCTGGGGCAGATTCCTGTTGGAAGATGTAAGGCCTCCTGTCAGCAATGGCATCCAACGAGGACATCACTACATCTTTCAGCATCTTAATGTACATGTTTGCATTGACCCTGAAACCTTTCTCAGAGAAGTGAGGAGGCATGATATCTCCCTCGCTGGAGATGACCCCGAGGACCATAACAGTGGCAGAAAATTTCTTGTGCATGATCCTGGGCACATCGTCTGGGTTCTTGCCCAAGTCAGGGGAGCTTGAGGGCCCAAACGACTGAAGACCAGTGGTAGGGCACGTTCTCTTCAAGTAATTTCAAGCTCAACCACCTGTCATTCCTCCTGTTGACCTTCTGGTCCTGGTCAAAATTCTTCTTATCTGAAAGGAATCTCAGCAAGTTGTTCTTCTCAGGGTGCGTGACTTTGTTGAACAGTTTCTTTGCCTTCATCAGATGCCTTTCCTGCATAGCTTGGTCAATGAACAGGGTTCCCACGCAACCTGGAAAACCGGGAAAACCGGGAATTCTCAGGGAATTTGAAAATTGTTCCAAAAATCAGGAAAAATTCAGGGAAAATTGTGTTTTTCCGTAAAAATCAGGGAATTTTTTATCAGGGAACTACAAAGGCAGGGAATTTTTATTTTGCCAGAAAAATATTTAGTTTCAGACTTTTGTAAAATATATTTCTGTATTGCTAAGTTTTAAAATAATTCCGAGTTGTTTTATCCTTCGAGGCAACTCTGTAACCCACCCACCGTGCAGCTGTGCAGGGGAGTGCGTCTCTTTGCGGTTTCCCCGTCTCCAGATGATCTAAACTACAACCGAACAAACATACAAGTCAAAGCGTGAAAGAAAGCCATTAATCACACACCCATTTCGCAGGCTCTTATCTGCTGGCGTTCGCGAAGAGAGGCAGTCATTTGTTCAACACTGAGTAGGTGCCCCGGTTCTCTGCGTAGACTGGGAAAAAAATTATGAAGAAGCTATTTCCTCAATTTTTTAAATAACCGACTGAAATTTTTACAGTGGGCAAGATATTTTAAAATAACGTTCCATTTTAAATTTCGCCGAAATTCATTGGAAACTCAAGAAGTTGAGCTTTTTTTTTTCCCCCCTTTTGCATGTTCTACGTGTCTTTTATCAAACTGTACAAAAACATTTTATTTTGCCGGATGTTGGTCATCCTAATAAATCCCCCCCCCCCTTCCCCTTCCCCCGCACGGGGATAACTGGTTTTCCAGTTATTTGGGGAGCGGCGCCCCCACGGCCCGAGCTGACCTTGTGACTGGTCAACATCTGATGTCATGCCACAGCTTGTTTTTTTCTTATTTTGGTGCTGTTGGTGTTTGCAGGGACGGCTGTTCATCCAGCTGTTGGGGAGTCGCGGCCCCACGTTCCCGAGCTGGTCTTGTGTCTCGCTTTTCGTTTTTATTTATTTTCTCCACTGGCTAGTTGCCCGTGTTGTATTCTCTACCTAATCGCTACCACGTTATGTACTAACACCCCGGTCTTGTGGTTTTGTTACCCTCCACCACTAACTGATTTATATTAACCGCTCAGTTCGTAGGTTGCTGAGATTCCGTTTAGGTTCCCTGCCAGGATTTGTCTTTGGATTTCTTTTTTTTTTCCTTTTTAGCTGGATTGGGTGCTAGACCTACCTGCATGTTTGCCGCGTGCGGAGACCCGTGAGGCGGAAATGGGATGTCTGGCGGCTGAGGTCGCAGGAGACCGGTTAAGTGCCTCCTGTGTACCAACACTCCTCTTCGACCCCGGCTTCGCTGTAAACGGGAGGCTAGAGCCTAACCCACCTCTGGTCAGAAGTCTTGTACCAAGTTGTGTGCAGGGCTTTAGCGGCTTTTTGTCGTATTGCACGGCAGGGTGAGCCCGGGGTTGTGGGATCATGCCAAAGGCGTTGGCATGACGGTACCCGGAGGCCGAAGTGTCCGCCGAGTGCGTGTGATCACAGCCAACGGACTATATTTGCAACTAAGCTCTAGAACTGTGTCTTGCGTCATGTGTTTGGCTTGCGGACCTCCAGTTCTCCCCTGTTGGGCTCGATTGTGGGCGGAGTACGTTGCTGATGAATTTTTTCTTACTCCCATGGGGAAACATAAACCCTCCTCAAAATTTAAAAAACAACAGGATATGGTGATTGATCAGGGGCCAAATTTGCCTCAACCACCTCCCACACATAACACACTGAAGAGAACTTTCGTTGAAAAACGACATCACCGCGACGTATCTTTAGATCCAGGTGTTGAGCCGTCAGCTCAGAAACGTCGCATTACACTTGCAGATTCGATACCTCAAGCTACTTTTCTCGTCATTTCTTCTACTGACCAGATGTTGAAACTTTCCTCAAAGTCTCCTTTTTCATCTCGAAGGCACTTGCGGGTGTTGCTGGCTCTTTGAAGTCAGTGAAGAAGCTACGCTCTGGTGACCTGCTTGTGGAAACTTGCACTCTCTCTCAGAGCAAATCTCTTCTGCAGTTGACCAGACTTCAGGATATTCCAGTTCAAGTGACGGCACATCCGTATCTCAACACCTCCAAGGGAGTCATTTCTGAGCCCGACTTGTTGGTCTGCGATGAAGATGAACTTGTGTGTGAACTTGCTGATCAGGGTGTCATAGCTGCCCGACGCATGACTTTCAGGCGCGATGGCGCGCTGATCAAATCACGAAATGTTATTTTGACTTTTAACAGCCCGAAGGTACCTACTGAAATAAAGGCTGGTTACTTGTTATGTGCAGTTCGTCCTTATATACCAAATCCTCTACGCTGTTTTAAGTGCCAGAGGTATGGACATTCCCAGCGGTCCTGTAACAGTGTTGCGAGGTGCGCCAATTGTGGTTCCCGCGACCACGAAGGGACTGGATGCACTTCAGAGCCCTGCTGTGTAAACTGTGGTGACTCCCACGCTGCTTATGCCAGGTCCTGTTCGAAGTGGAACGACGAGAAGGCGATCCAGCGCCTCAAGACCCTGGAGGGCCTCTCGTACCCTGCTGCCAAGGCCAAGTTGGGTATTCCCACCACCCGACAGCGTACTTTTGCCGCAGTTGTTAAGTCTCAGCCACAACCCGTGCAGCCTTTTGTTCCGCGCCCTGTAGCTCTCGCCGCACTTGCCAAGCGATCTACAGCTGAACAAGCGACACAGGTGGATTTCACCGAGCTCCAGCTTATTCGACCAGCTGCGTCTTCGCCTTCTCTTTGAAGACGCCCGCCTCTTCCGGTTCCCAGCAGACAGCCTGCACGTGCGGAAGACCCGGCCCTCAATCCGCAAAGGTGTGCGGTGTCCATCAAACTGTCTCGGCCTCAGCGAGGTCCCCACCCTCACCCAACATTATAGAAGAACACGGGGGGAGGAGAGTGACAGTTCGTCCCAGCCTCTACCAGCATTGCAGAGGAACATGGGGGGAGGAGAGTGACAGTTCGTCCCCGCCTCTGCCAGCATTGCAGAGGAGTGTGGGGGGAGGAGAGTGACGGTTCGTCCTTTTCCATTAGTAAATATGTTACTTTTAATAAACATCATTAACTACCTTTTCTTCACTGCTTTCTTCATACTCTTTTTTCAACTTTTACCAAGCCTGTCTGTTCTTCATCATTTTCCACGTTTTTAAAAATCTGTGGCTGATCGTTCTTTGTCTGGCGCTCTTTGGCCACACCTGGCCCTTGCGCCAATAAAATCCAACAACCAACCAACCAACCCCCTTCCCCTTCAACAGCAGTGTGGATGAATGTTGCAAATTGAGGGCACCTAATTTATTTTGAAAAAGGTTCGTATCACTTACGAACTAAAGCTTCACTTTCGTAATTCTGTAGCAGAATTGGTATACTTGGAAAAGTATGTACCTTCTTTAAATGTTAGAACAGGGAAAATATTATGAAATAGGAAGATTCTTCAAAGAGGGGGAAAGATTTATTTTTTTCATAGTACTTACGAGTGTTTTGACAAAAAATATATGAAAAATACCATGCAATGAAGCTGGTACTATTGCATACCTACCATATTTCCCAGATTTCACGGCCGTTTTCTAGATTCGTTGTCTTCCGGTTTTACGGCCGGAAAGAGATTTTTTTATTCTATCATATTTCTATTTCATAATGCATGAAGAAATTTATTTATAGCTATTTTAAGACTATATTCCAATTACTGCAAGAGCTGGCTGGTTGCGAAAAATAGGGGTAGTCCGACGCCCGGAACCATAGATTTTCACATCTGGGTCATTCCACGCAAAATCGTCAGATATTGAAATAATTTTCCACCAACACATCTCCGATTCGTGCGATTTTTTTTTTTACGGGTAGCTGCCTCCAAGTTATAAAAAAAACCCTGAAAGTTTCAATTTTTTTTTGTTTCTGATAGATTAGAAGATATTATTTTTTGAATTTTTGTGCATAGTAGAACCGTTTTCCGTAAAAACGCAAATATCTCCGTTATTTAGAATAAAAAATATAAAATTCACCATTCTCTCGTAATTTTTCCCAAGGTTTCAGCTTATACATAGGAAAAAAAAAAAAAAAATGCGAGTACAAAAGTTAGACGGGGTAGAAATTTTCTTGTAATCGTAAATTCTTCTTCTTGCGTTGCTGCACCTCACAAGATTTGCCTAAATTATTCATTTCACATCTTTACCCTCACATTGCCGAAAAAAAAAAAAAAAAAAATCTACCTAGTTACTACTGATGAAAATCTTTGCCGTGCGTGCTCTATTGGTTTCAGGTTTGTCAGTGCAGGCGCTAAAGCCTCTGTTGCCGCCCCGGTGGCGCAGTGGTCTAAGGCGTTGGCCTCTGATCATTCGTCCGTAAGGGGTCCCGGTTCGAATCCCGGTCAGGCATGGATGTTGTGTTTGTCTTACGGCACTGGCTCTCTCCCTTCCCTGGAACCAGTGACCCTAAATTAAAGACGGGAGACTGCTTATAGCCCATTGAGTTGCTCACGGTGGTCGTTAAACCTCCAAAAAAAAAAAAAAAAAAGCCTGTCCGTTTTGGATGACGTTATTTGTGGGGAGTTACTGCAAATGACCTGAGTGGGCTCCAGACCTTTCTCGCACTTTGCCTGATCAACATCGCACAAATGTATTGCCCTTCGTAAAGATATTGTTAAGTATAAACATGCCACTCGCCGCAGGATGATAAATTATGTTCACAAAAAAGTGTTAGGAGGATTTTATGAGCACACATGCACACAAAACTTCCTCTAATTGTTTCCCGTACAAGTAATTTGACGTAGCGTGGAAATGAACTGTGACCTGCGAGAAAAGTTCAGTACTAATGTTTACGTCACAAACGTTGCCATTCAATTTTAAGACTTCCGGATTTTGGAAGTACTAATATGAACTGTAGCCTCTCAGGCAAAATGGTATTCCGTATTAACTGTTAGTTTTCCCCACTTGTTGCTTCCATTATTTTTTCTTTATCCCTGGGTTTAATTTTTTTTTTTTTGCCGTTATGGCATTAGGATCTCTGTGTGCCAGCTTATTGGTTATGAAATTTAACAGCACAATGTCTAAATATCCTATGCTGCGTTATGTAGAAGCAAATAGCAGAGGTGCCAACTATTACGAATTGTCCGTGATAATTACGGTTTCGACTGTCAGATTACGGAAAGGTTGGAAGAATTACGGAATTCAGTGTGTTTTGGAGAATCTCAATTTTGTATCCTTTTTTCTTAAACCCTTTTAAGTGCGACGCTGCCGATTTCTCGGCCTTCAATTTTGATCCACATATTTTCCGAATCAGACTGCGGATTTCGGTGTCTCAATGATCATATCATTTATCAATCTTATCGTTTTGAAATGGAATGTCCATGAATCATATCGTCAAACAGCGATATTATCGGAAGAATGGTACCGTAATTTTCGTCGTATAATCCGCGGATTATCTGCTAAAAAAGTTAAAATTATAGGTTTTGCGGATTATACACCGATGCGGTTAACACGCCGATTTAATATATATATATATATATATATATATATATAACACCTTCCGATTTAAAAAAAATCTGCAGCGTGATTGTGCAGGGAAAGGTGTAATAATTGAAAAAGGAACTCCCTCGGAAGAATTTTCCTCAGTTCAGGAGTTTGTATGGAGCGGGGAGGAGGGGGAGGAATGTCGTAATGAAAGATAGGGATAATTGTGGGGAGGGACGGCAGGGGTCATTTTGTTATCGTTGAGGAGAGCTCTGACTGTCGTGCCGGCTCTGTTTTTTGGCAAAAAGCCAAAGAAGTACGCACAGCGCTTGCTGCACGAACCTATGCGTTTCTCCTTTCGGATTTCATGTGCGCGACCTTGTATCTAGTTTGCTTTCGTTGTTTTGGCGAACGTCGCTGCTGCTGTTTTCCTTCATTGCTAATCATGATGTCTCTGAAAAGGAAATGTTTCAGTTACCCTGCCGAATTTAAACTTGAAGTGGTGGACAGAATTGAGGATATGATCATGTCACTGCGCGATAGTTTTGAGGTCAGAACACAATCGTGCAGCAACATACGGAAAGCCTCTGTATCGCCATCTAAAACGTAAACAAGTCCGTTGGTAAATTCCGCGGGAGAATTCACGGAAGTTTTTTATTGGCCCACGTATAAGACGATCTCTCAACTCTGAAAGCAGGAATTCCTCCAAAAACTTTCGACTTATACGCGAGTACATACGGTATTTCTACGACTTGTTCTGTATCAGCCTTTCGTCATTGGCAGTGTAATGCAATACTCTGGAGCTACATCGGCGTGATCTATGGATGCCACACCCTTTATCTGTTCGGAGATAAAAATATAAAACAGTAACCTTTAAAAATGAATTTCTTCATTTAATAAAATAGTTTTTTTTTCCTCTTAATTCTTCGGACTCATGTGTTTCTGGAACGTGGAAAGAGCGACGTATTTATTTATTTACTGACGCCACGTATTTGGGAGGATTTTCACCTTGGATCTCGCCCTTTGGAATTAACTGCTATAATATATATAGCCAGTGCCCTTAATACCCACCAGATGGAGACGTCTCAGTAGCTGAGCCCATCTTACGGATTTAAGATGTCAGAAGCTGACTTAAAAATACACATAGCACCGTGGATTGTTGGCCACCGTGGTGTAAAGCTAACGCGCTCGGTTAGATATCGAGAGATCCGTGGCTCAATTCCCCGGCGGCGGCTGAAAACAATTTTTCCGTTGCTATGTGTTTCTGGAACGTGGAAAGAGCGATGTGTTTATGTGACCGACTTTTCTGTCGGAAATTCCACTTCTGATTCAACATCTATGATGTGCGAATGATACGGTGATTTTTTTCCTAAATGTCACAGTCTGCGGATTATACGAATGATTTTTTTTTTTATGTGAATTTTGCGGTCTGCGGATAATACGACGAAAATTACGTGTAATATGCCGTAAGTGTCATCGTAAAAGAGTTTGCGCTTGCTATCGGTTCCCCACGCAATTTCTCCGTGTGACAGGAGAAAGGTTACTTTAGCCAAAACGTTTCCTACTGCAGTTGAGGCAGGGCTGTTCACTTGGAATTGTTGGTGTATTATAAGACTTCGTACTGTCGGAAATCACTTTTTCGAGCCCTGTTCGAAGTGCAATAACGATCAACTCGTCGCAACGCGTGGTCCCGCGATGACGGATGTTTATATTTCTTGCGGACTTTCGCCGCGCGGGAGAACGAAGTGCGGTGTTTTATTACTAGAAGCTCTTCACAGTATTCATTTCTTTTTCCTAAACAAACAGACACAATCGCAAAACTCCGTGAAATACGAATCCCCCTCTTTTTCCAAACTCGTGTTAGCAGAGGATGACTTTATTGACAGCTTGTTCCTCATACTAGGAGACGTGCTGTTTCCTACTGCGTGAAATTTTTTTCTAAGGTTATTTGAAATGGCTTGTAGTGAGAGTGAAAGTTTTGCCAAGTGATGGGGATGAATTTGAATCATCTGAGAGTGATATTGGCCAAGCAACATCAAGCCAGAAAACTAGCCACAGTGCCATGCACACCATATCTTCAGAAGGTGAAGATCTTCATAGTGAATCTTCAGATCATGAAAGTTCTGAAAGTGAATGGGAGGATGTAATAGAGGGAAGTGATGAACAACCTCAGCATCCTTTTGATTGTCATGAAATGCAGGGGCCCAAACATGCTCCTGCAACTGATGTGGCACCTATTGCATATTTTTACTTGTTTTTTACCAATTTCATCCTTGGAATTATTGTTTCTGAAACAAATAAATATGCAAAGAGGTTTTTCCAGGAACATCCAAATCATTCTCCCAAATCTTGAGCAAGGAAATGGAAAATGCTGAAATAAAGGTTTCCTTGCGTGCCTCCTAATATGAGAGTAATCAGTAGCCCATGTAGGACGAGATGAGATGAGATGATTGCCGAAGGCCTATCCAGTCAAAACAAACACCAGGATTGTGTAAAATTAAAGACTCGCCGAAGGCATATCCAGTCAAAACAAACACCAGGATTGTGTAAAATTAAAAACTCGATCAAAGCCTTTGGATAATTTTTTTTGCAAAAAGAATGAAAATAGCGTGATAAACGCTGAATTGCTGTTTACTACAATCGTTGTGGAGCATAACCTACCTATAGCAAGCTGTGATCATGCTGGTCGCTTCTTTCATGCTATGTTCCCAGACTCTGATATTGATGAAGCTGGATATCCTTGAGCAGATGTGGCATGGAATGAAATATCTAAGACAAAGGATTCATCTGGCCTTCTCAAGTATTCCACATTGTCTAAACTAATGTTGGTAATATTGACTATCCCTCACAGCAATTCCTTTACGTAGAGAATATTTAGTATAGTAAGGAAAAACCTCACATACTTCTGCCCAACAATGAGCACCAAAACATTATGTGCCCTTCTTATACAGAAAAGTAAAGCATTTTCCTCAGGTGAGCTGTGTTATAAAAAGTTTTCTGAAAAAGAATATACCACTGCAAAACAAGCAACAAGGGAGTTTTTATGTCAGCAATGACATGAGGTAAGTACAATATTGATAGTTTAATTTCATATTTTTTTGTGAGGATAGTGTAAACATATAAAGTTATTACACATTTCACGCATTAATTTCTCATGAAATACCCATTCCTAGCGTTAGCGATGAGGCTTCGTATGGTGATTACCGATAGGCACCTCATACAAGTATTACAGGTTACACAGTAATACTATAATATTGTCCTTAACTTTGAAAAAAATGGTGTGTTACATTACTGAAAGTTTGTTCGATTACTGAAACATTACTGTAAAATACCCTATTGATTACTGATGCGTTCTGCTAGAGGTTGGCCCCTCTGAAATAGCATAGATTCGGTGTTCTCATTGCCATGTGCAAGAACTAACGTTAGCTAAAATAATTACAATTTTGATTTTTAAATGTCAGCAGTATTTTCCCTAATTGCTAGAAATTGTTGGGATGGTACTGGCACACGTTTTTCCTCAGACGCAGAAATGCTGTCACGATTTCTGTTCTCTCTCTCTTCTTTTTTTTATTTTTTAATAACTGTTTTACTTTGCTTTGTCTTTAAAGATTCTAAGTAAATTCCAATAGAAAATACAAATTGGTAGATCGATTTGATAGAACCGCTCTAACAAAATGTTAAGAGACTGTCAGACACTCACCATTTTATCATTCCCATTAGACTTCAATTTCAGCAAACGTTTCTGTGTTGTTTAATATTTATGTAAAATAAGCACTTAAAGGATTTAAAGCTTCATTCAGCATTGTATCATTTAAGGGCAATTTATTCTCTTCAGTCACAATTCTCCCAGCTTGCATTTTTAAACCTAACTGGAACTCTAAATGTTGTGAGTCGTTTAAATTGTTATTTATATACTTGTGTGCACTTAAAATACAGATATATCAGTTGTATAATTTCACCTAATCGACTGAAATATTTCATTATATGTAGAATTTAAATTAAGTCTTTGTTCAAATATTCTTTAAAACATGTAAATACATGGTTTACATGTTTTAAAGAATATTTGAACCAACGGTACCAAAAATAAATAATGGTACCAAAAATAATATGCCTCATGCATTTAATTGTTATTAAAAAAAGCAGGTAATTGTATAAAGGACAGTTATTTAAAGAATTAACAAATGTATGCTTTCGTAAGGAACGCAAGAATGTAAGGAAATGCAACAATTTGTTGCAATGTGATTTGATTTGCCGCTCTGGAAAAACTCTCAGGACCACCTGGAAAACCTGGAAAAGTCAGGGAATTTTTTTCTACTTTTGAGTGGGAACCCTGATGAACTGATCACTGTTAAGAATGCAGGAGCTGTAGTGTAGGTCCTACTGAATGATGCCGTGGTTGGTACCGTAAGGGACACCAAACTCCTTGGATAAGGCATTCGTTGATTTCCTGGGGTTATTGTCCACAATCCCTTGCACCTTGGTGAAAAATTCAGGCATCCTGATCGTATCGGAGTGACTGTAATGCTTCTTATGCTTGGTAGGGATGTTGCTGGGGTCCTGTGTTATCAACCTTGCTGCTGATCTCGTAGACTGAGTACAAAGATAATTTGGGTAACTCTGCAATCTCCTTTGGTGTTCTCCCAGCACAGAGAGCTGACAGCATGGATGCACTTTTAATTTCTTCTGTGACCATAATGTTCATGACAATGTTATCGATGATTTACCTGTGAAGATGAGAAACTGAGCTTTCAAATGATGGCTTTTGTCTTTGAGTTGTATCTAAAACCATTCCACATTTACCACGATAACCACGTACAGTATTAGCCCCCAAGATGGTAGCTGAGGCTTGGTTAGGTTGTGTGCAGCATGCTCATTACCTAGGTCAGTCGAACGCTAGGGAGAACAGCGACATGAAAGGAGATTTTCATGGACAGTGTTGGGACTGCTTACATACCAGCCAGGTTTTACGGTTTACCGGTAAAATTTACGGAAATGTGACTTGTTTTACGGCCAAAATGTTAATTTTACGGATTTGGTGATTCTCAGAGATTTTTTTCTTTTTCTGATGATTTTGTACCTACTATTAAAACTTTTTATTTTATTTTTTTATTTTTTAACTTAATCCATTCAAAGTAAAGTGCTGATGTAAGTTACGAATAAGTTTTCAGTCATGTGTTTATTTAGGAACATTTTGCTGTAGTTTTCCCTCGTTTTAGGTTATTGTTTTGCCTTTTTTCAAACACTGGAACACCAACCAGCTGGGCTTGTTTAACCTTGGGCTTGGTTCTCTCACCCTCTCTCTCGCGCACTGTTTCCCACCTTCTTTTCAGATAATGCATTGTTTGTCTCCCGAGTCACAACTTCTCAGCAGGCCAGCATGGGGTGTGTCTTGTATTGGAGCTAGGTGTCTTTATCAGACCTGTTTGTAATCCGGGTGTAGCCCGGAATTCCGGGTTTGTGTCACATTCCAAACCCGTAAATCTGGGTTTTTAAGTTTTAGAAGAATTTGAGATGCTTCGGACATTTCATTTCTAAAAATGCTACAAAATGGTAACTAAACTTCAGGTTCCATTTTCTTTGGGAATTACAGTGTTTGATTAAAAACACTGCATGTCCGTGTGAATGGCGAATGTAGACGATTTGTGACACCTTGTGCGTTTCTTTTGTTATCAAACAAGCTCTCAAGATAACAGCCTGCTGAAAGGAAGGCTTCTTTTTATTATTTTGAAAGTTCAAATAATTTGATTATTTTTTCTAACTACTTCTAGAAATTGAATGGAATCCACTGTAGGTTTCAAGTTCAAGTAAAACTGGTCGACATAGACTGCTCAATTAACATATAATATGAAGTGCAAAATTTGGTTTTAAAGATGCAATGCCTGAAAGATTTTGCACAGTGAAAGAAAATTGGGTGCAAGAAAAGATGCGAAGTTTAACTGCTCAAGCACTAGGGCCTATTTGTTGTGTAGCTAGTTTATATGTGCGTCTGAGAGTTTCAGGGTTTCTTGTGTCACCTCACAATCACCCCTGCTTTATTCCTCCTAGTTCGAAATGCTATATCAGAACGTCGTTATCGTAAAAAAAAAAAAATTCAAACAGATTTTAAATCTGTAGAATTTTTAAGCCCAGATCGATACCCAACATGACATTAAGCAAAAACTGCTAGTTTTGTGAAATAAAAATGCATTGAGACATGGTTTTGTGACTACTTCTCTGGCAATAAATTTGACCTAACAAAAGAATGCTACTATAAGAGGAAGTTAAAAAAAAAAAAAAAAAAAGTTAAGTCCAATGTTCATTCGAGCCAGTGCTGCTCCAGCAATGATTTATTTTGCTGGTCCATTAGTCAGTAAGTTTTCTACACTTTCCAACCGTGCTTTGTTCATAGCTCGATAATGTTCATAAAAATGTCTTGGCTTGATTCAATGAAATTAATATGTTGGGTGTTGGGATACATACTAATTCGTGAAGTCCCTATTGAAAATGGTCAAAGGTAAGGTCAAGACAATAGTTTTAGTTGCTCTCTGCTTTCTACTTCTTTCAGGTGGTCTCTGCTTTCCTATTCATTCTTCTGCCCTTTTGCGTGATGACTTGCGTAAAATCAAAGCATGATTGTGATGAAATTTGGGTATGCTGTTCAGCACCCATAGTGGACCTATCCTATTGAAAATGGTTGCTATCAGCATTCACGTGGACAGTGCAGTAGTACATGCGCGAGATTTGTTCGCTCGCGTTTTAGAATTTCAGCACAATATCTTCCGTGGAAATTGACCGATTTGGATATAATTTTTAATTATAAAACAACGTGTTTGTGGTAGCGTTTTAATTTAGAAATTAACAGGCACAAAAAATGTTCTATTTATAAAGCAAAAAACACGCAAAATATACAGTATCAATTAATTCATACTAAGAGATTCGTAAAGAAAAACAGTAAAGTATCGTGAAGAACACTGTTGCTTTTGCAAACCCACACTTTTTTGTAGGTATGAAATTTTGGGCTTTTAGAAAACAACTCTGAATTTTGAAATATCCAGATTTTGACAGCAAGAGTTTAATCTAGGGAGTAGACTTTTTATTTTTTTTATTTTATCTGTTTGAAAAAACGCCATTGGCTTTTTAACTTCTATCAAACCGAATTGTTTGGTATTTAAAGATTTTCATTTTTTAAAACAGAATACGTGTATTCCGCATTTTGTCATGTTAAGCCATTTTTTTTTTTTTTATAGATATAAGATCGGAATTAGAATCCTGGTTCAAACGATTTGTGCCGTGGCTACACCGCACAGTGTGCAGGGGATGAGATGGGGATTATGTAACCGATGAAGTGGCTGTATCATTTCTCGTGACGCCTGATGTAAAAGACTGTTGGTTTTGTTCCGGTTCAGATGTTGATGGGTCCAGATTGTTTTTGTAAAGGAATAACTAGACTAGAGAAGCACTATTCAGTAAGATGGGGGGGGCAGGAAGGGAAGACGGAATTATAAAATCAGGGCCATTTGGAAGTATAAAGGATGCTGCTAAAGGGGTCGGATTTGGTAAAAGACAAGGCGTCGATCCGCCTGTGAGGAATGATGGGGAGGGAGTGGAGGACCCCAGAGGATGACATTCATAACTAAAACCTAAACCTTTGTTTCTAGATGAAAGAACCTTTCAGTTGCTCTCTGCTTTCCTAGCTGACCAGCTCGAATCCGATAACTCTGCAATCAGTATTTTTTTCCTTTTCAAATTACAACTCTTTAAGCTGCTTACTATTTTGCTGTAGCGGTTTTTACTTGCATTTTTTTTCCCGAGTGGTAATAAATTTTGTATTAGTGATTTGCTATAAGCAGCAATGTAAAAGGAAAAAAGTACTATCAAACATTCCGCGATGCGTGTTCTGCAGAATTCCCGTGTATTTCTAGTGACAAGCATAAATATAACATTGACTGCGTGAAAAAAAATAACGAAATTGACTTCCTTTGTTAAGTTATAATGAACTGGATGTGATTTGTACAAAATCTTTGTTCACTTCATTTTTAGTTGAACATAATTTACCAGTTAGTGTCTGTCTCTCAGTCACTCTTACTTATTTCATTTTTTTTTTATTTGATTGTCTCATCGTCCGTGTCTCCATAAGATAAAAGCCTAACATGAAAATGGTTCGTTTTTGAAAACATTTTATTATGTTTCATGATGGTGTGGGACACGATCCCATTGAAAGAACATCCTTCTCTTTAGATGCAAACTTCTGTAAAAGTAAATTTTTATCACTTTATAGATCATAATGATAGCATAGTAATGAGATATTATGTATAGAATCTATTTTAATCGATATAAATGTGCCAATAAATTCAAACATCTGTAGTCACTTCAATTACAAGTTTATACTTGATTTGGGTAACATCGTTTTTAAATCTATATGTTTGGTACATTTAATCTATATGTGCAACAAGTAATCTAATTGAATATAGCGATTAAAATTTTCATCGAATATATATATAATTTTTTTTTTTTACGGATTTCTGTTTCTGAAAGTTGGCAGGTATGTGCTTAGTTTCTCTGGAAGGATGGTGTGCCACGTGCTGACATTCACTATCAGCTGTAGGGTGGTATGTGATGCAGCAGCACTTGACCATAACTCTATTTCCTGAATGGTGGAAGCATTCAACCACAGAAATGAAACTAACAAAAGGAATCAGCCCAGGTTGATCAATAGCCCACACTAAGCTGTGCATGTTTTAAAATTTGTAATTCATAATCTTTTATTCATTATTTGGCTTAATAATAATTAATAGCTGGTGCCAGATGCACATCGCATTTCAGAGACTGTGTGTGACGTGAGATCGTCACTTCCTAGAGAGGTTGTTGTGGGATTTTGTAGTGAAGAGCTCATTGTGTGTACATGTCATTTTTGTGTAATAAAGTGTTGCGCTTTAAAATGTTATTGTGGTAAGTGATTTAAGGTGGCGTAGTGCTTTGGATATGTCATAGCAGAAGAGAGAAAAGAGGATTTCAGAAATAATATAATTTAATCACCCGAAGACATCAATCAATCGACCTACTACAGCGCAGTGCACTTCTGAGATCATCATAGACAACACAGGCATAGCAATTAAAGAATTGCAGCATACAACAGGTTGTGCACATGGATGCCACATGAACTGATGTCTCAACTAAAGAAGATAAGGGTTCAAACATATCGCAAAGTGCTCGCAATTCAGAGTGAGGACCGCAATGGCTTCTCTGCAAGTCACAGGCCATGAGTCATGATGGCTTTGTTACCTCACTCCTGAAAAGAATCAGGGGTCCTCCAGTGGAAACAATTAACATGGTATAATTCCTCATCCCCCAAAATTTTGAGTAACTCCCTTTGCTGGCAAGCAGATGGGCAATTTTCAGAGATGTGGAGGAAATCCTGAAGGTAGAGCGGCTTCCACAGATGTCAATAACAAACAATGGTGTCTACTGTAATACCCTCAAGTAGTTCTTGTGCAAGGGAGTTGGGCATGGCAAGTGCCATTGCAGCATGACAGTGCCAAGCCTCTTACTATCCATGGAGCAACACAAGCACTAACATCACTTGGCTTCACAGCCTTATTACATCTGCCATATTCACCTGATTTGTCATCACTAGATTCTGGCCTGCTTGACAAATTTAAAGAACCATTTCATGGCTGATGATGACTTGCAGATAAGTGTTTGCAAGTCAGTATGCTCTCCAAAACTGTCATTTTACAATCATTAAGAAGTTTCCAAGGCAGGGGCAATGGTGCATTGAACTAGGTGGGGCATATGCGGAATGTGTTACTGTATGACAGTGTGGCCTTATACAGAGTGATTCACTCGGGACTTTACCCAAAAGCAGTGCTATAGTTTTGAAAGGGGAAAACATTTCAAGCTGAAATTTGAAGGCTGCCTTTTCACAATCACATCAATATCAGAGATGTTGAAAATGCCCGCCATGCACATACAAACAGAGATCAACTCGTGGTTCGTACATGTCCTGGAAATACCGGCAAAGTCCCGGAATTCCATTTTGTCCTGTAAAAGTCCTAAAATTCTGTTACATGCCCTGGAATTTTATCCATTTCTACCTTTTTGTCCCTGCGCGGTGTTTTATAGTTAAGGATTTTTCTACTGACATAACTTTTGTCTGACGAATTTCCCTCCCCATCCCCTGCAAAATGCAAAGGCCTGTCTGTCTGTGTGTGTGTGTGTGTGTGTGGGGGGGGGGGAGGCTGTTGGTTTTCTTGTCAGTTTCCTAGGAGGACTAAAGCTGTGTTATTAGCATATTTTGCGCCGTGCGTATGTTATCACTTTGTCTGACCAGCCGGGGAGACGATATCTTTGCAATTATTAGTTTGATTCATAAAATTATTTTGTATTTGGAAGTTTAAAATGTGTGAATGATGATCCATTCGTTCCAGTTTTACGTTTGGGGGTGTAGAGGTAAATCACGATTTTCCTAATAAAGAATACCTCCTGCTTAAGATAGTACTTAATTTTTCCACCAGGGGCATACATGTATATCTTATTTTTGCCCATATCTCTGTTTTTAGGAGTCCAATTTGAAAAATTATTTCTGATCACCTTTTTCCTTATACAAAGGAACAATGATAGCATCCTTCCAATCCCGAGGGACCATTCCTAACTCCCAGCACAACTGGCAAATTTCAGTTAACTAGTCAATTACAGAGTCACTACCATATTTCAACATCTCGGCAGTTATGCCTTCATTTCCCAGAGCCTTACCATTCTGAAGTAATTTTAGAGCTTTACACACCTTTTCTCTTGAGATACCTCCTGTGCTTCCGTCCTTATCTGCGACATCCATCTGCTTCTGCCTGTTAATCACCTTTGCTTTCCGGATCTAATAACTCACAGAAGTATTCACCCCATTTTTCACTTAACTCATTAGGTTCCCATATCATTTCCTCGATCCTATTCTTCACACAACTTACAACTTTGTTTCCCCTATTTTTCCTGATTCTCACGTACTTCCAGAAAGTCTTCCTATCTTTCCTAAAACCCATTTCATGCCTTTCCACCCTCTCCTTCCTATCTTTTGCCTTACTCTGGCAAACCAGCCTAGTGGCTTTACGCTTCTTACAGCGATATTCTTCCACAGGAACTCTACCTTCCAACATCTCCAAATAGGCTTCCTTCTTTCTCTTTACTGCCTTTTGAATCTCACTATTCCACCAAGCATCACCTCTATTGTTACCCACTATTGTGGTTCCACAGATCTCTTCAGCAGCAGCAAAAACACATTTCTTAAAACATTCCCATTTCTTTTCTACATCCCTTTCACAAGACTTCAGTTCCTTCAGTCGTTTTCTGAGTAAGTCAGTATAACGCTGATGATCTTCAGGGAGTCATTCTATCTTTATTCTTTCCATCCTGGGCCTCTTCCTTTTCCTCCAACCAACATTAAGTTTCACTCGTGACACTACCAAGTAATGATCAGAACCAAATCCGCACCTCTCATCACACGAGTGTTAACAATTAGGTGTTTCAGAAGTTGATCGTAGACAACGAAATCTATTGCGGTCTTTCAACCAAGAGTACGATTTTCCCAAGTATATAAGTGGATATACTTGTGGTTGAAAAATGTATTAGATACGCACAAACCATTCTCGATGCAGGGTTCAATTAATCGTTCACCATTATCATTCACACAAGGATAATTGAATTTACCCAGAACATTGTCAGAAATTGCATTCTGCTCGCCTACTCTAGCATTAAAATCCCCTGCTATTATAACTTTTTCTTTAGCACCAAACTGGCTCACAACAGCTTTTAGCTCATTCCAGAAATCTTCTTTCTTATCAGAAGGTTCCGAGTCACAAGGAGCATACACTACAACAACTACAATTCTCTGAAGTTTCATTTCAAACGAATCCATAGAATTCTCTCACTTACACAACTATAGTGAATCAAGTTGCTCTTCATCTTTTCACTTAAAATCACACCAACACCAGCCTGTCCTCTCACATTATCCAATACTCTAGACCACACACTCGCCGTTCCTTTTACTTCTTCTGTACCAGTTTCCTTCTTTTTGGCTTCACTTACACACAGCACATCCAATCTATACTTATTCATCTCTTCAATCGCCTCATTCATCTTGCCATTTATACGTCTAGTATTCACACCAATCTGACACTCACTCAGCCGAGATCACACTCTCATATGCCGTGTAGAAAGTCCAGGTCGATTATTTGGTGAACTGTCCTTCTCAAGTGTGGTAGGTCCACCATGTCTTTTTAATCTGGTAAGTATATCAGTGTAGGGGATTAACCCGCAGCTGACGGTTCCAGTTGGTCCTTCAACTTAAGGATTCTGGCGCAAAACTGAGTTGGGGTCTTTTCGCCAATGTCTCACAGAAGTAGCTGACACCTCTCCAAGATTCACAGAAGCCCTAGTTACTGTTGTGTGTGCCATTGTTACCACTTAGCGCCCCGAGGAGGCAAACCCATCTCTCACTGAGAGCCCAAAGGGTACAGAGAGATATGCTGATGCAGTACTTCTAAATGCCCGATTCAAAAAATTCTTTTAACACCATATGTCATTCTCTTTATGGAACACTTTATATAGGTTTGTATATTATCTGTTCCTAAAAGTTTTAGGGCAATAATCTTTACATTACTGCCCCAAAACTTTTAGGAACAGATAATCCGCAGATTATGCGTTATGTGCCGAAAACTACAATAGCTTTTTAGTCATGCCCAGTTGATCACCAATGAATGCAATTGTACATTCATTAATGATCAAGGAAATTTAACTCTCTTAGACTGGTTTTTCTGTTATTCTCTTTCATTTCACATTGGAAATTGTTGTGCATACTTTGCTTGCTGGTGAGTACAAATTTAAAACCTAGCTACAGCATCAATATTATCTTGAAAATTCCTTTCCTAAATGAAATGTAACACAAATACTTGCTCCCTTGATTATGTGTTTAAGAAATAACAATCCCTTTCGTCCTTTGAAAAAGTTCCAAATATTTCACCTTTCCTTACCCTTAAATTTCCAATGTAAGCATTATTTCAAAATAATTAAATATAAATAGTATTTTGTGTATTGAATGGTATATGAAAACGTTCCAAGAGTAATGCCACATACCTATATATTTTTTAGTTTTATGTTGTTGTTTTTTCTTCTGTAATTTGCTTCAATAATTGAACTAAAGCCAAAGTAGAAATATAAAAGTTTCTCAAAATCAGTGTAGTATACTGTATATAAAAGTTTAGTAGATATTAAGCCTGGTCACATTTTCAGTGACAGTTTTGGGATTTGAGTATTTATCTGTGATTCTAAGTTTCTGATTAGCTGTTGTGGACATCATTTTTAAAATTCTGCTTTTGGTATTAAGTTTGCCCAAGCATGTAGGAAATTGTTTGTTGTAGGTTACAGGTTGAACAGACCTAAGGTTTCACTATATGTTAAGTAAGAGCATTTGGATCGTATGTCCTAGAAAAAAATCCAAAAGTCCTGGAATTTTGCGATTGAAAAAGCGTATGAACCATATAAATATTTTGTGTTCACAATTGAAATATAGCCCAAAGAATGTGTTGCTGTAGAGTGCAGGTTCTCACCTAACCAACTAGAAGACATTTTCACACCATCTTGTGCTTGGCCCTTCCATACACGAGAATGTCATGTTAAACCTAGCAGATATGGATGCGAATGTCGGAACGTACAGCAATTCGTCTTTAAATTTCAGCTTGAAATGTTTTCCCTTTTCAAAATTATAGCGCCTTTGAAGGGGGGGGGGGTTGATAAAGTCCTAAGTGAATCAGTCTGTATTCTAGGTGAATCCCAATCATTGATGAATGACCGTCTTAACTTAATAAATTGTGTAGTATTCATTTAATGTAGTTGTTTCATGTTCATCTTCCTTTTCTTTTTCTTAATTTTTAAATTCATGTCTTTTTTATTTTTTTAGGAGGCGGAACAGTCAGATGAAGTAGCTTTGGATGCGTTATTTTTTTATTTCTGTATTAGTGGCCAGATAAAAGCTGCAGCTGATATTTGTAAGAATGATTTAAATATTTTTACTCAGTACTTGTAATGTTTTCCTTACTGAATGATAATGTTATAAATAAGAACTTTCAGCACTGCTATTCTCAAATTCATTTCATTGCACATAGCCAGTGCAGATCTCTTAACCCTTTTAGTGCCACATGTAATGTGTCTGTATATGCAAGAAATGCTAAGTCATTTTCTTGGAAATCACATGCTTCAAGAAAAAATGCTGCACTTTCCCTAAATTTTGATATTTTGTGCAAAAAGTTTTTCTGTACATTATAAGATTTTTCCTAATATTTATATGGACATTAATTTGCATTTCAGGTTACTAAATTTTTTTTAAAAATAACTTTACATGAAATTAAATTTTTTGAAATAAAAATTGCAAATTCAAAAATTTTAAAAAACTATTCTTTCCTCTGCAAAAAAATAAATAAATAAATAAATAAATTAGGAAATATAATGATAAACTCTTTAATTTTGAATACACCCTCACAGTTTATTGTTATTCTGAGGTAGGGTTTCATGGTTCTGCTAATATTATGGAAGCACAGCACAGCACAACACAACACTGAAACATACTTATGCGCTACACTTATGCAATGGGAAACATTCCCCATGAAGGCCCTTTTCACACTTTGCACATATTGTGCATGTCCTCCTCTTTCCTTTGTCATATTTAGACCGTTTGCTGCATGTACACTAGTCTTTTTCCTTTTTTCCAGGAAGTTTTTGGAGATACTTCCTGCTTTCTTCTTGTTTCTGTACTGCCTGAAGTTCCTATTGGGTTATCTTTTTCCTGGAGCCACTCATCTGCCAGAGGTTCTATAATCTGAATAGTAAAATCTAATCTTGACATGGGTTTCTGGCTAGATGGAATGTTTTCTTTGTACAAAATATAACTATTTAGGACCATACGGGGAAAAACATTGAAGCACACTTTTTTTCCAGTATTTCACTGTACACCTCTCATCTAGATATGCCATCATATCAGAGGTGTCAATTCCGCCTATAAAAGAGCTGCACTGTTGGACAACTGATGGCTTAATTGTACTTCTACTCATTCCTTGACGTATACATGTGTGTGTAGTGTTTCTAGAAGTACAATGTGTCAGCAAAAGCAGAACAGGAAACCTCTGTGATTTTTTCCCCGCTGAAGGCAGCAGCAAGAATAGGACCCATACGGAAATACTTCACTTCACCAATAGCAGGGCTGCCAGTGGCGACTAAATAGGAGACTATTGCTACTATTTTTGATGACAGGCGACTATTGCTACTATTTTTGATGACAGACGACTATGGCTACTATTTCTTACAAAAAACAGCCAAAAGCAACTATTTTCAGAAAAACCTTGAATTATTTTAATTGTAAGGCTACTATATTTAAAAAAATGTAATTTGTGTTGCGTATATCGATGTGTTTGTATAACATCAATTTTAATATTGATGCCTGTGAATATAAACTTTGATATAGATATGTATATGTTGAATCCATGGTTCATACACATCCTGGAATTCCATTTTGTCCTGGAAAAGTCCTAAAATTCTGTTACATATCCTGGAATTTTCCATTTCTGCCTTTTTCTCTCTGCACGATGTTTTTGTAGTTGAGGATTGTTGTACTTACATGACTTATGTCTGGCAAATTTCCCTCCCACCCCCTGCAAAATGTGTGTGTGTTGGGGAAGGGAGGGGCTATCTATTTTCTTGTTTAGGAGGACAAGCTGCATTATTAGCATCTTTTGCGTCATGCTGATTTTATCACTTTGTCTGTCCCGCCAGGGAGACCATATCTCCGCAATTATTAGTTTGATTTGTGAAATTCTCTTTGTATTGGGATGCTTAAAATGTGAGAATGATGATCTGTTTGTTCTTTTTTTTTTTTCAATGCATAACTTCACAGCTAGAGGCGCAAATGAAGATTGTATCGAATTTAAAATGCATTTCGTTCCATATATTTGCTTCTAAATATCCAAATTGAAGAAATTCCTTTTCCTTTCGATGACATTTATAGCGAAGGTTTTTAATTACAGTCCCTTTTTCAAATAATTTATAAATTTTCCACTAGGGGGCGTAATTTTCCCAATATCTTTTCTAAAAATCCTATTTGAAAAATTCTTCCTGAGTTGGATACAGCTCTTGAGGTTGAAATGTTTTGCATGCAAATTCTCATTTCTGGTAAAGAATGGTTTGGCCACCAGGATGCATAAATGCTTATTTTGGCTTCTGATGTATTTGAAACAAAATCTGAGCTGGAAACTCGATTGAAAAAATTCTTCCATGAATTGATACCACTCAACTCGGAAAACTGTTTGAGAATACTTCCTGCTTAAAATAGTGCACAATTTTTCCACCAGGGGTGTACTCATATATCTTATTTTTGTCCATATCTCTGTTTCTAAGAGTCCGATTTGAAAAATTCTTTCTTTGTCGGAGAACATTTTCGTTGTGAAATGTTTCTCATAAAATTTCAAATATTTCTTAATGCACAAGTGTGCCACTAGATTGTGTAAGCTCACATTTCCATTTACAGCAATATCTGCGGACTAAAATTCCGACTGAAAAATATTCTCTTTCGATGAGATAGCTAACTATAAACACTTTTTATTTGTATTTTCTTCACAAAATAATGCACAATTTTGCCACTAGGGGTGCAAATATTTAATCTATTTTCCTTAATATCTGTACTTCTAAATGTCCGATACCATTTACCTTATTGAAAACTTTAGGTTTGTGTTTGAGGAGGTTTGTGGTTCACAATACTGCCGCTAGGTGGTGTTTGTGTACTTCTGTTTGCAGGCTATCTCTGCCTGTAAAAGCCCTATTGAGAAATTTTCTTTTTTACTGTATGTCGTTCGCTATAATAAAGACAGAGAGTGAATAAGATTTTTGCCACAATAAGAAGATCCTCTTCAAATAATGTATAACTTCCCCCCTAGGGGTTGTAAAGGTCAAAACGTTTTTCTTGCTATCTCTGCTTCCGGGAGACGTATTTGGAAAGTTCTTTTTCCTTAGTGTGATGACGTGAGAAAAATTAGGAGATTTTAGATTCGGAAAGGTGAAAAATAAATGCAAGATGGGACGCCATTTCTTGTCAGCGAGAGGGAGGACGGCGATGGGTCCGCCATGTTGTATGTGCCAGTGGAAGAAAAGAAGAAGAAAAAAATAAATCTTTTCCTCAGTGAATTCTGCGGGGAAGCAGGGCACCACAAATGCACGACCCTGGGATGTCACTGAAAGTTTTGCTTGGCGCTTGACATTGAGAGAAAGCACATGGCCCAGCCGCTCAGCATTCTTGCACGCCATTGGATGAGCAGTCTCCGGGCATGAGAAAAGTTGGAATAGGCGCAAAAAGTTACAACGGACTTTCTCTCTCTTGGGTCTCTGAACATGATTGAGTAAGACGGTTCTTTTTCTCTGTGATAGCGGCGTGGAATATGGAATCCAGCCTTTAATAACGCTGTTCCACTGCGGTGGAGTAGCACTGTAGCAGAACCAACCTGAGGGTTTGGTTATACGAAAGATGTTCAAATACCTGCGGGTTATTTAGGGACATCATATATATTCAGGCCGCGGTCTGATGTGATTAAAAGTTCACCCTCCGTCTGTGTTTCCTAAATGTTGTGTTGCTTTTGTAGCTCAACAAGAACTGTGTTGATTTTGTAGCAACGAGAATAGAGCACCAGCATATGCACATGCTTGTAATGCAACTGTGATGAATCTGCTCCAGAATCTGAGATAAATTCTCGGAAGCAAAGCTGCTCATTTATGACAGAATGTAAATAAAACCATGTACAGATTGTAATTGTTTTGCAACTCGATGTCATATCACTCACAGATCCTTCACCATGTCTTGAACGAGCGGCTAAGTAAGATACGGTGATCGGGCCATATAAGTTCAGGAATTGATCTGGTGGCAGCTACCAAGAAATGTGAAGTAAACAGGAAAAGTCATCTACTCACACACTATCCTCTTACGTTTAAAAAAATACTACGTAACGTGCAATACTACCTTGCACTGCAAACGACGGACACCCAACAAATAAACAAAAACACCACACTTAGCATAGCTTTTGCTATGAAGAATGCCTTTCTCCTGTTTCCATTATGCAAAATTATTCCGCTGAAACGTGTAGCTATATCATGTTTCCTTCTATATCTCCTTTTAACTGATCGATTTGAAAATCTTTTTGTCTCTAATACCTTCCTTCTGCTATGGGAAACATTTTTTGCGCCTTTGTTAATTTCCGTAACGTTTTTTAGCCATTGGCGGAAGTAAATAGCTGATTTGTGTGTGTGTAGGGGATGGGGTTATCTTTACTGAAAATTTTTAATGAATACTGTATGTAAAAATTTGCCATAAAATCAGATTGCTTTCTGATATCAGAAACTTAAATCTAGTCGTTTCTTAGTATTTTCTGAGCTTCAATAATTAGTTTTTTAATAATCATGCCCAGTTAAATTTCCATGATCACTAATGTCACTAATGAACGTAATTGCACACAGCCCTATTCTTTGTCTTCCCACATAGGGGAAGACATAAAGAAATTAGCTGCCTACTCTACTCTTCCCACATAGGGGAAGACATAAAGAAATTAGCTGCCTACTCTACTCTTCCCACATAGGGGAAGACATAAAGAAATTAGCTGCCTACTCTACTCTTCCCACATAGGGGAAGACATAAAGAAATTAGCTGCCTACTCTACTCTTCCCACATAGGGGAAGACATAAAGAAATTAGCTGCCTACTCTACTCCTAAATCCGCTGCCATTCGGGAAACACTGGAAATCATGGAACCAATTCTTCAAATAATGAATGCCTTTTGCTTTCCTCCAAGGATTCCGTGTGCAAAACGAACATGATGCCTCGTGTTTTTATTAAATAATTACGTTGCATCTCTTTGTTTATAGTCAAGTCAAGTCACCACATTCAAATTGCTTAAACGTTCTATTATCCAGTTTGTTGTCTACCTTCCTTAAGAAACCATCTGTTTGATGTGTGAAAGCTTGGAAACCTTGATTTTATCTATGCCAATAAATTTAGATAACTAGTGTAGTTGTACTATTCTTATGTATATTTGGTGTACAGTTCCTTGCGTTCTTATTATCACTATCATTTGGCAAACTTTCACTCTTACTACAACTAGCCATTTCAAATAAGCTTACGAAAAAATTTCAGTGCAGTAGCAAGAAGCACGTCTGCAAGTCAGAGGAACAAGCTGTCAGTAGTCATCCTCAGCTAACACAGGAGTTTTGAAAAAGAGGGGATTCATAATTTATGGAGTTTTGCGACTGTGTCTGTTTGTTTGGGAAAAAAGAAATGAATAATGTGAAGAGCTTATAGTAATAAAGCACTGCATTTCGTTCTCCTGCACGACAAAAGTCCGCAACAATAAAAAAAAAATGGCCGTGCAACTCAATCCAACACAGGGCCATGTGTTGGATTGAGTTGCACGTTATTGCACTTAGAACGGGGCTCGAAAAAGTGATTTCCGACATGTGTTGGATTGAGTTGCACGTTATTGCACTTAGAACGGGGCTCGAAAAGTGATTTCCGACAGTTTTGGCTAAAATTAGCCTTCCTCCTGTCACACGGAAAAAGTGCATGGGTAGCCGATAGCAAGTGTGAACTCATTCACAACACGATTCTTATAGCATATTATGATAGCAAGTGTGAACTCATTCACAACACGATTCTTATAGCATATTATGATAGCAAGTGTGAACTCATTCGCAACACGATTCTTATAGCATATTATGATTCTTTCGATAATATTGCTGTTTGAGGATATGGTTCATTTAGATTTCATTTCAAAACAATATGGTTGATAAATGATATGATCAACGCCAATATATGCTGTCTAATTTGGGAAATACTCCGGTCAAAATTGAAGGTTGATTGTTCGGCCCACCACGCATTTAGCATAAGTCGTTTGGGCTGACGAATAGACCACATCACACTAAAAGAGTTAAAGGTATCTCCACAAGAATTACTGCCTTCAGTTGTTGGAAGGCAGTAATTCAGGTAAATACTTTGAATGTTCTTGAAATGGACATGTGACATTTGATTTGCAACTGTTTTTTTTGTTTGTTTTTTCTCTCATAAACTTTTGAATCACCCATATATGAGCAGTACATTGGTTTTGATATCATGAAATTTTATTTGATATGGTTTATGTGTATCATCAGAAACATTTCTTCTTAGTGTTATTTGAGCTAACAGTTGTAACATTTTTGTAGGTAAAGATTACAAACCTCGGTATAATCTCAACCACATTGTTAATATCTTAGCCAGTCGAAAAGATGATACTGAATCTGTTGTACAGGTATGCTTTCTTATCATTCACTTGCATATATATTTTATTCTTTGTTCTTGACAAAAATGTGTGTGTGTGTGTGTGTGTGTGTGTGTGTGTGTGTGTGTGTGTGTGTGTGTGTGTGTGTGTGTGTGTGTTTTAGTAAGCATACTAAAAATTCTGAGAGATGCTTATTTTTCTGAATTTCAGGAAATTTTAGTGTTTGTGCTCCAGAAATAATAAAAATATTAAACACCTGTATTGTTCCAATGTGTGTGTACATGTGCATGCATGCATTTGTGTGTCTTTAATGGTGGTTGCATTATTGATGTACAACCTTTACAAGTTATTGGTCTTGTCCTTCATCCACTATGCTGCCACCAATTCGTTGTTAGAGACTATCTGTGCAGATTGATGATGCACTTGTGCATGTGTGTGTATGTGCGTGCACATGCATCTTTAATGGCTATTGCATTGTTGTTGTACAGCCATTACAAGTTTTTGTGCTTTTCCTTCATCCACAAAGGTAGCTACATGTGCTCTCACAAATTCGCTGCTAGAGGCCATCTGTGCGGATTGCTACTGGATCGCACGAATAAGAACTTTTCTGTGAAGGTAATTAAAGCTCCCTCTCTCTCTATAACAGCTTGTTTGAGTGCTGGTATTTTCCCAACCAGCAACAACCTATGAAAACACTTTCATGGTGCTGTTCTTGTGTCCCTTGGATTACCTCACGGGGAAAATTGACACATTTCCCTGTTAACTTTCGTTGGTATGCTAAAACAGCTATGATTTAATTTGCCCTTCTATTTTTCTTTTTTAACCACGTTTATTTGTTTCTCCTGAAAATGATTTGGCTTATCTGGTAAATTAAATACTGCTGACCTGACCTTTTTTATGCTTTTTGGAAGTTTGTGTAGTGTGCTTTCTCCTTGACTTTATCCCATTTCACACAGCCACCCCTTTCAGAGTGTGCTGTTTATCTTCTGATAATTGCCTGCTTTCACTGCTACATCAGTTATTGATGTAGCAGTGGAATTATTATATTATATTCTGTAGCTAATCAATACTATACTGTAAGATCACTGTTGAATGTGTGTGAGTGGCTGCCACTTGCAGTATAGTGTTGATTAGCTACAGTGATTTTTTTCTCTGAGTAGAAGAGAGAGACACACAGTCCTGTTGGCAGAGTGTAAAAGTGAGGTACAGGGTATGTTGTCGTATATGTACAAAACTCAAACTGATTGTAAATAAGGGAAAAACCAAAGTTATAGTTTTCTAGTGAGAAACTGTTAGCATTGAATGCAAGATCCATCTAAATGGTACAGAGATAGACAAATTGAATGAATTTGTATATTTAAGCATCATGTTTGTCAGAGCAAGCAGATTAGATGGTGAAATTAGTAGGCAAGTGAATTCATATTTGATAATCATAGCTGCCTTATGAGAAACAAATGGGACTGATGTTTTTTTTTAAAAGGTCCTTGAATGGCTGTGTGTGAAAGTGTATTTGTTTCTACTTTGATGATGTACAGCAGTGAAATCCAGGTACTGCAGAAGAGAAATAGGAGTCATTTGTGTGCTGGAGATATGCGTTACTAGTAGTGGATTTTTTCAAGACTTGTTCTAATCGTGTGAGGAATGTCATGAAGATAGTTGTGCGGTCTGGTTCACTTTGTCGACAACTCATTTCCTCGACAGGTCATTTCGTTGACACTCACTTCGTTGACACTATACAGTATATGCTTTCGTAAAATCTACAGTTTTCAATTTAGAACCACCAAATTTGGTATACTATCTCATTGTACTCTTACACCAATTTAGACCACAGACGGAAGAGGTCGAGGCCCGGGGTCAAGGGGACTCCATACAACATTTTCGTAAAATCTACAGTTTTCAATTTAGAACCTCCATATTTGGTATACTATCTCATTGTACTCTTACACCAACTTAGACCACAGACGGAAGAGGTCGGGACCCGGGGTCAAGGGGACTCCATACAACATTTTCGTAAAATCTACGGTTTTCAATTTAGAACCACCAAATTTGGTATACTATCTGATTGTACTCTTACACCAACTTAGACCACAGACAGAAGAGGTCGGGTCAAGGGGGCCCCCATGCAACATTTTCGTAAAATCTACAGTTTTCAATTTAGAACCACCATATTTGGTATACTATCTGATTGTACTCTTACACCAACTTAGACCACAGACGGAAGAGGTCGGGGCCCATGGTCAAGGGGGCCCCATACAACATTTTCGTAAAATCTACAGTTTTCAATTTAGAACCACTAAATTTGGTATACTATCTGATTGTACTCTTACACGAACTTACACCACAGACGGAAAGACTGGGCCCGGGGTGAAGGTGGCCCCATACAACAATTTCGTAAAATCTACAGTTTTCAATTCAGAACCACCAAATTTGGTATACTATCTCATTGTACTGGGACCGTACACGGTTTTGGAAGGGGTCGGGGTTCGAGGTAACGGGAGCCTCATACAAAATTTTCTCAAAAATTTCCATTTTTTACTTAAGAACTGCAACACAATTCTGCACTCCAATACCCTATCTGCGAGCTAAGTTAGAGTACCATGAGATAGTATACCAAATTTGGTGGTTCTGAATTCAAAACTGTAGATTTCACAAAAATGTTGTATGGGGCTCCCCGTCACCCCGGGCCCCGACCTCTTGCGTCTATGGACTAAGTTGGTGTAAGAGTACAATGAGATAGTATACCAAATTTGGTGGTTCTAAATTGAAAACTGTAGATTTTATGAAAATGTTGTATGGGGGCCCCTTGACCCCGGGCCCCGACCTCTTCCGTCTGTGGTCTAAGTTGGTGTAAGAGTACAATGAGATAGTATACCAAATTTGGTGATTCTAAATTGAAAATTGTAGGTTTTACGAAAATGTTGTATGGGCGCCCCCTTGACCCCGACCTCTTCCGTCTGTGGTCTAAGTTGGTGTAAGAGTACAGTGAGATAGTATACCAAATTTGGTGGTTCTAAATTGTGAACTGTAGATTTTACGAAAGCTTATACTGTATGGTGTCGACGAAGTGAACCACTCCCATGTTGTGGATATGTAATACGAAGCAAAATATTGTGAATGAGGTGGTGTGGCCGTGTTGGAAGAATGAGTGGTAAGATGCTTACTAAGAAAATTTATTCAGCCCAAGTGGCAGAATAGAAAGTTATAGAAAGGCCAAAGAAATCATGAGAGGACCAGGTTTAGGAATGTCTGCATGAGAAAAAGTAATGAGTATGAAGTACAAAAGGTCTTGTGCGAGATGTGTGATGGATGTTAGTGAAACTTAAGTCGTATGCTGTAAAGGGAGGCGTTTGATGCTTCAGCAGTAAGTAAAATCTAGCACTATTAATTTAAAATTTAAATATGCCAGATGAGAGTTCTTCGAGGAGCTGGCCTCTGAATCTCAGAGAACAGCTTGGTGATATGTGTGTTTGTATATTCTGTATGGATTTGCATGCATACACCAATAAGAAAGCAGGAAACTAGGATGTGGGAATTGACATGGGAGCAGGTCTCCTTATGTGAGTTGTCATAGTCACCAACCTTTTTATATGCATAACCTTTGTATGATTGCCACAATTATGTAGTTAATTTTGTTTTTTCACCTTTTGTTGTTAGTGCAGCTTTGTTAGCTCTAACTTCGTAATTTTAATGCTTCGTATGGTATCTGTTGGATAGATTTACACAACAGTAACTGTATTGTGCCATTTTACTTTATCCACTATAATTTCATGCTGTTTGTCAAAATAGATTCTTTTCCCATTTCTTAATCAGTGTTCTAAATCTTTTCTCAAAAAAAAAAAAAAAAAAAAAAATTACAGCAAATAATTTTCATGAACTTATTTCAGTAACATGATAAAACATACTGTGAGGTTGGACAAATGTGTTTTAGTTTGCTGGGTTGTGGTTTTTATTATTTATCACTTTTATTGACATTTTCCCCTAAATTTAATTGGTCCTTTTAGCAAACTAAAAATAGTAGAAACACACAATTCTCTGGTCTTAGTATATTACTGAGTGTTTTCTTGTTGCTTGCCCTTGACGAAGCCGACAGGGAGGCAGTCATGAATATGCTTCCCTGCATTCTGTTATTCAGCACTTTGCATTGTTTGAAGCTTGACTGGTTCGGAAGGAGTAATTTGGTGTCCGTTGGTCTTTCTATTTTTATTTCTCCTGTTCAAATTTTTGCATTGTTTTGCAATATAATAATATATATATAAATAAATATATATATATATATATATCATCATCATCATCATCATTGTCAACCATTATCAATCCACTGCTGGACGAAGGTCTCCCCAAGTTTCCTCCACAACGGTCTGTCTTGTGCCAATCTCTTCCATGTCACTCCCGCATACTTTCGAATTTCATCCACCCATCTTCCATGTGGTCTTCTTCTGGGTCTTTTCCTGTCCCTTGGAATCCAATCTAAAATTTCGGCTGTCCATCGATGGTCTGTTCTTCTGGCAGTATGTCCAGCCCATTGCCATTTCAGGGATTTAACTCTGATCATGATGTCCTCTACTCTTGTCATTTTTCGGATCCACGTGTTCCTCTTCTTATCTCTCCTGGTTACACCAAGCATGCACCTCTCCATGCTACTTTGAGTTGTCTGCAGCCTTTGTATGTCTCTTTTAGCTAAGGTCCACGTCTCTGCACCATACGTAAGCACTGGAAGGATGCATTGATCAAACACTTTTCTTTTAAGACATAATGGCATATTGCTCTTGAAAATTATGCTGTTTCTTCCAAAAACTCTCCAGGCAAGTTTTGTACGCAGATTAATTTCTTCACCAATGTGACCCTCACTTGATATCTGCTGTCCAAGATAAAGGTACGTGTCTGTTATCTCCAGCTTTTCTCCATCAATCGATAAATCTTCATTTCTTGTAAAAGCATTGAACATCACTTTTGTCTTCTGAAAGTTCATTTTTAATCCCACTTCTTTACTCTTGTCAGCAAGTTCCTGGATCATACTCTGTAGCTCTGATGGGGTAGTTGCAAAAATGACTATGTCATCAGCAAAACGAAGGTGGGTTAGATAATCTCCATTAATCTTTATCCCTTTGTTTTCCCAGTTCAGTGATTGAAAGACATTTTCCAATGTGGCATTAAAGAGCTTCGGAGATATGGTGTCACCTTGTCTCACTACTTTTCCAATTTTTACGTGTGTTGTATTTTCAAATAGCCGAATCTTTGCACTTGCATTTTCATAGATGTTATTAATATTAATGTATGCATCTTCAATACCGCAGGATTTCAGAGCCATTGCAACTGCTGATGGTTTCACCGAATCAAATCCTTTTTCATAATCGATAAAAGCCATGCACAATGGAAGTTCATATTCCCTCGCTCTTTCAATTAGTTCTCTCAGTACGTGGATATGATCTATTGTGCTGTAGCCACTCCTGAATCCAGCTTGTTCTCTCGGTTGAGTCATGTCCAGTGTCACCTTCAAGCGGTGTGAAAGAACTTTAGTGAAGATTTTATAAACCACTGATAGGAGGCTGATAGGTCTGTAGTTCCTGAGATCCTCAATGTCACCTTTTTCATGTAGCAAGATCATTGTAGCATTGTTCCAATCCTCAGGAATTTTCCCTTCATTAAGGCATCGAGTGAAAATTTGGGCGAGTACTGTTTCGATTTCTCCACTTGCTTCTTGTATGATGTCTACAGTAATTCCATCTTCTCCTGGAGCTTTTCCTCGCTTCATGTTCTTGATTGCATGTGCAACTTCTGCTGGAAGGACAGGAAGAACTCTGGTACTGGTACCTTTCATGATGTCTGGAGTACATGTATCATCCCTTTCATATAATTTGGAGTAGAAATCTTTCACTCTTGTCAAAATTTCGCCTTTATTTCTTGTTACAGAACCATCTTCTTTTCTCAGTGCCATAATCTGTTTTTTTCCCTTACTGAGATGTCCCTTTGCTATCTTTAGGCTTTGGTTGTTTTCAATTGCTTTCCTTACTAGTTCACAGTTGAATTTCCTTACGTCTTCAGTGATACTTTTTCGTACTGTCTTGCATAGCTCTATATATTCCACTTTGGAAGTCACATCTTCTTTAGTTGTCCTCATCACTCTTCTTTTTTGCATCAACATTTTGGTTTTTCCTGATAATTTGTTCACATGCAATTTGTTCTTAGACCCAGCTAATTTTGTTGCTGTTTCCATAAGAGCTTTGGTTACTTTTCTGTTAACTTCAGAAATATCCACTTCTTCCGATGTTAGGCCTTCTAAAGCAGAGAATCTGTTCTTCAGTTCCAATTTGAAGGTATTACGGTGTATTTTAAGGTTGGTTATGTCAATACATTTTGTTTGTCTTATAAGCTTGCTACGTTCGAGTTTAGTGTTGAGGTGCATCTTACATCTCACCAATCTATGGTCACTGCCTGTGTTGAACTTGTTTAGCACACTGCAGTCTTCTATGACGAATTTTTTGTTACACATAATAAAATCAATTTCACTTGTCGTCCCATTTGGATGTCTCCATGTCCATTTCCTGTGTGGCTTTTTCTTGAAAAAAAGAGTTCAAGATGAAAAACCCTTCTGCCTCTGCAAACTCTACGAGAGTATTTCCACGCTGGTTTCTGTTGCCGTGACCGAATTTACCTACTGAAGTTTCATTCTGTTGCCGTTGCCCTATTTTTGCATTGAAATCTCCCATAATTATCTTCAAGTGCTGCTTACCTTTATTATTTAGATGACGAATTTCCTCATAAAATTCTTCAATTTCTTCTTCAGCATGACTTGTGGTGGGTGCATAAGTTTGAATGATCTGAGCCTGGTATCTTCTCGAGAGTTGGATAACGAGTCGTGCAGCTCTGTCAGAGGAACTTTCAACTTCTACAACTTTATCCTTCAGTTTCTTGTTTATTATAAATCCAACACCACTAGTTCTGCCAGTATCTGTCCCACGATAGTAGAAGAGATGTCCACTTTTCAGTTCAATGAGATCTTCTCCTTTCCTCCTTACCTCACTTAGCCCGACGATGTCCCACTTGATCCTTTGTAGTTCCTCTTCCAATTCAAGAAGCCTTGAATCAGAAGATAGGGAGTGTCCGTTATACGTTGCCAAGGTCAGCATCAGATGGCAGCCTAGTCCGGTCCTCCGGGGATTCTTAGCACCCTCTGCCTTCATGTCGCACTGGCCGCTGCCTTGGCCAGGTACATTCCAGCTGCCGGAGACTGAGGGCCAAGATTTAAGTTGTGGAGTCATTTTGGAGGGGTTTGGCCATAACTCACCACGCTGGCCAAGCGGGTTGGTGAGTGTGGGATAGCAGTTTCTCTAATCCCGATGGTATAGTTATACCTCTATTGGCGGTCTTCAGAGCCCCTTTAGTGGGAACAGGATGTACCACGAGAAGGCGGGGTTGACATTTGTCAAGGAGAGGCTGTGATGTTACGCATCACCTGACCTTACATATATATATATAGGTTTATTAGACATTTATATCTTATTAGATCTTGGATATTTGTCTTTTTATATTTTATTTTTATTAGTCTCAGAGCTTTGCTTTGAGGTCTCATGTCAGTGTATGTGCTGTGGAAGCAATATAAGTATTAAGAGTGAAAGGGAATACGACGTTTTTTCTTGCTATTTATGAATATTTTGAATATATTTATGAAGATTTTTCTTTCGAGTTACCAGGTTTGATACTTTTATAAGTTTGTCTTTTTGTTCAACATGGCAACCAAGCACCTGTATTAATTTGTTGACCCCTTTATATGTATTTTAAGCAGTTTTAGCAGCAACATTATTTGCTATGCACATCATGAATGATGGAGAAAACTTCAGCAAGAGGCCTTTAGAAAGCCAAAGCAGGGAAGGAATATTTCTCAAATTTAAAAAAAACGCAAAAAACTGAAATGTTTTTTAGACACCATGGCAGCCTGTGCTAATTGGCAACTCAACCTTCTGAATTTCACATTCTTCAAAATAACATGAATTTTATGCAGTGCATGTCTATAAAGAAAAATCTTTTCTTTAAAAAACCTTCAGAGGTATATTTTAATTATTTGATATACATCACTGAAGATGAAATGTAACTTCTGACCAGGTGCTTGAAAATTTTTACTTTCTCCCTCTCTTTCTACCATGTTCTATGCTGTGAAGCTTTGGCAATGACACAGATATCTGCAAGGTTTGGAAAAGGGGAATTACAGTTCTTTTGGTAGTGGCAAACCTCCTTTGTCCCTCTTCCAAGGTCTTTTGATTGTCTCACTTGACTTCCTACACTGATAACATTTGTCAAACCTGTCGGGTACCACTCCCTCCTATGTTCCACACCAAGTGTCAACTGATAATCACATTGAAACTTTTCACCTCACACAACAAACAAAACACCCTTTCCTCCTTAAGACATGCTTGAACAGAATTTTTACATGCCCTGGGCATGTCAGGAAATATATTTTTCAAGCCTTGAATAATGCTCCCGTGTAGCCAATGGCTAAACACAATAAAATGCACGCTGTGTTGATATTTCACTATGTTAGAACTCTGACTACATGGTTTGATATTTATTGGTTGCAAAGTAATAGGAAAAAAATTGTTTAATTGGCATATGCTTTAGTAAAATTAATGTTAATTTTATAAAAGAAGGCATGAGAAATGTCTGAGCTGCAGTTGTTAAATGTTGATTTCTTTTTTTACCTTTTTGACATTTATTTTGACTCTCATGTGCGACTACATTTGCAGTTACTGAAACAGTTGAGAGAAAAAGAAGAAGATTGTGATTCAAGGGATGGTATGTATTTTAAATACTTATATGGAGCTGTGTTTGCTACTTTTAATCTGTTTTAAAAACATTAGTTATGATCTGTTTTGAGCTTCACATATTAACTATTCAGCATGAAAAGATCTGCTGCACAAAAGCCAACTGGAAGAAAAAAAAAAAAAAAGGCAGTAGATATAAAAGTAGAGGAGAGGGGCGGGGTTCATCTGTGATGTTGACCTCCCCGTATGGGAGCTAATTGATTGTTGCCATCCCTCAATTATGCTTTTGTCGGATTCTCGAGATATGTCAGTCAGTAATTGCAGTATATCAGGAAATGGGAAACTAGACACCCATCTCACATGAAGAAATTCAAATGTGCAGATTAAAAATTTCTTCAGATCAACACTAAAAGTTTTTACTCTCCCCAGGTTAAACACTGAACATTTTTAGTCTCATATTCCTCGTTTAAATATGTTGGGTACATATTTAAAGGAGGAATATGAGACTAAAAACGAAGGTTGGGTGAAACCTAAGAGATCGAAACTTATTCAATAGCGATATTTATGAAGCACAGTCAACTGTCCTAATGTGCAGGTTCAACTTGCATGAATTTAAATATGCACAAACTATCTTTAATGCCCTTTATCTTTTTACACAAACTCAAATTCAAATACATGAGTTAAGCATTGCGTAAACATACAGTAGTTCTATTGTGTCTAGTTATGTATATGGTGTTCCGGGATATTTCCTTTGCTTTGTGGGGAATGCTTCTGCATTCCATTCTTTGGTTGCTTTGATGGGATTGATGATTTCCCCTTTGCTAGATGATTCAGTTGCCTGTTAGAGCCAATAGCATAGCTGCCAAGTGTCCCGGTTTGCCCGGATTCTGTGCAGTTTAAAAAATATTTTCCAGGAATCAGATTTTTCTACAAAAAAATCTGGTTTTGTGATTTTCTTAATTTTTTTCTTTCATTTATTTATTATGTACACTCCCCCCCCCATTAATCTTATCAGCCATCAATTTTCTCCAGCGTCAACGCTGGCTGTAGGAATCGGTAACGGATGGAGGGAAAAACAAAACATTTTTCTTTTTTTAATCCACTGCACTTCGAGTGCCAAGATCGTGTGTCCCCCAATGATTAGAAGACTGTCAAAGGCTTGGAAAGTTGAAGTACTGGCATATGACGTCACATCCATGACACTCGCAGCCAACGAGCGCACAGCACTTGTGAGGAGCTTTGTGGGAGTGGAATGGAAAGCTGTTTGTTTGCTAATGCTGAAGTTGAACACCGCCAATTCCATACTTTGTTTGATCTTTCAAACGAAATAAGTTGTGTTGCACGTTATTATTTCAGTTCACAACCCCAAAATGAGGCCTTTTTTTTTTTTTTTAAGGAATACCCTGAAGAATTTGACTTGTAAAACCCTCATGCAAGTGTCAGTTTCATGCATATTGCACTTTGTTTCCCTGTTTCTCACGATGGTCGTGGAGACATTGTCGCACATGATGGAACTAACAAGCACATAAAAAATCATGATGGCGTAAAAAGTGTGTGCAACATGGATCGTTTTGTGTCAGTGCCAAATGATTTTCAAATGATTCATGCCGAAGTTCTGTTTACTGGATTTTTGTTGGAGCACAACATACCACTAGCAACAGCTGGATCATGTTTCCTGATTGTTGTCAGCGACGTTTCCTTACTCCCCAGAAGAGAGTAAAAGATATGCATGTGGCAAACAAAAAAACTTCGCATATTGTTCAAGAAATGGCAAAATATCATTCAAAAAATGTCCTCTGTGCTATTAAAAGTGGACCATTTTTCTGTTGCAACTGATGTCAGTAATGATGCTGACAATCAACTTTATCCAGTTGCAGTAACTTACTTTGATTGTCATTGCAAGCAAGTGAGATGCACGCTGCTCTCTTTGCCATGCCTAGAAACCAGTTCAACTGGTGAAAATATTGCCAAACTCGTGTCCAAAGAATTTCAGTATCATGGTATTTTGTGGATGAACTGTCTTGCCTTATCATGTGATAACACTCATGTTATGGTTGGGAGAAAAAATGGTGTCTTTCTGGAAAAAATAGTGTCTCACTCTCTAAAAATGAAACTCATTAACAAGGTTTGTTAATCTTATTTTATACTTATTTTTTTGTAAATATTTATTTATTTGTATTAAGTAATTAACTGTAATAAAATGATAAAGAAACCTGTAATATATAATTGTATTCTTTATAAATTGTAAATGTGCATGTTGTTGTTGTCCCAGTTTTTGTTTTTGAAAAGTTGGCAGCTCTGCAATAGTATCTTATAGCAGTTCTCTTTCGGGATGAATCGGCTACATTTGCCACTCATTGGTACTCAACATGTGTACTCATGGCTGCCATCAGAAATCGTAATCATGCAGGTGATATTTATTTCCATACCTTCCTTCCAACAAAGTTTCCTAGGTCCTACATTTATAAACGTAGATCCTTGATAAGAAAAAATGTCAACAATTCAGCATCCCATTGTAATCTTATTTTGGCGAAGATGATGAAATTGGCTCAACAGCACACTACTTTTATGGTCTTTTCAGCATAGTTTTAAAAGCCAGGAACTTCAGGCACACCATCCAGTCTGATTTACTGTATATTCAGATTAATTCTGTGGGATTATTTTGTAAAGTTCTTCAAACTGTTTCAATTTTTGATGCACCACCTTTTACAAAAATGTAATCTCATTTCTTGCTGACTTCTGTTTATCAGTTTTAATTATTCTTATGTAACTTATATAAATTCTGGCAAAGAGACCAGGTGCTGACCGAGGTTAACAAAGAAATTCATCAATCTGCTTCTAGGCCAGCATCTTCCAAGTTTTTCCCAAAATTATGATTGCGATACATTGCACAAAAACATTTAACTGAAATATTTTCCAGTAATCAAAAGATAGAGATTTGAAAAAATAGAAGGAAATTTACACTTTTGTTGGCACAACTGGAAGAAACTAGTAGTCTTCATTGGCAGTGAATATAAGAAATTTGAATGCTGCAAAAATTTCCCCACCATGGGATTCTTCCACAAATTCAAGCAATTTTGACGTTTCCTTTATTATCTTGGCCGTTCATGAGATCGATGCACAAGTGAACAGAAATGGTGGTGGTGGTGGGGGGGGGGGTTATCAAAGGACAGAATTTTGTCTTTACGAAACTTTCAAAAACAGAAGGTCGACGGAGTTCAGATTTTTTCTTTCTTTTTTCTGGAAGTCGAATGGAGCAAAAGTTTTCCCACTCTCCTCCATTGTTAAATATCCCCCATCTTAAAAGTTTTTGCATTTCAGCTTGATTAAGGGAGGGATAAATTCCCGAAAATAGTAGAGGCGAAGTTGGGAAATTTGTAAAAATTGATGCGTGGTGTTCAAAAGTATTAATATTCTCAAAGTTACACCCCCTTCGCATTTATCGAAAGTAGTTAATATTTTGATATCATGCACTCGTGGTCTTCAGGCTGAAAGTTCTTTCAGCATGCTGGATAAAATTATTGTTATCAGAGTGCATACCCCCCCCCCCAACAAATTGAAGAATCAGGGAAAGATACCAGCAGAAAGAAAGAAAAGATATCAGCAGAAAGAAAAATTAAGCAATGGATGCTGTGCAGCTGCAGAGTGAACAAAAGACAAACTGACAGTAGCCTGCATTCTTGTTGTGTGTTTTGATTTTTCATCCACAGTTAAAACATTCAGCTGTAAATAGTCCACATTTTGTATTTGATAGTAAATAGTAACACTGTACTAGTGGTCCGATTTCTTGGCGTAGAAAATAGACACATTAGCGTTTCCAAGCTTTCGCACATCAACCAGTTGGCTTTTTCAAGGAAGTTAGACAGAATGACCAGGATATCCACGCGTGCAACCAACGTGATGCATTGGTTGCACGCGCGGTATCCTGTTAGGCAGAGGCTTTACTTGAAGTTGATGTGCGAAAGCTTGGAAATGCTAATGTGTCTACTTCTACGCCAATTAATCGGACCACTAGTACAGTGTTACTATTTGCTACTTAATTGGTGTACTGTTCCTTGTTATCAATTTGTATTTGATATTTTGAATGCCATGTTTTTATTAATTATTTTTCTTTTAACACACAGAAGTGTATGAAATTTTCCTTAATCGGTTATTGTATCATCAAAGTAATGATATCCAATTGTTGGAACGTTTTATTCAAGAATATAAAGTACAGGTAATAAGTATGTTCATTACTAGAAACTATTCTTTGTTGGTGTTTTTCTTTTATGCTGTTAGTAACTTACTTTGAAACTGATAATTTTCTTTTACCAAAGCAGTACTTTAAATATTTTCATAGCTTCTTGTCCCACCCTCCACTACCGCGACTTGCAATGCTGACGACATTTCAAATCTCCCAGCCCCCCCCTTTTTAGGTTAACATCATCCAAATGTTTTTTCCAATGGGTTTTTCTTCCTTGTGGCAAGAGAAACAGAATTGACCTTTGTCAATGTATAAAAACGGTGAAAGCAAGTGGCTACAAAAACGAGGGGGAAAAAGTTTTGATGTTTATGATATTATTGGCTATACATAATATTACAAGCATAAACATCATTTGTTTTTATGCAAAATGCATGATGAAAACATCATGCAAATCAGACCGTTAACTATGGGTTGCATGTATGTTAAACACTTAAAACAAATAACAAATATAATTCATGATCATTCTGTAGGACAGAATTTCCACTGGATAATAATGACACAAAAGTGATGTATTTAATTCAAGTGCCATATCCAAGCAATTTGCTGTTTGCAAATTTTCCATTTTATTGAATTGAATGAAGTATAGTTCTTTTTGTTTATTTTGTGTTATTGTTTTTCATGTACATTTAATAGATTTTTTTTCTTTTTTTTTTTCTGTTTGAGGAGAATGAACGTGAGGTGTCAAAATAAACTTGTAATAATTTCACAATGAAAAAAATTATGCGAGTGTTATACTGATAATGCAAAAGTGGGCATAACTTTTTTATTAACTGACAAAGGTCCTCCAAATTGCACATGTTGTAGAGTAACTCTTGCTCTATAGTAACCCTTTTTTTCATTGCAGGTAAATAATGGATTCCAAGCAGAAGCAACATGACCAGAGTTGTATAAAAATAAAATGTATCTGTGTACACAACCAGTGAAACAGAAAACTTGCTGCAAACCTGCAAATCACATGATAACAATAGAATAAAGAAAAATTAATAAAATTCCTATACATTGAGAAGAGGCCTTGATAAAATCTAGTGGCCAGAAATATCTGTAAAAGCAAAAGAACTCAGAAGATGTGAAAAAAATAGAAAGTTGAAGTTAAAATAGAATTAAATATATCAATCTGAGTAAAGGTTAATATATTGAGAAAGTGTTTTAAATGCTGTAAATAACATTTTAGTTTTTTTTATTTATAAGCAAAATGTATCTGCAAGATCTGCTAATAATTTGGAAACTATCTGCGTACGCGTGTACGTCTGCATTTTGCTACTCTGAACATGACGTCATTGAGTTCTTGACGAAGGAAGGGTGCAGGCTGTCGGACATCCATAGAGGGCTACGAATGTTTACGGAGATTACATCATTGACGAGCAATGTGTACGGATGGATGAAGTTTAAAGAAGGGGAAACCAGCATTGAAGGCAAACCACGGAGTGGGAGACCATCATCTGCAACCATTGACACGAATCCTCAGCGAGTGGATAAATTGATTCGCGTGGTGAGACCAGTCACAATCCATTAGCTTGTTGCACAACTGGAATGTGGTCACAATGCCATACAGAAGATAGTGGAAGACTTAGGGTATTGGAAAATGTGTGCAAAGTGGGTAAGCTGAAAAGTCTTCCTTATAAATTTATCCAACCAAGAGAGCAATTTCCCATACCAAAGAATTGTAATGTGTCAAAGTTTACTGGGTTTTATTGTTCCTGGTGCATTCCCCAAAACGCTGTTTTTCCAAAATGTGCCAATTTCAAAAGGTATTTGTGCTCTGGTTAATATAATAAAGTTTCTCATAACTCAAGGTACACCGTTGCCCTAAAATTGGTGAAATATCCATAAAACAGACATATATACTTTATTATATATATTGGTCTGCAGCAAGGTGGGAAATTAGAAAAATATCCTAGGAGCAAAATGGCTCCTATAGCTGTAAATCTAGGAGCCGTTCCTTGCTGGGCTCCCCCAGCCAGCCCAGCAAGGAACAGGCTCCGGCGGTAGCACATTCCCCACCTTGTTCAAATATGGAACTAGATAAAAAAAAAAATCGGAAAGCTATCTTCACGAATTCTTAATAAAACTGGCTGAAATTTTTATACACAGGATAAGTAAATAATAGAAGCCCACCCTGAAAATTCATGTGAATCAGTAAAATCATTTCTTAATTACCCACGAAATTTTTTATTAAGTACCGTTATTTTCAGCATATAATCCGCAGACGGCAAAATTCAGCTTGATAGAAAAAACGTCAGTGTTTAATCCGCAGACAAAATTCACAGTAAAAGTTAATAAAAAAACAGATATGTAATCCACAACAGAGTTTTACAATATATAGTACAAAAAAGTAAGCGCCAATATTTTCACCAACACTTTTTTCCCCATTGCCAAAACGATTTCTTTTTTGCAAATTGCAAAGAATGCGATTGGCAGCGCGACCCCTCCATATTTATAAGGCGTTGGCGCACAATTTTTTTTTTTTGAATTGAAGGTTTAACGACCACCGTTAGCAACTCAATGGGCTATAAGCACTCACCCGTCCCTAATTTAGCTCCACTGGTTCCAGGGAAGGAAGAGAGCCGTGCCATAAGACAAAACACAAAATTTTGTTAGTGACCTGATCGTAGCTCCCGTTACGCAATTTTTGGATGGCTTCAGAAATCCGGAATTTTCATAAATCTGGCACTCGTCCGGTCCCGTCGATGCCATATTTTCCAGGTTTTACTGTATAAATATACTTTCTTTCCATTTAATGAGTTTAAAAAACTTATAAAATCGTGAAATTTTTTGAAAATTTAAAAAAGTTAGTTACGATACCCCGCAACTTTCAAACGGTTGTGATATGTATTTTTAATTTCTGTGGCAATCGCGCTGTAACTCTGAGTAATGTTTAAAATTACATAAACAACTGAAACACTGGTTTTCAGATCATAAATAATTTGTAATGGTGTCAAAGTTCCTCCAGTCTTGGAGCTGAAAGGAAAATAAACAAATGGGGTTGGAAATTCGGGAAGAGTGTGTGTGTGTGTGTGTGTGGGGGGGGGGGTGACATCACGGGTCAGAGTGGCACGTCTCAATGTTTTATGGAATGGAAACTGCACTCTGCTATTCAAGGTCAACACGCTTTGCTGAAGGCAATGTTTCCTCCTCTTAACTTTTACAAAGCAGCAATCCCTTCCCAGAGAGGAAATGTCTACACACATACACACAGACATTTTTGCCAAAGCCAAGGGGCAAGCGGAGATATGTTGATGGAGTGACACTGCATATTATCGTCGAACACGTGGCGGCATTCTTAAAGCTTCATTTTGAAGTTTAGAGGGGGGGGGCTCTGTATTATCCGCACCGTCGTATAATCGGCAGTGTCTAGAATTTAAACTTTTAGGAACAGATAATCCGCGGATTATGTGCTGGAAAATACGGCACTTTTATGCACAACAAATTCTTAATAAAAATTTCCATGCCTAGTTTAAAAAGTATTTAACCAATTTAGGAGCAGTTTGGAGGGCCTTTCGTAACAATGATTTATGGTGTTTGTAAAAATTCTACCAGTTACGTGGAAAATTCACATAGATATTTTTTTTTGTTTTTTGACAGGCTGTTTAGTTAGAATGGCAGGAAATGCCAAACACCCCATCTCCCATGCTGATACTCCCCCTTAACGGCTGCTCTTCTTGTCCCCCCTCTTCTCCCCTCACACTCTACCTCTGAAGCTGATTTCCCCCATCACTTTCTCATGGCTTGCTCCCTTTCCCCACCCCCAGTAGTGCCATCGAAAGTCACAGTAGCACGCACCTGCATTCCTCACGGGACTTTTATGTACACTCCCCTAGTTCAGCACATGCTAGCAGCGAGGTTAAACTTATTTCTCCCTACCCCAATATACTTTTAACCACACACCACTGGGAACTTTTTAAAAAAGAAACATAAATACAGCATTTGAAAATTACTACGTACGCATGTTAAAAAAGAAAAATCAAAAATTTATGCAGTTGCGAATTGGCTCCCAGGTTTAAAATACTGGTCGCAAAACGTAAAATTGTGGTCGCATTTTGCTCCTTGCGACCGCTAATTTCCCACCCTGGGTCTGCAGAAATAAAAACATATAGTGTGTCAGTATACCACGAGTGTAGATGGTTGTAGAAGATGTTCACATGCCTTGTGACAGTGTCGGATGTTTTGACTGGTACAAGGGCCCCAAGGAAGTTCATGTAAATCAGGGCTTGAAAAATATCTGAAAAGGTAGATGCCCAGGAAAATTTATCATTTAACATAAATAAGAACTCTCGTTTTTTTTTTTTTTAAGTTAATGAACAAAAGCATGTATTTCAAGTTTTAAGATGTTGATGATGAAATTGGAATTTAAACATTTTAGTATTCCTGCCACGTTCCATGAGGGGCATGAATCTCATTGCTGACCATAAACAACATTTAGAGAAAAATTACATATAGTTCCAATTTCTGAACCTAAAGAATAAATATAATAAAAGAAGTGATATTCTTCTGTCGTTGGCACTCCGTAACAATAAAACAACATCTGGTGATCAGCAGTGAAATGAAACATGACGTGACGACTTGTCTTTTTTTTTTCCTTTTCAAAATTTTATTCCAAATTTCTTATTTTTAAATTTAGTTGTCCGCACCAGACAACTAAATTTCTTTTACCAGCCCAGGCCAATAATTTACATGCCCTGGGCATCTCGGGTATGGTATTTTTCAAGCCCTGTAAATGCTACCCAAACTTACCATGCAACCTGGGTCCACCCCTGTGTGTGGTTTATTTAACACCACACATGCACCCTACCATTGGTGGGATAAAGTTGAAACTGTTAGTCATCAGACTAGATGACGTTTTTCCAGTCATCTGCTTTCCAGTTGCACTAGGCCTTTACAGACTGCAGTCTGATCTTTCGCTGCCTTGCAGTTAACACGAAAACACAATTTGGATGTCAACTACTACTATCACTAAGCTGTTCTCTGAGATTCAGAGGTTAGCTCCAAAAAGAAATACAAACTTCCAGATATTTTTACTTATTGTTGTCGTATCAAACTTCGCCATTTACAGCGATCTTGACATACAACTCGGGCTTCACTGATATCCATTACACGCGGTACACAAGATCTTTTATACTTCATACTCACAATCTTTTTCTCATGCAGACACTCCTGAATCTGATCCACCCATGTCTTCCTTGGCCTTCCTCTGCCTTTCCTTCCTGCCACTTGGGCTGAAAATATTTTCATTCTTTCAACATGGCCAAACCACTGAAGCATATTGGTCTCCACCTTGCTAACAACATTTTGCTTTACATCACACAACTGCAATACATCTTTATTCCTCACACAATCAGATCGTGTCTTGCCAAAAACCCTACGTAAGAAACGCATTTCTCCAGCACACAAACGACTCCTATGTTTCTTCTGCAGTACCCAGGTTTCACTGCCATAAATCAGAGTAGGAACAATTACTGTTTCATACACAGCCATGCGGGACTCTCTAGAGAACCCATCATTCCTGTGAAAACCTCCCAGAGCAGCTATGACTTTCAAAGAAGAATTCACTCGCCTACTGATTTCACCATCCAACTTGTTCTCTCTGTCAAACATACTTCCTAAATTTGTTATGGCAGTTGGATGTCAACTGCCATAACAAATTCTCTCTAAGGCATGACAGATAGACTTTGTGTATAAGCTTGTGGATTCGCCCTCATTAAATTCCAATGTTATCTGCTCAGCTGTAGCCATACAATTCCTTGTAACGATGGGGTAAATTTGCGCTCATCTCAAGAGTCGATTATCCGTTTATGGTCACATTTCTCCCGTTGCTTGAAAGTTTTGCTGTATTTCACATAGTCTTGGTGTACACGTGCAAAGGCCTGATGTGGAAATACTAACAGTTCAGAAGTTGTGGTGATTGAACTACTGGAATTCCTCACAGCTACTGTCTGGTCACAGTCAAACTCATCTTGCTGCCTTTATCCCAGATTACTTATCTGTGACTGGTTTCCAACGCATAGATACCTGCTCTATTTGTAGGCATTGCCAGTTTCTGCATCCCACATGACTCAATGTGATACTTCTACTTTGAATGTTGTATACATGTGCAAAGCCTGCCATGGAAATCCCAACAGTTTAGACGTTGTGGTGATTGAACAACTGGACTTCTGCGCAGCTACTGTTTGTTCACAGGCAGACTCGTCTTTGCTTCCTTTATCCCAGATTACTATTCCGTGACTGGTTTCCAATGCATAGAGACCTGCTCTATGTATAGGCATTGCTAGTTTCAGCATACCACATGACTCAATATGATACTTCTGCTGTGCATATTGTTATTGGGGTTTATATAATAATTTGTTCATTTAGTGTGTAGTGTTGCACCGGATGTAAATATTTTTGCTCACAAAACACAAACACTACCACTTATGACAGCACGAAAACGAGAATAAGTTAAAGATATTAATTAACTAAAGAAAATAATTAACTGTCATAAGTTGTAGAGTAGGGGGTTTTAGACTCAAGTTTTCTTTCAAAAATCTGTTCGTTAAAAATTAACATTTCCTTTTTAATTGCAATGTAAAATTTGGATTTATTTTGCATTGATTTTCAGGTTTAAATTCTCTCTCAAACGAACTTGGAATTTCGTTATGGCTGAAAATCATTTCTAATTATTATGTCACTCTCACAACAGCTTGAGTTCTCTTTAATCTTTTTCTCTCTGTTTAATAGTAACAGATGAAGAGCATGGGTCGGGCCATGAAGGTTAATGGATGCAAGCGAAATTGTTAACTAGTGCTAGGTCATGCAACTCTACGGAGGACATGACTTATATATATATGTTTTAAACTATTTTAGGTGGGAATGTTACTTGCATCTATGGCCTTGCAGAAACCCATTTCCAACTAGGTCTTTGTGGAAGTGAGAAAATGCAGAGTTTTTGCTGGTCCTTGATAAAGCCAAGGCTCAGTATTCTCGACACCTTCTACATTCAGTTTTTTTTTTTTTTTTTTTGTCTTTTCTCCTTTTACTCACACAGGTAGATACATAACCTTTTCTATGTTGTACTAGGTGTGAGTCAAAATTATATTTGCATTTTTTTGCTTAGGTATCTTCTTTATAGAATGTGAATTCTGAATTTTCAAAACTGCTGCGTTGCGCGTTTTGATTTTCAGGTTTTTTTGCAACCTTCGTTTTAAATTCTAAAGTTTTTCCTTAGTCTTCAGTTTTGCTCTTAAGTATATATATATATATATATATATATATATATATATATATGTATATTATCATCGGGATGTAAGGTCAGGTGATGCGTAACATCACAGCCTCTCCTTGACAAATGTCAACCCCGCCTTCTCATGGTGCATCCTGTTCCCACTAAAGGGGCTCTGACGACTGCAAATAGTGGTATAACTATACCATCGGGATTAGGGGAAATGCTATCCCACACTCACCAACCCGCTTGGCCAGCGTGGTGAGTTATGGCCAAACCCCTCCAAAATGATTCCACAACTTAAATATGGGCCCTCAGTCTCCGGCAGCTGGAATGTACCTGGCCAAGGCAGCGGCCAGTGCGACATGAAGGCAGAGGGTGCTAAGAATCCCCGGAGGACCAGACTAGGCTGCCATCTGATGCTGACCTTGGCTACGTATAATGGACGCTCCCTATCTTCTGATTCAAGGCTTCTTGAATTGGAAGAGGAACTACAAAGGATCAAGTGGGACATCGTCGGGCTAAGTGAGGTTAGGAGAAAAGGAGAAGATCTCATTGAACTGAAAAGTGGACATCTCTTCTACTATCGTGGGACAGATACTGGCAGAACTAGTGGTGTTGGATTTATAATAAACAAGAAACTGAAGGATAAAGTTGTAGAAGTTGAAAGTTCCTCTGACAGAGCTGCACGACTTGTTATCCAACTCTCGAGAAGATACCAGGCTCAGATCATTCAAACTTATGCACCCACCACAAGTCATCCTGAAGAAGAAATTGAAGAATTTTATGAGGAAATTCGGCATCTAAATAATAAAGGTAAGCAGCACTTGAAGATAATTATGGGAGATTTCAATGCAAAAATAGGGCAACAGCAACAGAATGAAACTTCAGTAGGTAAATTCGGTCACAGCAACAGAAACCAGCGTAGAAATACTCTCGTTGAGTTTGCAGAGGCAGAAGGGTTTTTCATCTTGAACTCCTTTTTCAAGAAAAAGCAGCACAGGAAATGGACATGGAGACATCCAAATGGGACGACAAGTGAAATTGATTTTATTATGTGTAACAAAAAATTCGTCATAGAAGACTGCAGTGTGCTAAACAAGTTCAACACAGGTAGTGACCATAGATTGGTGAGATGCAAGATGCACCTCAACACTAAACTCGAACGTGGCAAGCTCATAAGACAAACAAAATGTATTGACATAACCAACCTTAAAAAACACCATAATACCTTCAAGTTGGAACTGAAGAACAGATTCTCTGCTTTGGAAGGCCTAACATCGGAAGAAGTGGATATTTCTGAAGTTAACAGAAAAGTAACCAAAGCTCTTATGGAAACAACAACAAAATTAGCTGGGTCTAAGAACAAGTTGCATGGGAACAAATTATCAGGAAAAACAAAATGTTGATGCAAAAAAGAAGAGAGATGAGGACAACTAAAGAAGATGTGACTTCCAAAGTGGAATATATGGAGCTATGCAAGACAGTACGAAAAAGTATCACTGAAGACGTAAGGAAATTCAACTGTGAACTAGTGAGGAAAGCAATTGAAAAGAACCAAAGCCTAAAGATAGCAAAGGGACATCTCAGTAAGGGAAGAAAACAGATCATGGCACTGAGAAAAGAAGATGGTTCTGTAACAAGAAATAGAGGCGAAATTTTGACAAGAGTGAAAGATTTCTACCCCAAATTATATGAAAGGGATGATACATGTACTCCAGACATCATGAAAGGTACCAGAGTTCTCCCAGTCCTCCCAATAGAAGTTGCACATGCAATCAAGAACATGAAGTGGGGAAAAACTCCAGGAGCAGATGGAATTACTGTAGACATCATACAAGAAGCAAGTGGAGAAATCGAAACAGTACTCGTCAAAATTTTCACTCAATGCCTTAGTGAAGGGAAGATTCCTGAGGATTGGAACAACGCTACAATGATCCTGCTACATACAAAAAGGTGACATTGAGGATCTCGGGAACTACAGACCTATCAGCCTCCTATCAGTGGTTTATAAAATCTTCACTTTAGTTCTTTCACACCGGTTGAAAGTAGCACTGGACATGGCTCAACCGAGAGAACAAGCTGGATTCAGGAGTGGCTACAGCACAATAGATCATATCCACATACTGAGAGAACTAATTGAAAGAGCGAGGGAATATGAACTTCCATTGTGCATGGCTTTTAACGATTCTGAAAAAGCCTTTGATTCGGTGAAACCATCAGCAGTTACAATGGCTCTGAAATCCTGCGGTATTGAAGATGCATACATCTTCAATACCGCAGGATGAAGTGGACCCGCAACTAAATGAAAAAACCCCATGCCGCATCCACATAACGGAAATAAGAATTGAAAGCCAAGCCCCACGTGCGGTAAGTGTTAATCGAACTTTACCAACAAAAAGGGAAGTTCAAAAATGCAAATATTCTATTTCAGAGTCACCACCATATTTCAACATCTCAGCAGTAATGCCATTAACTCCTGGAGTCTTACCATTCTGAAGAGATTTTAGAGCTTTACACACCTCTTCTCTTTAGATCCCTCCTGTGTTTCCATCCTTCACGGTGACATCATCTGCTTTTGCCTCAGAATCATCTTTGCTTTTCTGATCTAATGACTCACAGAAGTATTCACCGCATCTTTGACTTAACTCATTGTGCTCCCATATCATTTCCTTGATCCTATTCTTCACACAACTTACAACTTTTAGTAAATATCTTATATGAACCCAAAAAATTGTGTTTCTGGGTCATACATTGATTATTCAAACTGAAAATTCTATAGTTACAAATAAATATCTACTTATGGATCTAAATACCATTACGTACCTTATAATCCGTAGTCGATACGAAGCACATTGTTGGTGTGTCAGTTCACTTTCTTTGTGGACACACTGACGATTCCCAACCATGTTGCGAACTCCATTGGTAGGTGAAACATCTGGTTATGTTCTTTTATTCATGTATAATATTGCACACACATTATTGCACTTTGGTTCCAACACTCTAAATGTTAAAATCACTATGTACATGCCATTCATGATGGATAAAATTGTCATTAAAGGGCATTATATATAAAAAAAAAAAACGATAATAAAGAAATGGGAAGGGAAACAAAGATATCGGCAAAAGAAAATTTTAGTTTAGTATTGAAACACAACGGGTTTTTGAGGCTAACATTAAACAAAATTTAAGATTCTATTTTATGGTTTTTTAAATTATTATTTTAAACACAGATCATACTACGTATTTTAGTTAATGTAGCATATGCAGAGATTTTTGCTGCATATTTATTAATATAATTATGTTTTGTTTTGTGGCAAATGGTGTTCGTGCAAACGTTTTACTGATGCACATTTTCCAAAGTTGGCAAGTATGGTACTGTTTGTATCGGCATATAACACGCACCCTAATTTTGAGAAGGACGTTTGAGTAAGAAAAACGTAAATTTAAAATAAATTACTTAAGAGATCTGAACTTTTTTTAGATAACACACATGTTTATTAATATTTATACCACTTATATAAGGCAAATAATACTAAAGAAAAAGCATCTGTTTGAGCGAAAAAAACTTGGACATTAGACCTGTTACAAAAATTTTAAGCAGAATCACTGCTATCTTAAAAAGTGATGAGACAGGCTAAAAAATTAAAAACAGCCAGGAGTCTCGGTTCCTTAAACTGACGCCCTTTGCCTATAATGCATGGCCATCATAGTGAGAAATGACACCCTTGAACCACACGACAAGACCATGCATATACGAACTATATTTGTCACCAACTGTCAGCCACTGAATTCGGACATCACCAGAAGTTTCTTCATATTTTCCCCAAGCAGCTTATGCCATGAAAGCAACTTAAGGAGGGTCAAATGCTTAGGCTTAACATGGCAGATCTCATTCGCTGCTGAAACGAGTGAGGTTACTTTCAGGTTAAAAAAGGTAAATCAGGAGTCTTATCTCAGATTTTTTGTGTGAGACTCTTCTTTCTGAAGAACTGAAGATTGTATTGATACCACTTTTAATAAGATCCATCAGGAAACAGAAGAGATATGCATCAGAGAAGCGTCTGCAGTTAGATTAAAGTGATAACAAGCCGCTAACATATGACAACGTCAGGATGCATCACACTCTACAGCAGAATTAATTTTACCCAAGTTTAAATAAAAGTAGTACACTTATAACTTGCATGTAGAATTTCAGCCCTAAATTTTAGGGAAAAAAGTGTGTGTTATACTCCGATAAATGTGGCAATTCATGCGTTCTGTTTCTTCATGATGTGTAAAACCGAAAAATTTTTGTTTGTAGGATATCAAGTTGCCATCAGCATTTGTTGAAACTATGTGCATGCGCCTCAAAGGACCTGCCCCAGAACTTGTGGTATGTATAAATATTGCTTATGGTATTATTTCATCATTTTGGTGTGTGTTCTAAACTACAGAATATGTAATTGTGAAAACAAGGCTAGGAAAAATGAGCTCATCCTTTTTTTTTTTCTTTTTTTTTTACTATTGGTTTTCTAAAATGTGTTGCTTGTGAAATCGAAATGCAGGAACAAGTACAGGGATGGAAAAATCAACTAGGCTGCATTCCAGGACTGCCATATTTTAATGTTGGACTTTAAGGCACTTAAAGGCAAAATAATTTTTATTAGCCCACCTAGGACCGTCGTTCAAGGGTTAGTTTATCCAAAGCTGTGGCCCTGACCCTGCTTTGGATATCTCAGATATTTACATGCTTTTTGTTGTATTGTCTTTTACAAGGCATACATACAGATTTTGATCCTTGCATGTTTTGATGCCTAACATATCTACAATTTGTTATATATTCGAAATTTATGTAAATATGTAGAAACATACCTCATAAATCCTTCATGGCATTATACATTATTGGCGTAACGCATTTTGCAACTATTATATTGTTGAGATATATTAAAATACAGTAAGTCCACATCCAATATGTACACCATTATTCTTATGAATCCAGAAAATTTTTAATGCAAGACCCAGAAGAAGACCACATGGGAGATGGGTGGATGAAATTCGAAAGTATGCAGGAGGAGACTGGCACAAGACAGACCGTTCTGGAGGAGACTGGCACAAGACAGACCGTTCTGGAGGAGTCTGGCACAAGACAGACATGGAGGAGACTGGCACAAGACAGACCGTTCTGGAGGAAACTTGGGGAGACCTTCGTCCAGCAGTGGATTGATAATGGTTGACAATGATGATGATGATGTTGAAGCATATCGTTAAAAGCACAAATTCCATGAAATTTTAAATCCTTTAAAAACTTATGTACAGCTAAAAATCTATGTATGAAATATTACATCACGATTCCAAAAAACAGTATTGTACACCTGAATGGGGCCTTGGCGAGAGTCCGCTGAAGACCGACTTAAAGCTTTTTGAGTGTTCTACACTCATCATCAGAAAAGGCCAGACTGCATGTTGCCATCGTCTGGCAGAAGGGAAACATGATGTGGTCTGTCGTATGTTTGCCTACGGAGTCCTCCCGATATGCTGAAGAAAACAGGTAACTTACATCATGTGCGTCTTTATTGTTGTTCTAGTTCTGTGCTGCCGTCCATGAATCTAATTGCAGGGATCGCAGCGTTCCTACTTTTTCCTACTATTTCGAAACCTGTCCTTATTTTTCTACTTTTTCCTACTTTTTCGCAAAGCAAAAGACAATTTTTTTTTTACGACCTGTTTTGCCATTTTGGTTCGTTGACATTTTTTGTACGTGATTGCTCTGGCTCATCGGCGTATTGCCAACACCGTACGCGTAACCTGATGGCCGCCGTGCCATCAAGGTTACGCGTACGCAGAGTTTGCCGAAAAATTAATTAGAAGTAGTATTTTTACTCTTTTGGAAAAATTTAGGGAGTAATTTTTAAAAGTGAGGAGTATTTTAGAAAAATTAACGGGTGAAAAAAAAAGTTGTGAAAACACCGGGAAATTATAAAAAAAAACTTTTTTTTCATATTAAAAAATATTTCACTACTACTGAATGCATTTGGACATTTTACTTCTTTTTTTAGTTAAAAAAATATATATAATACATAAATAACATAAACACTACAAGCGCATGGAAAGTAATCCCTGGAAATTCTTTGTACCATTTTAGTAAAGAACAAGAATGAATTTCCAACTTTGACCTCAATGTAACACAACGCATTCTTCATTTTCTAATGAAATGTCCATGTTCGTTGGCTGCTTTCGTATTTCCACTACTAGTTTTTTGCAGATTTCATTGTTTCCTTCCTCTGCGTTTTTTCTTTTCTACACCATTGGACTGAGCCTAGCCGAAAAAAAAAAAAAAAAAGACTTAAAAGTACGCTGTTTCGGCACATTGTTCGATACTACAGTGTCTGATAAAGCTGTTTCAATCTTTACAAATCATGACCACGTACCACCGGCATGACGAAGTACAAATCACGGCTCCACGACCACAAGCAAGGCGCTCCGCGATTGCGAAATCGTACTTCACTCATCTGAGCAAGCATAAGCTGTAACAGCAATGACAGGAGTTTTGCGATGCAATTGCGCTCCCGATGAGCCGATGACGTCAAGTTAAGGAACGATGTCTCCCTGACTGGCTGGCGAGTCAGGCCACCAAAGCTCCGGTCGCGCCAAGAAAACCACGGCCAGGTATGGTCGTCTACAATGTGAGATCTGGCCTGAGGTAACAAAGGATACCGCTGATCATATGTTTGAAATACAAAATTCGAATAAAAAGTTGAAAATAAAAAATTTTCAGCTTAAAATTCTTGATTCGTATTTTTACGCTTTGGCAAAATTTCGATGCATATTTTTACGCATTGGCAAAATTTCAATGCGTAAACACACTTTTCGATGCGTCCTAGACGCGTAATTTTGCATTTTGGCGAACTCTGCGCGTACCTCGTCGGCAAAACGGCGATGGCGCAATGTGTTTCTGCTGGGAGAACTCGGAGCCATCGGGCGAACTCTGGGAGCTGAACTGCTGAAGACAATCACTTGACAGTTTGTTGAGGGAGGAGGAGTCTCAATCGATTCTGATGGGAAATTGTTTGCACATAATTTCTAATTTTTGTAAAGAATGGTTTGGCCACCAGGTGGCGTAAGTCTTAATTTCCGCTTCTGATGTATTTGCAGCAAAATATGAGCTTCTAAAAACTCGATTGAAAGAAAAGTCGTTTCTTGACCGATACTACTCATGTCGACAAACTTTTTTGGAACATTTTCTTCTTGAAATAATGCATGGTTTCTAGCTAGGGGGCGAAGATGTATATTTTATTTTTGTCAATATCTCTACTTCTAAGAGTCCGATTTGAGAAATTCCTTTTTGTTGGATAGTGTTTACGATGCAAAATGTTTTCCCTATAAATTCAAAATTTTCAAGTAAATCATAGACTTTCTGCTAGGGGGCACAAAGGTAAATTGCGTTTTTTGCGTTATTTCTGCTCCTAAAGCTCTGATTTGAACATTTCTTCCTGTATCGCATACAAGACCTTATAGAAAATAGTTTTCACATAATTTCTAATGTTCGGTAAAGAATCGTTTGGCCACCACGGGGCATAAGTGTTAATTTCTACTTTTAATGTATTTGTAGTAAAATCTGGGCTCCTGAAAACTCAACTAAATTTTTTTTTTCTTGGACCGATATCGCTCATATTTAAAAACCTTTTGAGAATACTTTCTTCCTAAAATAATGCATGGTTTTCCCACCAGGGGACGTAAAGTCATATCTTATTTTTGTCGATATCTCTGTTTCTAAAAGTTCGTAAGCTCATGATTCCGTTTACAGCAACATCTAAGGGATTTAAAACCCGATTGAAAAACTTTTTTCTTCCGTCAGATACTATTGTTTTCCATACCAGTTCCATTGACTTAGAATAGTTTTGATAAATTTAATTTGCGTCAGAACAGATTGAAAAGACGTGCTTATTACACCCGAAAATTCGGTGCCATCTTTTTTGTTTAAGTTTAAGAGCAAAAAAGATGTATAATAGAAATAAAAATTCTGAAGGAAATTTCATAGGTGTCTTGTTGTTACTGCAGTTTGTTTTAGCTTTTACACCTATACACTATTGCCAAATGTTGAAAATCAACCTGCATTAAATGTATGGAAGAAGTTACTACAAGTGCTACAGCTGTAGAATTAAAAAAAATAAAAATAAAAAGATTTGGGAATTCGGAAGCTGTGTAGTAAATAAAATAAAAAAATAAATCAATACTTAAAAGAAAGTGATCCTTCACTGTTCAGTTTTGATTCTTTGAATTATGCCAATGTAGTTCTGAAATTTATGCAAGCATTTTTATTGAACTTTGGGCTTTCAATTCCGATGATTAGATTTAAGTTATGATGAACTTGTGTGTTTCGATTTGATTTAGATAGTGTATTTACTTGCTTCATTAACCTAAAACAGGTCTAGCAAGCTGTGCTGCATTTTTATAAAAGTGTTATTTTTCCAGCTGCAGCACTGAAGGAAAAACAAATTCAACTTTAAAAAGTTTCCGAAACCACAAAGATGGGCCTATAATCACAATTAATGGGTAAAAATTTGTTGAAAATTGAAATTCCAAAGTAAATAAATTTTATGCTTCACACCACAATATGAAGAAGCAGAGTGTTAGTTCTGTAGATGCAAAGACATGCTTCAGGACAAATAATGGATCCAGTATTACCAGTAAGTAATGCATATAAGGAACTTGTAAGTTAGTTGGTTTTTCTGTTGGAGTATTTAGGTTTATTTTAGTAAAACTAATTTTAATTCATATATTTGTGCAATGGAATATTTATTAGTTTCAACAAAATTGATTTATTGTGTTAAAATGACTTACGTTGTAATAGTTAACTCATATTTTGTATATTGTGTATATTTGCATGCAGCGATTATGAAGTCCTTTAAAAATATTTAAAGGTCCTTAAAAATAGCTTGAAGGACCTAAAAAACTCTTTAACTTCCATTTTCAAAAAAGAATGTGAACCCTGAGTGAAGATTTCTTCCGTAATCATATTTTTTTCCTCTCTCGATGTTTCTTCTGCCCATTATTGTTAAATATTTATTTGAATATTTGTATTTCAGCTTGAAAATGCAGGAAAAATTTCCAAAAATGGAAGCCGGACGGAGCATAGATTTTGCTCGTTATATCCCCCCCCCCTCCACATTCCTTCTATTCTGTGTTGCTGTTAAATGTCAGTAATTTTATATTTTGAATACAGTAATGTGTTCCAGTTTAATGTTTACATAAATGTTTCAGTGAACAATTCTGTCTTACTCGTGCTGCATTATATTCAAACTGTTTCGCCACGCATGCTGATTTTTCACCCGACTGAAAAGTTCACTTTTTTTTTCTTCTTCGTCAGTTCCATGTATGGTTAGTCCAGGTCTAAATGAGGGTAAAAAAAATATTTTTGATCCCTGGAGTAGCATAATACCACTGTGGAGTTTCCCATTGCTATCATCATCTCTGGAAAACAAGAAGCATTTTTTTTTTTTTTTGCATGGAAGGACTTTATCAATTTTATTGATATTATTTCATTCTCAAGTAAACATTTAGCTTAATTTTCTGTGTGATCTATTCAGTTTTTTGAATGTTTGTATTTCACTGCACATTCTCTGTTAGGCATTGCAGGAATTATGATGCATCCTGTATAAAGCTCTAACAAGGCAGGTAAAAGTTAACTACATTTATAAAAACATGAAATCTATATACACTCGTGGACAAATGAAATTTGCACACCAAGAAGGAAGTATCGAATTAAACTGAAATTTTATGGATGTAATGATAAACATGATGGCAAAAACAGAGCTGCAGGACAATTACAGAGGGATCTGTGGCACGCAGTCCTGTCATCTTCAATAATACATCACACCCATGGGTGCAAGTTTTCCGTCTTTTGAAAATATCCGAAGACGGAAGCGGGACAGAAGAAAATATCAGTAAAAATAAAATTTCCAAATATGTATTTTTCTTTTCCCCCTTTCTATCCATACGCTCTACTCCGGAAAGTAAGTACGCCATCGGCAACCACGCTCGTACCGTAGTACCTTGTTTATCGTAAACTCGGAGTAGCAGCGATGCCTGATTCATTCTGGGTAAGAGGGGCATTGTGGTTGAAGAGGAATTGAGGAGCAGTCCCTTGGAGGTTCTACGCCGATCCTCGCCTACGTCATAACCCCCAACCCAACCTCGCCCGTCCCTGGCTTTCTGTTCGCTACGGGTACGTCACGCACCATAACCGGTTCATCCATCGAGCTTGTATTAGGTGGAGACACCACCGGCTCTGTTGCCATAGGTCACAGCTAATCTTTGGAGTGAGTCGTACCAGTCGATCTTGCCGTACTTTACGCGTGTATGCTTACACATTTCTATATTAATTTACGTATGCTAAATTAGCCAAGTATTGGTAAATTTGTGATTCCTTTTTCTCAACATGCAGTCAGCTATCAAATTCATAGATTCGAAAAATATGTTGGCGTTGAACGATAGCAGTGTTAAAAATAAGTGGCGATGGGAATGGTTAGATGAGACTGATTCCCATGACCAGAGATCGCGATAACGCCTTAAAAACGCCGAATACGCTTTAAAATTTAGAAATGCGTATTTTTACGCATTGTTTTTCCATATGAAATTTCCTTTTATAATCTGTTATTACACCCGCGATTTTGTCATTAAAAATGACTTTTTTTTTTTTTTATCAAGAAATTATATCTTAACTTTTATGTCACAGTTTATGAAAAAATCATCATTTGGTTCCCATTGCCGAGCTGTTCAGCTAGGGATCGGCTTTCGGCAATCATCGGGAAGAACCTTCAGGCAGTGTGGGAAAGAGCAGCTCAACCGATGGGCATGCGCATTTCAGCCGCGTCGGAATTGAGACTAGTGTCAAAGAATATAAACGCTTCGCGCTAGTGTATCGGTGCAGCGTGGTGCCGTTAAACCTTGGCATGGAGGAAGTGAAAAGCGACGTGTTTTGAAGTTCGTTTAATTGCCATTTCAGGGCGGGATTCTCCTGCCTTACGAAATTTTAAGAAAATATATATATAAATATAAAATCTTGGGTCCAAAAATATATATAAATATATAAACTTTCGAAAAACGGAAGTTAGACGAACTGCAGATTTATTCTGTAATCACAATATTTCCTCTGCTAATTTTTTTTTGTAAAATATAACTTTGTTTGATAACCGATTGTGTTTCAGCTTGAAAACGGAGGGAAAATTTCCGAAAACGGAAGTCGGACAAAGCGAAGATGTTTTTGTAATTTTTTTTTTTTTTTCGCGATGTTTCCACTGTCCTGAATTATTGTTAAATGTTATTTTCCCTCTATAAATAGTTGCAAAGGAAGAAACTGGACATTCCTCATATCAGAAGAATGGTTGAATCAACCAACTCTCAATTATGTTAACTGTAAACATCTCATATTTTTTTTCAGAGTTGAAGGAAAACATGTTCAAAAATAATAAATTAGTTGACCTTTGCAATACTAAGTTTGCACATCACAATGTCCAATGAAGGTTTATTTTATCTTTTGTGATTGAGATAGACCGTAGATTTCCTTCCTCCACAATAGAACTCTTTTTGAAGTTTGAGTGTGTAGAATCTGAATCTGTGAAGCAACACACACACAAGTTTTGGTACAGTCTTTCGAAAGCAAAACAAAATTTTTTGCAGCCTCATGGATAAAACAAGACAAGTAGGTAAGATTTTGATAAATTATGACTTATTTTATATAAAAGAAAGTCAATTACATGCTAATTCATGTTTACATATTTATATATAGATATAATTAGTTGTTTTAATATAAAATATTATTTAGCTAAAAATTTAATGCGATAATTGTTCATTCTCTAAAATTACTCCTTTGAAAAGAAAAAATACTCCTTCAAAAATTGTGAAGGAGTATTTTTACTCTTTTGAAAAAATCCTAGCATGATCTCTGCCCATGACGTCAAATTTGGTTCTTGGTGCCGGAAAATTAAGGAACCAGGATTTAGCTTTTGTGTTTTCTGCAGCAGAAAGTTAAACTATGGAAGCAATGGTAAAAAAGTGCTGTTCAGACACAGTAAGGATGCTGATCATCAAAAGTGTGTACGGTCACAGCAGCATACACAAACATTGCCTGGAGTCGCTCCTGTTCAAAGAAATAATTCACCTATGAAAATTTGTGATGGTTACTATAAAACTGTGATCATGGTGAAGTGAATTAATGAAACAAGCTCTCTGTGTATGCAACTACAGTTGGACATGCATAATCTTGATTATAATTTTTTTTATACTTATGTAATTTTACAATTTAAATGACTTTTAAAAGTGTGCAACACTTATTTGATTCAACAGAATTTACTAAAGATTATTAAACATCTCCCATGGTATGTTATGTATTAATTATTGCAATTTCAGTAATTTGGTTAACATATTTCTATTATGGGCTTAAAATGCTATATAAGCAGCAAATATGTAGATTGGACTTGAATATTATGCGAGATTTTTTTTTCTTTTCTTTTGCAAGATAAGGAATTTTAGAGATTTGTTAAATTTCAACTGGTAGTTCCTACCTAATAATCAAATTTAACTTTCCGATTACAATTTGCATGGACATCAAATTTTGTTTACATGTATATACATTAATGTTCGGTCGTTTTATGCTCTTTTGATTTAATAATGAATTTTAACCACATAATATTTAATGTATATTGTGTTTATGTCTGAGTGTGCATGGGGAGGGGGTGGGGGGATATTCAAAATATTTTCAGTCTTGGCCACATCTCAGAACTTGCACCCATGGTCACACCTCCTTGGGCTGCAATACGGTCTGGCATGGAGGCAAACAGACATTTGATGTTGTCCTGCGGCAGACTGGACCACACATGTTGGACGGTGTGCTCCAAATTCCGGATAGTGCCGCACTGCAGCAGCCGGCGTTTCAACTGATCCCACACATGCTCGATAGGGGACATGTCCGGGCAGCGGGCAGGCCATGGAAGTGTCTGGACATGGCATAGGCAATCCTGGGCAACCCGAGCCATGTGTGGGCGGGCATTATCCACCAGGTGGCGTAAGTCGTAATTTCCGCTTCTGATGTATTTGCAGCAAAATATGTGCTTCTAAATTCTTGATTTAAAAAAATTCATCATTTGTAAACAGATAGTACTCATGTCGACAAACCTTTTAGGAACATTTTCTTGTCAATATCTCTTATTTTTGTCAATATCTCTACTTCTAGGAGTCCGATTTCAAAAATTTCTTCTTTGTTGGATAGTGTTTCCGATGCGCAATGTTTTTCCTATAAATTCAAAATTTTCAAGTAAATCATAGACTTTCCGCTAGGGGGCACGAAGATAAACTGCGTTTTCTGCGTTATTTCTGCTTCTAAAACTTCTATTTGAAAAATTCTTCCTGTACCACATACAAGACCTGACGGAAAATATTTTTCACATAATTTCTAATGTTTGGCAAAGAATGGTTTGGCCACCAGGGGGCATAAGTGTTAATTTCTGCTTCTGTTGTATTTGTAGCAAAATTTGGACTCCTGAAAACTTGACTAATTTTTTTTTTCTTGGTTTCTTTGACTTTGAATAGCTTTGATAAATTTAATTTGTGTCAGAATCGATTCAAAAGACGTGCTTATTACACCCGAAAATTCGGTGTCATCTTTCTTGTTTCATCTGGGTAGAGTATTTCGTCTTTCAAAACTTTCAAAAACGGAACTTTAACGGAGGGAAAATTTCTCCCCCTTAAAATATGTCGTTGTTCAAATTTCGGCAATTTGCGATGACCATACTTTTCACATGGCCACGATAATGTAACTTGATTGACATTAAATGCCCGTCATTACTGTTTCACACGTTATGCAAGTTCTGCAATCGGGACATTATTAAATGATGTTAGATACGTATGGGGCATAGTATCGGCAACTAAAATCAATAAACAATGAACTATATATGTACTTCCAATATTCGTAGTGGCTGTCAGGGATTCATATGTACACCTTCAAAGAATGTGAACTTTTTTCCATTGTGAAGTTTAGAAAAATAAAATTCATGATATTGTAAAATCTGCACCAGATAAAATTGAACAAGATGAATTTTTACAATGAAGGTAAATAATTGCTTTAACAACACCGAAATATGAAACTGAATTAAAACCTTGTCGAATTTAAAGAAAAAAAACGAACTATAATCTTGAAGAGGAAATCATCTTGACTGCGGAGCACCACAATAACAACGAAACATGAAAACGAATTACAGCTTTGCTGAAATTTAAAAAAACGAACAGTCTTGAAAAAGAAATAGTCAACTTGATTGCAAAGCATAAAGAAATAAATCTCCCGACTGCAAAGCACCAAACTAGTTTCTGCTTATATTCATAGCTATCATCAGTGGTAGGTGCAAGGACGTCAACTTGATTGCAAAGCATAAAGAAATAAATCTCCCGACTGCAAAGCACCAAACTAGTTTCTGCTTATATTCATAGCTATCATCAGTGGTAGGTGCAAGGACGTAATTGCCACACTCACTCGCTCAGGTATGCTGCTCAACCCGAATGCATGCTCAGCCCTGTCGTGTAGATATTTGCGCATCATGGTTTGGGTTTTACTGTGCACATCTATGGTGTTGCCCTCTGTAGTTAAACAAAATGAACAAGTAGCATTTATGGAGTAGAAATAAGTACTTGTATTTTTAAGTAAATACAAGACCCTGTTCAAGGAACATCATTTGTGCAGATTTATCAGCCACTCTGGATTGTGTTGGTCTCAGTGATCACAATGTCCATTTAGTTGGTTCTCTTATGACAGAGCCCATTAGTGGTTGTAAATTGCCATGCAATAAGGATGTACTTTCTAGATATCTTTTACTTCCACAAAAGTCTGGGAAAACTGTTCAGGAAAGTTCAAGGAGTGTTATCGACGAAGTTCTTCCTTTTTGGGTGAAGTTTCGCCTGCCATTTCGCCAACAACAGCATTGTGTTTCCAAGTTGGAAGGTTTGTTTTTTGAATGGAAAGCATTGCAAAAGCATCTTACTCAAAGAACGGAGAATCAGATTTCTAAAGAAACTAATTTTACTTCTAATCTACTGTATTACTTCAGTTGTTTGATGTTGCTCACCAGGACTATTAGAAACTCATCAAAATCCCAGAAGATCTTGCTTTTTTATGTGCTCAGAGAGATAAGAGGAGGAAGGGCTACATTGCAGGAGTTTATTCCAAATTGGTTGAAGAAGAGGCTAAGTCGTAGCTTAGAAAAAGAAAGCCATAGAGAGTGAAGAGAAAAATAGAGCAGAACTGAAACTTTTATCGGAGAAGGTGATACCTGTGAGATCAGTTGACTCGATCTCAAGCAGCAGGAAAGCAGAGGGAACCGTTTGTAGGAAGAGAAAGCTGGAATCTGGTAGGGAAGTTTCTGATTCAGACAGTGAAGTCAAATATATCCAAGCCTTGACGTTGCAGGATCATCAAAACAAAGAAGACCCAGTGCAAGGAACATTATTTGTGCAGATTTATCAGCCACTGTGGATTGTGTTTGTCGCAGTGATCACAAAGGAACTCAAGTCTTGGCTGCAGATGCTAGATGTGAAAGTAAAGAATCAAAAGCAATTGCAATTAACTGTTCAACAATCAGAAGGGCTCGCATAAAGCATTGGTTACAAACAGCAGCAAATATTATAGCTAATTTTAACCCTGTGGGCCACTGGGATGGTAAGATGCTTCATAACACTGCTGACAAACAAGTAGTGGATCAAATAGCAGTGGTTGTGACAAAGCAGAATGTTGAAAAGTTGCTTGGTATGCCAAAACTGCCCTCACTCACTGGATCTGCACAAGCTGATGCTTTCATAAACCTTGTAACCAAATGGTCTGTTGCTGATAAAATAAAAGCCTTATCATTTGATACCACTGCATCAAATACTGGTATTAAGAATGGAGCATGCACACTAATTATGAACAAACTAAAAGCCAATTTACTCCGTTTGGCATGCCGGCACCACATATTCGAGCTATTGGTTGAGCAGGCCTTTGTTATCTGTCTTGGTCCATCATCTGGTCCAGATATAGGCTTCTTTAAACGATTTCAGAAGAAGTGGCGGTTCATCGATCAGTCCAAGTTTAGCACACTGATGGATGTGGAGAACACAGTAGCAGTGATTGACCCTTCTGTAATCAAAAGATCTCCTTTGCTGGTGACAGTCTTGGCTCAATTCAACCACGTGATGATTATAAGGAGTTGGTAAAACTGTGGATGGCGATTTTTGGAAACAAACAGCATGGAGGAAAAGATATTTCTTTCCTTCAGCCAGGTGCTCTTCATTGGGTGCAATAATAGGGGGGGTGATTTTAACATATTTCTAATAAAAGGATGTTGCTTGGGGCACCTAAAATGACTTTGATTGCAAAAAAAATTTACATTCTTCATTTTTTTTTTAGTAATTCACAACATTTTAAGGGGTGAGAGAGCATGATTTCAGACTTTTCTGAAATTTGCCCCTTTTCAGAACCACCCTAATGCACAGTGTGAACTTTTCACTGATGCATCTAGATGTAGCAGGGGGTCTCAACATGTGCCAGTTGAACACATCCCAGACCATAATTGAGCCTCTGCTAGACTGAACATTTCCTTGTTGACGTGTCAGGTCCTTAGCTTCATTCAGTTTCTTCCAGGTCTGCACCCTCCCATCTGTGCAAAATAAATGGAAATGGGACTCGTCAGACCAGGAGACCTGTCTCCGGTCATCCAAGATCCAGTGCAGATGTTCTTTTGCTGAGTTGTGGCGTACAATCCGGTGATGTGGAGTTAGCAATGGCATTGTGGTGGGTTGGCGACTCTCATAACCTATTGCTGCCCATGATCACTTGATGGTCTGGTGGAGATGTTTTTTGATCTTCTTTGCTGAATTTGTGTCACTGTCTCTATCCGGGTGGTTGCAACTGTGTGAAACAGATGCCAATGGCCACTTTACCTCATCCACCACCTTTCTCTGCCCACAGCACTGTTCATGATGCAATATTATTCAGGAAATGGAGTATTCCTGATGCACTGTTAATATTGTAGAACAGGAATACTACAACTCCTATATAACCTCCACAATAGACTGATCCATGTATTGGGCATCCATTGTCATTCCTCTTTGAAACTGCACTAACTCATGCTGTTTTTCCATGCTGGCATCAAATTGCTGTCAATGTGAATGCAGTCATGTTCTAAACCTTTGTGCTTGCCAGGTTATGAGTTCATCCACTGGTGAGAGAGGTGATAGTGTCGTCTTGCCCAGGAACCAGTATCTCATGATTTTTGTCCTCTCTCTTTCTCTGTGAGTAAGTGACTGACGTATTAAACCCCCCCCCCTCTCCCCCGTAATTCCTCTTTGAAACTGTACTTGCAGTCATGTTCTAAACCTTTGTGCTTGCCATGTTATGGGTTCATCCACTGGTGAGAGGTGATAGTGTCACTTGCCCAGGAACCAGGTATCTCATGATTTTTGTCCTCTCTTTCTCTGTGAGTGAGCAAGTTAGTTAGTTAGTTAAACTGATAGATAGATAGATAATTAGGTTATTTAAATACCTAATGCAGGATGTTGGCCCAGACTTCAAGACTATATTGCTGATTTATTTGCTATCACAGCAATTACATTTTTCTTCACTATAATGTTTCGTGCATATGGAGATTTCAAAAAGATATGTCTGTTACCATATTTGTAAGTGGTGCACTTTTAGAACTAGCAAAATTTTGGAGATTTTATTCAAGTTTAAAAAATTTAGCTCCTCATTACATATTATCATATAATGCAAGTCAGAATATTATCAATAAATATATGTTTATATTACAAATTCTTGTATGTTATTTTTTAAAATTTTATCTTATTTCTGATATTCATGTTTCTTGTATACTGTTTGATTCTCTTGTCTATGCGTAAGAAGTTTTTCACCACCTTACTGTTCACTCAAACAGAACTGATGTTTTCTTTGATTTAGAGACCTGTACGAAATCTCGAAATTAATGTGCTACTTGACCTGCATAGGGATGCAGATTACATTTCACCTGTAAGTTCACTTTTCACTTGCAATTTTTTTTTTTTTTTTCGATAATTTCTATGCGAGTTCAAAATATTTGTCAGTGTGTTCATGGTGCAGATATATTAAAAGTTTGTACTAAGTTGTTGCCATTTCTTTAAATTTAACAGTTATATGTAGGACCAGTAGGCAGTTTATCAGATTTTAGAGCAGTCACTGTCACTCCATGTGCTTCTGATTATGTGAAAAACTTAGATAGTGAGTGCATTGATTAATTCTAAAGAGATCAAAATAAAATGGCAATACACAACCTAGCATCATCCAATTTTATTCTCTCACAGGGAAAATGATCAATCATATCAGCTTTACAGTTTACAAAATGTAAAATTTCAACATTTGATTAACATAATTAAGTTTCATGATGGAAGACAATAAAAAATATTTGAAAAATAAATAAAAAGACAACAAAGTACCCAACAAGTAGGTGCTTAATTGGTGAGGCACATCGCATAAAATGAAAAAATAGCATCTATTGTTTCTTTAAGCATTTTGTGATGGGAGGGTGGCGGGTGGGAGATACATAATAGTGCGTCACAAGGATGGGTTGGAAATCACATCACCATTACTGAAAAATCACTGTTGCTGTTATGACCAGTGACTAAACTTAACAGTTCCAAAACCACTGTTAAGGTGTCACATTTAGTTGTGTCACCATCAGGTCAATACTTGGGCTCCCAAATCACTGTTATGCCATAGTTCAAGTTACCATGTCAAAACAAATTGAATCCTTTTCTGGTGAATCACACGGAGGTTAGAAGAAGAGGAGGTGAAAAGACCCGTTTTGAGTGCAGCCAAAACAGATCAGCTGTTTCGATCCTCTCTCTTAGGTGGTGGAATGGAAGTCTGTGGGAGTTCGAAAATGTGATGTCACTTCCTGTGCCTGAAGCAGTTTCACTTAGCGCATGCAAACGAAGGATGCAAACAAGGAATATTTCAGACATCATATTTCTCAACATTTGGTTTTGTTTATATTTTAAACATGGTTATTTGCACATGCCCAGTATGCAAGTAACCATGCACAGTATGAACTTCCGCTAAAAAAAAAAAAAAAAAAAATCATAATTTTGTTCAATTTCTTAAAGAAATACCAACACATACTTTTTTACTTTTTCTGGAAGTTTTTAATCATGAGAATGAATATTTCAGCCCCAATTTTTTTCATGATTGTATGGAGTAGAGTAAATGTCTGAAAAACCAGTTCAAAATCGTGATTTCCCGTTAGAGATATACAGGAGATTCTCGGGTTGGGTGCATTGGTGTACTCAGCTGATTAAAAATTGATGTCACGCCAGAAGCCTAAGGAGACAGGCTGTTGCATCTCCTTCTTTTAACCTTCTTGGTGAATCATCATAGAGGTTTTATGTTTTTAGGACATGAGGGAAAATTGGACAGCACAGCTATCTATGTCGTACGTTGCTTAACAGAATTTGCAGGGAGCTGCCCCGTTGAGGTAAAAGAAATTATCTACAAACTATCTAAATAAACTACCTACTATCTATAGTTCTTAAGGAAACTTTTCCTTCGCAGAAATTCAGTAATTCATGGCCTAGATGGTATTTGTTACCCAAGCCTTGAATGAATAGCTCTGCGGAGTTCCTATCTAGACCCAGCTGCCGAAAATATTTATTAAACAACTAGAAAGTGTCAAAAAGTCTCGTGTGATTAATCGTACAAAATCAGGTTTAAAAGAAAAAAATGATCTCCTCGCTTAGATGCAGCCCGAGTCTGGTTCAGGCCCGGGCTCGACTTCAGGCTTTTAGGCCCATCTCATTTGAAAACTAAAATAAAATAAGAAAAACTTATTTAAATGCAGCTTGTGGAGCTATTATATTACACAAGCTTTGATCAAGCATAGTGATTAAACTTTCTTTATAGCATAGGTTAGAAAATGATTTGAAAAGTGATTTGCATGAACGCATATATTTTTTTATATTTTGAAAGAAAAAAAAAGAAACTTATTTAAATGCAGCTTTTGGAACTATTATATTACACAAGCTTTGATTAAGCGTAGTGGGTAAACTTTCTTTATAAACATAGGCTATAAAATGATTTGAAAAGTGTACATTTTTTTACTTTTTTGTACATTTTCTGGCAGTAATTAGACTTTATTTAACCTGGTCCTTAGTATCTATTTGTTTAAGCATTCATTTGCTTGAAAAGAGCAATAATCTATTACTAGCTCTTTGGTTCTGCTCTGAAATAATGATATTCTTTTTCTAATTTCTGAGCCTTCCACCTTAAGTGATTTCTGAGTTTATTCCAGACAGGGACATAAATACCTACACACTATTAGATACTAAATGTTAAATTTAAAGGTGTGATAAACAATTCAAAAGATTCCCATGAAATTGAAAGGAAGTTCACACAACTGTAGTTTTTGTCGTTGTTGTAAGTTTCGTTCAGATTTTTTTGAACCCTGTTCTAATTTAAATGTCATTATTGTCACAAAGATGCTATATTTTCACTGTTTCCCACCACTTCATAAAACTTAAAAAAATTACATCACCCAGGAGTGGCAATTGAACCCACATCTGCTGATTTTCATTTGAGCGTGCTACTATTCATATTTGCACTAGTCAAAGCAATCCAATGCTTTCTTGTAGTGTCAGTGACCTTTTTACACATCCAGTTATGGATTTTGGTCATAGTATGGGTATCCAGGTACTGACATAGGCTTTTGAAATAAGTAATGATAAGCAATGAGAAATGCATTGTGAACTCAAACATTGATAAAAAAAAGTCATGGATCGACCTTGATGAACAACCATGAATGATGCCAACGGTCATTGTGCATTTGGAGAAGGTATGGTCTGTATTTGGTGTGATTGGCAGAGATTATTCTTACGAGCTGAGGTTGAGACGATCAATTCTGATAGGTACTGTTCCCAATTAAACCATCTGAAGGCTACACTTAATGACTAAGCTCCAGAAATGGTCAACAAGAAGAGCACTGTCTTTCACTTGAACAATGCCAGATCTCATGTTTCTTTGGATACCAGGATAAAAGTATTGAAGCTTGTGCTTGATTAAATCTGAGAGAGCATAATGGGAAGTTTTGACATAGTGCCATTATATCCTTCCATGCCAATACTGGAGGTGATAGGAAATCTTGAAAAAATGAACATTGGTCTCAATGAGTGTACACTGTCTCAAACTAGAAAAATCATTAGTACCTTAAATCAGGTGACTACCAAGCTATTTCAAATTGACTGGAAATATCTGAAAAAACAAAACAAAAGGAACATCATTGGTTCACCTTTATCATCAGTTCTGTGAAGGCACTGAGACCACTTGAAGACTGTGTTTTTCTAAACTGTATTAGGAAACCCCACATATAGATCTGCTATTCAGGAAATATATTCTTGATATGGGAATATGGAATAGAGGAATTAAATTCTTTTTGCTCATGATTAATAACCTACATAGTACCTAAAGGCTCAATGTGGAGCTTGAAGTGAATGAAACTTTTAATTATCTTGACATTGCACAAAAAAAAAAAAAAAATATATATATATATATATGGGGAAAAAAAAAAAAAAAAAGAGCTACCAGTTTCTATGTGTATTATACAAGGGTCATCCAGAAAGTATAGAACGTTTGACCTTGGAGAATGATGCTGGCGCCCCCACCAATGTCGCGGTAGCATCGAACACCCAGGTCTGCTAGCTCAGTCAGAGCCAAGCAGTGAGGTAGTGTGGACGTTCGCCTTTTTGTTAGAAGTCCTTGAAATGTGTGACAAAATCGGAAAATCCAGTGAAGCGTGATACGCTTTTTGAACGCCAAAAAGGTCCACTCTATCGACATTCACACACAAATAATGAAAGTCTATGGTGACTGAAAAGGTTATGAATGCAGCATCTGTGTGAAAATGGTACATCACGTGTGACAAAGGAAGATCAAACATTCATGATGAACATTCTGAACGACCCTCTCTTGTCACTAAAGCAATCCAGAAAAAAATTGACGACAAAATTCAGGACAGACTGTTCACCTTAGACAGTTTTCACAGTTCTGTTCCCGAAATTTCAAGGGCCCTGCTCTACGAAATTGTTACAGATCATCTTGGGTACAAGAAAATGTGTGCCACGTGGGTGCCTCGACTTCTGTCTGTGGAACACAAGAAAAACAGAATGGGGGCTACCTTGAGTTTTTTAAGTCGATATGCCAAAGATGGAGACACATTCTTGGACCATATTGTGACTGTTGACGCGGCATGGGCCTCGCATAACACACCGGAAAACAAGCGCCAGTCAATGGAATGGCATCATTTCCGGTCTCCATCGAAACCAAAAAAAAAAATTCAAACCAACAATCAGCACACGGAAAGTGATGGCGACAGTGTTTTGAGACTGAATGGGCGTCCTCTTGATTGATTTCATGCCACGAGGGCAGACAATAAGCTCCAAAGCCTACTGTCAAACACTTGTTTGGCTTCGACGCGGCATTGTTCTCCTTCACGATAACACGTGCTTTCACTCCTTTGCAACAACTCAAGGACTTCTTCAACGTTTTGGCTGGGAAGTTTTTAATCATTCGGCATACAGCCTTGACCTAAAGCCTAGTGACTTTCATCTGTTTCCTAAGCTGAAAGATTTTTAGCTGGAAGTCACTTAAACAATGATGACGAGCTGAAAGACGTCACTGCATGGTAACACAACTTAGTGGCAGTGGAGTATAATGACATTGAAACATTGGTACCACACTATGATAAGTGTTTCAATTTGTATGGTGATTATGTCGAAAAGTAGGTGAAGTCTTTCTGTAAGTGTCACATAAATATTTGTTCCTTACTACTTATTGTTTTTGTTTTATACCAAAACGTTCTTTACATTCTGGACGGCCCTCGTAAACCAACCACAGTACTGAACCTTGTCTCTCCTGATTCACGCTGCCATACAGGGTATAAACCATTGCATTTTAAAACATTGTTCCATAGCATACGTAATATATGCAAGCCTGACAGCCTAAATGCAAAGGATATGGAGAATATCTGTGGCAAAGGTATAAAAGCTGGATATATAAAAAAGATGATATAAACAGAATACACAGAAACATAAAGAATCATGTAATATGTGAAGTAATAAAATCAACAACAAGGACAGTGAGATATGCAGGATCCATTACATGCATTTCAGGCTCTACCCATGTATCTTGTATAATATCTTAACTGCAAGGAGGGACAAGAAATCTTTGCTGCCTATAGCTTCTGTTGGCAGAAGTTTTTGTTTCCATTTTACGATTACAGGAGAAATATTTGCCAAGTCCAACTTTTGTTTTTTGAATGCCCCCATTTTCAAATTAAAATGCAAAAATTCATGCAATAAAACGATATTTAACAACAATACCGGATAATCCTGTCTTGGAACATCACCAAGGGGGAAAAAAATTCTGATTACAGGAGAAATTGCCACTCCGTCTAACTTCTGTTTTCGAAATTTTGAAAGACGGAAAACTTGCATCCATGATCGGGAGCCTGCAAAAGTGTTTAAAAGGATTCTGGGGATACCATTTTTGTCTACAGGACCAAATGAAATCTGCGACAAACGTTGCCCATTGTAACGATTTTGCTATGAGGTCACAATTACAAAGCGTTTTGGTTTATTGCCAGGTACATACCCATGTCTGGGTAAACAATGATTCATTAACATATTTTTAGAATATGATAACTTTTGCAGTTGAGGTCTTCAGCTTTATTTCAGATGTTTGTTTGCAACTCAGCCTGCCCATATGTATATTGAAGATAAATAAATCATTAAGATATGTGAGGTAGCTTTTTCATGGAGAATTTTCAATTTTTTTATAAAGTGACTGACAATAGAAAATATGAAGTAACCGAAATAATTGTACTAGTAATGTGTTGAACTTAAATATATTCTTTTGTTATATGTCTTGATGTTTTTAAAGATTACAAATTTGTTCAGTTTTTTTCTTTCCTTTTATTTTGCCCAATTTTAGCGTGATATGAGTTTGCCGCAGTTGGAGAAACGTTTTGCTGACATGAAAGTAAGTGCTACTTGCACCAACTAATAGCTTGTACTGTTATTAATTATAATAATTTCTGTTCATGTAAATGGTCACCTATTGTTCTGGACTGCCATGCAGTAAATCCTTAATTCTGTTGACTACATAAGAAAAATGGCAGTTTTACAAGGTTGGGAGGAAGGCTTGTCATCATGTGGTTAACAAAAAACTGTATTGGACTTGTTGTCTGGGAAGCTGTATACTAACTCATTACTGGATTTCATGTCCATGGTCTTGCATGTGTGAATCACATGGCATAGCAAGTATGCTTGGCTCAAGCTAAACCCAAACCAATTTTCAACTGGAAAAATAACATTAAACAAAAACGGTTACAGGAAGGCAGAATAGTAACATACTTCATGAAATAATAAATTTATGTGAATGTATTCATAGTTAAAGTTGGTGTCAATTGATATTTTTCTAATTTAGCAAAATTACCATAAGTTTTGAACTTTCCAGCAAATGAAGTGTTTAGTTTTATATCTGTTACGGGGGGGGGGCAAACTTGTAAGATTGATGTTTCTTTTTCTCCTTTCCTCTACTAGATTATATTTTATAGGTAATGGCTTATATGTTGCATTCTTGAGAATATAACTCATCTGAAACTGGAGAAAATGTGAATAACCATGCAATTAATTAAATAAAGGTATGTAGTTTATTTTGCAGGATTTTTGTTTTGTTATACTTCTCTTTCATTGTTTCATACATAGAGCATCTGAGACCTTCCCCCCCCCCCAAAAAAAAAAAAAAGGAAAAGAAAAAATCCTCAAGCAATGGCAATTGCTTTAGCTTCATGTCCCTTTCCGAGATGCGGCTGGCCCGTGAAACAACTGCTCTTCTAAGGACAGTTACATAAAATGTATATAATAAAAAAAAATCTGTGGCTGGTTTCTATATTTTTTTTTTTTTTTATCAGGTTCACGTGAAATTCACAGGAGCTTGTTCCTATTATATATTAACTATCTAATTCATATTAACAAATGAAATAGATAGTTTCATCATCAGTGTTATTCTGACTTACTCAAAGAACGACTGAAGGAGCTGAAGTCTGGTGAGAGGGATGTAGAAAAGAAATGGGAATGTTTTAGGAACTGTGTTGTCACTGCTGCTAAAGAGGTCTGTGGCACCACAATAGTGGGTAACAATAGAGAGGATGCTTGGTGGAATAGTGAGATTGAAGAGGCAGTAAAGAGAAAGAAGGAATCCTATATGGGGATGTTGCAAGGTAGAGTATCTGTGGATCAAAATCAATGTAAGAAACGTGAAGCTGCTAAGCTAGTTTGCCAGAGTTAGGCAAAACATAGGAAGGAGAAGGTGGAAAAGCATGAAATGGCTTTTTGGAAAGATAGGAAGTCTTTCTGGAAGTAGATGAGACTCAGGAAAAATAGGGGAAACAAAGTTGTAAGTTGTGTGAAACATGAGATCGGGGAAATGATATGGGAGCCTAGTGAGTTAAGTGAAAGATGGGGTGAATATTTCTTTTAGTTATTAGATCAGGAAAGCAAAGATGATTCTGAGACAGACTCAGATGATGTCACAATGAGGGATGGAAGCACAGGAGGGATCTCAAGAAAAGAAGTGTGTAAAACTCTAAAATCTCTTCAGAATAGTAAGGCTTCGGTTGTTGATGGCATAACTGCAGAGATGTTGAAATATGGTGGTGACTCTGTAATTGACTAGTTAACTGAAATTTTCCAGTTGTGCTGGGAGTTGGGAATGGTCTCTCGGAATTGGAAGGATGCTATTATTGTTACCTTGTTAAAGGGAAAAGGTGATTAGACTGACCACATGAACTACCGTGGTATTAGCCTACTAAGTGTGCCAGGAAAAGTGTTTGGTAAGGTTGTTATTGAAAAAGTACGGGGTCTTACATCATTGAAAGTGTGGGGTGTTCAGAGTGGTTTTATGCCTGGTAAAGGCTGCACTAACCAGATTTTTGCATTACGCACGATGATTGAAAAGTATCTCGCTGTTGGTAAGAACGTTTTTGCTGCCTTCATAGATTTAGAGAAAGCTTACAACCGAGTAAATAGGACACTTTTGTGGAAGGTATCGAATGAATATGGTGTTACTGGGAATCTACTTAATAGTGTAAAAGCCATGCATGCTGGTAGTAGAGCTTGTGTACGAGTGAATGGTGTTTTATCAAAATGATTTTCTATTGGTGCAGGAGTTAGACAAGGCTGTGTAATGTCACCATGGCTGTTTAACATATTTATGGACGTGTGCATGCGTAATGCCATGATAGTGGTTTATGTCTTGGTGATATCCGTGTGTGCAGATTGTTGTATGCTGAAGACACTGTCCTGTTGGCAGAGAGCAAAAGTGATTTGCAGAGTATGTTGTCTCGGATGTACAAAGTGTGCATGAAATTCAAACTGAGTATAAATAAGGGAAAAACCAAAGTTGTGGTGTTTGAGAGAGGAACTGGTAGCACTGAATGTAATGTAAGTTATACACGGCACTGTGATTGACCAGGTGAGTGAGTTTGTGTATTTAGGAAGCATGTTTCACAGAGAGAACAAATTGGATGGTGAAATTAGTAGGCGAGTGAATTCTTCATTGAAAGTCATAGCTGCTCTGGGAGGTTTTCATAGGAATGATGGGTTCTCTGGAGAGTCCTGCATGGCTGTGTATGAAAGTGTAATTGTTCCTACTCTGATGTATGGCAGTGAAACCTGGGTACTGCAAAAGAAACATAGGAGTCGTTTGTGTGCTGGAGAACGACTCCTATGTTTCTTTGTTGACACGTTCTGATTGTGTGAGGAATGAAGATTTGTTGCAGTTGTGTGATGTGAAGCAAAATGTTGTTAGCAAGGGGAAGACCAATATGCTTCAGTGGTTTGGCCATGTTGAAAGAATGAGTGATGAGATGCTTACTAAGAAAATCTTTTTAACCCAAGTGGCAGGAAGGAAAGGCATATATATATATATGTATCACCAACCCGCTTGGCCAGCGTGGTGAGTTATGGCCAAACCCCTCCAAAATGATTCCACAACTTAAATCTGGGCCCTCAGTCTCCGGCAGCTGGAATGTACCTGGCCAAGGCAGCGGCCAGTGCGACATGAAGGCAGAGGGTGCTAAGAATCCCCGGAGGACCGGACTAGGCTGCCATCTGATGCTGACCTTGGCTACGTACAATGGACGCTCCCTATCTTCTGATTCAAAGCTTCTTGAATTGGAAGAGGAACTACAAAGGATCAAGTGGGACATCGTGGGGCTAAGTGAGGTAAGGAGAAAAGGAGAAGATCTCATCGAACTGAAAAGTGGACATCTCTTCTACTATCGTGGGACAGATACTGGCAGAACTAGTGGTGTTGGATTTATAATAAACAAGAAACTGAAGGATAAAGTTGTAGAATTTGAAAGTTCCTCTGACAGAGCTGCACGACTTGTTATCCAACTCTCGAAAAGATACCAGGCTCAGATTATTCAAACTTATGCACCCACCACAAGTCATCCTGAAGAAGAAATTGAAGAATTTTATGAGGAAATTTGTCATCTAAATAATAAAGGTAAGCAGCACTTGAAAATAATTATGGGAGATTTCAATGCAAAAATAGGGCAACGGCAACAGAATGAAACTTCAGTAGATAAATTCGGTCACGGCAACAGAAACCAGCGTGGAAATACTCTCGTTGAGTTTGCAGAGGCAGAAGGGTTTTTCATCTTGAACTCCTTCTTCAAGAAAAAGCCACACAGGAAATGGACATGGAGACATCCAAATGGGAGGACAAGTGAAATTGATTTTATTATGTGTAACAAAAAATTCGTCATAGAAGACTGCAGTGTGCTAAACAAGTTCAACACAGGTAGTGACCATAGATTGGTGAGATGTAAGATGCACCTCAACACTAAACTTGAACGTGGGAAGCTCATAAGACAAACAAAATCTATTGACATAACCAACCTTAAAAAACACCATAATAGATTTAAGTTGGAACTGAAGATCAGGTTCTCTGCTTTAGAAGGCCTAACATCGGAAGAAGTGGACATATCTGAAGTTAACAGAAAAGTAACCAAAGCTCTTATGGAAACAGCAACAAAATTAGCCGAGTCTAAGAACAAGTTGCATGTGAATAAATTATCAGGAAAAACGAAAATGTTGATGCAAAAAAGAAGAGAGATGAGGACAACTAAAGAAGATGTGACTTCCAAAGTGGAATATATAGAGCTATGCAAGACAGTAAGAAAACGTATCACTGAAGACGTAAGAAAATTCAACTGTGAACTAGTGAGGAAAGCAATTGAAAACAACCAAAGCCTAAAGATAGCAAAGGGACATCTCAGTAAGGGAAGAAAACAGATTATGGCACTGAGAAAAGAAGATGGTTCTGTAACAAGAAATAGAGGCGAAATTTTGACAAGGGTGAAAGATTTCTACTTCAAATTATATGAAAGGGATGATACATGCACTCCAGACATCATGAAAGATACCAATACCAGAGTTCCTCCAGTCCTTCCAGCTGAAGTTGCACATGCAATCAAGAACATGAACCGGGGAAAAGCTCCAGGAGAAGATGGAATTACTGTAGACATCATACAAGAAGCAAGTGGAGAAATCGAAACAGTACTCGCCCAAATTTTCACTCGATGCCTTAATGAAGGAAAGATTCCTGAGGATTGGAACACCGCTACAATGATCCTGCTACGTAAGAAAGGTGACATTGAGGATCTTGGAAACTACAGACCTATCAGCCTCCTATCAGTAGTTTATAAAATCTTCACTAAAGTTCTTTCACACCGCTTGAAGGTAACACTGGACATGGCTCAACCGAGAGAACAAGCTGGATTCAGGAGTGGCTACAGCACAATAGATCATATCCACGTGCTGAGAGAACTAATTGAAAGAGCGAGGGAATATGAACTTCCATTGTGCATGGCTTTTATCGATTATGAAAAAGCCTTTGCTTCGGTGAAACCATCAGCAGTTACAATGGCTCTGAAAACCTGCGGTATTGAAGATGCATACATTAATATTATTAATAACATCTATGAAAATGCAAGTGCAAAGATTAGGCTGTTTGAAAATACAACACACATAAAAATTGGAAAGGGAGTGAGACAAGGTGACACCATATCTCCGAAGCTCTTTAATGCCACTTTGGAGGGTGTTTTTCAGTCGCTGAGCTGGGAAAACAAGGGGATAAAGATTAATGGAGATTATCTAACCCACCTTCGTTTTGCTGATGATGTAGTCATTTTTGCAACTACCCCATCAGAGCTGCAGAGTATGATCCAGGAACTTGCTGACAAGAGTAAAGAAGTGGGATTAAAAATGAACTTTCAGAAGACAAAAGTGATGTTCAATGCTTTTACAAGAAATGAAGATTTATCGATTGATGGAGAAAAGCTGAAGATAACAGACACGTACGTTTATCTTGGACAGCAGATATCAAGTGAGGGTCACATTGATGAAGAAATTAATCGGCGTACAAAACTTGCCTGGAGAGCTTTTGGAAGAAACAGCATAATTTTCAAGAGCAATATTCCATTATGTCTTAAAAGAAAAGTGTTTGATCAATGCATCCTTCCAGTGCTTACGTATGGTGCAGAGACGTGGACCTTAACTAAAAGAGACATACAAAGGCTGCAGACAACTCAAAAAAGCATGGAGAGGTGCATGCTTGGTGTAACCAGGAGAGATAAGAAGAGGAACTCGTGGATCCGAAAAATGACAAGGGTGGAAGACATCATGATCAGAGTTAAATCCCTGAAATGGCAATGGGCTGGACATACTGCCAGAAGGACAGATCATCGATGGACAGCCGAAATTTTAGATTGGATTCCAAGGGACAGGAAAAGACCCAGAAGAAGACCACATGGGAGATGGGTGGATGAAATTCGAAAGTATGCAGGGGTGACATGGAGGAGACTAGCACAAGACAGGCCGTTGTGGAGGAAACTTGGGGAGACCTTCGTCCAGCAGTGGATTGATAATGTTTGACAATGATAATGATGATGATGTAGTTTCAACATGTTATAAAGCCAAAATCTATGTTAAGGTATTGACTTTCACAATGCTTCATTCTGTAACCAATTGCAACGATTTTATTATATAGATGACATAACTAAAAGGCCGCGTTTTCACCATCATGTGACCAGTCATGCAAGCTGGCCACAAATGCTGTGGAGAAAGCATTGAGTGTGCTTGAATTAAACAAAATGAATTCTGTTACTGTTGTGCAACTGCATTTGAACACGTTTCAAAAGATCACTGCCAAGTAGGAAATTCATCTACGACTGGCTCAAGAAATTTGAAACAACAGACTTTCATAGTGATAAAGGTTCAGAGAGAGGCCTGTTTCTCCTGGGCCACCAACTTTACCATGGTTACAGTGCGGGAGCCAATCAGTGTAAGCAGGGATTGCGCTGGCTTTTTAAAAGTTTTCACCAAAATTTGCTAAATTAAATTCTTTTTTGCCAAATATAATCTCAAATCACCGTTTTTTTTGGTTTTTTTTCACTCTCCATTGGAAGAATGGAAAATTGGGTATTACATTTATTCTGGGACTTTGTTCTAAAAGGGCCTGGGTAATGTTGTTGAAACATTGCACTGTATTACTTATAGAACTTTCATCTAATAACTATTTTCATATAAGTCGTGCAATATTGTTTGATGATTCGAATCAAAACACAAGAAATCCACAAATATGATCGCATAAAAATATTTTATATTAATTTTTAAAAAATCATTGGCATTGCCAAAGCAAAATTTGGCATTGTCCTGTTTAGTAACAAGCCACAGTATTATTCAAAATACATAAATCAAGCATAGACTAATCAAAATACTGAATTCTGTGGGGAAGTTCAGCCCATTTTCTGTACGTTTCCTCAAAACTGAATTTTTCCATTTTGAAACCATTAATGTTTATAGCCATTAAATATTCCAAATTTATCACAGTGTGAGGAATATCTTTGCAAGACTAGCTATAATAGGATATATCTCGTCATTCTTTAGCACAAATCTAGTATTTTCTAAAACCGAAAAAATCTTTGTTAATGTTGCACAAAACCTTTTCTAGACTTTGGACCTCAGGCATAAGTGTATGTTCTTCACCTAAAAAAATATTGGTGTGTTTGAAGTGTTCACAAACAGTACGCACACCTTTCTCCTTTGTCTTTGAAAGAAAGTACCAATGATATGCTGCGGGTCGCCAATTTAGTAGCCAAATTCAATGTTTTTTTGCAAAAGCGTTATAACACTATAAAAAGCAAATCTCCAATATATATTTTTTCCCATCGTCGAAATAATATCTTTTTTGCAAATTGCGAAAAAGGCGATCGGCAGCGTTACCCCTGCATTTCCATCGTCATCAACCACAATTTCTTCCAGAAAGGTTTTCAGTTTTAAACCTTGTTTTGATGCATTTAATTCTGTGAAAATATCTATAGTAGAATACAACAGTAAATTTACAGTTGAAAAATCTATTTTTGAACTTTGAAAGCTTTTACATAAAATGGCTACATGGTTGAGGACATCACTGAGGAAATGTGTGACATGAAGAAACACATATGTGCTGATACTTTTTACTAAGCTGGCTGATTTGCTGACCTGTCTTCCAGAAAAACACTAACTAACGCATCATAATTGCATAATATTGCCGGCACAGCACCCTCCAATGATAACCATCTATATAGCTTGTGGGACACTAACACCAGAAAACTAATTATAAATATAATGATCCGATTTATTGGTGTCTAAAGTAAGAAATCACACGAATTTCACTCCGCAAGCTTTCTCCGTCAACGGACGGCTTCATCAGGCGGTTACATAGAGAACAAGAATCAAAATTGTAGACAGAACGTTAATTCTAATATGACAAATTAAATCATGCGTGAAGACCGCGCGCATAAATAACCACGAACGTGGTGAATACAATATCTTAAAAGTTAATGCAAAAGCAAACAATGTAAACTTTAGGAAGAAACTAGAATCACGAAGTCCATCTTGCGATGCCTAGCAGATGGTTCCAAGCTACCGGTAGTTCGAAAGAGACATCGGTGTTGCATACATCCTGCCTCGTTAATATCTCAACTGTTTCCCTTATGGCAGCTGTTCTTGCGTCTCCGTATGGTGCGATCTTCGAGATATTCTGCCATTGGGGTTGAGCTAGATGGTTAGCTACTTCTTTGGCAAGTGACGTAGAAAGTTTCTTTTGTGCAACGTCCTTCTTATGCTCATTCAGTCTCTCCTCAAATGACCTTTTTGTGAGACCTACATAAAATTTGGTAGAGGAGTCTGGGTATAACAATGGGATGCAATAGATGCCCGCATCTGTGAGCTTCAAGGTACTATTACTTCTTGCTGTGCTGAGGACGGTTACAGTTCTTCTGTAATATGTTCTGCGGTAGTATTCTCTAACTGCCTTGCAGATAGGAATTTCACCACTGGTTCAATGTCTTTTGTGTAGCGAATATGTACGATCATGTTCTGATGAACAGATAAATCATTAGATTCATCTATCATTAAGCTGAACAATTTCACTTCCAAAATTTCCCTTAGAATTTCTTCCATAATAATGCTAGAAATAGCCATTTGAAAATTGGTAATACTCGAATGATGTGTATAACTTGTGTGCTTATCAATATTCAGGGTTTTAAATTGTGTTGCGCCTTGAATTATGTGCAAGTCATTCAAGCCTCCCAAGAGACTATTCAGTAGATTATTTTTGGCCATGAAATATACATTTCGCAGTGCAGAAATTATTGCTTCCTGGCTTTTTGAAAGGCTTTTCGTAACAGCTTTTTTCATATTTTGCTTATCTTTCAAAGCTTTCTCAGCAGCTCCATGGCTGTTGAGACTTTTAATTCATGTGTCGTGTGCAACATCCAATAATTCCGAAGCATTTTGTAATTTATCGACATTGTCAATTTCTGAAGGAAGAGAAGCACGCGGTATTTCGCAAAAAGCTTGTAATGCCGGTGGATTGGTTAATTCATCATTCGTTTTGGATCTTGAAATAGATGTCGATGATATTCCACATGCAAAATCTTGTAATACTGAAGGAGAATCGGAGATCTGTGGCAGAAAAAAACTTTTTATAGAACGTGCACCGGCTTCCGGTAGCCTTTTCTTTTCTTATCCATGCAGATATACAATCAAGCGTACAGCGAACTTCAATAGCGATCCAGGCATAATGTGAATATTGGAATGACCACTTTACCGGAAGGAGTGCGAAACAAATTACATGGCGTCATCGATGGCGTCACAAGACCAGAACTTCTTGTAGTGCTCAAGAGAAGTAAAGATGAAACACAAGGGTCGACCACAGAATTGGGTCAATGCGAGATAAAAGAGACTGTTCAGTAGATTATTGAATAGACAGGAGCATAGAAGAGAAAGGACAGCAGGAGCGATGACACCACTCTTCATGCAATCACTTTCCATCTCACACGCAATGGAAAAAAGAAAAAAAAAAGTAACTAACATTCGAATTTCATTTTTCCAGTATCAAATCGAGTAAAAATTAAAGATTGGTTTTGCTTGGACATCATTAAAAAAGATAATTGCCAATATTTTCGCCAAAACATTTTAACAGTCGCCAAAACGATATTTTTGTCACAGATTGCGAAACTGGCGATCGGCAGTGCGACCCCTGAGTGCACACCATCCAATGGAAGGTTGCCGCTTCCGTTAACAGTTCATAGGAGGCACGTCATAAGCAATCCTCAGTCCTAAAGCAGTGTCTTAAAAGTTTTCCTCACACGGCGCGAGTGATTATTTATTACTTTTACTGTTACAAACATAAATTTTGCATGTAGACTTTGCAAAATCAATATAATGGATGGGGAAAGTAGTATTTGCAGTGTATCAACGTGTAATACTGACACTATTTCTTCTTTGTTAGAAGTTCCTTTCTCAAGAAGAAAGGGCATTAAAAGACACGCGGTTATAAAAACAAGGAAGACCTCTTCCCTTGTTTTCTCTTATGCAAAAAGACAAAGGCAAAAACCGAATATTCCAGTCTTCATGGTACCATCAACATAAATGGGTAGCATAATGAAGGCAAAGTTATTCTGCTGGCCTCGTTTGCTAATACACTCGAATAGAAGTATGTCGTCTTCTGAAGGACATGACTTCAAAAACTTATCTAGGGCAGTGGTTAGATACACATCTAGCAAAAATCATTTAAATTCTTATGTGCCATTTTTGTTACTACCAACAAATTATCATTCTGGCTTCTTCAGGGTATGAACCCACCATCTGCCACTGGCCCAAGGACACCCATGATGATGGCACATTGTGAATTACAAATTCCACAACTGACTGACAGAACATTTTTGAGGAAGCGGCTGAAAATGACTCCCTACAAATTGCAGTTATTGTGAAGTCTTAAGTGACAATGACAGAACCACACACCGTGATTTCTGTACAGCACTGCAAGAGTTTTGAAGAAGATGGTTTTTATAAGCGTCTAATTTTCATTGACTAATCAACAATTAACAAACATAGCATTCACATATGGGAGACTGAAAATTCTAGAGCAAGAGTGGAGCATGTGCGGGGTTCCCCAAAGGTTAATGTGTTCTGTGGAATATCCCGTAAAGGAAAGGTATGGTTCCACCTTTTTCCAAGAAAACACTGTCACAGGAAGTTTTTGTCTTGATATGCTAATTATTTGATTGATGCTTCAACTGCGCAAAGACAGTGACAACTTCACTTTCCTACAGGATGGAGCACCCACCCCCACTGGCATCAGGAAATTAGAAATTCTGTCAAAAATCCTCCGCAGTATAAAATGTTGAAACTGTCCATTTCATTTGTAATAACTCTGTAAGCAAATGTGACATCTGAAGAATACAGATGTCACATTTGCTTACAGAGTTATACAGAGTTATACAGAGTTATACAGCTTTTAGCTTAAAAATTACATCTTAATGATAACCAAGTTAGTAAAATTGTGCAATGCATTAATTATGATACGCTTTCCAACAAACCAGAAATCATTACTCAAGTTATGAGGATAATGGCTGTGGAATAAATCTCGCTCCTGTGTCCTGACCTTTGACCCCATTTCGATGATATTGAACAGAATTGGTTTAGTGTACCTCCGGAACAACATACTGAAGTTTTGTCGCAATAGAAAACAATTTTAATCAAGTTATGAAAATAATGGCTGTGAAATAAATGTCGCTCCTGTGTCCTAACCTTTGACCCCATTTTGATGATATTGAACAGAATTAGTTCAGTATACCTCCGGAACAACATACTAAAGTTTTGTCTCAATAGAGGCATTTTTACGTAAGTTGTGACGCATAATGGCAATGGAATGGATCCCGCTCCTATGTCGTGACCTTTGACCCCATTTTGCCCATTTTCAATAGGGTTTGTCCCCAGGTGGTCCCCTATCACATACTAACATTTAAATATAAAATTTATAAAAAAAATAAAAAATATATAAATTTATTTATACTACAAATGGACAGACAGACGGACAAAGCTGGAGCATATACGCTTCTTCAACCTACGGTTGGAAATCGTAAATAATAAAATGCCATAATATCATTTTAATTTTGTTTAAATACAAAATCACCATTTTTTTGGTTCACAGTTGTTACTTTTCTCTTCATGCACCGCTTCAGTACAGCGTCTTCTCTTACCAAAGTTGAGTTGATGAAGTTAATGGTGTTGGCTCCAGACTTAAAAAGTTACTAAATGGACCGTCTGAAGTAATCATGTGATCTTAAACACATTCTTATCTGTGGGCCTAATATCAAATGCATTGAACATCTGTAATCATTTAGAAATTTTTGTATTTTATTCTTAACTATTTACATTATCCTTAGTTTTTGATGAGATTGGATCACACATTTTTTGGTGTAATATGCAGGGTGATTGTAAACTCCTTCAACAAAACAAGAGGGATGATAGTACATAGCAAGATTAACAATATTAGCAATGGAACCTAGGGCCGTATCCCACTCCTAGTGCCAGAAAATAGTATAAAGTTACATATCCACATTGAGCCTTCAACAGTGAAAACAAAGAGACATACCTAATTTATGAGTTGTGCCATTCTAATCGCATCAGAGAAAGACTAAAAGGAGCTGCTCAAACTGGAGTCCAAGGGCGTCGTTGCACAGCCCACACTGCCGAATGAAGGAACTGTCGCATTCTCTCGTAGTCCCCCAGTGTGGTGTAGAACTTGTCCACAGCAACAGCGATTCGCACGACGAGATCTTTCAGGGAGTCCACAAGTGTCTCGTACACCACTGTTTTCATGTGCCCCCAGAAGGAGAAGTCCAGTGAATTAAGGTCCGGGGAGCTTCGAGGCCAAGCCACAGGTGTACCGCGTCCAATCCACTGCCCGGGATATGTCGTATGTTTAGTCCTCCATGCCCTTCACAGATACATCAATTATCGTGTGATGTTCGCACGGTAATATCTCTGAACGGGTTTGGCTGCCTTTTTAAATGTTTGCTCCTCATCGTCTATGCATGTGTTGAGTGCGCCTCATTTGCATCTTATGTTTCTCATGCACTGGTTGGAACTCCGTGTGCCTGCTGGACGTTTTTCGAATATGCTCTTTTCTGGCACTAGGAGTGGAATGCGGCCCTAGGTTCCATTGCAAATATTATTTGTCTTGATGTATACTATTGCCCCTCTTGTTTTGTTGAAGAAGTTTACAACCGCCCTGTAGCACATACATATGGGAAAAACCACAATCTATTAATTTGGTTTTCAGTCTTAAACAATGTAGTTTTCTGTTAAATGCCATGTTTAACAGTTTGTGAATGCCTTTTATGCCATGAGGGAAATGGAATGGATTTTGTTGTTAGCTTTTAAGGTGAATGCAATGGTGTGAGAATGGTATAACAGGTTCTGTGGAAATTTACTTTATTCTTACCTTTATTTCTATTTGCTGTTTGATTATATGCACCCACATTTATACAATCAGCTGATGTTACTTTTCTTTTTCTTTTCTTTTAGGGGACTGATGCAAATGTTAGACCTATATTGCGCCACTTATTAACTCATTACTGTCATGAGAAGGTAAGAACTATAGATATTCAGAAATTTAAATATCTTTTTATAGTTCTTAAGAGTATTAAATACACATGTCAGTACCTTAAATTTTTATGTTCCATGGAGATTATCACTTTAATTAAACTATCTAGGTTACCTACCCACGTACTTTTATACTGACTATTATTCACTGAATTGTTATTATCCCCATGCAAAGCGAGCATGGGGATAGTAACAATTCAGTGGGTAATTTGATAGGCACGCATGAGAAAATCTAAAGGTCTCCGAGACATTTCCTTGGAGGTTTCTTCTTCAGTTCACAGTCCTTTCAGGAGTATTTGCACATTTCTGGAACATGGTTGCCCAGACTCTTTGTTCAGTGTGCATCTGCATATTGTTTGCAATGCTTGGCTTTGAGTTCTTTGTTCTAGAATAAGATAAAGGAACATGGAATTGAGATTTACAGCACATTCTGTATTGGAGGCTGTTTCTTCTTTTTTATTATTATTTTTTTTATGGCAATTGCTGTGATGTTGCCCATCTACGTGGCTGGTTTGTTTGTTCAGTTTTGATTCCTTGATTAGATTGCCGACCTGATGTGGGTTATGCAGCTGTGAAAGCCCATAGTTGATGAGATGATGTCGAAGTGGACCCATTCCAGTTGTATGTCAGTGAATTGCTATCCAGAGGTGTGGTCTGCTGGGCCTGTGCTGATGATGTTAGCCTCCAGGTATTGAACTGTCTTGAGTGATGGTCTTCTGCAGCCGCTTTCAATATTAGCAGTGCCGAGCCACTGCCAATATTGAAAGCTGTTGTGTGTTGGACTAACTGTGTCAGTAGTGTTCGGCTGGGCATTGAATTGCTTCATGTTTCACTTCTGTGTTATTCTACCTGTGCCGGTGGACGTCAGTGCAGAGGAGAGTTATCTATGCCGAAGCCACTGCTGATAATGAAAGCTACTGTGTGTTGGACTAACCTCATAGACGGTTTCCTGCTGGACTACTTGCTTCATGTTCTAGTTTTGTTGTGTGCCTGTCGAGAGGCGTTTAACCAGGGACTGGTATGTGATGAGATGGCCTCTTTGGAGTTGATATTTCTTCTACATGGTAGAACATCTCAAGGTAAATGTATTCTTAACCTTAAAGCAAAAATTGTGATAATTTGGAAACAAAAAATTTAAGGTTACATTAAACAGTTGAACTTGAATTGTGTTGTTAAAATTTTGTGCACTGTTCCTATTTATTTAACTTAATGTCACCTTATTTAAGGCAATTCTTCCTGCAGGGGGTTTGAGCTAACTGGGCTGGGCAAAGAGATAGTTACAGGTTGAACTGTCGCAACCCAATATCTTATTTTGCATAGGGGTAGGAGTAGAGTGTGTGTGACCTGTAAATTAAATAGGTGTGTATAAGGGGTTGGTGGTTCAGTTCAGAACAATGTAACAGACAGGATGGATAACACCCAAGATTTATCAGAGTTTACGAAAGGCAGTATTGTAGGCACACAAAGGGTTGTTCTTCCATTTTGGAAACTTTTGGGATGTTTAAGAGTTCCCATGGTTGAAGAGTATCAGGAGTTTTCACAAAATGGTGAAACAACCAACTGACTGTGCTATGGTAAATGCAGCATAAGGTGGATTCCAGAGATGAAGGATGACTGTCTTGCCATGTACAGGGTCATTGCTAATCTGCATTTTTACAGTTAATGATCCAATACAATGTAGTTCCATGGTTCATACACCCACTGGAATCCTGGAAAATTCCTGGAGTATAATTTTCCCTTTTTCCAGGTGTAAAAATGATCTTTCATATTTTTGTGAAAAGTCCTGGAATTTTTTCTTGGAATGGAAAAAAAAAAAAAAAAAAAGTTTGAAATTTTGGGTTTACTGTGTTTGCTTTAGTACCCTGTGCAAATCTGCTTTCTGTGAAATCACTTAATTCCATGGAGAGTTGAGACATGATGTCATCTCTTTCATATTATATGGCACTGCAGTGTAAAATGTTTGAGTGCCATATTTTCAGCAACTGTGGTTTGTGGTATAGCAGTTTTGTGCAGTTGAAGTCAGAATTGCATGTGGAAACCTTCCTGCAAGTCCAAGATGGCCCTTCTTTCTAGAATGCACTTTCTTCACCAAAGGAGATTGATAATTGGCCTTTCTGCTGTCAGTGTGCATGGGAATAGGTGACTGTGGAATAGTGAATCTTCAATGCCATGACACAAAATTGTTTTGTATTATTATCATTGTACTCACTTCCAGATTGCTTCACACATGGTTCATATGTATCCTGCAAATCCTGCAAAATGCCCTAAAATTCTGTTATATATCCAGGAATTTGTACAAAATTCTAGCACATAATGCTTACCTTGGCATTCCTTTCTAGCGATGGGTACATTTCACGCACGTTTTCCGGTCTTTGTTGATGTTATTGTCCTAAAGTCTGTTGTATGCGATGACTGGCTTTACTTCTCACACTTTTCGCTGGGTATACTCATTGGATCTTTGCCTTAGGATTCCAAACACATCAATTTTTACCGTTCTTAATACTCGAACTTTTCGGCCATCCTCTGGGCATCCTCAGGAGCGTGGCGACTTTACCACCGATGTTCGTGGTTAACTTCGCGCTAATGGAGTCCGATACTCCTTGTTGCCATTCGTCGGATATACTTTCCTGGATATATTTCGTTATCAAGCCCGGCTGGCGCCATCTATGTTTCATTAAAACAACCTTTTTTTTTTTTCTCCTATCCTGTTTTTCTTGTCTTTTTTGCCGGTTTTTCTTTTGTTGTTGTTTTTCTTGTCTTATTAGTTCTTTCCACAGGCCCGATAATGTACTAGGGTCGTTCTGGTTACATACCCTTGCTTTATTTTTGTAGATTAATATTGCTTCTTCCCTCCTCATTTGCCTTTCTGATTTTTTATTCTTTTTTAGCATTTTAATTTCATCGAATTTCGGGAATGTCCTGTTTTCCATGCAGAATTGCACTAAAGCAGTTTTGGCTTCTTTTTTTTGCCAATTAGATATGTGTTGTTTAAGTCTTTTTTTAATCTGTTTTTCGTACTTCCAATGTACGATATTGGGGGTATATGTGCAATTGGAATTTCGTAGGTTCCTGATTCTTCTAGCATTTTTTCCTCTGTTTTTTTGTTGACAGTCATACTTTTCACGGTGTGCACTGAGCTTCCTAGTTGTAAGTCATATTTAGCACAGTGCCTATTGATTTCATTACTCCTTCCTTCCAAGTATGGGAAAGCTCCAATGTATTTCAATTTTTTCTTTCTCATCTTCCTTTGGTTGTGCACTTCTTGGTCTTCTTTACTCTGAGTCATATGCTTTTTACTCTCATGTATCCATTTATTAATTAGCTTGCTCGGGTACCCATACTCTTGTGTTATTTTCGAGATAAACTCTAGCTCTTGATTTTTTAGCCTGTTGTTAGATGGGTGTGTGTATGCTCACCGTATCAAGTTTACTATGCTGTTTTTTTTATGTATCACTGGATGGTGCGACGAGTATGGTATCAGTACAGGTATGTAAGTTGCTTTTCTGAACACCAAGTATTCAAAACTATTTTTGTTTTTCTTTAGTTGAATGTCCAGGAAGGATAGGCAATTATCCTCTTCAAACTCAGTAGTTAGCTCTATGGTGTTACAGATTTTGCTAAACTGCTGTGCTAGATCTTGTAGCTCGGCTTTGTTAAGTTTAGACATTATAATAATGTTGTCTACATATCGAGCATAAAGTATTGGTTTTTCAGGTAGATTTTGAATTATTTCTTTTTCGAGGTATGCCATAATCACTTCTGCGTGTAATGCCGATAATGGGGACCCCATAGGGCCACCTTGCGTTTGTTTAAATATATTTCCTTCAAAATGGAAGATGTTGTTTTTTTTGATGAAATATAAGGTATTCTTTAGCTCATTCAGTTGTGACAAGTTTAGTTCTTTGTTGATGCTTAGTTGTTGCATAATCAATTCGATGGCTAGCTCAACAGGAGTGTTTGGTTATAACGCCTTAACGTCCATGGAGGCCATAGTTATTTGCTCTAGGTCTTGATTAATTAATTTGATTTTTTCTATAAACTCATACCTATTCTTTAATGTATATTGGTTCCTCATGAATATTGGGGATAGATAGTTGTATATCTTTTTTCTAGGTTGATGAGTGGTGAGTTTTTTTTCGATAGAATCAGTCTTAAAGGTGTGTTTTCTTTATGTGTTTTAATTTTTGAGAATATTTTTGGCATACCTGCTCCCATTGGAGGGTTTGCATTTTTTTATTTCAATTGGTAACGTGCTGTGGTTCCTTATATTAGCCAGGAAGGTAAGTTGTTTGTCGGTGGGATCTTTGTTGATGCTATCGCACTGTAGCTCTGAGATGGCCGTATAAAGAACGGTAAAAATTGATGTGTTTGAATCCTAAGGTAAATATCCAATGAGTATACCCAGCGAAAAGTGTGAGAAGTAAAGCCAGTCATCGCATACAACGGACTTTAGGACAATAACATCAACAAAGACCGGAAAACACGTGCGTGAAATGTTCCCATCGCTAGAAAGGAATGCCAAGGTAAGCATTATCCGCTAGTTTTTTTGTACAAGTTACTTTGAAATATCGCACGTAAAAGAGAATAGTAGAATGATTAGAGCTATATAATAGTAAGAATTAGAACTACTAATTGGAATATCCAGGAATTTTATCCATTCCTGTCTTTTTGTCTCGGGGGGGGGTGCTGTTATCTTGTATGTTAGGCATCATTAGCCTCTTTTGCATCGTCCTTATGATATTACTTTGGCAGGCCAGGAAAACCATATAGAAGCAACTGTTAGTTCGATTTGTAAAATCTTTTGTATTGGAAAGCTTAAAATGTGAGAGTGATGATCCATGCATTCCATTTTTTTTTTTTTTTGCTGGTGCACAATTTTGCCGCTAGAGAGCAGAAATGGAGATCATATCGAATTTAAAATGCATTTTATTTCATATATTTGCTTCTAAATATCTGATGACATGTATAGAAAACAAAGAAAATCTGATGACATTTATAGAAAACATTATTTTAGTTACAGTCCAGTGACCTTTTAGAGAAATTCATTAAAAGTGCACCTCTTCCCTTGGATAACATGCTACCAGTGTCAGTGGATGGACCTAACATTAATCTCAGCTTTCTTCAAAACCTGAAAGATAAACTTAGAATTGAAAATCCAGATGGTAAATTATTAGTTGACATTGGAGTATGTGGTGTGGTCTTCACGTGGTCAATGGAGCTATGAAAACTGGACTTAAAGCAGTGAAATGGGATATACATCACTTTCTGCGTAACTTGTACTACCTTTTAAAAGATAGTCATGCTCGCTGTGCAAATTATACTATGATTGCTGGATGTAAAGACTATGATTCCTGGATGCACTGTAAGGTGGTTGGAAAATGTTAACTGTTTGACTAGGGCATTACTTGTCTATGATCATATCAAGAAATATGTTCAAGAATCGTCGGTTTCCAGCAAACAACACATGTTTCTTGCATAATGCATGGAAAGTCCACTGTTGAAATGCAAATTGACTGCATTTAGGACTATAGCTTCAGAGTATGAATCTTTTTTGAGAAAGTTCCAGAGCCCAAAGCCTTTAATTCCTTTCTTACACACTGATTTGCTGGATCTGAGGAAAAATTTGATGGTACCAAGCTTGAAGCCTGCCAAATTAAGTGAAGCTGATAGTGTCTCAAAACTGTTAACTTTAGATGTATCAAAAAGTGAAAATCTTCTCTCAATTGAGAAAGTTGATATTGGATTTAGTGCTAAAAAGCTATTAAAAGAAGTGAAGTGCTCAGAAAGGGAGAAATTAGAGTTTACGCTTGAATTTAGGATACTTGTGACCAGTATGATTGAAAAACTTCGTGAGAAAAGCCCACTAAAATTTAAGTTTGTCCGTGAGGTAACTTGTTTGGACCCAAATATTAGAATGCAGCAGCCGAGTCTAGGCAAAAAGAGAGTGGAAATTGTGCTCGAAGTTTTACTTAGTGCAAACAGGATTTCAGATGACTGTGCTGAAAAAGCTATTAAACAGTACGCTTCATTGTGTGTAAAAAAGCTCAATCTGCTTTAAAGTTTCAGTTTGATGAATTTTTAGACAGTCATGATGATTCCATTGGATTAGACAAATTTTACAGTGCTCTACTTGACAACCAAAAATAATTCGGTGAACTTAGGGATGTAATAAAAATTTGTCTCATTATGTCTTGTGGAAATGCTTCAGTGGATGGTGGATTTTCTGTCAAGTCTCTTCTTATGGAAAATCTCTTGGAAGAATCCCTGATTTTCAGAGAACAGTTTTTGATGCCATTAAAAATGTGGGAGGAGTAGAACACATTGCCATCAATAGAAGACTTCTTCTTTCTGTAAGAGCCTCCAGACGAAGACATCAGGATTATCTTGAGAAAAAGTGTTCTTCAAAACGAAGAAGAAAGAAAACTGAAGGGAAAAAGAAAAATTGATCATGAAATAAAGGAATTGAAGTAAAAAAGGCAAAGTACAGAAGGAACTAGAGTTGGAAGAAGCAGCATTGCAGGCGAAGATTTCAGATTGGGAAAAGAAGAAAAGTGGTGTGTAATATTATAAAAACAGTGACTGTGTTCCTACTGTAATGTTTTTATAGTAACTGTTATGAATATTGCGTATGGGCTTGTTTGAGTGTTTCTTCAATAAATGTAAAACCATGAAAACAAAGAGTAAACTTAAAATTGAAAAGGTGCGAGTTGGACTGCTATGAGGAAGGTGGAGGCCGAAAAAAAAAAAAAAAAAAAAAAAATGAATCAGTTATTTAGGAAACCTTTTACGTCAAACGAAAACACTTTTAAATAATATAAGTTTCTCAATTATCCAATTCAATTTTATTTATTATCATGGCACATGTATTGAAAAACTCAAGTAAACCTATTTGTGTAAGGTCAGGAATTTCTCATAAATTTGGTCAGGGAAATCAGATTTGATAATCCTGTAGACACCCTGTATTTAAAACTTCACTGACGGAACAATTTGTCATAAATTTGCTGATGGTAAGCAATTGCCAACTGTTTTAATTAGAAACTCGTTGCTGATAAACAGTTTGCAAGAAAATCGTGACAGCCAGTCAGTAATTCATCTCTCATTGCCCAGTTTCAGAGGAAAGTCTGCATACATTGGTAAGTTGATTTAGTGTAGTTTATTCACCAAAGTTTTATATTGACCAAATCAAATACCTTTGAAGACTTTCTAACCTAATTTTCCTAATTTTCAAAATTAGGTAGTGTATGTGTGGGATGATTTAAAAAATAATTTTGCAGCTTTTATAGTACAAAAGGACAGGTAACTGTGTTGATATAATTGTGTAGACGTCTCCCCCCCCCCCCAAAAAAAAGATAAGAAAAAACCAGCCAAAATTTAACGTAACATTAACTGAATCACAAAACCCTGAGACAGTTTATCATAGGAAAAAAAATGTAGAAATACATTTAAAAAACAGCCGTAAAAATACATTTAAAAAATAGTAACAGGCAGATGATTGAAGGTATGTCTGTTCCAGCTAAGTTCACTGGTTGGAACGACCGACCGCACGTTCTTATAATTTGGTTTTAAAAAGTCCTTGAAAAGTGCTTGAATTTATTTTCGTTGAAAGAGTACGAACCATGGCCAAGCCGATGATGCCTCTATAGCTCGCATGTCGGCGCTCGCGAAGAATTTCTTTTCGACGACTCGCTCGCATGTCTGGTATTATCTACCATGCCTGTGATGCCTGTATTGATCGCGTGTCGGTGCTCGCGAGAATTTCTTTTTGCCAAATAGGTCGGGTGTCATCCGTCAAGCCGATGACGCCTCTAGAGCTTGTTAGACATTTCTTTTTCACCAAATAGCTTGTGTGTTAGGTGTTATCCGCCACGCCCATGACTGACGCCTCTATAGCTTGTATGTTTAGGGTGGCGAGCCGAAACTGAGTTTTCACTGCTAAGTTGTGGCTGCTACTCCAGAAAAAAAAAAAAAGAAAGAAAGAAAGAAAATACGAGTGCTAGGTGAGTATGGGTGAAAAGTTATTCTAGTGGAAATCTCAGAGCGCAACCACCTTTCGTACACTTTCCGAAAATTGAAACGATCATCCATTATGCCGTAGGATAAACCACAAGAAAACCTTATCTCATTTGCTACACTGTCTATCGTGACTCGCCTGCCAGCTTAAATCATCTCCCCCACCCGCTTCACAGTTGCTTTTATCGGAATCTAAACAGGAACAGCAGGGCGGTCTTGCTCAGCAACTTTTTAGCATCCTTGAGAGAGTTTATCCACCGAGTTGTGTACGATTTTAAAGGACAAATACACTGGCGTGCAAAACTTAAGGACGAGACGGTTTTTCGAATGTAACGTCGTGCAGAAGTGCTCCACATAGACTCCAATCATACCATAAAATCCCCAAGATGTAAGAATATGGGACAAGTGAGCAAAACCGTCCAAACAAGGAATCCAAAGGATACAGAGGCACTTTATTGAAAAGGTAGCTTCGAGCACAACTGGACGGAAGACAGAAACGTCCATGTGACAGGCGGCTGCCAAGAAAAATCCAGTCTTTAGTAGGGGATATGATTACCCCTGACTGCGTTGCAGGATTTACGTCGTCTGTCCAGGCTGAGGACGAGGTTGTCAAGCAGCTGTTGAGGCATCGCGGCTCATTCCTCTTGTAGTGCCAATTGCAGTCGTTGCTGGCGGCTGGTAACGTGCTGCCAATCATCTCCTGAGAAGGTCTTTCACGTGTTCGATTGGATTTATGGATTTAGGTCTGGGGACCTTGCGGGCCAATCGATGCATTGAATATCTTCACTCTCCAACAGCTCTGCGACAGCCACTGTACAATGAGGTGTAGCGTTGTCGTCCATGAAGAGGAACTCAGGACCCACAGCTCCTCTAAACAGATGCATGTGAGGCAGGAGAACCTCGGTACAATAGCGGACAACAGTGAATGAACCTCCTTGGAAGCTGTGGAGTTCAGTACGGCTACAAAGCATGATACCGCCCCAAACGAGAACTCCGCCACCTCCAAACCAATCGCTTTCGATGATGTTGGCGTTGTGATTGCGTGTTCCCTGCTCTCTCCAGATGTGTATACGCCCAGTATCGCTCATCAGACTAAATCGGCTCTCATCCGTAAAGAGAACCCGGTCGTCTGCCGCCGTGGTTGCTCGTGGACGACTATTGCTAAACTCTCGGACAGCTGTTCCTGTCGTTTGAAATGCTCTCCAAGCTCGTGAAATAATGCTGTGGGCGATCCCGAACTCCTCGGCCACACTAGTCACACTTCAAACTTCTTCCAACTTCCCAATGACGCGACCTCGGGTAAAGTCATCCAGATGTCATCTACTGGATTGCATGTTGGCCATATCACACGGTGGCAGCAACTCGACGTCGTTCAAACTGATGTACACCGTGCAATAGCTTTCACCGAATTGCTGAGCGTACACCGCCCGTGTGCTTTATACCCTTTCGCCCCCCGCCCACTTCATGCTGCATATATGCGCGCATGCCCTACCGTACCGGACCCTAGTCTATGTCTTGAGTGGTCTTTCGGTCCGTTCTGCTTGTTCGTTCCGCTGGTATGTTAATTTCTCCTCTTCGTACTTAATTTTTGCACATCAGTGTAAGTAGTAAAGAATGGCCTTTTTATGAAACATCTGAAGTTTTGCTGAATCACGCTTTGTAAGCCCAGTGGCTGCAATTTTAGCCTAGCGCATGGCGGTCGCTGTGATTGTAGGCATAACGCGAAGAGCAAGAAGCACAAAGATCTTGTCAAGAGAGTAATTTGTTTTTCCTCTCATAAAATGTTAAACAATGCTAAGATGAACATTGAATATGGCATAAAAAAGGGGGGGGGCATGAGTGCAATAGAAAGTGGACAGATACTAATAAAAAAAGAAACAAAACATTGCTAACTATCTTAAAAATTAGAAGAAAATGGAATTGAGCAATTAAATATTATGAAAAGTAGCAAAAAATTAACATTTTTGTAAAATAATTGATTAATAATAGCATCCTGTTATGATTACAAACTAAAATCTTTGCATATGTGTGTGTGTGTATTTCAGTACAAGATGTTTTAAATTTGAGTAAGGTGCATCTAGTTCCAAAACATTTTTTGCTTAAAGAGTTTGTTCTATCTACTAATTTTTTTACCTGCTCCGAAAAAGTGTTTTCTTCAACCAAAAATGCATTTTGTTGCTCCAAAAATGTATTTCGCTTGCTCGAAAAACACATTTTGCTGCTCCGAAAATGTATTTTTACCTGCTCCAAAAGTGCATTTTGTTGCTACAAAAATGTATTACACCTGCTACAAAAATGCATTTTGCTGCTCAAATGTATTTTTACCTGCTCCAAAAATGCATTTTGCTGCTCCAAAAAAGATTTTGCAACTTTCCATCACTTCAGTCTCCTGGCACAAATAGCATTTGTATTGCATGATAAAAGATTGGAGGCAGATATGCTGGTCCAATAAATCCTATAGTCCACTCTCAGCCGTTTCTCTGGCATTTTTAAAGTTTTTGCCCGAATTCAATTCTTTTTTATCAAATGTAATCTTAAGTCACCATTTCTTTTTCACTCTGTTGGAAATATAAAAACCATATAAACTTGAAGTAGTTAATAGTACAAAAACAATAGGTTATTGATTCTTTGCAATTAAGCAGCAAAATATTTGTTATAGATCCTAAACCCTAACAGAAAAAAATATATACTTATTTTGAATTTTGAATTTACTACCTATAAAATGTCTAAAAGAATTATTGACTGGATAAACTGCAATACCAACCTAGGCAGAATGCGAATACCAGAATGACTAGTTTGCTGGAAGGAGTGCGAAATGAAATTAAGTGATATCATCGATGGCATCACGAGAATAGAACTTTTTTCTAGTGGTTGAGAAAAGTAAGAAGTAACATAGGCCAACCACAGAGTTCGATCAACACGAGATTGGACAGGCAGGAGCATAGGAGAGAAGAGTCTTATGTCAGCGATGACATCACTGTTTTCAAGTAATCACTTTGCGTCTCACACGCTGTGTAAACAAAGAAAGACACTAACATTCAAACTTAATTTTTCATGTACGAAATCGAATAAAAATGAACATTTTCTCTTGGATGTCATTTAAAAGGTAATTGCCAATATTTTTGCCAAAACTGTTTATTCATTGCCAAAACGATTTTTCTTTTTCACAAATTGTGAAGAATGTGGTTGACAGCACTACCCCTGCATTTTGTCAGTGGTTGAGTTCGTATTTGATGTCAACAGTATGAGGCTACGGATCTTTCAAGCATGGCACTGATTATCCAGGCTGGTGGGAGTGGTATGATATGGGGCATGTTTTTGGACTCCTGGTACTTGTGGACGAGTGTATGAATGCTCGCTACTACCAGGAACAAGACCGTGTGCAACTCAGTGTTGTACCTCTACCCAGTGGGGGATGGGTTCTTCCAGGACAATAATGCCCCGTGTTACCGGTCCTGCCTTGTGCAGAAATTGTTCAATAAACATATTGCTGATATGAGATATCTCGTGTGTCCCCCAAGCTTGCCTGATCTCCACCAAATAAAACATCTGTGAGACTGCCATGTATGACACACACACCTGAAAACACCACCTTGCTCCATACTGAAACTGTGAACTGCAGTACAAATTACTTGGTTGCATATCCCCACACCATTATACACACAGACACTATATACAGGTAATAGATGCCACACTGGTCACTATCATTCTCTGGGTGTAAGTAGGGCCCAAGAAATATTAGCATGCCTGTTTGTCGTTCAGGTGTGTCCCTGAATTCCGAGTTAAGAATATTACAGAAACATAGTTACTCTAGGTTTCTAGCCCCAAGACAGGGTGTAATTTTTAATTGAAGCAGATTGAAAACAAATCAAATAGAAGCCAACTTTTTGTAAGGAAATATAGTAAAAACTTATATAGTAAGAACTCAATCATGTTGGAACTGAAAATTGTATGCTATTTATTTCCATTTTTCAGGAGACCTCTTGATAAGTAAACATTCTGTGTAAAATATTTGTTGTTTTTATGTAAAATTGTCTTACTAACTTTTGCTTTGAATTTTTGCATTAAATTACTTTTTGTCCGGCACACTTGTTATTCAGTTCATGACTTGTTTTAGACTGTGCTATTCGATGGTTAGTTCGAAACTACATACCGAAGCTTTTTCTACAAAATAATGCGACGTCTAGCATTACAAATCGAAACTATCTAAATTATCGAAAGTGTGATGTTGGGGGCCACATCTGTTTTTAGATGCAATTTTGCTCACTTTGATATCTCAAGATTTCAGTTTCCTATTGTAGGTTAAGGAGTTTAGATAGATCGATATTTTGCAAAAGGTAATAAACTTGGAAAGTTAATTAAATTAAAAAGTAAAAATAATTAAAGCATACAAATTTATATTCAAAATGTGCTAAGTTAAATTAATATACAAACTCAACTTGTGATATTAAGATCTCAATTAGAATTTTGTAGATTGGATAAATAGAACTCGAGTCAATGATAATCCAGTGTTTTTCATTTTGCGCTTCAATCACTTTGACATCTCAAGAACAGACATGAATTGATCGATATGTGATGGTGCAACAATGCAGGCGTTGCTGTGACGTCAAGCGTTCGAAACAGATCTGGCTATTTATATTGTTAATATGCAATACGGATTTAGAATATCTGTGTTCTAAAAAAAGTAACTGCCGTCCCTGTTTTAGAAATTTTGCGACACTCACGCTTTCCTAGCTCGCAGTGCAAAAAAGAATTGAACACAAAAATACGAAATTTACATTGTTTGTAGAGAATTGTGTAAAGAACAGGCTGAAATAAACCGTTTTTTTTTTATTCTGGCGATACTTCAAGAGCTATTGTATTTCAAAATTAAGGTAAGCAAAAAAGTGCTGTAAGGTCGTGTTCCGGACACACTAACAGCAACAGAACCACGAAACTTTGTAGGCATATAGTGCCACGACCGAGTTTGTGCACCTCGTCACCAGTTTTTTTAATTGAGATTTAGTTTACTAGAAATTAAATTTTTTAATTTCACAAAATTCTGTGTTTTACAATGGGATCAATTTAAAAAAAAAACTGGATATATGGCAAACTATAAATCATAATGCATTGCAAGTTTTGCAGCATAAACTCTCAACTATCATCCATCTTTTTACAAATTTTCTAAGAAAAAGTCATTTTTTTGATTTTTAAGCATTTTTTAAAGACTGAAAGGAGTAAAGGGCTTAGCTTACTCTGTCTTCAGCGATAACCACACAGGAAAGTTCTGGTCCTGTGACCTGCTGCCATGGTGATGCAGAGAATTTGTTATGCATATGTTTTGTTGGTAAAGCTATCTCAGTTGTTTAACGGTTTAGCATTCCGAAGATGTATACATCTTACAGAAATGTTTCTTGCACCGCTTTTGTTTGCCTTAGTGGCAGATTTACTAGTGCTATAAGTTCAAACAACAAAAGTCCTGACACCACACACCGGTAATGTTAACATTACAGATATAAGCCAGAACCAAAAATACCGATGCTGGAAACTCTGGAATGGCGGCAGCGCAAAATTCTTCAATAAAAATTGGAAGAATTTAAAAAAAGTTCCTCAGAAATCCAACAGGGAGTTCACCAGGAGCAAAACAAAAATTTTAAACAAGTTGCCATCTTGGAATCAATGAAAAATCCAGTATGCCATCAAAAATAAAATATTCGCATTTTGTGCCACCTATTTTAAGTAAACTGTACACCGGTAAACATTACTGATATAGGCCAGAACCAAAAATATCAAGGAATTGGAAAAAAGTTCAAAATGTAGTGTACAAGGAAATACTATCTTAAAATGTTTTAGCGAGCCTAGAGGCGCAGCCCCTAGTACTACAATAAAATAGTAAATAAGTATTAAAAAAGTAAATAACATAAATGTAGAGTAACATAAAAATGTCTTTAGTTGAACTCTGAGATGCTGGTTATCATCTATTTTTGTTATCTATTGTTTGGATTCTTGAAATCTGACTTTTCAAGTTTTGTGTAGGAATTTGAAAATCCACAATCATGTCATTTCTAAAAATGCCATGAAGTGAAACCTCCATTAAAAAAAAAAACAAAAAACGTGAAGGTCACAGGGTTTTTCTGTTTTATCTCACAATCACTTCTGTATTGGGTGGGTGATTAGGTGTGTTACCAAGTGGGATTTTCTTCTTACACATGGCTCATATTGAACTGAAATTCACTCGATGCCTTTTGTTTTTGATGTGAAGATAATACTAGTTAAAAGTCTGTAGTGTAATTATAAAGACTTTTAAGTAGTAAGCTCAGTGCAGGATGCGCACACGTGCTTGAAAACCTGGAAAGTCCTGGAAAATCATGATTACGTTTTCAAGGCCTGGAATATCCTGGAAAAATGTTTTTTTTTTTTTAATGCTGTCTTGAAAAGCCTTGAAATTTGAAAATAGTGCTTAAAAAGATGCCCTTTTTGGAAATCGTGTTACTGTTACCCCTTCATTTTTTAAAGTTCCTCTCTGTTCTCAAAAAATGTATAGGACGTGCACCAAATCCTAATTTGGCTGGGGAAAATCCTAATTTGGTTGATGTCCGTCCGACAACGGAAGGGGAAAGAAGAAACATTTAGCATTTGCAGGGGGGTCGCGTATGTACCAAGTCAGCTGGCATCCACCAGTGAGGAGTATGCCTGAACAACACATTCATCTGCTCTTATTTATGTGCATTCCAGCCCTCCCCTCAAGAGACTTCCCCTACTTATGATAAAAAATAAGAAATCTATCTTTGCGAATTTTTCACAAAAGTGGCTGAAATTTTTACATTCACTATAATTGGATTACAGAAGCTTACTCCCAAAATTCCAATTGAATCGGTTTAAAACTTAAAAAGTTAGCATTGGAAATTTTTATTACCTGTTACCCCTTCATTTTTTAAAGTTCCTCTCCTCTGTTCTCAAAGAAACCGCCGGCAACGGTGGTGTTTGGGACGTGCACCAAATCCTATTTGGCTGGGGGAAAAAAGCCCTACTTCCAGTGCAATAAAATTGGATGCTTACTAGTAGGTCTGTTAAGAAGGGGAGCTTGATGTCCGTCCGACAACTGCTTAGAACGGAAGGGAAAAAAAAGACATTTAGCATTTGCAGAGGGGGGGGGGTCGCGTATGTATGAAGTCAGCTGGCATCCACCAGTGAGGAGTATGCCTGAACAACACATTCACCTTCTTGTTTATGTGCATGCCAACCCTCCTCTCAAGAGACTTCGGCTACTTATGGTTAAAAATAAGAAAACTATTTTTGCGATAATTGGATTACAGAAGCTACATTCAGTATAATTGGATTACAGAAGCTTACTCCCAAAATTCTAATTGAATCTGTTTAAAACTTAAAAAGTTAGCATTGGAAATTTTTATTATTGGCAAGTATGTGTGCCTCTTTGGACAAAGTAAGCCTGGAGCAGAAAGGGTGTTACCATAGCAACGGTTGATTGACAGCTGGGAGCGCTGATCCAAAGCCCTTAGTTGGGAAGAAAGCAAACACCTGTTTATCACTTCCACTGCTCAAAGGGACTAGGAGAAAATTTTCACAAATCCATTTTCCCAAATTTTGAAAATAACACAGTAAATTTTTTACAGTGGTTAAGATACATCCCAATAAAGTTCTAGTGCAAATTTCGCCAAATTCCGTTAGAAACTTTAGCAGATGCAAAAAAAAAAAAATAAAAAAAATAAATAAAAAATCTTCCTTGCATAATCTAATTGAAAAAAAGGAAACAGTAATTCTAAATTACGGGAAAAGCAAGTGAATTATTATTTTTAGATGCCATGGTTTATTTAAACAAAGCGATCCTTAATTATTTTTTTTCTGTGATGATATGGACTCTTATTTGAATTACAAACATAAATTTTTATTCAGATGTCTGAGGTACTGTTTTAATAAAAAAAATCATCTATAATTAAAAAGTTTAATGGATTTAGGCGAAATTCAGCAGATAAACGTATTTTAGTAAAATTGCAACATCATGACGTAAATTTGGCCATTTTGGCAAAAAGGGGAGCTTTTTGAGATGCAGGTGGTGATTTTTGGCGATGTGCCAAATTAAAAGAAACCGTTCCATCAGGATATTCCAAAGGTTGTGCGTGTGCATGGACGCATGCTCCTGCTGTTCGATCTTAATTGGAATGTTTTTGTGCAGGGGGGGAGAAATATCCGTTTCAGCTTTATAGCTTTCACGGCTTTTTTTTTCTTGGTAATAAATAAAAATCATAGTTGCTGCATTCACCATTGATCCATATTTGCATTTCTTGAATATAAATAACAGACAATCAGAAACATGGTGTTGGGCGGGTCTTGATGTTCTTCTTCATTTTGCATCTGCTGAATTCAGTTCTGTGGGAGTAAGGAATGGCTTATACTGTGAATATATACAAAACTACATATTTTTGATCTGAAACAATAGGTCTACTTCACACAGTAGCTAACGTGTGAACTCAGACAAGGCAATCAGACATACGGACACCTGATTCCATAAAAAAAAAAAAATCAACAGTTTATTTATTATACACTACAGGTAAAAAAGCAAAAACATGTTTTTAAACATTATAAAGGAAAACAGAGTTTTGAAATGCCATGGCTTTACGATGATCTTAATTTCTGAAAGTTCCTTTTTTCCCCATCTTTTTTTCTTTCAATTACAATACATTGTAACAGGATACCTGTGTGTTGTATCACTTAGTGATATGACAGATTTTCGGTTGCCGATATCCGCGTCGTAAGTGGTAGTTGCATTGCGATTATTGATATGACAAGATAAATACTGGAGTGATGTAAAATGTTGCATACACTTAAAAAAAAATAAAAAATTCGGCCCCCCCCTCCTTCTTCCGAACTTTTATACGGTCATCATAGCTGATCAACCATTTCATTTCATGAACATCAGCACATTTCAATCATTTAACCATTGGGCGTAGGTGGGGTCTGACGGAATTCAGCAGTACTTTAAGCGCTTAGCGCAACGAAAAACATGCTAATTTTGGAGAGTTCCATTCCCTTCCCCTCTAATTCCTAATAATTAAGAGTGCATACTGTTGTTTCAAATATTCTATTTATGAGCTAGTTTTCGCGCTGTTCGTTATGTTTTTATTTTCGAAATTACTAACCCTTTCGAACTATATGTTGCAGAAACGTTTATGCTTTGGGTTTGTCCGTACGATAATTCGCATGAAAGCGGTTGAATGTCGGCGAAATTTTAGTATGCCGTTGGGTACAACCTGGGAACCTGCCCTGTTGAAAATGGTCGAAATTAAATTCAAAGGTCAAGACATAAGAGCAGTATTTGCTCTCCAAGCTTAGGAATGTTAACTCACATAAAATCTGTTTGATTGCAACGAAGTTTTAGTATGTTATCAGGGAGGAAAAACCTACCCTTGTAGAAAATGGTCCAAATTGAATTCAAAGGTCAGGGCATAAGAACAGAATCCGTTCTTTATGATCTTGTGCTTGATAAACTTGATCCATTTGCATAAAGCTCACTCATCCATTTGCATCTTTCATAATTTTTATTACTTTAAACTGAAATTATTTTTAAAAAGTAATTTGAACATGATAATGTAAAGCATAATAATAATCCTGGTATTTTTTGGATATGTCCTGGAAAAAGCCTGGAAAGTCCTTGAATTTTTCCCCCTAAAGTGTACGAACCCTGTCAGTGTAACTATATGTAAGAAGAAAAACCTTGTTGGTAAGTACAACAGTTTTTTACTCTGATATAAAAGCATGTGTGTTGATTACCAACATAATAACTAAAATGATTTTTGTTTTAAATTTATGTGCCTGTTATATTTTGCATACCATGAATTAATGTGGATTTTGTTTGGTTTATTTGTTCCTTTTTTTTTTATAACAGAATCTTGATCGTGCTTTAGAAATTAAAGCAGAAATGGATGCAATCAATTTCACATACTCCCCTGCAACTTATGCGTTGTTGGTCAACTTATATGTAGCACATGATAAGTTAGAGGAAGCAATGATTTATAAAAAGGAAATGTAAGTGAAGTATTCAATTTAAGTTATCTATGTCATTTATAAGTTATTTTCCTTTCAGTAATATGAAATGTTTTCAGGTGAAAGATCTGATAAGTGTCTTAGCATTGTTCATTAGCAGATTTACAAGATCATCTTGGGGAGGGATGGAAGGGGCTGCAGTCTAAAAAAAGGACTTTCTGGAGGTTTTTAAATTTGTGTGTTACACACACACACACTATAAACTTACTGTGCTTCCCCTTCGTGGCTTCACAAGATGTTGTTTTTTTAATTTTCCAGTAAAAAAAAATGTTTTAAATCACAAATTGCAAACAGAGATAACTGAGAAATCGGCACTATTTTCATGACATTTATTTGCCTACTTTTCAGCGAAACCAACTTGATGCTTTTAAATCTCACGTCTCGATAAAACTTTACAAAATAAAGTTGATCTCTTCTATTCAGATGGGTTAACTTTAGAGAAAAATTTCCAGCTTGGAAATTTACTAGTTTTTTGTTTTACTCATGATGCCAGATAGCGCTAAAAGAAAAAAGAAAAAAAAAAAAATCTCGCCTGTTGCTTTTCACATTCATGCAAAATATCTTTTCACTTCCATTCTAGCCTTTCTCTGTTTCTAACCCTTCCATGTAGATCATTTTTGAAATCATATCACTAAGCTGTTTTCTGAGTTCCGGATGTTAGCTCCGCAAAGAAATACAAACCATCAGATCAATTTTTAACTGAATATTTATTTACTGTTGTATCACACTTCTCCATGTACAGCGATCTTGACATACAACCCAAGTTCCACTGGCATCCATCACATGATGTACACAAGACCTTCTATACTTCATACTCTTAATCTTTCTCTCATGCAGACACTCCTGAATCTAATCCTTCTTGATTTCTTTGGCTTTCCTCTGCCTTTCTTTCTTGCCACTTGGACAGAAACTTTTGTTTCTTAGTAAGCATCTCATCACTCATTCTTTCAACATGAACAAACCACCTAAGAATATTAGTCTCCACTTTACTGACAACATTTTGTTTCACATCATGACAAATTCATTCCTCACAAGATCAGAGTGAGTTTTGCCACAAGTTGTTTGTATGCTGAAAGCATACAAACAGCACCTACGTTTCTTCTGCAATATCCAGGTTTCATTGCCATACTTCAGAGGAGGAACAGTTACACTTTCATACACAGCCATTTGGGACTCTCTTGAGAACCCACGATTCCTGTGAAAACCTCCTAAAGCAGCTATGACTTTCAATGAAGAATTCACTCGCTTACTAACTTCACCATCCAATTTGTTCTCTCTGTCGAACATGCTTCCTAAATACACAAACTCACTCACCTGGTCAACCACTGTGTCATTTACACTTACATTCAGTGCTACCAGTTCCTCACTCAAAAACTATAACTTTGGTTTTTCCCTTATTTATACTCAGTTTCAATTTCATGCAAATTTTTACATCCGGGACAACATACTCTGCAACTCACTTTTGCTCTCTGCGAACAGGACAGTGTCTTCAGCATACAGCAGTCTGCACACACGGGTATCACCAAGACATAAACCAGTATTATCTATTTTGGCATCATGCATGCACACATCTGTAAATATATTAAACAGCCATGGTGTGACATTACACAACCTTGCCTGACTCCTGCACCAATAGAAAACCGTTTTGATAAAACACCATTCACTCATACACAGGCCCTGCTGTCAGCATACATGGCTTTTACACTATTAAGTAGATTTCCAGTAACGCCATATTCATTCAATACCTTTCACAAAAGTGTCCTATTTACTCGGTCGTAATCTTTCTCTAAATCTATGAAGGCAGTAAAAACTATCTTACCAACAGCCAGATACTTTTCAATCATCATGTGTAATGCACAAATTTGGTTAGTGCAGCCTTTATTAGCATAAAACCACTCTGAACATCTCACACTTTTTCTGATATAAGATCTTGTACCTTTTCAATAATTACCTTACCAAACACTTTTCCTGGCACACTCGGTAAGTTAATACCATGATAGCCTTCCTCCAATTCCCAGGGATCATTCCTAACTTCCAGCACAACTGGCAAATTTCAGTTAACCAGTCAATTACAAAGTCACCACCTTATTTTAACATCTCAGCAGTTATGCCATACACATCTGGAGCCTTACCATTCTGATGAGATTTTAGAGCTTTACACGCATCTTCTCTTGAAATTTCTCCTGTGCTTCCATCTCTCACTGTGACAGCATCTGCTTCTGCCCCAGAATCACCTTTGCTTTCCTGATCTAATAACTCACAGAAGTATTCACCCCATCTTTTACTTAACTCATTGGACTCCCATATCATTGCCCCAATCTTATTCTTCACACAACTTACAACTTTATTTACCCTATTTTTCCTGAGTCTCATGTACTTCCAGAAAGTTTTCCTATCTTTCAAAAAACCCAATTCATGCCTTTCCACATTCTCCACATTCTCCTTCCTATCTTTCGCCATACTCTAGCAAACCAGCTTACCTGCTTGATGTTTCTTATAGTGACATTCATCCAAAGAAACGCTTCCTTGCAACTTCTCCAAATAGGCTTCGTTCTTTCTTTTTACTACCTCTTCAATCTCACTACTCCACCAAGCATCAGCTCTTATTAACTATATGTCAACAAAATAGTTTCCATATCATCTACTGTTTCGCACGTTACTAGAAATTCGCGCACGGGAAAAAACGTCCATATAATAAAAAAATTTTATTTCAACTTGTCACTAATATTCCGTTTTTTCTTTTTGATGTTCCTTATAATAGTTTAGAATTTTATTATGAAGATTACAAATTTATATGAAAAAATGTTTTTATATGTGCAGTCAAAATGCATCATAAGTTGTCAAAGTCTTCCAATACGTAGAGACAATATGTATTAAATGATTAATATTATTCCAGTTTTTTAACTCATGATTCACGAAATTAATACAATAGAAAAGAACTTTCGAACCTTTTGATTATGATACGTTGAATCAGTAATAAGCCATCTTGTTATCGAAGAAGGCACGATTTTTCTTTCTTGTGGTATCAGCTTCCAAGTTGAACTTCGATCTTATAATTTCTTATTATAGATGATGGTTGCATGTTTCATTTTCCGTGGTTCGATATCCCAAACTAGTTTCAATTCCTTCTTTTTGGAATCATCTTCAGTGGGTATTTCACGGCAGTTGTACTCTTGCGCATGCTATTTTTGGTATTAATGCACGTTCTTAGTCGTGTTAATAATAGTTAATAATTTCTGAAACCACGTAATGTTTTCGACAGATGTTGAATTAATATAAGCATCAGCTCCATTGTTACCCACTATTGTAGTGTCACAGACCTCTTCAGCAGCAATAACAATACAGTTCTTAAACCATTCCCACTTCTTTTCTACATCCCTGTTCTCCTGAGTAATTAGAGTAACGCTGATGATATTCAGTTTCACCTGTGACACTACGAATTAATGATCAGAGCCAACATCCGCACCTCTCATCACGCAAGTGTAAACAACTAAGCGTTTCAGATGCTGCTGATAAACAACAAAAATCTATTACCGTAATTTTCGGACTAAGAGCTGCAGGTGAGAAATTTTGCAATCTGTGAAGTCGTGGTGCTGCTCAGAAAACTAAATTATCTTCCTTATTTTCAGGAATTAACTCACACCCAGTGTGATTATATGTATACTTCAAAGGCTAATCTGCAATTCAGCGTCGATCTGCGTTATGCACTTATTTTTTCATACTGGCAAAATTTTTTATTTATACATTTTTTATTAATCATGTTAATGTTTGCCTTTATTAAATGCTCAAAACCATTTATGTAATCAATGTAAATCACGGTTAATCTTAAGACTGCCGTTAGAATATCGCATTGCTCGTAAAATCGTACAATTGTCTAAATTCCATTCAATGTGGATGTCTGCTACAGGATGGTTCTCTGTTCACCGCAATAGAATCCGTCTTAGAAGTAATTAACTTATAAATTATCGCTTGTAATGCTTTCGATTAATGTTTTCTTTAATAATATGTTCCTTCTATGTTATGCTTTTTTTTTCTTTACCAGCTGCCTCGCACGTGTTCGCGGATCTGGCCGCCAACACTTCCATAACAGTGGTGCCGCTCTCTTTAAAGTGGTTTGACCTACTTTCATTTACTGCGCACTGAGCCTTCGCGTTGAGCTCCACTTTTATATGAATCTCTTCTTTTTTTCTTTTCCAGCCGAAGCCTTCAACTTCCACTATCGTCAGTCAATAATTAAAAAAAAAAAAAAAAAAAAATGAAAATCGAAGCAAAACTCAGGAGCACGAGCCAAGAAACAGCTGTATCGCATGCCAGATTAACCAAAGAAGAGTGAACAGAATTTGTCTCTCCGTCCCGCCAGTATTGTTTGGAATAGGTCTCTGCTAATGGAATCATCCTGGGGCAGGCTTTTGCATTGTTCATATTCTTAAGCTTTTGTTCAGGAAAGTGCCCATCAAACCGGTCTCCCCACCCCACTGAAAATCATCACACCTTCTTGCATGATGTATGCTGCAGCCAACGAAAGAGATACGCTAGACGCGATATCCACAGAAGCCTCGGACGTCACACTACTCGTCTGTGTGCTTATGTCCCCATTCCATCCCCACTCCTCCATGCAAAAGGCATTTGAGTCAGGCATTCCTGTCCTCCCCCACTTTCTCTCCTAAACCAACATCAGGGCAGCGGAGTTATTGTTTAAATAGACGTATCTAACGTATGAGTACAAAGGGGGAAACTTGATCACAGTCGAGTTTGTGAAAAAAAAAGACGTGGTTTGAAAAAATTTACTAAGCATCTGCATGAAAAAAAAAAAAAAAAAGGGAGGGAAGAAACAGTCTTATCGAAAACAAATTCGGCATAAGGGCCGCACGTCCGAAAAATTTCTCTTTTAGTAACGTAAGAGCCGCGGCTCTTAGCCCAAAAATTACGGTATATTCTTTTTTTCCAGAGTAGGATTTTGATTTTGTCAAGTAAATGTGTGGACATACTTGTGGTTGAAGAATGTATTAGATACACACAAACCATTAACAATGCAGAGTTCAATTAATCTTTCACCATTGAATTGCCAGAAATTGTTCTAGCAGGGATGAAAATGTTGTGTGATTTTTTTGAAATTCTGAAAAAGCTGCATTTTTTTTTGTTTGTTTAACTTTATTTCTCATTATATGTGTGGCATCTATATTTTTCTGTTCGTGTTCCTTGTTTTTAATATCTTAAGTAATAGTGAAAAAGAATAGACTATTTTTTAAGATTTGTGAAATGCATGTGTTGTTATTTCTAACAGTCTGTTCTTCAAAATCAATCGATAGAGCAAGCATTGCCCTTCTGCTTTTTAAAGCAAAAATTAAATTTCAAAATCATTACTTAATCTGTCTGTGGTGGAATCTGAGCCATCTCTGTGACATGTAAAATTGCTTTTCATGGCAGAGTGAGCAAGGCATTCTACATACATACAAATACATTAGGGTGAAGCGAAAAACACTTTTAAAAAAAAAATTAGATACTACACCATGTGCAATAGTTGTGATTTTATTACTGAAATGATTCCCCCAAAATATAGATGACATTATTCGATATCTTAGGCTTCCCCAAGAACCTCGAAAGTTTGAAAGTTATAGGGGAAAATGCTTTAAAAACACCTGCTTTCTCCATTTTGTAAATATAAAAAAAATACCGTGTCACCATGTCATTTAATATCACCTTTGAGTGTATAAACACGGGTAAAACTTCAGCAGACGTGAGTTAATTTCTTAGGCTTCCCCAGATCCCTTAAAGTATGTAATTTTTTGCCAAAAATAGCATGTAAGTTGCGTAAGCATCAAGCTCGACAGCAGCCTTACCATTACCAATTCGGGCCTAACTTTTAACAATCCCCTTCTCATACTTTATGGAAACCTCTTGTTGATTTTCAGACGCATAGCTTGCGGCTTTGCGCTCTCCTTTGTTTTTGTTATTTTCTTCACCACACCCCACCCCCTCCCTCACAGCGCAGCTCTCTTTGCAAACTCATTGAGTCATCTCATCACGGTAGTACAGATCCTTTTGGGAGAGAGTGTTGGCGGGTGCTGCGTCATAATGATGCAACAGTTTTTTACTCCTTCTGACGTTGTTTGGAGCATACCGGCATTTTCGTTTTGTCGTTCAACTACTTACGATAGCTGAAACAAGAAATAAAGCTGATTGTCCTATCCTTGGGAGTTATAAGAAGATGCATGAAAATGTGTTGCCTACGTACGAAGATGTAATGTGACATTACTACCTCATGAGAAATACTCTTAGGCAGGAAGGTGCAAATTGTGGTGAACCTGCTGCAGCAGAAATAGCAAGTATTGTCGCGGACGAAGTGCTGAGTATATGGAAGGAAGCATCTCTTCCGACATTGCTCCACAAACCAGTTGTAAAGCATATTACACATGGTGCGCACGCGGCCTGGAAAAACCTTAAAAAGCCTTGAATTTCAAAATTTTGTTTCTAGGCCTTGAATATTCAGGAATTCTTGACGTTTTCCAATAAACGTCGGGAAAATCCTTGAAAATCGGAATTCAAAATTTTTAATTGGTTTATCTGGTAAAAAAAAAAAAAAGCTGAAATTAAAATTTATTTTGTTTCTTTTATCTGAGAAACAGAATCCGCAGTGAATTTTTTTTTGTTAAACGCAAATAATTTTTTAGGTCAGCTGCATTGTTCTACCTTGTTGGGAGAATACTTCCCATCCAGCCATACGAGGTCAAATGACAATCATCGATTTTAGGAGGCGCTGGCCTTGGCTTGGGGCAGGGAACTTGTTTTCTGGTTTAACCATGTGTTTCTTGCTGTTTTTAGTTGCATCTGCAGTGTCTGCGCTGCAACTAAATCTGCAGTGTCTGCGCTGTGTTGCTTCTCCAGCTTTACAGCATAAGTATGTTCGTTCGTGCATTTTACCGGCTGGTGGGAGCTTGCTTGGGGTCATGCTTGGAGTGAGAGGAAGTAACGAGGATATGTTACTAAGCTTCAGAACTTGTCCTTTTTTCTATTACAGGTATTCAGGGCATGAAAAATCTCGGAAATTTTGCCTGTCCTCGAGGACGGTTTGTCTAAAAATGTACCCGTCCTCTTTTGAAAGTAACCCGTTAGACTCGTATAAATACCATAACTACGTAGAATTTAAATATCGTCACTTCACTGAATTTTTTTTTTTTTTTTAATGTGCATACAGAAAATAAATACATTTCTGCTTTCATAGCAAAAAGCTTGTTACACGGAATCTAGAATTTTCAACTGCAAAATGGCAAAAGACAAGAGATCGAATGTGGGGCTTTAGGTACGATCGTTGTCAAGGACGCATGAAACATGCCGAAAACGGTTACGCACGGGAAGCCAATATTACGGCGGGCATCACACATGCGGGATGTCAAGGTCACACGTAAAGGAAAGAAGCAACCGTTGTTTAGTTGCATTGGTTAATACTGCTGAGGCACTCCAGTATTAACAAATGAAACTAAACAAGGGATGACTGGGAGGACAGAGATAGACGGGAGAGAAAGGAAAAAGAAAAAAAAAACGTCAACTGCGCAGTCGCTATCCTTACAGTTACACCTCCCGCTTCAGGCGTAAAATTCACACGGGAAAACTTTGAGAGGGAATGAGAAAGCAGCACATTGGCTTAGTACGTTTAAATTTTGGAAGGGAGGGTGATGCAGCGCAACTATTTTGCCAAAACAAAGAACGGCTTATCGCTTAAGATAATATGTAATTTCATAAAACTGTGGCACTTGACGTGTGCAAATTTTCAAATTTTAAATTGGCAAAAAAAAAAAAATATAATAATAATAATAATGTAAGGTAAAAATGTTCTAATCACAATCGTACTGCAAACTTGCAGGGAAAAAGGGCCGACAGCGCAGACGTTGTGGTCGGGAAATTAATCGTCCACAGTTAATTCTTGAGCGCAGTGGATGGGTGGTTTTGTGTGTCCTGCGGGTATTACCGTCACTTGCAGCTGTCCCTCTTCTTCCGGCTACTCATCTGCACGTGACTTTGTATCAACTCGTTTGATAACGATTGTTCACGCAGAAGTGGATAGCGAAAGGAAACAGTAATAACTATGTTGCAAAGTGTGTTTGGTGTTGCAAAAATGTGGATATTTCAAGTATGGGCGAATCCGCGTTAAAGAACCACACGAAGAGCAAAAACATATTTCACTTTCTCAGTCTACTTCGAGGAACTTGGCTATAAATGAAATGTCAGCTAGGATCGATGCCGCATCTGTGAAATTATTGGCGTTGAAAGTTATTAAATCACATTTTTCGTACCGGTCATGTGCGGGTGTAGATGCCCTGTTTCGGCTGATGTTTCCCGACAGCATCATCGCGACCAATTTTTCTTGTGAGAAAAAAAAAAAAAAACTGCTTACATCTGCTGCTTCGGTTTAGCCCCACATTTAATGTCACTTCTGGTACAAGAAGTGAGATTTGAAAACCAAAACTTTGTGGTTTTATTTGATGAAAGCTTGAACAAATTCACTCAGTCAATTACTTAGTGAAACTGAATACTGGCACGTTCTTCATGGAAGAGGTTGGGGTACCAGTTGTGATGTCACTGTGCTGCTTGGACCTCTCCAGTGCTGCTGGGTTGTTATTGCAAACAGAGTTTTTTCTAACTTGCACTTTATTTCATCAAACTAGATTGTTTTATCTTTGTGATATATGTATTAGTGTACATATAATATATATTGATCGTGTCAATATTTAATTGTGTGTATACTCTATGCTTGTATATAAATAGTTTAGCTGCATAAATTGGCGAGCCTTTTTCTTTTGTTACAAATGCCTTTGTGTGCTGCTGCAGCATGTAGAAATAAACAGGAACTGGAAAGGATAAGATGTTGTATTTTATGTTTTTCCTCAGAATAATTCAGTGCTGGTAAAATAATGGACGAAAAAGTGTTGGGTAGGTTTTCATTAGTGTTAAGTATGCCAGAATTTGTAGCGAACACTTTCAGAGTTGTGATTACAAAAATTATATGAAAAATCGATTACATGAATTGCCTTTGCAAAAGTTACTTAAATCTGACGCTGTGTCCAGTGTAAATGTACCTTCTTATGTCTAAAGAACTAACACAGAGACACCAGAAAAGAAAAATTGTTGCAAGTGTTTTTGAATGATTAAGTGAATTAAGTCTGAAGAAAATTAATCTGGATACTAAGGGTGAAATGAATGCTAATACAAACTATGGAATTAATAGCAATATAGAGATGACATATGTTTAAAGTTTAAAAAACATTTTGTTCCTTTTAATTTACAGTGAAGGTAAAGAGTTTAGTTCATTCTCATTCCCTTTACTCCAGGGCTTTAGGGTCATGTAGCTTTTCTTGCCTTTCTCACTAATTCATTCAGATTTCCAATGGAGTGGTAGCTTCCGAGAACTCCACCACCAACTCATTGCTGCAGAGTGACAATATCATCACCTCCAACTTGTGACTTCAGGGGAGCTAGCTCTAAGCACCAGCCCTAGAAACAACTATAGCATTCATGCAGTGTTAGTATAAAATAGGAAATTGATAGTAGCATTCCAAGAATTCAAAACCGGAACTGGTAGTACTGTATTGAATAGCACCTGAACTGATTCCGTACATGCTTCCTTGTTATAGAACAAATCTGAATTACAGAGTGAAAATTGTGAAGGCATAATTTTAAAATTTTTATATGTAATCGGCTCCCCTTATTTTGATTATTTTTTATTATGGTGGGTAATTTTGATGCAAGTTCACACTTCACTGTTGTTTTAAATTTCATTTATTGCATTATTTATTATTCTTATTATTCCTGTTCTGATGTATTTCAGAGATGTACTGTATCCACATTTTAAGCTTGATGCAGCTAAAGCCCTTGACTATGTTGCACTCATGATTAAATTCGACAAAACTGATGGTGAGTTTACATGTTTTTTTAGTGTGCACTGCTGTAAAGAATTATTTTCATCTGAGGAACTTTTTCTGGAGTGATTGCATTTCTTTTATTATTCTAAGTGCATACGGAAATTATCCCTGTGATTTCATGGATCTTTCACTAATGGTACTGTGCAGCAGTTTTTCAATTATATAGGTAAATGAAAAATCATTTGTGCTATCTGTATTGATTTAATGATGTGTGATAGAACATTTTAAGTTGGAATGTCATTGGATGGAATAATGATGTAACTACGGATGGCAACATGCAAATGTACGCAGCACGTATTTAAGGACTAGGGCGTGCAGCAGAGTTGGGCAGGAATGCATTACAAAGTAATGGAAGTACAAATTACAACTGACGTGTAATGCATTACAAGGTAAATCCCAAGTATGACTTGCACAAGGTAATGGAATTAATCTGTAATGCATTACTATGAAGAGGATATAATTCAGTTATTTAATAATGCCATTCAAACGCAATGGCATTATTTATGAATGAAATTACACAATTTGCAAATAATTAAATACTAATAGTTTATAGAAAAAAAAAAAGTACATGTGCCAAAAGCTATGTCTAGAAAAATCGGCCATGTAACATAGCAGACAGAGACCAAAGTGTTGTGTAGAATGTTCTGGAAGTGGCAAGAATGGGTTAGACATTTGTAGAATTTTCCAGAATGATTGTGCAGTGGGAAGTTGCAGAGCTTTATGTAAATCAAGAATATTCCAGGAAGTCAGGTCTTGTCGTGAAGTATATATAAAGGAGTCAGTTGCTTGCTAGTCCAGTGTTAATGGACAAAAACATTTGAAAAGTATGGCAAAAATGTCAAGAGTTCGCAAATTTCTGTAATATTCGGCAGTTCACCCTGAGTTGCTGAACTGTGAGTGTAGTGGTAATATGTGATTGTGGCTATAGTGGGGCAATTATTTTGGATAGTGAAACGTAGGTAATGGACTAGAATACTGTACTGGAGATGGACGAATTGAGTATCTTTAACCGAAATAAACATCCCATTCATACTTACTTCATATGTATTATTTCGTTCAAATCACTTTTACTTGCGGCAAAGATGGGGGCAACTAGTCATGTCATACACGTACAATCTCCAGTACCACATACATGGATTTGAGGCCCGAGGGGTAGAACAATTGTCAAATAACCTACACAACGTGTAAGAGTGTACTGGTTGCTGGTTTATTCACGTTGTATTGTTACCCATAAGTTATTGGCTAATTACCAACATATAGTTAACTATTATGATTATAATGGGTTACTGCTACATGTCATTGCAATTACCATGTAATTCTAATGACTAGTTCACCATTACCATGTAATGATAACACTAAGTTCTTGTTCCATTAACATTGAACTGTAATGAATTACCGATTAATTCAATCGCGATTTTCTCAAACTCTGGCGTGCAGAACAAAGTCATTTATCTGGTGTGATGTCATGTTGTTTAGTGCTCATTGAAGAGGCTACCATGCCTGGACGATGCAGGCACGCAAAATTTATTCAGTTATTGGAGTTCGAGCGAGGTCATATAGTGGGTCTGTGGGAAAGAGGTTGGTCCTTCCATTAAATTGCGCACCAAGTGGGGCGAGAAGTATTGGTTGTGGTAAGAGGAGCATTCGCACACTCGCAGACCTGTTGCAGGCAACACAGAGTTACGGACTCACTAGAGAATCAGCGTATCAGGAGGGCGGCGTTCGCATAGCGGATGGCTACTGCGTCACAAATTTGATCCTCTGTCATACCAAGGGTGTCTACCAGAATGGTACGGAGTAGTTTGTTGGAAGCAGGACTACAGGCACTAGTGTCACTGGCACGGTTACCACTTGTTTTTGGTCACTGTCGAACACGTTTGCAGTGGTGTCAAGAACTATTTCATTGGAGGAAAGAATGGTGGTCAATGGCCTTCAGTGATGAAAGCTGATTCTGTTTGGGAGCATCTGACAGTCATGTATGCGTCTGAAGCCGACAAGGTGAGTGGCTTTTTCTATTGTGCATCCACCAATGACACACAGGCCCTACACCAAGCATCTAGGTGTGGGGAGCGATTAGCTCGCACTCTCCTACGAGTTTGGTGTTTGTACAGGGTATACTGAAAAGCTGTATGTTCGTCAGCGACATTGTGCAGCTGGTTGTAGTGCTATTTTTAATCCCCAATGCAATATTCCAGCAGGATAACACCTGGGCAACTCAACAAGTTCTTCAGGCTGTGCAGCAAATCCCTTTGCCTGCACGCTTTCCGGACTTGTCTCCAATCAAGCATGTCTGAGGCTGGATCGGACAAAAACTCTTCCACAGACCCCGGCAGGCAGCGACCATCTCTGAATTACATGTCCAAATTGAAAATGCATGGAATGCTATCCCCCAGCGGAATATCCAGCATTTGTACGACATTGCATGCCAGATTGGAAGCTTGTATTGCTGATGGAGGAGTTGGAACACCTTATTAAAATATGCCTTCTGTACACTGTAATACACATTGAAAGGTAAACTAAACATTGAATCCCTTCACACATGTGATCACTTTCCTTTCTTAAAGAGTAGTTGCTACAACGTAAATTTCATAGATGCAGCTGCAATTTTTAATGGTGTTCTTTTTTCACTTTCTGGCAGTGTATATATATATACACCCATTCCTCCTCATATCAGTGCAGTCTGTTCTGAAAAATTTGCTGGTAAGCAAATTTACCTTCAAATTTAATCTGAGTAAAGCATTGACTAAGAGTTTTAATTACTATTTCAGAAATATCAATAGTTAACACAACAGTATGTAGGTGAATGATATTGTGTTATTTTCACTGGTAGTTTCGTGATGTGGCTCATGCAGCAGGCGTTGAAAACTTGGAGAAAGTTTTTTTTTCTTTTTGCACTGTTTTTTTTTCTAAGAGTAACAGATATTATATAATTATATAAGAGAGTGTCAAAGTACTCAGCAGAATTGGGTTTTTTATTACATATTTCAAAGAACAACAGCTTGCAGTTGCAGAAACTGTACAGTGCTGTCGTTGATGACAAGTTCCAAAACAGTTTGTCAGCTCCATCCTGTGACAGTACCGTTTTCTAATAATATTTCTCCATCAGGTGTGTTTTTCTTGAATAGTGTGCTTATTGGGTCCTTCTGATAAGCAATGGTAACTGCATCATCACATCTAGCAGTAATTGTTGTGCCACTTCTTGCACAGGTGCTGCATATTTATGGGTAGGAATTTTTTGTGGATACATACAAGGGTTGTCCCAAAACAACTGGAAATGTTTTTATAAAAAGCAACAAGAACAAAAAAAAAAAAAACAATGAACAGTGCATACCTTAATTATCAAGGAAGTGGTAATCTTTTTTGAAATAGTGTCCATTGCAACAAATACATGTGTCCGAACATTCCCCTCATTTTTTGAAGTCTTCTGGAAACGAATCTTCTGAAATGCTGTTGAAGAACCCCTGCACAGCTATAATAAGTTGTTGATCAGTCTCAAATTGATGTCCCCGTAATGTCTTTTTTAAGTGGGAAACAATCGGAAGTTACATGGTGACAAGTCAGGACTACATGTAGATTGGGGCATCAACTTAACATTCAGTTTCTGCAAAAAAGAAATGACAGAACTAGCCATGTGTGTCCTTGCATTGGGCCGCACATGAAAATAATTGAAAATTCCAAGTTGAACAAACATTAATCTTTATAAGCTTCTTGCATAAGATGGAAAGTCTCTTTGGCAGACTTCTTAAGTTGACAGCAGAATTTAATAGTGCATCTTTGTTCCTCCTTCATATCCATTTTGGTGTAAGATTATGTGTAACAACATGACTGTGTGCGGTATCGTTTTAAAGCTCTCGGCAAGATGTATTCAGATATGAAGAACATTTTGTAGTGGTTTGAACTGAACATTTAAAAAATTGTTTTCTTGTGAACCGGTGAACACTTTTGACAATATCGCAGTTTATCTGGACAACTGTGAGTGCAAAATGAGTGCATGTTATGGTGTTAAAGCTCTCGAAGAGATCCATTCAAATATATAAAGAACATATCGCAGTGGTTTAAACTCAAATTTTTAAAATTTGTTTTCATGTGAACTGGTTAACATTTTTGACAATGCAGAGGAATTCACATTATGTATGCAAGCAAAAGTGGAGAAAAGCAAAACAAGAAGCAAGAGCAAGTGATGAGGAATGTAAGAAGCCCAAGAAGACAGAGCACCATGTTGGGTAATTCGTGTATCGATCTGCTTTGTGTTCACAATGTATCCAACATTTTTGTAAAAATTATGTAAGCAGTAGAGTTCATGTCATTCACCTGTGTTGGCTATAACAAATTAAATAAACGCTTTGAAACCATACTCAGCTAGCTCATTTCAACTCTCTGATCTGCAAATTATAGTCCTATGTTCCAAACTGATGGCTCAATCAGAACTAAGCTTACCTGTATTTTTTTTTTTTTTTTTTCGAAAAATCACAGTAAAAGCACTTGCCAGGGGTTCATGAAACAGCACTTATTAAACTGTTCACTACTGACAACACATGTATGATAAACAGGTGTGACCAGTTACTATGGTTACTACAACAACTACCATTTTTTGACACTTGTGCCAAGGTTGAAAGTAGTACTGCACATTTTTTATAAAATTTATAGTTGTTTTGGGACAAGTATATGATGCAACACCTAATACATAGCTGTAACATCTATACATAGTCCTACATGGCACTACTTCTGCAGTATAAGCATGTGATTTTCTATGGTTGCTTCCATATCTCATTTACATGATTAGGGAAATTCATAAGTTTCCTCCTCAATAAGTGACTTTGGCCAATTATTATTATAATGAAACTTAAGACTAACTTTTCTGCATGTAACATCATACATATAAGTGGGAAATAAATCCTCCTGAAGAAATAATTCTTCACAAATACATAATACATAGAAATGTGCAGGCCTGTTTGTGCTCCGGTCCAGGGAAACCCCGGAATTACGGGGAATTCAAACAAGGCGCCCCTGAAATCCCGGGGATTTAGAAAAGTATACCATTCATGGATGAAACATTACCAGGTGACCAGCGTTTGGCTCCTTGGGCGTAAAGGGAGGATGGGAGAACGCTTGGCGGCTTAGCACATGCACCTCTTTTCTCCGAAAGCCGTTCGCAGATGAGAGGGAAAAGCCATTATAAATAGTGACAAGTGGAGAAAGACCACCGGGCCCCCAACCATTAAGAATCATGCACACCCTTTCGCCGTTGATGGCGGCCGCCTGGATTGTTTATCCGATGCGCTTTGTGTGACACTCCCGGTACCGTCCCCTCCTGTCATTGACGGCGGCATTTGCTCCTCTGATTTAAATGATCTTCCCATTCGCTAAAGGTGAAATAAGCGGGCTTATAGGTCAGAGCAGGTTTTAAACTGTGATCGCATTTTGTGAAAATGAATGCAATTTTGCTAAATCATTTATATTTCTTTTCGCACAAATGCGAAAACATTTAAATGACGCTGCTTCTTAGTGAGCGCCATTAAAATTCCACGATTCCATCTAGCGCATACAAAATATCATCGTGGTGGAATTTCTCTTCTTTCATCATGTGATGTCAAATGATGCATAGAAATTAGTAGCCAATCCAGTTTCTATGATTTCATAAACCGAGCTGTTCTTTACGTTCTTCCCGCTTTGGGTTTTTGAAAATTGGCACCACCTAGTCGCCAAACATGGCCATCTCTCTCTCATGTTTTCGCTTTCGCAGTAGTCTTTTTTCACGTGTGTTGAACCTTTTTCGTTGGTCTGAGCGATGGCCTCTGATCATTCGTCCGAACGGGGTCCGGGTTCGAATCCCGGTGAGGCATGGATGTTGTGTTTGTCTTACGGCACTGGCTCTCTCCCTTCCCTGGAACCAGTGACTCTAAATTAGGGACGGGCGACTGCTTATAGCCCATTGAGTTGCTCACGGTGGTCGTTAAACCTCCAAAAAAAAAAAAAAAAAAAAAAAAACCCTTTTTCGTTGTCTAAATATGGGTAAGTGGTTAGGAATAAGTTCCAAACGAAAAAACGATATTGAAAATGTTACTACTACGCAACAGCCAGCTAAAAAACCTAAGGTATCCAAATCTTTAGTTATAAGTGGGCCAAATGTATGCAAATCTTTCACTTTATAAGTGGGCCAAAGAAAGATGGCATGACGGTCAACCTTACATTTCGTGTGAGCTATGCCAGAAATCCAAAAAGAAAAACATCCTTGCAACTGCTGAAGGTAAGTTTTTTTTCCCTCTTTATTTATTTATTTTTTCTTTTGGTTAAATTAATTTTTTCTTTGTCACGTTTCATCAGCGTTCAAAAACAGCGTGTCCAAGATGAGCAATCGCATTTGTCAATCAACACACTCTAGCGGGAGCTCGGAGTGTGTTGTTTATGTTACTTCAAAAAAGTCTGCTTTTTCACATTTCTTTTTTGTTTGCTGCTCATCTGAGCGAAGACGAGAATTTTATGTTTTACATTTACAGAACGGGGCAAGCTTTTGCTTTTCGTTGTTTTGTTGTTTGCATTCAAAGTGATTTTATTTATTTTTCTTTTGTTTTGTCTTTACATTTCTGCTGTTTTTCGTACGGAATTTTCTAATTAGAAATCGTTTATCAATAGAAAATGTAAAGCACATATTAAGCATTAACATAGAAGGGCCAGGTTACAAGGAATTGGATTTTAGAATTGCATATGAAAAATGGTTAAATAAAAAACATTGTCGCATTGTAAATTAATGAAAACATTTTAATAATTATTTTTAAAACTAGAGTGTTTTTATTGGTTTCTAAATAAATGCTAAATTGTTTATAAAAAATGCTAAAAGAAATTTCAAAATGCCAATATGTTTCTGGAGATTTTCAGAGCAGCGTTTTTTTTTCTTTTGTTTTTTTCACGATCCCATAGCACCGAATTCTATTGTAGTAGGGTTTTTTTGAATGCGAGAACCTATGAGTCATATGTCTGCAACATGAATTGCCAGATTCGTGTCGCACGCTTTCCGGTTTGGTGGGTGAGAAGTCTGAGTATGTGCAGTAGAACTCCCATAGGGGCCTGTGTTGAGAGTTCAGATGCTATGTTTGTAACAGTTGACCTATTCGTACTTAACGCCTGTAATGCCTTTGGGTCCTTTGACAATGTCTGGGCCAGTTTTATAAGTTGAGGCCCAAGTGTATAGGGAAGAAAGTGTTCCGCTATGAATAAACATAAAATTGCCTCTGATCTAACTGTACAGGTACTTAGATCTAGTGGCTTTTCATCACCAGCAGGGTTTTCTGCAGATGTATAAGAATACAAGTTCATTGAAATCTTTACAGATGTTTTTGAAGATTTGTGTTGTGAAGAATTAGAATGGCTTACCAATGCTTTTACACCATCCTTTTCATATCGAATGCTTTTGTTGCACCAAATGCAGAAACATTCCCCAGAAGAATCAGTTTTTCAACACCATATCCCAATGGCGTCAGCGTTGGCATCTTGCTTCTGAAGCCAATCCCAGCCATATTTATTGCGGATATCTTTTTCCAAAACTTTTATGAGCTCAGCATCAGAATCTTTCAAAAACTTCATTATCATAGCAGTCTAGGAAAGACCGGTATCGAAAAGCATACAAACAGGCCATTCCATCCTAACGCTGAATGTCTTGGGATGCAGCGAATGTCTTCGGATACAAATATGACATCCCATTCCAGCATTGAATGTCTTCGGATACAAATATGACATCCCATACCAGCATTGAATGTCTTCGGATGCGATGAATGTCTTCGGATACAAATATGACATTTTATACCAGCATTGAATGTCTTCGGATGCAGTGAATGTCTTCGGATACAAATATGGTAACCCATCCCAGCATTGAATTTCTTCGGAAAACATTACTTAAAAATCCATCTGTACAAAGCTGTTCTGCCTATATTCAATGAATACATAAAGCTGTTTCAGACCAAAAAACCTATGTTGCATAGATTGCATGTTGAACTTTTTGTGTTCATAAAGAAAATTTTATCATTTTTCATTAAACATGAAATAATCTCAAAGTGCAAAACTCACAAGGATCTTTTGAAAATAGATTTGAAAAGTGGTGATAATCACCTGCCAGCCAAATTTATTTATGTTGGAGGAGAAGCCAAAAAACTTATTGCTGCAAGTACATCAAATGATTATATGGTATCTTCATTTAAGAAAGAGCTAAAGGAATGTTATCTGGCATGCTCCTTAAACATGATCCAAAAACGTCCTGTGGGAAATTCTACTCTGATTAGTTTTTCAGGGTTAGACCCCTCTCTTAAGGGCCAAACTACTACCTATATAGCTCTTTCAAAATTGACTGATGCATGTAGCTCATTGCTACCTGCTAACGAAATGCTTTTTATCGATGAAGAAATCAGATCATATCAAATCGATACAGCAATTAGGGATATATTTAATTACTCAGCCAATGAAAAATGTGAAAAAAATAAAATTCCCAAAGGCATTGATGAATACTGGGCTGCAGTGTCAAAAATGTGCTCACATGATGGAATACAAAAGTACTCCACATTGGGCAAACTTGTAAAAGCCCTCATCTCATGCTTTCATGGGCCAATTGTGGAAAGCTCAATTAATTTCATGGATAATATCATCACACAGCACAGAACTAGTTTAGATGCAAAAAGCTTGGACAGTTATCATACCATCAAATATAACCTCTTAGCAAAGAAATGTTCAACATTTGAAATGTTTGGTGTTGAAAATCCGATCACCACTGCAGTTGACAAAACTTTGTTACAGAACATGTTGCAAAGCTAAAAAATTCATCACAAATCTACCAAGGAAAAGTGTGATAGAAGGCATGAAGTAATTGGAGATCATTTTTCTGGAATAAATAAATCATCAGGAGCTAGCTCTGTAAGTGCAAAGATTGTGGAGAGCCCTAAAATTCCAACACAAAATCTGTCAACACCAAAGCAGGAATCTGGGTGCAGTAAACGTAAATCTCACCCAAAGGATTTGCAGCAAAATAAAAACAAAATAACCAAATTTTTTTCTAAAGCATTATGAAGTATGAAGTTTTGCCTCCATCAGCAGCATTGATGATTTATTACGTGAATATACAAATCATTTAAATTATAAACTGAACAAACTTTGTCGTATACATTTCAGTCTTTCTGCACAAGAAAATACACGATTGACACAGGCAGGCCAAGGCATCAATTATGTAAGTTGCCTTTTTTATTTTATTTTTGCTCAGTATTTTACTTTTTATAAGTATTATTTACAGCTTTGAAGGGCCAAACCCTGGAAATTTGCAATTAGTAAAATTTTATAAAGGCCACTATTCTTTAAAAAAATATCAGAACTTAGGAAATAAATTACGAATGTAACACATATACTCTGATTTTTTATTTTTTTTTTGTAAGTATTGATCTACGTTAATTTCAGGGAATTTGGGTTTGGTTTCAGGAAATTTGATTTCACAGAATAAGCACCACTGTGCAAGGCACATGCAACAGACAACTGGACGTCCGTTATCGCGTTTTTCCGTGGCCAGAAGGTTGCACAAAGGTGGTCTATTTGCACGACGACCAGTACTGTGTGTGCCATTAATGCCTGCTCATCGCAGACAGTGGTTTCTGTGGTGCCAGGAACACAAGAACTGGACACATCAGCAATGGGGTCGAGTTCTCTTTACAGATGAGAGCCGATTTAGTTTGACAAGCGATTCTGGACGTATACATATCTGGAGAGAGCAGGGAACACGCAATCACACCTCCAACATCATCGAAAGGTATTGGTTTGGAGGTGGTGGAGTTCTCGTTTGGGGCGGTATCATGCTTGGTAGCCGTACTGACCTCCGCATCTTCCTTGGAGGTTCAGTCACTGGTGTCCGCTATTGTACCGAGGTTCTCCTGCCTCACGTGCATCTGTTTATAGGTGCTGTGGGTCCTGAGTTCCTCTTCAGGGACGGCAACGCTACACCTCATCGTACAGTGGCTGTCACAGAGCTGTTGGAGAGTGAAGATATTTCAATGTATGGATTGGCCCGCAAGGTCCCCGGACCTAAATCCAATCGAATACGTGTGGGATCTTCTCGGGAGACGCTTGGCAGAACGTCACCAGCCGCCAGCAACGATTCCCCAGCTGCGATTGGCGCTACAAGAGGAATGGGCCGCGATGCCTCAACAGCTCCATGTCAACCTCGTCCTCAGCATGGACAGACGTTGTAAATCCTGCAACGCAGTCAGGGGTGATCATATCTCCTACTAAAGACTGGATTTTAGCTGGCGCCCTAAACGAGCCATCGGCTCGTTTAGGCGCCAAGCTTTCTTGCACGGGCCCTGACTATGAGGTGTGAACATTTTATATCCATGAAGAGAAGTTTCCAAAACAGCGAATGAAGGCATGGAAAACGATATGCTGATATGCATAACCTCCAAGACGTTTCTGAACATGTCGTTGGAATGAAGAGCTAATTAATCATTTGTGCTCAGTCGCAGAAAATTCTCTACGCGTTTTACCTTGAACGGAATTTTTCTAAGCCTTAACCCTAAAGCTTCTTCCCATTGTTACGTTGACTATCTGATGCTCATTCGTTCTGCGGTGGTTTCTTTTTCTTTCTGCATTTCTGTGGTGTGTTGTGTTGCCGGCGTTCACATAACGTTTACGTTTTACTTGGTATTTACCTAGTTCTTATATTTTTAATAAAATTATGTCAATTCTGAATTCATGGGTTGCTGTTTTTTTATGTACATGATTTTTCTGCTTCCTTTTTGTACGGGATCTTCATCTGGTATACTACGTTTTGGTCTTTCACTTCTTGTCTTCTTCTACAGCTGAAACACACTGGAAAGTCTGTTTCAGCTACATAAAAAAAAACCTTTTCCTGTTGAAAGTAATTAAAAATTAATTTTTGCATTCTTTAATTTTCCTCACTTTATAATTTTGCACTGAAATTCTTGAAATTCCGGACATCTTCAATTGTCCCAAGTGATTTTTGCAATTTTTTTATTAATAATAGGTAAGTATTGGAAAAAGAAATTAATTTTTGTCACATTTCCATTTACGATCTCACTAAACGAGAAGAAACTATTGCAAATTCTGAATCCAGTTATCGTAATAAAATTCATAAGAATGTATTCAAGTCTACTACAGTCTATTTCAGTCAACATCTATTGCCTCGCAGCAACGAAAGTAATTTTCCCCTTGCACCAAATTTTACTAGCGATCTCCAGTGTGTGCAGAGAAAATGGTTAAAATGTTGTTAATGCGTTATATTCTCAATACAAAAAAACCTCAATGATTCTAGACTTGCGTTCAAAAGATGTTTAAATAGTAAATGGTGATGGAAACAGTGAGAATACAGCACAATTGTGCCAACAATTTCATTGTTTGCATGTGGCAACTACGTATTAGACAAAGTGACAAGCCTCGAATTTGATGTACGATTGCTTCAAAAGACATTGTGATTTAAAAAATAATTTCAAATTAATTCAACTCGCCATCTATTTGTAGCATTGCGAATCGTGTCTTACTGTATGTTATTTTTCCCAGTGCTGAAAGTTTTTAATGTAATACGCACTTTCAATCAATGATCTTCACCTATATTGGCAGAAATTCCTTTCAGTCTTATATTGCTGATGCTTGAGCAGTCCCTGTATGATTGTAACAGTTGTGTTACACACAGATTGCTCAAGCATCAGCAATTTAAGACTGAAAGAAATTTCTACCAATGCAGGTGAAGTTTGTTGAAACTTCACCAATGCAGGTGAAGTTTGTTAAAAATGCACATTACATTAAACCTTCAGCATTGACACAAACAGTATACAACAACACATCGCTATGCCACAAGATGCTAAGTGAAATTAATTTAAATTCATTTTTTAAATCTTGTTTTTTGAAGTAGGGTGAATTGGTAAACAAAACTGATGTTTTCCTTATTTATATAGTTAGTTAGAATTTTTTACATTCAGAATGAACAAAACATGTATAAATTCAAAATTTGTATAAACTAGGTGACAGCCCGTCAATAATGATGGGGTAAAATAAAATATGTGATAATTTTTTAAAAAACCAGGTATTGTTTTTGTTTGTCCAAATGTGAAAGTATGTTTCATTAACATTACAGCATGTATATTCTGGGTTAAAAGGAAAGTCCTTATTCAGGGCAATAACTGCAGAAGAAAAGGGGCCGAGTGGTGCACAAGTTAGGTGTATGTATAGGAAAGGGACATTGGCCGATCGAATGAAAGCGGTTAGAGCACCCCTAGCGGCAAAGGTAACAAGTTAGGAAACCTAACTCGCGAACAGCGCGAGATAGAAACAAAATTACCAAGTTGTAGCGCATCGTGTAATTAGTAGGAAACGACATGGTGCGCACGAATTATGTACATAGACTGGTCAAAATGCTGTTAATTTGAAATTGGTGAAGCAGATAAAACAGACACAAAAATAATGACACAAGACTGAAACTGTGTGGGCTTATTTATAATACTGAAAAATGTTTACAGGCACAAGGCACATCTGTAAGAAGTTAGTGTACAGCCGGTTCGAAGTGGCCACCATCGGCTACAATGCACATTCCAAGGAGTGTAAAGAATAGCTTCTCATACACTATCTAGCATGGCAGGTGTCACTGTAGTACAGGCGCACACAATGCGGTGTCGTAAGTCTTCCAGAATAGCAGGTTCTGTAGCATACACCTTCTCCTTCAAGTAACCCCGCAGGAAGAAGTCCAAAGGTGTTAAGTCCGGTGACCACGGAGGCCATTCCACTGTACAGGCCAGTCCACTGTAGCAGCAATAAAGATATTCCATCATTTTTTTTTTTTTTTTTTGTTATTCCAACTTCATTATATTGTTTTTTTTTTTTTGTTTTTTTTTTATGTTGTATTGACCATGTTCCTTGTTTTCAATATCTTTGGTGATAGTGAAAAAAGTCATTTTTTTTTGAATTTTTTGTAATGAATTGCATGTTTTCCTGGTTCTCATAGTATCTTCTTAAAATAAGTGACTAGAGAACAAGCATTTTACTTAATCAGTCCCATGGTGGAATCTGCATCATTTCCGTGACCCGTAAAATTGTTTTGTGGAAGGGTGAACAACGCAGTACTGACTTTCTACATTTAATTTCTATTAAAATGTGTGCTTCCCCTTTTTAGTTGCTTCTTGGTACATCAGAGGACAGAACAAGCATTCTTTCTTTTGCTTAAAGCTGAATTAAAGCTTGAAAACGCTACCACTTTCCTATTCTGCAGATAAAATTACTTTACATGGAACAAAAGTAGGTGGCGAAGAGTTAAAGTTCCTGTTTGGAACTTTAATTTCTTTTTGGACAAAGGGGAAAATGCTCTCCCTCCCTGGATATAGAGAAAAGTAATGGAAAACCGGGCATTTTCAAAAATTAAAGCGATAATGCAGATCCTCACTCTGCTATGAAAACAACTGTACTATCACGGAAATAGTGCAATTTTTTTAGCAAGGACCAGGTAAATAACGATTTTCTGTTTACATTTTGTGCCTTTTAAAAAAGCAAAAATGCTTGTTCCATTGATAATGTATGAAGAAAGTACTGTAAGGAATAAGAAAAAGCACATTTCACTTATATAAATTTTTCAAAAATATCGTCACTTTTGTTCACTGCTACCATTTTTCACAAATAATTTTTCTTGTGTGTGTGTGTGGTTTGAAGACAACCATGACAACTTCTAATTTGTGTTGACACATGCTATGTTTACTGTAACGTTCCCTTAAAACATAGATTGATGTTTAAAGAGCATTAAAAAAATAATGTTGGTACCACTTAGTGTTTCCTTCAAAAGGTCTTAAATTTTAAGGACAATTGTTTAAGTAGTAAAAGTTCAGTTTTTTTGTTTTATGAATTTACACTGCCATTTTGCTGCCCTGACAATTTGTATATTATAGAGTGTGTAATACAGTTTTTTTTCATTACTACTGAAAAACACACAAAAAAAAAAAAAAAAAAAAAACAACAACATGGATTTGTTTAGTGTTTACTACTGAAAATATCCAGTCAGGGTTGGAGTCTATGTATTTTCAAGTTTCCTGAAGGGTGTCTCCATGGAAAACAGCAGAGATGTGGCACATGTATGCTGATAACAATATTTGTTTGTGCCTTTCATGTAATTGTAAGGAATTTATTTCTTCTGTGGAATTTGTTTCCCATGGAAGACATAATTCTTAGAATGGCTTCAGGTGCTTGAAACTTGGTTGTCTTGGGTGATGTAACAGTAGCAGTCTTTAATGGAAATCAGGGAATGTAGTCTCAATTCCCATTCCAAGGGGATGTTATTTTCAAATTTTCTGAAAGGTGGCTACTTGGGAAGAACGTAAAATATGGAATCTAAAAGTGTCAATAATAATATTCCACTTTACTATGTTTTGCTTAACTTTGACTTCTTTTGTCTCCTGCAGAAGAAATGCCCTACTTAACTCCAATATTCACTTTACTGATCTTGTAATGTTACTGAATCCATCTTCTTGATATACTCACATATCAGCCATCTAAGAGGATTCTTACTTTGTACTGAACTCTCACTACTATAGAACAGAGTAAGTTTAAATACCATATTGTAAACAGCCAGCTTTGTTCTGTTGCCAGGGGTGGATTGATTTTGTTCCTTCCTGTTTTCCAGAACCAAGGTTCATTAAACCCTGAAAAAAACATACATCATACATACATATCACTAAGCTGTTCTCTGATATTCAGAGGTTAGATCCACAAAGAAATGCAAACTACCAGATAATTTTTACTTAGTGTTGCATTATCAGACTTCTCCATTTACAGTGATCTTGTCATACAACTTGGGCTTCACTGACATCCATCACACGACGTATACAAGACCTTTTGTACTTCATACTCGTAAACTTTTTCTCTTGCACTCATTCCTGAATCTGGTTCTCCCATGATTACCTTGGCCTTCCTCTACCTTTTCTTCCTGCCGCTAGGGCTAAAAGATTTTCTTAGTAAGCATCTCATCACTCATTCTTTCAACATGGCCAAACCACCTAAGAATATTAGTCTCCACCTTACTGGCATTTTGCCTCACATTACACAACTGAAACACATCTTCATTCCTCGCACAATCAGAACGTGTCTTGGCACAAACCATTTCTCCAGCACACAAACGACTTCTATGTTTCTTTTGTATTACCCAGGTTTCTCTGCCATACATCAGAGTTGGAACAATTACACTTTCATATACAGCCATGCCGGTCTCTTGAGAATCCATCATTCCTATGAAACCCTCCCGAAGCAGCCATGACTTTCAATGAAGAATTCACTCTCCTACTAATTTCACCATCCAATTTGTTCTCTCTGTCAAACATGCTTCCTAAATACACATATTCATTCACCTGGTCAATCACTGTTCCATTTAGACATATATTACATTCAGTACTACCAGTTCCTCTCCCAAAAACCATAACTTTGGTTTTTCCTTTACTTATACTCAGTTTGAATTATATGCAAATTTCGTACATCCAAGACAACATACTCTGCAACTCACTTTTGCTCTCTGCCAAGAGGACAGTGTCATCAGCATAAAGCAATCTGCACACACGGATATCACCAAGACCTAAACCAGTATTATCTATTTTGGCATCACGCATGCATGCATCCATTAATATATTAAACAGCCATGGTGATATTTCACAATCTTGTCTGACTCCTGCACCAATAGAAAACCATTTTGATAAAACACCATTTACTCATATACAAGCTCTACTGCCAGCATGCATGGCTGTTACACTGTTATAGATTTCCAGTAACACCATATTCATTCAATACCTTCCACAAAAGTTTCCTATTTACTCGGTCATAAGCTTTCTCTAAATCTATGAAGGCAGCAAAAACTTTCTTACCAACAACCAGATACTTTTCAATCATCATGCATAATGCAAAAATTTGGTTAGTGCAGCCTTTACCAGGCATAAAACCAATCTGAACTTCCCACACTTTCTCTGATGTAAGACCCCATACTTTTTCAATAACAACCTTACCAAACACTTTCCCTGGCACACTTAATAGGCTAATACCACGATAGTTCTTGCATTCAGTCTGATCACCTTTTCCCTTATACAAAGGAACAATGATAGCATCCTTCCAATCCCGAGGGACCATTCCTAACTCCCAGTACAACTGGCAAATTTCAGTTAACCAGTCAATTGCAGAATCACCACCATATTTCAACATCTCAGCAGTTATGCCATCAACTCCCGGAGCCTTACCATTCTGAAGAGATTTTACAGCTTTACACACGTCTTCTCTTGAGATCCCTCCTGTGCTTCCATCCTTCCCTGTGACATAATCTGATTCTGCCTCTGAATCACCTTTGCTTTCCTGATCTAACAGAAGTATTCACCCCATCTTTCACTTAACTCATTGGGTTCTCATATAATTTCCCTGATCCTATTCTTCACACAACTTACAACTTTGTTTCCTTTATTTTTCCTGATTCTCATGTACTTCCAAAAAGTCAATTCATGCCTTTCCACCTGCTTCCTATCTTTTGCCTTACTCTGGCAAACCAGACTAGTGGTATCACGCTTCTTACAGCGATATTCATCCACAGAAACTCTACCTTGCAACATCCCCAAATAGGCTTTCTTCTTTCTCTTTACTGCCTCTTCAATCTCACTATTTTACCGAGCATCGCCTCTATTGTTACTCACTGTTGTGGTGCCACAAGCGTCTTCAGCATCAGTGTCAATGCAGTACTTAAAACATTTCCACTTCTTTTCTACATCCCTCTCATAAGACTTCAGCACCTTCAGTCGTTCTCTGAGTAAGTCAGAATAATACTGATGATATTATCAGGTAGCCTTTCAACCTTTTATTCTTTCCATCCTGGGCCCCTTCCTATTCCTTTTCCTCCAACCAACATTCAGTTTCACTCGTGACACTACCAAGTAATGATCAGAACCAACATCTGCACCTCTCATCACACGGGCGTCAACAACTAAGTGTTTCAGACGCTGATCGTACACAACAAAATCTATTGCACTCTTTTGACCAAGAGCATGATTTTCCCAAGTATATGTGTGGATGTACTTGTGGTTGAAAAACGTATTATATACACTCAAAGCATTCTAAATGCAGAGTTTGATTAATCTTTCACCATTATCATTCACACAAGGATCATTACCCAGAACATTGTCAGAAATGGCATTCTGCACACCTACTCTAGCATTGAAGTCCCCTGCTATTATAACTTTTTCTTTAGCACCAAACTGGCTCAAAACAGCTTTTAGCTCATTCCAGAAATCTTCCTTCTTATCAGAAGGTTCCGAGTCGCAAGGAGCATACACTACAAACTTACACTCACCCAGCCGAGATCTCTTTCTCATATGCTGTTTAGAACGTACAGGTCGATTCCTTGATGTACTGTCCTTCTCAAGTGTAATAGGTTCGCCGTATCCCACACTTGAGTCTTTTAATATTTCTTTGTGTCTTATTAATCAGGTAAGAACATCAGTGTGGGGATTAGCCCCCAGCTGACGGTTCCAGTTGGTTATTCAACCTAAGGATACTGGAACAAAACTCGGTGACTTGCGGTCTTTTCACCAATGTCACACAGAACTAGCTGGCACCTCTCCCAAGATTCACAGAGGCCATTGTTGCTGTTATGTGTGCCATTGTTCCCACGGAGCGCCCTGAGGAGGAAAACCCATCTCTCACTAAGATCGCCCACAAAGAAACGTATATACACTGCTGGACAACTGCTGAGGGCTGGTCATAAACGGGTATATAGCGCATAAAAAAGTAAGTGTGGCTGGATGCCAAGTGAAATAAAATAATGTCAGAATGCCAGGACATTACAAAAAAGACAATTTATTGTGCTCTGAAATCCAGAAAGCTTTGGAACGTGTTCAAGGGACAAACAGGCCATTTTGTGCAGAATACGTAAACATGAAAAAAATGCAATTACCGTCCGCAGACGTTCCGGCGTAAGATGTCAATACGGGATATGGCCAACATGGAGGGCGATGCAAGATTCCACACGTCGTGTCATGCTTTGCACAACATTATCAAGCAGCTGTTGGGGTAATTTATCCCATTCCTTTGTCAGTGCACGGATGAGGGTGTCCTTGTTTATTGGAGGGCATTGGCGACCAGCAAGACTCCTCCCCAAAGCATCCCACACATTTTCAATGGGATTCAGATCTGGAGAACGTGCTGGCCATATGAGGCGTTTAATATCCTCGCTCTCAAGACACTCCTGGACAGCGACTGTTCGATGACATGTTGCCTTGTCGTCCATGTAAATGAATCTATCACCGACAGCACCACGGAACATGAGGTAGCAGAACGTCTTTCCCTTTCAACTTTGCATTTGAACAACAACGGTTAATACGCGTCAAATCCTTTATATCTCTTATCAGCGCTATGACGTCACGAACAAGTTCGGCAATCCAAAATTTGCATACGCACAGCACGTCTTACTGTATCCCGCACTTATGCTAATTTCCACATTTTCCTGCCTTCCATTTTATGGTTGCTATCGTTGTTATTGTCATCCGTCCTTAGCAATTATCCGGCAGTGTATATGTGTGTGTGTGTGTGTGTGTGTGTGTGTGTGTGTGTGTGTGTGTGTGTGTGTGTGTGTGTGTGTGTGTGTGACTAAAGAGCAAAGCCGAAAACATAAATATATATATATGTATATCTCAACATACCACAGCCTCTCTTTGACAAATGTCAACCCCGCCTCCTCGTGGTGCATCCTGTTCCCACTAAAGGGGCTCTGACGAGGAAATGCTATTCACACTCACCAACCCGCTTCGCCAGCGTGGTGAGTTATGGCCAAACCCTTCCAAAATAACTCCACAACTTAAATCTTGGCCCTCAGTTTCTGGCAGCTGGAATGCACCTGGCCAAGGCAGCGGCCAGTACGATATGAAGGCAGAGGGTGCTAAGAATCAACGGAGGACCGGAAATTTATTGATTAATAAGAGAAAAGCTGGAGGTAACCGGTACCTACGTTTATCTTGGACAGCAGATATCTAGTGAGGGTCATATTGATGAAGAAATTAATTGGTGTATAAAACTTGCCTGGCGAGCTTTTGGAAGAAACAGTAATTTTCAAGAGCAATATGCCATTATGTCTCAAAAGGAAAGCGTTTGATCTGTGCATTCTTTCAGTGCTTATGTATGGTGCAGAGACGTGGACCTTAACAAAAAGAGACATACAAAGGCAGCAGACAACTCAAAGAAGCATGGAGAGGTGCATGCTTGGTGTAACCAGAAGAGATAAGAAGAGGAACTCGTGGATCAGAAAAATGGCAAGAGTGGAAAATATTATGATCAGAGTAATGACAAGAGTGGAAGACATCACGATCAGAGTAAAATCCCTGAAATGGCAATGGGCTGGACATATTGCCAGAAAGACAGACCATCAATGGACAGCCGAAATTTTAGTTTGGATTCCAAGGGACAGGAAAAGACGCAGAAGACCACATAAGAGATGGGTGAATGAAATCCGAAAGTATGCGGGTGTAACATTGGAGTCGACTGGCACAAGACTGACCATTGTGGAAGGAACTTGGGGAGACCATTGTCCAGCAGTAAATTGTTAATGGTTAACAATGATGATATGTAAATGCATTAAATTTCATGATGCAGTGTAGTTGTCTCTTTTTGTAAAATACATGTGATCCAATTTGAAATTATTATCTTTCCTTTGTAGAAGCATTGGAGGTTGTCAAGAGTGAAGCAAAAGATTGGCTTCCTTCCCGCAGCAATTATTTAATTGCGTCAAGCGTCAAAAATGTTCTGCATGCAGCAGCTGATAATGGCAGCGTAGAAGTTACTCAAAAGTTCTTCCAACTTCTTGTTATGGATTTAAATTTTGTACCACTGCATCATACCATTTTCGAACCTCTCATAAAAGTGCACCTTATTCGGTATGTTTTTTTCCTTCTTATATAGTAGATAGTAGTAGCAGTAATAGTTGCTTCTATTGTAGTACTGTTGTAATATTTATATTGAAAGAGTAATTTTTGAATCTCTGCATTTTAATGGACTTATTCTGAGTCTTACTATTCCTGTAACTTTCAGAGGAAATGTGTACATTTCATAAGATCTGTATGTTGTGTAATTTCAAATTCGAAAATAGTGTATAAAAGTAAATACACACCGGCTTGCAGACGTTCTGGAGAGGACCCGTTTAAGGTAATTAAGAAGAGTATTTTTTATCTTTCTCCATGATTGAGGTTGACAAACTTGTCCCAAAGTCAGATTAACACAGAGCAGCCAATGCACAAAAAAGAAATTATTGGAAACAATATATTTCACAGCAAAGTTTAAGTGAAATCAGCATAGCCTACCCACAGTGAAATCAGCATGAGCATTTGAGCAATTGTTTACTTAACTAGGAATGAGGGACTGAAACCTTACTTATCTTTAGCTGGATATCATCCCTAGGAGGGTGAGGTGAGAAAAGAGAAATCTTTTTTACCCCCACTTTAATCTTAGCACTTTAGGAGTTTTACAATGTCATAAAACTTACCCCATTTGAACTGGTGGTCAGTTGAGCACAGGATCTGGGATGAAATCAAAACAAATTCTCATTACCTAAGGAATCATGCTGTATCCTTTTGCCCCATGCCACATTTTCTTTTAAAAAGTGCCCTCTGACAAGTTGCAATTGGTTCCTAGTGCCCATTAATTGCATGCTTACTTTAGTGTATTATCCAGTCATGCACATATAAAAACTGTTTACATCTTTAGAGAAAATGTTTAATTTTTTTGGGGGGGGGGGTAAATTTCCAAAAATTCTGTTTTAGGAAGATTTGTCAGAGTACATTTTTTTTTTCAGGAAGTTTTGCAATCTAGAGAATAACAGATATTTTGAAATGACTGAAAAGCTTTAAAACCTCACCATACTTGTTGAGGGGTGCAGCTGAACTAGCCGTATCATCAAACTTGTTAATATGGTATCTCTGAAACAATATGGTATAAGAAAACATATTTTTTAATATTTTTGTGTCCTTGTTAGTTTTATCTCCTTGTGAAATTTCTTGAATGTCAGAGATGAATTATAATTAATAAAAAAAAGTAGTTGAATTGACGAAGTGGAACCCCACATGCATTTCAGATATTTGCTCATATCTTCAAAAGCATGCGGAAAGCCACTTTTTTTTCTTGTTATGTGACAGTATATGTCAAAGACTAATATACATTAAAAAAGAGCTCCCTCATACCTCTGCTATTTGCTGTTCACTTTACCACTATATTTAATTTATTTATTCAGTGTTTTCAATGAAAAGTCTTGAAAAGCCTTGAAATTTGAAATTAGTGCTTAAAAAATGCCCCTTTTAGGAAATCGTGTTACTGTTACCCCTTCATTTTTTAAAGTTCCTCTCCTCTGTTCTCAAAGAAACCGCCGGCAACTGTGGTGTTTGGGACGTGCACCAAATCCTATTTGGCTGGGGGAAAAAGCCCTACTTTCAGTGCAATAAAATTTGATGATTACTAGTAGGTCTGTTAAGAAGGGGAGTTTGATGTCCGTCCGAGAACTGCTGAGAACAGAAGGGAAAAGAAAAGACATTCAGCATTTGCAGGGGGGTCGCCTATGTATGAAGTCAGCTGGCATCCACCAGTGAGGAGTATGCCTGAACAACACATTCACCTTCTTGTTTATGTGCATGCCAACCCTCCTCTCAAGAGACTTCGGCTACTTATGATTAAAAATAAGAAAACTATCTTTTGCGATGATTGGATTACAGAAGCTACATTCACTATAATTGGATTACAGAAGCTACATTCACTATAATTGGATTACAGAAGCTACATTCACTATAATTGGATTACAGAAGCTCACTTCCAAAATTCCAATTGAATTGGTTTAAAACTTAAAAAGTTAGCATTGGAAATTTTTATTATGGACAAGTATGTGTGCCTCTTTGGACAGTGAGCCTCGAGCAAAAAGGGTGTTACCATAGCAACGGTTGATTGACAACTGGGAGCGCTGATCCGAAGCCCTTGGTTGGGAAGAAAGCAAACACCTGTTTATCACTTCCACAGCTCAAAAGGACTAGGAGAAAATTTTCAAAAATCCATTTTCCCGAATTTTGAAAATAACAGTAAAATTTTTACAGTGGTTAAGATACATCACAATAAAGTTCTAGTGCAAATTTCGCCAAATTCCGTTAAGAACTTTAGCAGATGCAAAAAAAAAAAAAGAAAAAAAAATCCGTTGCATAATCAGATTGAAAAAAACAAACAAAAACAGTAATCAAAAAGCAAGTGAATTATTATTTATTTTTTTCCAGATGCCATGGTTTATTTAAACAGTGATCCTTAAATTTTTTTCTGTGATGTTATGGACTCTATTTGAATTACAAACATACATTTTTATTCAGACGTCTGAGTTACTGTTTTAATAAAAAAATCATCTATAATTGAAAAATTTTCAGTGGATTTAGGCGAGATTCAGCAGATAAACATATTTTAGTAAATTGCAACATCATGACATAAATTTGGTAATTTTGTCGAAAATTGGGGAGCATTCTTTTTACGTTTTCTACTATAGTTAGAGTGAAGGAGGAATGGTGCTACTTAACAGTTCAGTGATCTGCAGGTGGTGATTTATGGCGATGTGCCAAATGAAAAGAAGCCGTTCCATCAGGACATTCCAAAGCGGTTGTGCGTGTGCATGGACGCGTCCTCCTGCTGTTTGATCTTAATCGGAATGTTTTTGTGCGGGGAGAGGGGGGTATCCGTTTTAGCTTTCACGGTTCTTTTTTTTTTTTTCCTTGGTAATAAATAAAGATCATAGTTTCTGCATTCACCATTGATCCATATTGGCATTTCTTGAATTATAACAGCAGACAATCAGAAACATGGTGTTTGGCGGGTTTTGATGTTCTTCATTTTGCATCTGCTGAATTGAGTTCTGTGGGAATAAGGAAGGACTTATACTGTGAATATATACAAAACTACATATTTTTGAGCTGAAAAAATAGGTTTACTTGTACACAGTGCCTAACGTGTAAACTCAGACGAAGACAATCAGACATACGGACGTCTGATTCCAATAAAAAAAATCAACATAGTTTTTTTATTATACACTACAGGTAAAAAAGCAAAAACATGTTTTTAAACATTATAAAGGAAAACGGATTTTTGAAATGCATGACTTGATGATCTTAATTTCTGAAAGTTTCTTTTTTCCACATCCTTTTTTTTAATTAGAATACATTGCAACAGGATACCTGTGTGTTGTATCACTTAGTGATATGGCAGATTTTCGGTTGCCAATATCCGCGATCATAAGCGGTAGTTGCATTGAGATTGTTGATGATGACAAGATAAATACTGGAGTGATTTAAAATGTTGCAAATAAATAAATAAATAAATAATCCCTTCCCCTTCGAACTTTCATGTGGCCATCATAGCTGATCAACCATTTCATTCCATGACATCAGCACATTTCAATCATTTGTACATTAGGGGTAGTTGGGGTCTGAAGGAATTCAGCCGTGCTTAAGCTCCTAGCGCAACGAAAACATGCTAATTTTAGACAGTTCTATTCCCTTCCCCTCTACCATCCCTAATAATTGAGAGTGTATACTGTAGTTTCAAATATTCTATTTATGAGCTATCCTGGAATTTTTTGTATATGTCCTGGAAAAGGCCTGGAAAGTCCTTGAATTTTTTTCCCCCAAAAGTGTACAAACCCTAATAATAATAATAATAATAATAATAATAATAATAATAATATTTTAATATCCACAGTGAATTACTGTTGAACTTTTCAGGTTAACACACTGCTTGTAAAGTCTTGTTTTTGTAAGGTTGATGTACATATACTCTAATGCTCCCTGAAAGTGTAAGCCACTCTTTTTTCCATAACAAGCACCCTGCCAATTTTTAGTCCTAGGATGAACCCTGGCTGTATAACATACCTTTATTGAAATCACCTAACAGATATATTTGAAAACATTTTCATTTGTAGAGATATTAAAAAGTAATCTTGTTTTTTTGTCCACCACAGGAATGAAGTTGACCTAGCCATTGAAGAATATCGAAAGTGGGTGGTGAACCACAGTGTCTATCCTAGTAGAAACTACCTGTTTAAAAGGTTCATTGCCTCAAAAGACTATGAACGATTACAGAAGGGTATGTTTTGTTGGTTTTTATTCTGAAATGAACAGTGAAAGTAATTAAATGAGATAGCATGACCTTATACATAAATGAATGAATACAGTGTTGTACCAGTATTTACATGGAATTTGCTTTCAAATATTATATCATACTAAATTGGATATGTTCCTACTGATGCAGTATATTTCATAATTTTTTTTTAAATGGTGATTTCAGTTGTTGATATATCTACTACCCATGGTGGGAAAGAGGTAGCTCTACTGGAACTTGCTGCTGCTTTCATTGAGGCTGGTTGTGTTCAAGAAGCCCGTAAAGTTATTCAGGTATGAAATATTCTTCACTTCAGATCTTCACAAGTAAGTTGAGATCAGTGAATTTATGCGAGTGGTCTGTTTTGTATGTGTGTTATGTCCTTCTTTATTTTTTTTACTGTTATTTATTCGGTTATTAAATAGAGAATTCCTTCATGGAGAAATGTGTTTTTTCAGGGGGGTGAGGCAAGACACATGCACACACATTCTGATTGTGTAACGAACATAAAAACAAATGTGTATCAGGGGTGCGTTGTACTCCTGGAATTTTCGGTGTATTTTTTCCCCTTCCAGAAGTAGCCACTGGCAAGGCCACTGTCCTTTCCCTGTTTTCCCTTGGTTGGTGGCCAAAGCAAAACTCAATTCCACTGGGAGTTGGGAAATCTGACTGCCAATATACCTCCACAGAGAAGACAGACAGATCCACTCTGTGTCTACCCAACCCAGGTGGTAGAGATCCCGTCCCACCTCCAACCTGATGTTATATAAAGTGTGTTAACTGTTTGCTTTCTTTTGTGGTTTGGTGCTGGGTTTGCCCAGAGCTACTCCTAACAGAAATTTCTCACCCCTTTCTTTTCCTGGCAGTGCCCCTTTGCTCCTGCCCCACCCCAGGGCTTAGTGGCCCACCCACTCTGCCTGCTGCTTTTGACCTTCAAGACTTCTCATCTCATCATCACAGAGATCTAGGGAGGATCTTCCTGCTGACTTTTTGTTCACCCCTTCCCTTTGGGATGCTTGCTGGTTGCTGCTCAGAAAATCTTTGTCATTGGTTTTAATGCACCCTTTGACCTTTTGGCTTTCTTAAAATGCAGGGAAATTTGAGTCCAGCATGTGGGTGACTGTCCTCTCTTCATCCCTCCTCCACCCTGCTTCAGTAGCATGGTAACTTGAGTTTACTACACTCCTAAGTACTTCAACTTGTTCCTGCTCCATTGGACTGCTGCTGCACTGCAGACCATTGGTTATCCTTGCTGCTGCTGCTCCTCCTGGGGAAGTGCTATTTTACAGCATAGTTTCTGTTCCTGACATTGCATGTCATTTATGATAATGAAGTTTTTGAAAGATTCTGATGCTGAGCTCATAAAAGTTTTGGAAAAAGATATCCACAATAAATATTGCTGAGATTGGCTTCAGAAGCAAGATGCCAACGCTGACACCATTGGGATATGGTGTTGAAAAACTGATTCTTCTGGGGAATGTTTCTACATTTGGTGCAACAAAAGCATTCGATATGAAAAGGATGATGTAAAAGCATTGGTAAGCCAATTCAAATTCTTCACAACACAAATCTTCAAAAACATCTGTAAAGAGTTCAATGAACTTGTATTCTTGCAGAAAACCCTGCTGGTGATGAAAAGCCACTAGGTCTAAGTACCTGTACAGTTAGATCAGAGGCAATTTTATGTTTATTCATAGCGGAACACTTTCTTCCCTATACACTTGGGCCTCAACTTATAAAACTGGCCCAGACATTGTCAAAGGACCCAAAAGCATTACAGGCGTTAAGTACGAATAGGTCAACTGTTACAAACAAAATGAGAGATGGCCTTGCTTGTACAATAAAAAAACAAATTGTCGATACCCTCAGACAGACTCCCTTCTCATTAAATATTGATGAGAGCACAAGTCGGGCGAATTGTAGTGTCTTAACTATTCTTGCACAATACTTTTGCCCTGAGCAATAAGAAGTCGTAATACAACATTTATCATCAATTCAATTTCAGGTTTGTACTGCAGTCAATATTTACTCAAAAATAGTAAATTTAATAGAAGGAAATGGTATTCCTTGGAGTAACCTAATTAGTCTCCTGATGGACTCGTGCAACACTATGAGGAGTAAAAAATGGTGTAGAAACATTAGTTCGTGACAACAAAGCTCCAGATCTACTTCATATTAATGGTGATAGCTGCCATACTGTTAACAGCAGTGTAAAAAGATTCACTGCTCCTTTTAAAATGCACATTGAATCATTGTGTGACAACATTCACTTTAACTTGCTAAGTGTTGACAAACGAGAACTATTTTTCAAAATCTGTATGATTTTGGGAATTAAAAACCTCTCCCCGCTTTCACGACCAAATCATAGATGGCTGTGTGTGCTCCCAGCAGTTGAACGCATGATTTTGTTGTAGGATGCTTTGCTAATCTTCTATTATTCTTGGATTAAAGATTCAGACAGAAATTTGTATAAGTCTTATTTGGATAAAGTGTATGAGGGAAGAAAAATTAGTAATTCTTGTGTGTCCAAACTTGTGAAAATCCAAGATTCTTTGAAATCAAAGAGTTTAACAGGAATGGGAAAAGAAAGGAAGAATAAAATTATCGAATGCCTTTTTGTGGTGCAAAAGAAAACATTACTTAAAATCCATCTGTACAAAGCTGTTCTGCCTATATTCAATGAAAAAGCTGTTTCAGACCAAAAAACCTATGTTGCATAGATTGCATGTTGAACTTTTTTTTGTGTTGATAAAGAAAATTTTATCATTTTTCATTAAACATGAAATAATCTCAAAGTGCAAAACTCACAAGGATCTTTTGAAAATAGATTTGAAAAGTGGCGATAATCACCTGCCAGACAAATTTTATTTATGTTGGAGGTGAAGCCAAAAAACTTACTGCTGCAAGTACATCAAATGATTATATGGGATCTTTATTTCAGAAAGAGGTAAAGGAATGTTATCTGGCATGCTCCTTATACATGATCCAAAAATTTCCTGTGGGAAATTCTACTCTGATTAGTTTTTCAGGGTTAGACCCCTCTCTTAGGGGCCAACTCTTTCAAAATTGACTGATGCATGTAGCTCATTGCTACCTGCTAACGAAATGCTTTTTATCGACGAAGAAATCAGATCATATCAAATCAATACGGCAATTAGTGATATCTTTAATTACTCAGCCAATAAGAAATGTGAAAAAATAAAATTCCCAAAGGCATTGATGAATACTGGGCTGCAGTGTCAAAAATGTGCTCACATGATGGAATACAAAAGTACTCCACATTGGGTAAACTTGTAAAAGCCCTCATCTCATGCTTTCATGGGCCAATTGTGGAAAGCTCATTTAATTTCATGGATAATATCATCACACAGCACAGAATTAGTTTAGATGCAAAAAGCTTGGACAGTTACCATACCATCAAATATAACCTCTTAGCAAAGAAATGTTCAGCGTTTGAAATGTTTGGTGTTGAAAATCCGATCACTACTGCAGTTGACAAAACTTTGTTACAGAACATGTTGCAAAGCTGGAAAATTCATCACAAATCAACTAAGGAAAAGTGTGATAGAAGGCATGAAGTAATTGGAGATCATTTTTCTGGAATAAATAAATCATCAGGAGCTAGCTCTGTAAGTACAAAGATTGTGGAGAGCACTAAAATTCCAATACAAAATCTGTCAACACCAAAGCAAGAATCTGGGTGCAGTAAATGTAAATCTCACCCAAAGGATTTGCAGCAAAATAAAAACAAAATAACCAAATTTTTTTCTAAAGCATTATGAAGTATGAAGTTTTGCCTCCATCAGCAGCATTGATGTGTTCAACAGAGATGAATGCAGTTCTGCATTCATTAAAACATTATATTCAACTGCAACTACTAGTTTATTCCATAATTTTACTTACACCAAAAAATGACTTATTACGTGAATATACAAATCATTTGAAGTATAAACTGAACAAACTTTGTCATATACATTTCAGTCTTTTCTGCACAAGAAAACACACCATTGACACAGGCAGGCAAGGCATCAATTATGTAAGTTGACTTTTTTTTTTCTCAGTATTTTATTTTTTATAAGTATTATTTATAGCTTTGAAGGGCTAAACCCTGGAAATTTGCAATTAGTAAAATTTTATAAAGGCCACTGCTCTTTAAAAAATATCAGAACTTGGGAAATAAATTACGAATGTAACACATGTATTCTGATTTTTTTTTTTTTTTTTTTTGTAAGTATTGATCTACGTTAATTTCAGGGAATTTGGGTTTGGTTTCAGGAAATTTGATTTCACAGAAAAAGCACCCCCGTGTAATGTAAAGTAGCTTTTTTTCTTTTATTTGTTTTTCTTTTTTGTATTCTGACAGTGTTTTAATCATGGACTCAATGAAAACTCATATTCAAAACAGAATCAAAAGAGAATCTTCAGAATTATAAATAATTACAGGGACTTAACAAAAAACTTGTAGCTGTTAACTTATTCCAGAAAATAAATGCATTGTGGTATGCACACACATACTTGAAAAGCCTTTAACTTTAAAAAAAAAAAATGTTTCAAGGCCTTGAATATTCAGGAATGTTTTCTGTTTTGTGGTAAAAGTTGGGAAAATTTTTGAAAATGAAAATCCAAATATGTCCAACTGTTTTATCATATAATAATAAAAAAAAATCTGAAAAAACATATCTGGCACACAATACCAGATATGTTTTAGTGAACAGAAGTATGATGATTTATCTATTATCAAAATGACATGAGCTTGCTGAACATGACCATGCGATATATATGGTGATTTTATATTTTTCCTAGTAGACTTATTCAGAATTTTCTCCCATCATACAAGATTGAATTTGGCAGTGATAAATCATTAGGCAAAGTCACTGTTCTTGGGACATAGAACTTTCTAAAAGTTGAAAATAATTTTAAGGGCAGATATTTCACTAAATACCTTATTGTTTATATGCTTCACACCTTGTTTAACAAGCAATTACTGCAAAAGCAGTAAGGAAAAGAAACTAAAAGTGCCATGTTATTATAGACTTTTATGTGGTCTTTGATAACTAGGATCATGTTTTTTTTTTTTCTTTCACTACAAACATGATTTAAGGAATGAGCTTCTGGATTTGCCTGTCTGCAAAACACTAAAGAATGTTGCATGTACTAAGTTTAAACCTTCCAGGAAACTTCAATGTACATTCAAATTCGGACAGGAAGAACAGATAGGAGAAAAGGAAAAGAGCTGATCTTGTTTGCAATTTGATAAAGACAGAATACTCCGATAATGAAATAAATTTTTTTGGAAGACATATAGACTGCTGATGGTTAAAATACTGTGTCTACTATTATAACTAAAAACTCGTGGCATCCTCACAAGTATAAACTTGCATCCATCCAGTATCTTGTCTGACTTGCCTTCACGCATTCGCCAAATGCTCAAGGTAGAAATCAAGAACTTGAGCACATCTTTAGTATTGCTAAAGAACATGGTTTTAACCGAGTAGTTGTGAAAAAGTTCGTCAAAGAAATGCTACAATTGAATTTTTCAACGTTTGAAAGAATTACTAAGACAAGTCGTTATGTAGGCCGTACTGAACATATTTAAGGCATTGCAGCAATCCTTCGAAATGCATGTAAAAAGAAAAACTTGGATTTTGGTACCTCTTCTTAAAACATTGTATTGCTCATAAAAAAGGATCATGGCAACACTTCAATGTTGAATCATCATGGTGTATATTGCATATTATTAAAACCATTAAACGACTTGGAACAAGAACTATATTATATAGGATCTACTATGCATCAGTTATGTTCAAGAATGGCTGAACTCAAATATGCTATTAAAAATAACTCAAAAGTAACTTCCCTTTCATGGATCGTTAATTCAGGCTCACATCACTCAGACTGGAACCAAGTAAAAAAATTGGCTCCTGCATATTCTAAGAAGAAACTATTATTAACCAAAAGTCTTTTTATACAAACCTATGGTTCCAGTTGTTGTAATGAAGACTTACCAAGATTCATACCATTATCTTGTAAAATCTTAATTCAAAATTTGTCCATTGACAGTGTTTATGCTGAAGAAACAAATTACTTTTGAGTTCTTCAAACCTTAGTCTAAATTTGCATGTGAAAGTTATCAAAGGAAAGCAGAATTCGTTCAGAAAGAATTTTTAGAGCTGTAAAGGTTATGCAAAGATGGGGGGAAAAAAAAAAAAAAAAAAAAATTGCTCCAGGACAGATAAGGGTTTTGTTAGGCCAAAAAAGGATTGTTTGGAATTTTACTGATCTTGCAGCTGCCATAACTTAAAGAACTGTTTCCAGGAGAGCATATCACTGCTTGAAGTTATGAGACTGTATAAATACGTGCTGATAAGCATGGCAAGATAACTTGTTTGTTCCTGGAAACAACCAGTATCTTAAAGTTCTCAAAAATTAGTGATTTAAATATCACGAAAAGAAATTTAAAAAAATAAAAGTTCATAATTTTAACTTTTCTATTAAGCGATTAACTACAAATAATAACATACCATATAATGAAATTAATTTCCAGCTTTCTAATTAGGCGAGTTTGTGGAATCTTTATGACGTTTTTATTTGTTTGGCGTAAAGGGATTTCTTTATGAGATCCTAGTAACATAATCATACATTTTTTTTTATTTAATGTCAATATTACAGTTGCATATAATAAAACTTAAAATGTATGATCACTATTGCTGCTTTTTCCGCAATGCCACGTCAATATCCTATTTAGATTAAACAGATTTGTAAAAAGAAATTGCATACTAAGTTTCTTTAAAATCTTGGTTTACTCTAAATAAAATATTCACATAACGGGCAGTTTTTTTCTGCATGTATTGCAGATGTGTTTTTGCATTACATCTTGGTTGCAAGTTTTCAGATTCGAGGTACTTGGAATAAAAATTGTTGACATTTCTCCGTCGAGTTCTTCATTTATACCAACAATCTGCCCGTCCTGTACAGTGACGCCACTATGTAAGGGACCAGTACTTCCACTGCGAGGGAGGCGGGAGGAGCTAACCTTACTGTCTGTTAACTTTGCTGCTCAACATAGTCACCATCACTAGTGATGTATTTGCGCCATCGTTGAACCCAACTCACAAACTTTCTTTGAAAAAATTCAGGTGTGTACTGTTGTACCCACATCTACACAGCCACTTTCACCTCATCTGTGTCATCAAATCTTTGTCCCGGGAGACTGTCCTTCATTGGACCGAACAAGTGGAAGTCGGAGGGCGTCGGATCTGGGCTATACGGTGGATGCGGGGGCCACCAACCAGCCTAATTTGCTGATCGCCTGATTATTGCCAAAGATGTGTGTGGGCTCACATTGTCATGGTGAATGTGCATCCTTTTCATGTTCTTGTTCGGTCTGTTCCTCCTTATGGCTTCTCTAAGCTTCTTGTGTGCCTCAGTGTACTGCTCGCTGGTCACGGTACAGCCACATTCCAGAAAATCAAGGAGAATGACACCCCTGTCATCCCAAAAAACTGTTGCCATGACTTTCTGTGCTGATCGCTGGCTCTTTAACTTCTTAGGCCTTGGTGAAGAGGTGTGACGCCATTCCATGGGTTGATTCTTCATTTCTGGATAATAAAGATCTGCCCATGTTTCATCGCCTGTCACCAGATCAGAAAAAAAGTGTCTTCATTGGCTTCAAATGCTTCCACAGATCAGAGCAGACTTCCACCCTTCTCTCCTTCAATCAGAAATCGTTTTTCAGTCTGGGGAATGGTATTTTGTTTTATTTTCCCAGTAATCTCACGATTTCTTCTGTGCAGTATTATTGTTGAATGTAATTTTATTCCATAAATATTTGCATTTCAGCTTGAAAATGGAAGAAAAATTCCGAAAACGGAAGTTGGCTCGAAACTTTCCCTGTGACATTCAGACACAAAATTCTTCAGTGGATTCAAAGAATTCTGACTTTTCCATCGTCATTTCGATGGTTCTCGTGATTGATATAGAACTGAACAGAAATTTGGAGGGATTGGTGGTGGTAGTGATGGCGGTGTGGTTGTTTTCCGTCGGTGGGCGGAATTCCGATTTTCAAAACTTTCAGAAACGAAAGTTAGACTGAGTTTCTCCCATAATCGCAACCCTTTTTTCTTGCGATGTTTCTTCTGCCCAATAGTGCTGTTGAAAATAATTTTATTCCATAAATACTTGTTTTGCAGGTTCAAAATGGGGGAAAACTTTCCTATAACGGAAGTCGGACAGAGAGTTGATTTCGCCAGTAGTCTTAATTTTTTTTTCTCTGCGATGTTACATTTATCCTGTGTTGCTGTAAATGTAAATATATATACATATATTGAATACAGTGATCTGCTCTAGCTTAATATTTACATAATAAATTTCAGTGAACAATTTTGTCCTGCTCACGCCACGTTATATTCACGCTGTTTTGCAGCACATTCTTATTTTTCACCCATGCAGTTAAAAAGTTCAGCTCTTTGTTTTCCTTAGTCAGTCTCGTGTATGCTCTCGGTACAAGCCTCGTATATATTTCTTCAGAAAGTTTACCATGTGAGTATGCAATTTTGATGTCGAAGTGCTCTACATGCATCTTCTGGTGAGTTGCAATTGTGAGCAGTGCACGAATTGTAGTGTGCTTCACAGTAGGTGAAAAAGGTGTCAAGTAGAATTAAGACGATGGTCTATTAAAAAGATGAAGCCTTGAATATTCTGAGTTCAGAGTTTTTCAGTAATAACGTCTGTGCCCCCCCCCCCCCCATGGTAAAGCTAAAGCTGTGCTTTTAGTTACCTTTTGATTAACTAATTTAAGGTTACAGCCTCATGATATGGCAGATTAAAAAAAAATGCTGAAATTCATGAAAATCAAATGTTTAAGTCATGTGGTAGACAAATAAGCTCATTATTTTTGGCACTGAAATGCTGTTAACATCCACGATTCCATCCCCTCAGAAAATTTGAAGATTTTGTTGCCCTAGAATGGGAACAGAACCTACACCTTCCACTTTTAATTCAAGTTTATTACCTTTTAACATGCACTGGGAAAACCCAATATTCAAATTCTTTCTATTTTTTCACTTAGTACTGTAAATTATATGTCAGAATTTACAGTATCCAGAGACCTCTGAGTTTTCCACTTTAATATGCTATAACATAAATTTTAGCCATTAAATTTATAAATAGAAAAATACTTTATAATGTTGTGTATAATACTTTTTTGACATTTGTTTAAAAGTATTTATAAGTTTCATATGAATAACTTTTTTTCTTCTCTATCCTTTATTTTTGGTTTAGAGTCTGGGAACAAAAGCAAGTACCAATTATTTGGGTATCATCTGTTTCAGGTTTTTCAAGCATGATAAGGTATCAGTTACTACCCACTCTGATAAATTTGATAAAATGAAATATAAAATTATACAATTTTGATGATAATATGTGTTTGACTTTTTTTTTTTCAATTTTGTTACTGGTACCATTGTTGTATTCCCCCTCCCCCCTCTCTCTCTCTCTCTCTCTCTCTCTCTCTCTCTCTCAAAGGTAGTTTGAAGAAACTAAAATGCATAAAATGAATATCTGTCTGTTATGTTGTTTTTCTCTAGAAAATTCCAATGTCATTAATAGAATTGCAAACCTTGAACACTCTCCTTGTGATGCTTCTCAGTTCTTTTGTTCAACTAGCAATGTCTGAAATTTTTTGTGAAGAATCTGGATATGTTCAAATTTTTATTTTTATATTTGTAAGATTTTGGAATGCATGCAATACAAATGACTGTGCCTAGTGCTCCCTCCACCCCATACATTTTTGGAAGGCAGAACATCTCCCAAAAGACAAGGTGATGTAATTCAGCTTTTAAAAACTGCTTTCCCCCTCATGATATCAGCCATCATTTCTCTCCAGCATCAGTGTGGTTAACAAATGACAACAAAGGGGTTTTTTTTTTTTGTTAATCCATGTCACTTCAAGCGCTGATGCTTCTTAATTGTTGTCAGTTGTTTCCTGACTCCCCAGAAGTAAACAAATATGCATGTGGCAGAACAAAACTTTACATATTGTTTAAGAAATGGCCGAATATCATTCAAAAAATGTCCTCTGTGCTATTAAAAGTGGACATTTTCTGTAGCAACTGATGGCAATAATGATGCTGACAATCAGCTTTGTCCAATTGTGGTAACTTTGCTAATGATCGCAAGCAAACGCAAGTGAGATGTGCACTTCTCTCTTTGCCATGACTAGAAACCAATTCACTCATGAAAATATTGCCAAACTTGTGTCCGAAGAATTTCAGCATCATGATATTCCATGGGTGAACTGTCTTGCATTATTCTCTGATAAAACTCCTGTTATGGTGGGGAGAAAAATGGTGTCTCACTCTCAAAAATGAAACTCATTAACAAGGTTTGTTAATATTTTTTTAGACTTAAAGGCTAATTTTTTTGTAAATATTTCTTTGTATTAAGAAATTAACTGTACTAATAAAATAAAGAAACCTATAATATATAATTTTATTATTTATGAATTGTAAATACATGTGCCGCTGAATGCGCTATGATGTCTCGGTTTTTGAGTTTGAGAAGTTGGTTGCTCTGATGTCAGCAATATAGCAGGTTTGTGTAAAATGCATGTTTTCTTACTTTGAAGCAATAGTCCAAGCTACAGAGAGTACTGTGAATCTAATATCCTGGTATGTGGCATCAAAATAAGAAGGGCTGCAATGTCAGGTTTAAATCTTATATAGTCATATCTTCTATGCAGAATGGTTGCTGTCCCTATTGTAAAGCATATGGCATGCTGAGTTGGGAACCAAAACCACCAGCACGTTGTCATATTTACTTAAACATATGCACTTATAGAGAGAAAGAAAATAAAAAGAATTGGTAAAATTCAAAAGCAAAGGAAATTTTAACTTTAAGATTTACTCTTTTGAGTAGGACTTTATTTATTATTAAACCTGCTTACCACCACAGCACACTAATCTAATTAAGATGCAGTGTCCATTGTTCAGACAAGCATGATTGATCAGTTTTGAAAGTATTTCTGTGTCCAAGTGCATTATTCCAGTACTAATCTTGCTTGAAAAAAAAAGCAAGTTATCTATGATATTTACTTCAGTCTTTTCCTGTACTCTCACCAATGTCACCTAACAGGAACAAAAATTCCCCAATCTTGCATTTCCTGAAAATCTGTGAATTGTGGGTGATTCTGATAATAAGTTCCTTGATTACTAACTATGCATTACACTCCGATGCCATGAAAAATAACATCATTACCTTTAACAAGAATGAACGTTGCTCATATTTATGAACACAGGACAGTTTGTTTCTGAAAATCGCAGTGTCTATCTCTCTGTGGAAACACATGGATGCAAGAATTTTGCTTTTTCTAAAACTGAAATTAAAGTTTCAATACAAGTATTTACTTATCTGTGATGTACAACTGTTGCTAAGTTCTGTTAAATTTTATTAATATAGCACTGAACAGTGTCAGTACTGATTACTGATCTGTGATTTCACTTAAATGCAATTTCATTTTATTCCTTTGCCATTTGTGCACATCAACATGCCAGTGTTGTAGTGCTCTATTACATTGTCCCTTTCAAAATTATTTAGTTCAGCTGTGCTAGCCGTTATTAGTATCAGGCATCTGGCTTATGTGCCATCTGTGTCATGTTTTGATGTGAGGGTTATTGAACTGTAATAACAAAAATACACTGGCCTACCAATAATATTTAGACACCCCTTTATTGATTGTGACCTGCACAAGCACCCGTGTCACAGTGAGACCCAATTATAAATATGCTCATAGGGCTTATAATGATATAATAGCACTACTGTGAATGCAAGATGTCTCAGTCAATAGAGTCAACTGATTTCCGTTGCAGATTGATAATAGTGCCACATAAGCAATTGCTCCATACGTGACATTTCAGGGGCACTAAAGATCCTTAAGTTAACAGTTGATGACGTGGTAACCTACTAGAAGCAGTTTTGGGCTGAAACTGAAAACAAAAAAAGAAGAAAATGGCCCGGTATACCTCTGAAACCTCTCAGTCTAATAATCTTTTTTTTTTTACTAAGGCATATGTACAAGATCTTTCGGAGAATCATGTACTCCATCCCCAGGTAGATTCCCGTACTTGAGGATGGAGTACATGGTGCTCCAAAAGATCTTGTACATATGTCTTAGTAATTCAAAGATTTATTAGACTGTGAGAGGATATGTAGTACTTTAATTATCATCGTGTAGCGACGGCACTTTGGTTTCTTAACTGATGATTAGCATGATGAATTGAACTCTCACGATTGGTTTGCCGCTTATAGATATTAAAACTAACAATAATGTTAGTAATTATTAACAAGGTATGGATCCAACAGCTAAAGGTTTTTTTTTAATTAAAATGTAGACTCGTTATGGAGGAAATGCATCTATACTATCTTATTAATTGTCGTGATCTGAATGTTATTCCTAAATATCTGATATTAAGATGTCAAAATGTTTTAAAATTAGTATTCGTTGTTTTGAAAAATGCTGAACGAAAAGTATCATTTCGGAAATCCATGGTAAGAGGTCTAATAGATTTTTGCAACAAAAAATTGTCTGAGACATATTTATGCTGGTCACATTTTACTCGCGTAGTCCTATTCGATCGTACACTCATGATAATTTTGACTGAATTAAATAATCTTTTACAGACCATGATGGAACAACACATCAAGAAGTTATGTTGCCTTATTGCAGAAAAAATGGACTACCAAGATGTTAACAGAGCTACACTATGTTCAGGCGATATACACAGTCAAGTCACATTATTGTGACCACCAGCTAATATCCAAAGTAACCATCGTGTGCAGCTCGGACAGCAGCTAGACAGGCTGGGAGTACCTCAATAAGGTGCTGATAGGTGTTCACAGGTATGTGGAGCCATGCTGACTGCAGTGCATCTGACAGCTGCTGGAGGGTGCGCGGTGGAGGATCCATAAAGCGAACAACAGGATCGAAGTGGTCATACACATGCTTGATTGGGTTTAAGTCTGGGGAATTAGGGGAGCCAGAGAAGTAATTTGAAGTCTTCATTGCTGCCCCAGTGGTGCAGTGGTCTCGGCAATGACTTGTGATCATTCGTCCAAGATGGGTCCGGGTTCGGACTGCAGTGAGGCATGGATGTTGTGTTTGTCTTGCAGTGCTGGCTCTCTCCCTTCCCTGGAACCATTGGCCCTAAATTAGGGACAGGTGACTGCTTATAGCTCATTGCAGGGTTCGTACGCCTCCTGGAATTAAGTTTTTATTTTCCAGGGTCCTGGAAAACTCCTGGAAAAAGGGCAATTTTTAATGACTCCTGGAAAACTCCTGGAATTTTCGTAGTTTGGTGGTTTTCAGCATGTTTCACCATGAAAGTTAACTCTCCAGCTGTGAACTGGAGGGAGAGAGAGAGTGTGTGTGTAGGGGGAAGAGATTGCAGAAACTTCCTTGCCTGATCAGGTGGGAGGGGCCAGCATAGCTGTTGACTGCTCCTGCACCCTACTGGGATAAAAAATATGATTTTCTATCTTAGCGAAATTTCTACAAAACTGACTGAAAATTTAATGCACTTAATAAATTGCCAAAAGGAACGAACCCGCCAAATTGCGTGTGAATTGGATAAAAACTGTGAAAACTATCCAATAAAAATTTTAATCACGTACAACAGCAGTTTTCCCGATGTAACGTCATAATAAAAAAAAATGAGCTATTCCAAAAGTTTTCATTTGACTGTAGTGAAGTTTGCAGTGTAATCTTATATGCCCCAGTTATGACATCTGTGAAAAATTCATATCTTTTAATTGAAAATTCAGAACATTTTTCCTTAAGTAGGAAAAAAGAGTACATATCTGCCAACAGTTCTGATTTAGGCAGAAGTCCCGATTTTTTATACATTCTACCGACAAAACTCGTGTTCTTCTTCTGTTCGAAAAATTTCTGTGTTTTTTGCAAAAACTAACCTGTTTTATTAATTTTTGTAAGTAAAAAAAAAAAAAAGTTGAGAAGCGCAGTAGTAACTTAGTAGTCTTAATCTCAGGGCTGCCAGACCTGCGCCAATTGCTCCAGCCCGCGCCAGAACGTTGTTCTTGCACCATTCTGCAAAAAAAAAAAAAAAAAAAAAAAATCTATTTTTATGACTTAAATCTGTACAAATTTTGCGCCAAAAGTTAAAATTTACCGATCATCGATATTTTAGCGTAATTTTAGGCGATTCGAAATCAATTCAGCAGTTAATTCGTACGTGAAATTCTACCATGGGTTCGCGGGTCCTCCACCCTTTTTTTTGTGTGTGTGTCATTTTCGAGATCGGGTGGGTCGTATTCCGTCTGTTGACGTTGTTTTGTGTTTTTAAACGTTCGGAAACTGAAGCTAAACAGAGTGCAGATTTTTTTCCGTAATCGTATTTTTTTCTCTCTCGTGATGTTGCTTGTGTTCAGTATTGTTGCTAAATATAATTTCATTGCATAATTTCAGCTCGAAATTGTAGGCAACGATTTTCGAAAACGGAAGTTAGGCCGCCCGAAAATTTCCCTTAATTTTCGGCTACGAGATTCTTATGCTGATTCGAGAAATTCTCTCTGTTTTGTTATCATTTAGACCATTTACGAGATCGATGAACAACTGAACTGAAATTTTGAGAGGATTGGTGGTGGGGAGGGGGAGAGTGTATCGTTTTCTCTGCCAGAGAACGGAATTTCATCCTTCGAAAACGGAAAGTAAGACAGTTAAGATTTCTCTTGCAATAGTAATTTTTTTTCTCACGATGTTTCCTCTACCGAGTATTGTTAGATATCATTTTATTCCATAAATATTTGTATTTCAGCTTGAAAATGTTGGGTAAATTTCCGAAAACGGAAGTCAGACGGAGCGAAGATTTCTTCAGTAATTGTATCTCACCCCCTGATGTGATCCCCACTCCTATGTAGTTGTTAAATGTCATCACCCTCACAAATGTATTTAGCTTGATAAGGGTGTAGGAAATTTCCAAAACCGGAAGTGACAAAGTTTGGAAATTTGTAAGAATTGATGCATGGTATTAAAAAAAAAGTATTCATTCTCTGAAAATTACACCATTTATCTAAAATAGTGAAAGCTCTGATATCAGAATTCATTGTTCTGAGCTACAGTGAATGTTTTTAGTAAGCACAGCATACCTTTCCAAAATTGCATTGCTTTTGGAGCAGGCGATGCTCCAGTAATGATGGAGAGAAAAATGGCGTGGCTCGTCATTTGAAAGAACACCAAAGTGAAATAATAATTATAGGGTGTATTTGCCATTTAATTAATAATGCAAGAAAACATTTTTCTTTGGTTAAAAAAATCACACAATGTAAAAAGCTAACTGTTAAATTACTATAAATAAAAGTTCCCTCCAATAAAAAAAATAAAGGTAAGTGTCCGTTATTCCTTTTTTTTTTTTTTTTTTGCAGTATGAGTTCTAAATCACTTTATCGTGTGACAAATTGACGTAAAAAATCTTCTGAATTTTTATACAATCTTCTAAATTTTTCAAGGAAATCTTCTGCATGTTCTTTAAATTTAGTTGGCAGGTATGAGAGTAGCAGGTGGGAGGGGCTGGATAAGATGAGATGGAGAAGATCCCCCAAACCTTGATTTTAGTTTACAGTATTCTTATGGTTACATAAATGTTAGGTTATAAAGCTATAAATGTGGTGAGGGGTAATCGTGGAAGTGGGATGCAGATGGACTGATACCGCTCTTGTATGTTCCCCATTTTAAACTATTTTAAACAGTGTTACAGTCTTACATTAACTCAAGAGTATAGTGACCTATACGTAATGCTGATTGCAGAGGCAGTTGGCTGTCTTCCTTGTAAATTGGTAACGAGAACATTGTTCTGTTTTATTAGTCAGAATAAATTATTGTTGTGTAGTTATGCCAGGTGCTAAGTGTATATTTAATCCATCTTGGCTTAAGTATAAGGATTTTTGCTGAAACAGAAAGATACTTCTAAGTTTAAAGCATAGTGCAAAGTATGTGATTGTTGCTTCGATATTTCAAATATGGGTGAGTCTGCCATTACTAGTCATGTGGCTAGTAAAAAGCATATTTCTTTATTGGCAGCTAAACAAAAGCAAACAGTAGATATCCAAGACTTTTACCAGAGGTCACATGGTGCTGTTCCTATTAAAAAACCTGCAGTATCTAACATAAGTGTTGATCTGTACTGACCTTAATGTTTCCTGACAGTAGCATTGCAAAAAGTTCACTTGTGGTGGAAAAAAATGTGCATATTATTCTGTTTTTGGTATTGCACCATTTTGTATGTCACATACAATCTTCGTAGTTCTAATTCTGATATCATCAGAAAACTACTGTCCTTTAAACGTGCATACGTTCATCATATTAGATATTTCAGCTAGATAATGTTGCTTACCTTTGCATTTCTATCTTGCTTGACTTTACATTTTATTGCACGTGGTCCGGTTGTCGCTGATGTTATCGTTCCAAACTTGAATGTTGTTAACCTCATAAGGAGGGCATACGCGCACACCTCTAATAATAGGCTTAAGAACCAAGAACTGGAATTTATCTTAAAGATCGCACATGATTATGAGTACCCAAATAAATTAATAAAAAAGTGGATCAATGAAACAAAAAATAAAATAAAGAATCAGAGGAAGGGAAGCCGAAGAGGAAGAAATATGGATAAGGAAGTGAAATACATAGGGGCCTTACCATACATAGAAGGTGTCAGCCAAGAAGTTAACAAGCAATGTGCGAAATACGATCTAAAACTAGGGATGTCTGTGAACACATTAAAGAATATGACGGTGAACAAAAAAACGGGGGAAAAAATGCTTGAAGAATCGGGAACGTACGAAATCCCAATAGCACACTCCCCCAATATCATACATAAGGAGCACAAGCACAAAAAAACAGGTTGGAAAAAAGGCTGAAGCAACATATCACCAACTGGCAAAAAAAGAGGCAAAAACGGCGCTAGTACAGTTCTGTTTAGAAAACAAAACATTCCCAAAATTCGACGAACTAAAATTGCTAAAAAGAAATAAAAAATCAGAAAAACGATTGAGGATGGAAGAAGCAATTTTAATATATAAAAATAAAAATAGAGTATGTAACCAGAACGACCCGAGCACGTTGTCTAACCTATGGAAAGAACTTATTAGGCAATAAAAAGAAAAAAAAAAACAGAAAAGGAGGAAAGATAAAGATAAAAGAATCATGATCAAATTTAAATCCCTGAAATGGCAATGGGTTGGACATACTGCCAGAAGGACAGACCATCGATGGACACCCAAAATTTTAGATTGGATTCCAAGGGACAAGAAAAGATCCAGAAGACCACATGGGAGATGGGTGGATGAAATTCGAAAGTATGCGGGAGTGACATGGAGGAAACTGGCAAAAGACAGACCGTTGTGGAGGAAACTTGGGGAGACCTTCGTCCAGCAAAGGATTGACAATGATGATGATGATATTCCTATTAATCATGCAAATTCTGCCCACATCTTTTGATGTCATACAACCCCAGATCATAACACTAACTGGGTGTTTCATGGTACATGTAATGCAATCAGGGTGCAAATCTTCTCCGATTCTTCTCCTTACGTATTTTATGCCATCACTACCAAACTATAAAGTTTACAAAAGACCTTGGAAAAGAGGGAAAATTGCCTATCCTAGACATGTTACTGTCTCAAGATTTGAATTCCAATAAAATCAAACATTGTGTTTTCTGTAAACAGACGTTCATACCTTGCATGATCCCATTCACTTCTCCTCACCCTCCCGACCATAAAGCTTCAGCTCTAAGTTTCCTAATAAGACGTGCCTCACCCATTCCTTGACATGTAGAACTCGACATGATGAACTTTCTAGAGTTCAAAACTTGGCCTTATTGTTTGGGTTCTCTGTCAACTTCTTTCAAGGACTTTTACAACAATTTCAAAGACTGAGATTCACGACTTTATCCACTGAGAGAAAACCTACTAAGTACATAGGCAAAGTTGATTTCCTTCCAACTCTTGTGTCTATCTTAAGAAAATCCTGTCACAAACACAATCTAACATTTGGAGTGTCCACAAGAAACCTCTTTTCCTTGATAAGAAATGATAGAGATAGTCCCAGCTCTTAACAAACCAGGCATCTACTGCATACCATTAATCCAGGAAGACTCGGACAGTGCAGATAAATACTATATAGGTTCTACCCTAAGAACTGTAAATGTCAGAATGGGTGAACATAAATACGCTCTTCGTTCTGGAACAGTTTCCACAGCTTTCACTAATGCTGTTAACCAGGGAGGTTACTCCCCAGATTGGACAAATGTTAGGGTACTTAACTCAAATGTTAATAAACGTACTGTCTTCCTTACGGAAAGCCTCTTCATTATTGCATATGGCAGGGATCGCATTCCTCCTAAAATTCCTAAAATTCCTAATATTTTGTGACCCTCCTTAAATTCCTAAAATTAGACCTAAAATTTGCTATTCATCCTAAAATTTTCGTAAGCTTATTTTTATTAAAAACACAACCGTTATTAACGCCAATAAATTTACCATTACGGTAAGGTAAAAAGACCTGTTATTGTAGAAACACAGCCTATATGCTGTGCTGCTGAAGGGAGGGAAAAATGACGCCATCGAGATGCACTTGCTTCGGGGCGGGGGAGGGGTCATTTTCACCCCTGGTTTGCGCTTTGCAGACGAACTCCGTGGCACGCAGAAGATCGTACTTTATTTTTGTACATGCCTTGTGGAACCTCCTCTTTTTGCTGATGCTTTGTTATTGTAAACCGCAGGTGGGTGGAAGCAAAGAGGAAACATGTGGTCTCCTTCCGTAACCTCCGGTAATGACGATGGGATGGTAGCTGAGTATTATCTTGGCAGGCAGTAGAGCACGTGATCATTGACCTTCGATCATGCGTCGGCGACAGCGACCTTCGATGCGCAATATATCTCGGCTCCGACTCGCTTTGACTGAACTTGCGTGAGATGCGTATGATAGTTTCTGGTTTTACGTCTTTTATGGTGTTATCTGTGCTGTGTGCAGGTTCAGTTCTCTAGTGGTGACCTGCTTTTTTTTTTTTTTTTCATCTGACATCCTCGCAGCCAAATTTCGGGAAGTTGTCTGGTTTTGCAATATTGGAACGTGTTTTTGTACTTCCCTTTCATTTTCTGGTTAGTAATACAAGTGTTTAAGATGCCTAAATCCAAAACGAAATTTCAAGATGCGTGGCTCGCCAAAGAATTGGACGGAGTGAAGTTGAAAGAATGGTGTTCTGCAACTGAAACAATATTTTCTGCTAAGTGTATATTGTGTTCAGAAATTTTCAACATTTCTAATAGTGGCTTTTCACAAGTAAAAGCGCATCATAAAGGAAAAAAACATTTGCAGAAATTTCAAAGTAAATTTCAAAATAAGTCCATCCTGAAAACCTTTGGAGGACGGGATCTTCAGCCCAAAACAAATATTAGTGAAGTACTGAGTCATGATTTACAGTTGGCTAAAGCCGAAGCATTATGGGCCATGAAAGTTGCTAAGGACAATATGTCTTTTGTTTCATGCACTGAAACAGTTGAACTTTTCAAAGAAATGTTTCCTGATTCTGCTATTGCAGCCAAAATGCAACTTAAAGAAAAAAAGTTGCTTATGTGATATCACATGGATTATCAAAATATTTTGAAGAGGATTTGAAAAAAGACATTGCATCTAGTAGCCCAGGAAAGGTTACTATAGCATTTGATGAAACTACAAATACACAAGTGAAACGGCAGTTGGATGTGTATCTCAGGTACTGGTCTTCAGAAATAAATTCAGTTTCTTGCCGATACCTAACAAGCGTTTTTCTGGGTCATGCAACAGCAGATATTTTGCTAAAAAAATTCTTGATGTGTTATCATCCTTCAATATTTCGTTGAACAGAATTATTTGTGTATCCATGGACAGCCCAAATGTAAATAAGTGCTTTTTACGCAAATTCAATGAAGTTGTAAAACAAGGAACAGGCCAGAAATCTTTGGAACTAGGTTTTTGCAACCTGCATGTTGTTAGTAATGCATTTAAAATTTTTTTGACAAGCTTAAATATAGATTTTGACGAATTTGCTACTGATATGCATTACTTTTTAAAGAGTAGTGCTGCAAGACGAGAAGATTATAAATCTGTCGAGGATATAACATTGGTCACTGCCAAATTTCTTTTGCGTCATGTCAGCAACAGATGGTTAACCGTTGGTTCTGTAGCCCAGAGACTCTTGGATCAATGGCTAAATATTACAGAATATTTTTTAAACTTCTTGCCATCTAAAAAAATATTTGAAAAACAACTGCGCAATTCGGCAAGGTATAAAAGAATTCACTGTTTCCTGAAAAATGAGCTTACTCCTTGCTATTTAGCATTAATTTCATTTTCACACCAAAATTTTGAAAAGTTTTCATTATGTTATCAGAGTGAAGAACCAAAAATACACCAGTTATATTCTGATTTAAATACTTTAATGAGGAATGTTATGGCTCAGTTTATCCAAGATGATGTTATAGCAGGGAAATTTGGAGAAGACCTAAAGAATGTAGATTTTGAAAACAAAAATTCATGGAAAAAACTAGGGGAGTTAGAAGTTGGTATGAAGACAAAAAATCTCCTCAGGAATGTTCAGGAGACCAGGCAGAAATTATTTCTCTTAGATGTAAGATCATCACTAATTGCAACCACAAAATATTTAAAGTCAAATTTGCCATTCTGCAATCAAAAGCTAAGAGACATAGAAGTTTTAAAGGTAAAAGAACCAAAGAAAGAGTCAACTCAACTTTCAGTCACTGAAGGACTTTCGGAAATAACCAGAATTTCAAGTGTTTTGCATCTTTCTGAGGAACAAATTGATAGAGTAAGAGAAGAGTGGAAACTTTTAAATTGCGATAAGCCAACTCTAGATGAACTAGTGAAATTTTCAGAGGAAGGGCATATTCCAGTGCGGATTGATCATTACTGGCATAATATATTTAGTATTAAAGACTCTAGCGGAAAAGAAAAATACTCAAATCTTGCTAAACTCATAAAGTCAATTTTAGTTTTACCTCATGGTAATGCTGATGCAGAAAGGGGATTTTCGGTTAACACTGCTCTGTTAAGGAAGGACAAGGCTAACTTAAGACTCAACTATAACATCATTAAGAATAGTTAAAGGGGCCATTAAACACTATGGATGTGTAAGTAAAGTTCCCATAACAAGAAATTTGTTAAATAGTGTTTGTGATTCACATAAATTTTATAAAGAGTATGTTGATAAGCTGAAGGAAGAAGAATCAAAAAAGGTAAAAGAAAGGAAGCAGAAAGAGAGGGAAAATAAGGAAAAGCAGCTAGAGAAAAAAAGAAAAGCTGAGTTTGATGACAAAATAAAAGAAAATGATGCAGAAATAAATAGACTTAAAAACGATAAAGAAGCCTCCCTAGCAATAATTCAAGAGGGAACAGAAAGAATGAGAAAAGCTGTAGAAAAACAAAATACTGTTGAAATAGCAGTTGCCTCTAACTTGATCATACAAGGTTCAGCTGAAATAAAGAAAACTGAAAGTAAATTAGTTGTGGTAGAAGCAGAAAAAGATAGGCTAATCAGGAAAAGGTTAAAACAATAATATGAAAAAAGTAATTCAGTGAACAATTGTACATAGTTCTTGGTTTTCAATTACCTTTTTAGGATATTATAATTTAATGTGAAACCTGAAAACTTTACTGTGAAAATCGTGAATTGCTTCTGGTTCAACAGCATATTAATGTTCAAAGTGAAACTTGAATGTGGTAAATATACTTGAATATGATAATAACACGTGAAAAGATAAGAACTGAACATTAGAAGTAAATCATACTTAAACTTTAGACATTAGACGTTATGCAAAAAATTTGGGTGTTAACTTCGACCATATATACTAATGGACTGCACATTGGCAATAGCTGCATCAAAGCCGCCATGGCTCAAACATTGGGCACGCCATCATCAGACTCCAAATTTCGTGTAAAAATGCTGTTATGATTACTAATTTACGCTGCAGAACTTCAGTGTTTTCGGTGTATTATGTGAATGCGCCTCATATATAATGAAAACTCTTCAGGTAAGTTTACTTATGAGCTATATACATGCATGATCGGGTTGTTTACATTTTGTGATTTATAATGTGATGAACATTTGCGAAGAATTTGGAACATGCATTCCATTTTTTTTTCTTAAGTTACTATATTTTTATATCAATAGCTGCAAGTTTCTGGTTAAGTAATTGAACTTTATTGACTTAGGTATGTAATTCGTTTCTTACCCATGAAAAATCATAGAACTTTCTTTACTATATCGCTCAGAGCAACCATAAGCACAGCAGGGGTAACCCATCTTTTTGACTGTTGTCATGTGATTTTATGTTGGAGCCAGAAATTTTGATGTCATGCGCAGTCTATCAGTATATATGGTTGAAGGGTGTGAAGCAAACTCTTTACAATGTATACAAAGTTGTTTTACTAGATGTATACAAATATACATCTAGTTTTTATTGAAATACACTCCTAAAATTTTCCTAAAATTCCTAAAATTCCTACCTAAAATTTTCCAGAAGTATGCTATGATCCCTGATATGAGGAAACATGCGGTATCTCCAGCTTTTCTCCATCAATCGATAAATCTTTTGTCTTCTGAAATTTCATTGAACATCACTTTTGTCTTCTGAAAGTTCATTTTTAATCCCACTTTTTTACTCTTGTTAGCAAATTCCTGGATCATATTCTGCAGCTCTGATGGGCTAGTTTCAAAAATGACTACGTCATCAGCAAAACAAAGGTGGGTTAGATAATCTCCATTAATCTTTATCCCTTTGTTTTCCCAGTTCAGTGATTGAAAGGCATTTTCCAATGTGGTATTAAAGACATTCGGAGATGTGGTGTCACCTTGTCTCACTCCCTTTCCAATTTTTATGTGTGTTGTATTTTTGAACAGCTGAATCTTTGCACTTGCAATTCCATAGATGTTATTAATAATATTGCATCTTCAATACCGCAGGATTTCAGAGTGAAAGAACTTTAGTGAAGATTTTATAAAACACTGATAGGAGGCTGATAGGTCTGTAGTTCCTGAGATCCTCTATGTCACCTTTTTTATGTAGCAAGATCATTGTAGCGTTGTTCCAATCCTCAGGAATCTTCCCTTCATTAAGGCATCGAGTGAAAATTTGGGCGAGTACTGTTTCGATTTCTCCACTTGCTTCTTGTAGGATGTCTACAGTAATTCCATCTTCTTTTGGAGCTTTTCCCCGCTTCATGTTCTTGATTACATGCGCAACTTCTGCTGGGAAGACTGGAAGAACTCTGGTACTGGTACCTTTCATGATGTCTGGAGTACATGTATCATCCCTTTCATATAATTTGGAGTAGAAATCTTTCACTCTTGTCAAAATGGCCAAAAATACATTAATGAAATACTTGAGCCCAAACTGAAGCCTGCTGCACGTGATCTTTTCCAAGATAATGAAGCATTTATATATCAACAGGATTCAGCTCCATGTCATGTTGCTGCTGTGTGCAAAAAGTGGTTTCAAGATAATAATATTCCACTGCTGGAATGGCCTGGGAATAGCCCAGACCTTAACCCCATTGAAAATCTATGGAGCCGACGAATGAAACTTGTTAGTCAGAAGCAACCTAGCAATAAAACTGAATTAATTAAAGCAATAATTCAATCTTGGCTTTACATTATAACAGCTGCAGAACTAAAAAACTTAGTTCACTCCATGGGAAGGCATTGTAAGGCCGTAATAAATGGTAAAGGTTACCCAACTAAGTATTAACTGACATGGTGAGAATTTTTGTATATCTCATTTTTTCTGTGTGTTTCACTTTTCTTCTTTATAACTGCTGCTCTAATACAAAATCCTTCATAAAAGTTATTGCATTACATTCTTCATGAAATTATCTTTCCATTGATGTATAATTTTGTGGTGTTATGAGCCACCAAACCTCAAAAATACACTATTTCCAAAAGGTTTCCAGAATTTTGGCCACTACTGTATATACATCACACAGTTCAATAGCATAACTCAATCAGGTCTTCGAGGGTGTTCGCTGTTCCGATGAGAACTTTAATATGAATGCCCGCTAGCGTTGCTTTGCGCAACGGTTCACTCGGAACAAAAAAACCTTCGAACTTTGGACTATCTGAATCCTTTCATGCTTCCACCTTCAACAGTGCGTGAGTCAAGAGCAGGTGATTGAATGTCAACCGCACTCTTCTCCCATAGACTTTACATGGTAACTTTGACACCCCACAATGCCCGAACCGTTGCCCCCAATCTCATATTTCTTTTCGACTGGCACATCTATATGGTAAGACCTTTATTTTGATACCTCAACCATATGTTTACGTTCAGCCGTAAACATATAGCCTAGAGGATATGTACTTTAATTAATGCCGTGTAGCGATGGCACTTCGGTTTCTTGACGTGTTACCTCAATCAAACAGCTGTCCACGAGCCGCTAATCATTTTGACTAAACCACAGGCTGGTTAATGTAGTGTAAACAATTTTTATCATGGACTGTAGAGCAATGGAAGATAGTGGTTCGGAATGATAAGTCAGGGTACACGGTACACCAGTCTGATGGCTGGTCCTGGATGTGGTGGATGGGAAAAGGTTTTGTTCAGGCAAAGAAATTTGGCATAGGCAACATCGTAATACATCTCTCTCTCTCTCTCTCTCTCTCTCTCTCTCTCTCTCTCTCTCTCTCTCTCTCTCTCTCTCTCTCTCTCTCTCTCTCTCTCTCTCACACACACACACACACACACAGTGAATCCTTGTATGTACAGTAGTTTTCAGTATGTAGAATTTTCCAAAATTCATTGATAATCACTTCATAAGCACATTGGTTGAAGAATGTGTCTTAAAGACTACAAATCACTCGCTTCTGTGACTTTTGTTTCGAAAAAGCATCTAGATATTTCTAACTTACAAAAAGAAGGCAATTTTCTTTTTCATAAGTTAGAAACATCTAGATGCTGAAACATCAACTTTCAAATCAAATCTTTTTACATACAACTTTTCTGCTAGGCACGATGCTTTAATTATGTTTTTCCTGACACTGTATCGTAGTAGCATATGAATTGATAGTCCTGGACCACGCTGTATGCAGTGCTGCGGCATTGGGTGTGTGGTATCTCTGGTTCCAGATTAAAAATGTTGCTCCAATTTTGATTTTTCTTATTTACATTTTACCAGTATATAAGCTATGTGCCAATTTTGATACATCTTTTATGTGGGGAAATGTGTATTTATGTATTTGTTTTCTAATAAATCATCTAGGTCCTAGAATTAGAGCAATTCATTGGTATTACAAAAGACCTTAATCATGTCGACAGGGATCAGCTCTATATGCACCTATTGAATTTGTATAGTAAGTTTTTTTTTCTCCCCTATTTCATTTAGTCATTAAAAATTCAGTGTTCTCATGCACTTGGTGTTTAATGAAGGAAATGTTAAAAAAAAATGGGTTTGGTTTTTCATTTAACTTTGAGCAGGGATGCGTTGACAGTGAAAATTCTTTAGTATATTGCTCTTAACAGTAAATTTCTAGATTTGTTCCTCAATTTTGAGATATTCATAACTGAATTCTAAGGTGAATGCTGCTGTTTGTGGGACAACATAATTTATTATTACATTATGTGAAATTCAAAAGTAGTTGCAAAAACATACATGTGAAAATTAAAATAGTTGAACTAATAAAAAAATTCTGTATTGGTTCTGTAATTGATTTACACATTAAAAATCTCACTTTTTTCTTATATTTTATATGTATTCTATTTCCCGTTTTTCTCTTTTGTATAATGCAAATTTAATAAAGAAATTTTATTATTTTCATGTTTGTTATTGGCATCATTATTCTTGGGATATAGAAATACTTCACATTTAATGTAAAAAAGGAAAGGTGGCTCAATTGTGTCAAAGGTATAACAAGAATTTGTTCATTATGTGTACATCTTAGTTTTAGGGAGATAACATGATGAAATGGACATTAAACACAGAACCTGTAATACTAAGTATAAAAAACTTTAAAACATGCTTTAGTTACGTATGAAAATTTAATTAAAAGGAAGCTTTCAACCCATAACTTCAGTCTTCGTCAGCCTTGTCGACAGATGGAAACAATGACGATAGTAGTTGTTGCCAGATCCATAAAGCCCTATACATTATTTGTAATAAGAAATAGATTTTCGTATTACGTTATTTCCATATACTACATTTTATTTCTTTTTTTTTTTTGTATGGAAGTCAATTTTAAAAAAGAAATAGCATATATGGCTTTATGGATCTGGCAACCACTACCATCGTCATCGTTTCCGTCTGCCAACAAGGCTGACAAAGACTGAAGTTTACAGTTGAATGCTTCCTTTTAATTAAATTTTCTTAAATAATATAAGCGTTTTGAAGTTTTTTATACTTAGCTTTAGAGAGATATAAAAACAGCAACAGTCTAGTGTTTTGTTTGGAAGAATTACATTTTACATGCATTTTGAATAGATGCACGTCCATAACCACTGATGTCAATTTAAAAAAATTAGCTAAGCCCATCTGCAAATAGGTACAGGCACAAAATTTATTGGGCCTGTTTCAGAATTTGATCACCAATTCTCTGCTACTTGTTGCAAATAGTGCAAGGCTTAATCTTGAGAAACAGAACTTCTCTACTGAACTGAACTACCTCAGTAGTACAGAGAATGTAATGCAGAGAGACATACCATTTCTTACAGGAATATCTCTCGTAGGTGAGGTTTAGACATGACTACCTGCTTCTGTTACAAATGTAAACACATTTCCTCTTCCACAATGAAGTATAGACAGGAAGCCTCAATTACTGAATATGAACTTCCTCATCTCTGTTGTAGGAATGAATTTTGACAGAAACTCCGTCATCTGGTTTCTGGAAGCTGAAAAGTCTGCTCAGGTGAACATTTCTCAGTTCGTGTGAGCAGTCTTTTCAGTTTCAAAAAAAAAAAAAGCCACATGTTTTAATCGCTTTTTTTATTTCAGCCATAATTAATCAGTATGCCCGGTGGCAGATGTACTTCCATGTTTTTTTCATTTTATTCAGTGATCTGTGCTATCCACTTAGTTATCAAGCCAACCTTCGTTTTATAATTTGAAACTTTTTTTTTGTAATCTAAGAGCAAGATGCTAAACCTTTCAGTACAGGCCTGGCCTGAGCCTGAAAGTCTACTCTTAACTAGTGAAAAAAAGGGGTGGGCCAGTGCAGGTTTCTCATCAGGAATACTCAGACAAAATAAAAAGGCAGAGATGAGCCCTAGAGGAAATGCCGATGTCTTAAAGGCCCTGCAAATTGTATCGTGAATATTGGAATCCATGCAAACAGTTTTCTACAGACCTTATAGTGAGTTGTGAGTGATGGTCATTTAAAAGTGTTTTAACAATCAAAATAATTTTAGCAGTTTTTAAGTATTTCGTGTAGCCACCAGCCTCATTGAGTGAACATGCCATGCTACAATACGAGTGCTACTTTTGATCATCAGAGTTTACCATATCTCAGGAGAATGTAAAACCTATTAGTATCTCACATAACCATTGTATAGGGCAAATATATTTTGCTGCAAAGATCTTTATAGGTCTGTAACTTGAATTGACATTAAATGCCCATCATTACTGTTTCACACGTTATGTAAGTTCGGCAATCGGGAGATTATTAGGCTTCTTATGAACGCCTGTGATGTGTTCATTCACAAGACATTGCCGTAACCATCCGACTCATTCAAAGAATTTGAACTTTTTCCAATTGTGAAGTTTAAAAAATAAAATTCATGATATTGTAAAATCTGTACCAGATAAAATTGAACAAGATGAATTTTTTTTTTTTTTGAAACTGTATTACAACCTTGCCGAATTTTAAAAAAATGAACCTGAAGAGAAAATCATCTTGACTGCGAAGCACCCAACAACAACAAAATATGAAAACGAATTATAACTTTGCCGAAATTTTAAAAAACGAAGTCTTGAAAAAGAAATAATTATCTTGATTATAAAGCCCAAAGAAATACATCTCCTGACTGCGAAGCACCAAACTAGTTTCTGCTAATATTCATAGCTATCATCAGTGGTAGGTGCACGGGCATTGTAATTACCTCTCACGCTCACAGCATCGTTTCACGAGCTTGGAGAGCATTTCAAACGACAGGAACAGCTGTCCGAGAGTTTAGCAGTGGTCGTACACGAGCAACCACAGCGGCTGACGACCGGTATATTGTCCTACAGGCGAGAAGAGAGAGGCGGCAGACAGCGAAAGAAATCGCAAGGCACATGCAACAGACAAATGGACGTCCATTTTGCATTTTACCGTGGCCAGGAGGCTGCACAAAGGTGGTCTATTTGCACGGCGAGAAGTACGGTGTGTGCCATTAACGCCTGCTCGTTGGAGACTGTGGTTTCTGTGGTGCCAGGAACACAAGAACTGGACACATCAGCAATGGTGTCGAGTTCTCTTTATGGATGGGAGCCGATTTACTCTGACGAGCGATTCTGGACGTATACACATCTGGAGAGAGCAGGTAACACACAATCAAACCTCCAACATCATCGGAAGGGACCGGTTTGGAGGTGGTGGAGTTCTCGTTTGGGGCGATATCGAGCTTGGTAGCCGTACTGACCTCCACATCTTCCAAGGAGGTTCATTCACTGGTGTCCGCTATTGTACCAAGGTTCTCCTGCCTCACGTGCATCTGTTTATAGGTGCTGTGGGTCCTGAGTTCCTATTCGTGGACGACGACACTACACCTCATCGTACAGTGGCTGTCGCAGAGCTGTTGGAGAGTGAAGATATTCAACGCATGGATTAGCCCGCAAGGTTCTCGGGAGACGCTTGGCAGCACGTCAGCAGCCGCCAGCAACGATTTCGCAGCTGCGATTGCCGCTACAAGAGGAATGTGTCGCGATGCTTCAACAGTTCCTTGACAACCACATCCTCAGCATGTGCAGACGTTGTAAATCCTGCAACGCAGTCAGGGGTGATCATATCCCCTACTAAAGACTGGATTTTTCTTGGCAGCCGCCTGTCACATGGACGTTTCTGTCTTCTGTCCAGTTGTGCTCGAAGCTATCGTTTCAGTAAAATGCCTTTGTATCCTTTGGATTCCTTGTTTGAACGGTTTTGCTCACTTGTCCCATATTCTTACATCTTGGGGATCTTATGGTATGATTTGAGTCGATGTGGAGCACTTCTGCACGACGTTACATTCGAAAGACCGTCTCGTCCTTAATTTTTGCACGCAGTGTATAACGCATGCAAAACAGAGTTGGTTGATTACCCTGGTGAGGGCAGGATAGGAAACATTGCAATATTTACGTTCGAAATTTCCACCAGTAAAAATCTGCCAGATGCGTTCAGAACTCCACAATGCTTGACAGATGGGGAAATCCAAAATTTGTAAAAAAAATGCTGAATTATTTCAAATTTTTCAACTTTGTCACTTCTGGTTTCATTACAGTTTACTTTTGCATCGATCTTGTAAATGACCAAAATAACGAAAATGGCAGAATTCCTCGAATTCGCGGAGGAATCTTGTGCCTGGAGATTACTGGGAATTTTTTGTGCCATCTAACTACTGTTTTCGCAAATTGTTGCTTACAGTTTCAAGCTGAAATACAAATATTTATGCAATAAAATTATATTTAACAAGAATACTGGACACAAAGGCAACATCAGGAGAAAAAATTATGATTGCAGCAAAATTCCTTACTCTATTTAATTACTGTTTTCTAAAGTTTTGAAACACGGGAAATGACACTCTCCCCCAAATTCTCTTGAGTTTTGCATCGATCTTGAGAATGATAAAATGATGACAAAAAGAAAAAAGCAGAATCCTTCAAATCTGCTTAAGAATCCCATGTTTATCATAAAATAAAGAAAGAAAGAAACAATGAAAATTTTCAGAAGCCTCAGTTTCGACAGTGAGTTTCATAGACAACAAAATCCATAGAAACTATGGAGATTCCATAGTAGTTGGCAGGTATGCAGGTCCAGGACAGTAGAATTTTGGAGCTTTCTGAGAAGTTAACTACATATAATGCAGTTAAATGGGTTGTTTGTGTGCCAAAAAAAAAAAAAATGGGGATGTGGGGCAGTTAGGTTTCAAACATGCATTGTAACATGGATATGAAAAAAATTGTTTCTCCGTTTGTTTCTGTAACATTTACTTTTTTTTTTTTTTCATATGCTGTGTCCAATGTGAAGAGATTCTCCCTTGTCATAAATGCATATTTTATCTCTCCCTGAAGTTTTGTGAAACTAGGCCTTTCTCTCAAATTCAGGTGGTTAACGGGTTTCACTGTAGCATGAGAAATGTTTTTCTATATAAGCATAAAATGTGAATTTTGCTATATATCTAAATTTTATTTCTGCTAGCATTTAAAGGATCAGTATGATCAGTCTGTGTTATAATTTAGTAAAGATATATTTCCCAATTATACTTGTACATTTTCAATACTTCTTTTTTTTTCTGCACATATATAGCCCAGAGTAATGACTACCAATCTGCTTTGGAAATGTGGAATGGCATGCAAGAAGACAATGTCCAGCCAAGTGCACTCACTCTACAAAAGTTGGCTGACTTGTTAAAGAAAAATGATCAACCCATTCCGTTTATAGTCCCTGCAACTTCGGAGCCACAGAGTGAAAACCATCCTAGACTGTGGAAATACCTTGATGAAAAAAATGAAGTTGAGATAGTTGATCTTCTGAAAAGGTAAATAGTTCATTTATAAGTGGGTTTTCATAGTGTTAAATTTGGCAGTTTGAAATATGAAGAGTAAGTCGTGCTATTAAAATACAATAAAAGAGCTCCGTCTTAACACGATTTATTTGATTTTAAAAAACATCCCTCACTCGCCCTCTTGAGTGTATTTTTGCCAAATTATTGAATCATCTCACTGCCGATTCACGTTACTCTCTCCAGATCTACCTAGGCTGTATCTTCTATTCACTTTATTCAACCTATTCTGGTTCCATTTACGATGGTTTCATTTGATGTCATATCATTGTTTCCCAATATTCCTGTTCCCACTGTTCATAATTTGATTCTTTCCAAACTGTTGGCTTACAATACTTTTTCTGCCCCTAATGCTAAAGCTATAATTCATGCTCTACAACTTGTTTATAATAGGACGTATTTTCATTTTAATGATGTTATTTATAAGCAGTTGGAAGGGGGCCCAATGGGTTCTCCACTATCGCTCCTTGCCGAAATTCTCCTACAGCAATTGGAAAACGAGGTGCTAGACACCTTCCGTATTAAACCACTCCTTTACATTCGATACATTGATGATATTTTAATTTTTTGGCTGGTGTCAATGTCAGACTTACAGGATTTAGTTAATAGTTTTTCGTCAAAATTTGTCTCTATTAAATTTTCAGTTGAAACTGAATTGGATTTTACTTTGCCGTTTTTAGACATCCTGCTCACCCGTGATCCTACCACAAATTTGGTTACGACTTCAGTTTTTCGGAAATCTACCTCTCAGGTTTTAATGATCCCTGCCGCTTCTAATTACCCGCATTGCCAAAAACTTGCTTCCTTGCATTTTATGGTACACAGAGCCTGTTCTCACTGTTCTACTAAGCAAACTTATGAACAGGAAATCCTGAAAATCTAGGAGTTGGCTAATTCCTTTGGGTACTCTAATTACATTGTTAATAAACTCATTAAAAAATCCCAACGTTTTGACTCTACAACACTAACCAGAGAAGTAAGAACCATAAAATTTGTGGGTTCTATCCCATTTTTGCCACCACTTTCACATCTACTTAAAAATATCTGCAGACCTTTTGGCATTAACTTTGGGTTGTCTTGTAAATTATTTTTGTTGGTTCATAGCGATCATGACAGACGACTTGATTTATTTGATAATTATGGAATTTACAGAATCCCTCTCCTGTCCTCTGACCGCGATGAAGGGAATACTTCCTACATAAGTTCCACATCTCGTAATCTAAAGGTCAGACTGCTGGAACACAAATACAGTATTAAAGTCTGTAATGGCTCCACAGCTATGTCACGTTTGCTTCTAAGCAAACCTTTTGAACCAATATGGTCTATTAGCAGGTCTGTTAGGGAAGGGGAGCTTGATGCATTCTCTAGCCCTGAACTTGATGTCCGTCGGACAACTACTGAGAACAACAGAAGGGGAAAGAAGAGACATTTAGCATTTGCAAGGGGGTTGCGTGTTTACCAAGTCAGCTGGCATCCACCAGTGAAGAGTATGCCTGAACAGCACATTCATCTGCTCCTTGTTTATTGCATTAAGAAGCTTGCTTCTGGCCCACCCCTCAAGAAGAGACTTCGGCTACTTATGATAAAAAATAAGAAAACTATCTTTGCGAATTTTTCACAAAAGTGGCTGAAATTTTTACATTTACTATAATTGGATTACAGAAGCTCACTCCCAAAATTCCATTTGAATCGGTTTAAAACTTAAAAAGTTAGCATTGGAAATTTTTATTATGTGTGCCTCTTTTAGACAGTGAGCCTTGAGCAGGAAGTGTTACCATAGCAACGGTTGATTGACAGCTGGGAGCGCTGATCCGAAGCCCTTGGTTGGGAAGAAAGCAAACACCTGTTTATCACTTCCATGGCTCAAAAGGACTAAGAGATATTTTTCAGAAATCCATTTTCCCGAATTTTGAAAATAACACAGTAAAATTTTTACAGTGGTTAAAATACATCACAATAAAGTTCTAGTGCAAATTTCGCCAAATTCCGTTTGAAACTTTAGCAGATGCAAAAAAAAAAAAAAAAAAAAAAAAAACATCTTCCGTTGTCAAATCGGATTGAAAAAAAGAAACGGCAATTATAAATTACGGGAAAAAGAAGCGAATTGATTTTCTTTAGATGCCATGGTTTATTTAAACAGAGTGATCCTTAAATTTTGTTTCTGTGATGATATGGACTCTATTTTAATTACAAACATACATTTTTATTCAGATGTCTGAGTTACTGTTTTAATAAAAAAATCTATAATTAAAAAGTTTTCAATGGATTTAGGCGAAATTCAGCAGATAAACGTATTTTAGTACATTGCAACGTTTATGACGTAAATTTGGTCATTTTGTCGAAAATTGGGCAGCATTTTTTTTTTTTTTTTTTACGTTTTCTCCTATAGTTAGGGTGAAGGAGGAAGACACTTCAGTGAGCTGCAGGTGGTGATTTATGGCGATGTGCCAAATGAAAAGAAGCCGTTCCATCAGGACATTCCAGAGGTTGTGCGTGGACGCGTGCTCCTGCTGTTTGAACTTAATCGGAATGTTTTCGGGAAGGGGAGGGGGAGAAATATCCTTTACAGCTTTCAGGCTCCTTTTTTTTTTTTTTCTTGGTAATAAATAAAAACCATAGTTGCTGCATTCACCATTGATCCATATTCGCATTTCTTGAATATAAACAGCAGACAATCGGAAACATGGTGTTGGGTGGGTCTTGATGTTCTTCATTTTGTATCTGCTGAATTTTGTTCTGTGGGAATACAGAATGAGTTATACTGTGAATACATACAAAACTACATATTTTTGAGCTGAAAAAATAGGTCTACTTGTACACAGTAGCTAATGTGTGAACTCAGACGAAGACAATCGGACATATGGACGTCTGATTCCATAAAAATCAACCCATTTTTATATTAATTCAACATTTGTCGAAAACATTACGTGGTTTCAGAAATTATTAACTATATGTCAACAAAATTAGTTTCCATATCAACTACTGTTTCGCACGTTACTAGAAATTCGAGCACGGGAAAAAAACGTCCATATAATAAAAAAAAAAATTATTTCAACTTGTCACTAATATTCCTTTTTTGATGTTCCTTATAATAGTTTAGAATTTTATTATGAAGATTACAAATTTATATGAAAAAATGTTTTTATATGGGAAGTCATATGCATCAGAAGTTGTCAAAGTCCTCCAATACGTAGAGACAATATGTATTAAATGATTGACATTATTCCAGTTTTTTAACTCATGATTCACGAAATTAATACAATAGAAAAGAACTTTCGAACCTTTTGATTATGATACGTTGAATCAGTAATAAGCCATCTTGTTATCGAAGAAGGCACGATTTTTCTTTCCCGTGGTATCAGCTTCCAAGTTGAACTTTGATCTTATAATTCCTTATTATGGATGATGGTTGCATGTTTCATTTTCCGTGGTTCGATATCCCAAACTAGTTTCAATTCCTTCTTTTTGGAATCATCTTCAGTGGGTATTATGATCTACTTCTCATACACGTTGTATTTCGGCCACTTACATCGATTTTACTGCCGGCGTCCGACATTTCACGGCAGTTGTACTCTTGCGCATGCTATTTTTGGTATTAATGCTCATTCTTAGTCGTGTTTTGATATAATTGGATGATATGAATTCCGATTCTAAATTAATTGGTGTTGCCATTCGTTTGTTGAAAATAATTAATAAGATCTTTTATTATATTTTTTATATATATAATAAAAGACCTTATTATATATTTTTTTGGGATCATAAGATATGAGAGGTAACACATACGCATGATCAATATAAATGTGGCCCAGATTTGCTGTTTTGTACTTCACACACACACCCTCATATACTGTAGTTTTTGGGATTTTTTGTTTGTTATATTATCTCTAGGTAGTGATCCTTATATGTATCTCGAATGATGTTGGGCCATAAAAATGAAGAAAACAAATACACAGTGCAATATAATTATCAAATCAATAGGTGCATATGCACAGGGTTCCCACTCAACCTGGAAAACAGGGAAAACCTGGAATTTTCAGGGAATTTGAAAATGGTTCCAAAAATCGGGGAAAACTCAGGGAAAGTTACCCTTTTTCGTAAAAATCAAATGGATACTTTATTCTTTATTTTGCCAAAAAAAATTATTTTTTCAAGATTTCAAACTTTTGCTTGCAATTACTGCCTGCCTAGAATTTGGTATATCTTACTTTCAGTTATTAAGTATTTTCTTTATTCTCTAAAAAAAGATGCAAAATTGGATTTTTAAAATTGCCAGTTATTAAGCTTTTGTTCAATTTCTGCAGGCAGTTGTTATAACATGGAACAATTTGGCACAATGGCTCCTGCTTGAAGAAACACTTAACAAGACAACCAACCAAATGATGGATCAAAGTCCTTTGTCTGTTGGTTCTCTTGAAACATGTTTCTTTGAACAGAGCCATTCTATCAATTAAGCTTTGCTGCATTGTGTTATAGAAAAACTGAAACTATTCAACTGACAGATTTTTTCTTACATATTACCTGTTTCTATGGGAATGTATTTACAAATTCCGTGTGGGTAGTATTCACAAGTGGTCATATTTTCAGTATTTTATTGAGCTATTGAACTGATGGCTTTATTAGCTTGTTGGAGTTCTTGAGCACAGAGAGTGTATGTATGGCCAGTTGGTGTTACAGGGGTTCTCTTTACACAGGGCATATGTCTACAGAATCCACAGAACATCTGGATTTTTAGGATAAGCAAATGAAGGAGATGGACCTGCTATGATAAGAAATGTTAACTTTACTTCATCCTTCTCTTCCTGTTTTGCTGAAACATAGGCCAACCACCAATTGTCACTATAGAGTGCAATGACATAACCACATATTTCACTGAAAAGCAGTCTTCCGGTACATATTGTTACAGTATGTTCAACCGATGTTTGAACAAAAGAGAAAGGTTTCACTGACATTTTTGTTTCACTTAAAAGGTACGAAAGTATGTAGTTTTTGACTTCCTGGTACAGTTTGTGGCTTGCTGAAACGATCTGTCAAAAATTGCTCTGTTGCAATGTACACCGTCCCCCAAACACCATCACATGTCCCTTTGCCATGAGCTGTAGCAGAAAAATGCCTTTCTGCTGCAATGTTAAAATCTTTTTTATGGTGACAAATTTAAAAAAGTTCTTCTTGTTTTTATATTGTGCAGCACAGCCGTCAGAAAAATAATGGATTATTTTGGGCAATTTCTCAAATCTGCTCTTCAAAAAGTCTAAGAGTTTCTATTGAAATAAATACACATCTGCAGTATTGTGTTAGAGACACTGAAATCACAACAAAGCTGATATGCTGAGTTTTTTCTACTGTTTTAAAATATACAACAAATGGATACACTGTAGCTTGGCTGCTGGTCCAATAATAGGACTGTGCTTCGTCTTGCACGGAAAAAGAATAGTTTTCTGAAAAATCGCACACAACAGCAATTTCTGAATCGGACAAATTTCCTTTGACATGATTCATAAATAAACTTTGTTGTTTAGCTATGAAGTCATGGCGAAGTAAAATGAAAATTTTCTCACAAAATAGGTTGACAAATTCAATGACTGTTCTTAGGGCGCAGCTCTGCAAATTTAAAAAACCCACATGTACATTTGGAAACTTTTCTTTAAAAAATATGTACACCTCCTTTAAATTATTAGGCATTTAGGGGCATAAATTTTTTGGCCAGTGCTGTCCTTCATGAAATCAGTCTTTCATGCCAGACATAGGTCTGCTGACCTCATCACTTTCATAAAATGTTTTTATAGTTTCAGCTGTTTTTGCTAGTAGAGTTTTTCCAGGTTTCTGATCTGGAGTAGATAAAATTACTTTTTGTTTCAAAAGTTTCTTTGACTGTCTCACCATATATATAACTTGGTTCATTAAATTCCTGCACAATCTTCTTAAATACTCTATGATTCAGTCAAAATAGTCAGCATCATGAGCTTTTCCTTTCTGTTCGTCAAAGTTTGGAATTTTGTTTTCAGGTGACTTAAAATAGTTTCATCTTGGGTGGGACTCAACTTCACTGTCAGAAGACTGCTTTGTCAAGAAGTTTGTGCTTTGTAGCAGTATTGATTCAGATTCTTTTCACTTTTTCAGTAGAATATTGTTTATATTCTGCCTTTTTCTGGTCAATGGGGGACTCTCCTATGTCTTGGAGGGATGTATTAAATAAATGTTTTTAAAGCTTCTGAAGGAAATAATACTGCAGGAACACTTACAAATAGGATACTGCTATCGTAACCTACATCCTGGCTACTACTTGGAAAACTTGTTATGTTGTAATTTCATCTTTTGTAACCTCCATTTTCATCTTGCTCAGTTCTTTCTTACAGCTGTCACAAACTTTAGCTATCATTTGTGTTTCAGGAAAAAGGGAACACAACCATGTTGTCACTGATTTTAATCCCTTCCTTATATTGGAGTGGTTTCATTTTTTAAATGAATTAAAGCAATTTCAGGCCCATTTCTTAGCCATTACTAACAAAAAAAGAAAAAACTGTCTCTATCACTTCACATTCAAAATCATTTACACTACATTCACATTTATCAACAATAAATAAAGGCAAGGGGACAAACTCTGCTGGGAGACTGAGCCAAGTGCAGTAATGTGGAGAGGAGGGGAGTGGATCTGTTGCATGATCCAACATTCATTTTTCAAGCTATGAGTTTCAATTACATCACCTAAAATTGAACAAACTGTCAGAACAGAACAGAAAGGGAAAAGTAATGCACACAGAAAGCAACATTCATAAATATTGTTCAAAAATTATGCTGTGGAAATTTCTTTTTTTGTTAGGTACTTGGCAAATTGATATCCCATTATTTTTTCTTGATTATGCATAACAGTTACCTCTCATATCTTATGATCCCAAAAATATTTTGTGGATAGTTACAGATAAGTACAAACTAATCTCGTGATTTTTTCAAAATTAAAAAAAAATCCGTTTTTGAGAAAATCAATTTTAAAATTTTCAATTGGATTTTGAATTTTGTGCTTTTTTTATAAACGCTATTGTGTTGTATATCATATAAAAGCCCATTAAAGGGGCTTTAAAATGAGACCACTCCCAACTCCATATATCAATTGGTGGCTGATTTACAAGATAGTTAAAGTATCACTATAGGCCATTTTTTAATAAAATTTTGAAAATTTAGGCTTAAATATCGTTTCCCCCTGTGAGCTTAAAAATTAAAAAAAATGCATTTTTTCGTAATCAAAATCTAAGTTGGTGAGGTAGAAAAATATAAATTGTGATGATTTGACACAGAATGACCCTGCTTTCTAATGTCAGAAACTGACATTTAGTTGTTTTTTAGTATTTATTGAGCTAAGGAATCACTTTGCATCTTCTATAATAAGTTTTCTAATCATGCCCAGTAAAATTGCCTTGATCATTAATGAATGCTGTTGTACACACAGCCCTTAGAGATGGTCAGCTAGGTTTACTGGCGAGTACAAATTTAAAACATAGCTACAGCATCAATATTATGTTGAAAATTCCTTCCCTAAATAAAATGTAACACAAATACTTGCTCCCATGATTATGTGTTTAAGAAATAACAATCCCTTTGGTCCTTTGAAAAAGTTCCAAATATTTCACCTTTCCTTACCCTTAAATTTCTAATGTAAGCATTATTTAAAAATAATTAAATGTAAATAGTACTTTGTGTATTGAATGGTATATGACCTATGTATTTTTGAGTTTTATGTTGTTGTTTTTTCATTCCCTAATTTGCTTCAATAATTGAACTTAAGCCAAAGTAAAAAAACAAATTTTTATCAAAATCAGTGTAGTATACTGTGTATAAAAGTTTAGTAGATATTATACCTCGTCACATTTTCATTGTCAGTTTTGGTGTTTCAGTATTTATCTTTGATTCTAAGTTTCTGATTAGCTGTTGCGGACATCATTTTTAACATTCTGCATTTTGTATTAAGTTTGCCCAAGCATGTAGGAAATTGTTTGTTGTAGGTTACAGGTTGAACCGATCTATGGTTTCACTATATTTTAAGTAAGTATGTTTGGATCGTATGTCCTGGAAAAAATACATAAGTCCTAGAATTTTGTTATTGAAAAAGCGTATGAACCATGTTTGAAATAACACTTTGCCATGAAAACTTTATTTGCATAGTTTCTGGTTAAAATAATGCACAGTTTTTCTGCCAGGGAGCATATACACTGAACGGACAAATTGTTACGTACCCCCACCTAATAGTATGTGGCACCCAGGGCTAGAGAATAAGGAAGGGCTGGCCCACCAGGCAGTCCAAAGCAAGTCGCTTTGCTGGGGAGGACGTGACGTCACTGCGAGTACACTGACGATTTGGGATGCTGCTTCTGAGGGCAGAAGTCATAGCTGTGGGAGTAAGCTGAACACCTTTGCACGTATTATATTTTTTTTTACACAACTCTGAACGTTATATACATATATATCTATCGTAGCAAGTAACGTTTTTGTTTATTTTATCGGAAGGCGTAAATAATAGAAAGAGAAAAATTTATTAACATACCTGTATAGCTAAGAAGGAGGAAAATATTCACCAGGTTTAGGTATTGATAGCGTCGTGCTACGTTTTTTAACGGCAGACTTTATCCATTTGGTTTTCTTTTGATTTGATTTTCTTTCCGACACTAAATATTTGTTCTGATTAATATACCGAATTCTGATAAATGTTCGTACTCGGCAATAAATTTTCACAGCTTCTTTGCAGGTATCTGGAAATCTCTTCTATTACAGTTTTTAATTTTCGAATTATGCCTTTCTCTCGGGAACTCTCTGTCCCGTGAATTGACTTAAAAATTATTTCATATTGATCTACTATTCTCATCCACTTTGGAGAAAGAACCGTTAGTCCCCCGAGTGATAAAGCTTTAATCCATTGAGCAGATGGAAAATCTTCGGCATTTCTAGAAATTGTTCCGAGGGAGGGATCTTTATCGCGTAAGCGATAGGCAATATAACCTGCGACATAACTCAGAGCCTGTTTCTCGGCATTATATTGCTCATCTTGAACTGTTTTAAGTATGTCGTCGTCCCAATCTTGCGGCCATGGTTCATTGCAAATTTTTTCTAAAGCTTCTAAGTCATCTGCGTTTATTTCTCCAGATACTTCATCAAGAATTTCTTGATTATCAGCTGTAGTGAAAGCTTCCTTTAGTAGCTCTGCTGTCAAATATGTTTGGAGCGTTATACCTTCTGGAAACTCTGTATTAACTTTTTTAGACAAATTAGGCAATTTATTTGCCAGCAATATGTGTTTTAAACGACTAATAAATTCCGTAGGTGAGGGATGTTCATAAAAAGCACCTATGCCTCTTATCTGACTGAACAAACTCTCCAGGGCATCTTGAGTCAAACGAGTAGTTAAAATGTAACGGATTCCACGAAGCGTTAAATCCTCGTAGAGACCGAGAAGAGACGAAATAGATACAAGAATGCCTTTTTGGAAAGGCAGCATATGTTTTCTTCCCATTACTCTGAGATTCAATATTTCTGACTTCATTTTGTTCAGAATTTCCTTTTGTTGTATAAAAAGGGGGTTAATACCAAAACCTGCTTTTAGAGGTTTGCTCTTGTCAGGGTGTGGGTAACTGCTATTCATAATGTCAAAAAATGAATCTACTAAATTGAAGAAAACTGCAGCGCTTTTATGCTCTGTCAGATATTCGATACCCTTTGCAGTGGTGGCTGAAAACAAAGATTTTGCTGGTCCTACTTTTTGTCTCTCGTTCCCTTTGATTGCTATATAGCACGGCAGCAATTTAGGACACAACTTTATCTCTCCAGAATCCTTCTCAAAAACTTCTTTGATGAAGCCAGTTTGGAGCACAGATCCGTCCTGCAAGACAAGTCCATGGTCAATGAAATGATTGCGTAAAATTTTTAAATAGTGAGGAGGGTCTGCAAAAATCCAAATCTTAGAACTATCGTCCAGCGGATGGTTGAAAAATGATTTTTCGGGAGAAAATAATAGTTCCTTCCACAAGGTCATACAACCACCTAAATCTGAAACAATCGCTTTTACTATAATTCCTGCTTTTTCAAGGTTTACAATTATTTCAAACAGAAGCTTTTTATTCATTGTACGTTAAAAGTCAAAATACACGGGTTGTTTCCAGGAAGACAATATTCCTCTAGCCAAAACAACTAGCACCTTTGAATACGGATTTAAAATCTGGTCCATTCCTGTATCGTAACACACTTTACTATCAACGTGTACTTCATCAAAGCTTAAGACGCAAACTTTGTCATTTTCGGAAAGGGTTTCGCTATTTTTCCGCATAAGGAGTAAAACATTATGCAGAATTCCGGGATGACAACTAAATTTAGAACACCATCGTTTTAACGTGCTAGCACTTGGCAAAGGAATGCCAATTTTACACTTCCAAAATTCGTAAGCTTTTCTTGAAATAGCTCTAGTTACTATTCCTCTAGATATATCTTCTTCTGTCCATTTGTTAATCATTTTTTGTGTTGCAAAAAACTTTTTCTGTGTTGGTGTAAAAATTTTCCTGAGGTTCATTTCCATCTCTTCAAGTATTTTATTTTTCATATTAGCTTTTGACAGGGCTTTTCGTATTTGCACAATTTATTCTCTCTTATTTCGTATGCTGATATTTTTTTTGACGCAAAACTCGAACAGTATTTTTGTGTTTGCTTTTCAAGCTACGTATTTCTCGTTCCAGTATGTCAAGCTTCTCGGTGAGAATTTTGTTCTGACTTCTAACCTCTGAGCAAGACATGCACTGAACTGATGCACACCTTTCTTCTGAATATCCATTGTCAGAATTGCAAGCAACTTCATCAACGTGTAACTTTTCAGCACTTGACTCCGAAGTTCGATTTAATGCCCTTATACAGATATCTCTCTTAATTCTTCTATGTTCTCGGCTTGTATGTGGTGTTGATTTTTCATTCGGTAAATTCAAACTGGGAACAGCTGTGGGTTTCAGAATTTTCTTCTCGGGAAGCCCAAGAAGGCGATTTCGCATGTCATCTTTGTAGTCTGAATTTTGGAAATGATCACTACATATTCTTGCACTTCCAACTTTAAACTTGTCAGCACGCTTACACTTAACAATCCATTCTTTCATCACATTAACATTTGAAGGGAAAACATGGTAAATAATGCCACGTTCTTTTGTTTTCTTATGCGTATTTGTACAATTAGCGACAGCACAGGATGAAGGCATATTGCGTATTACTTTGAATGAAAAAAAACTAAAAAAAACAGACGCTGAATATTAGTTAAAATAAAACTTACATCAGTAAAAAACAGACGTTAATGAACAACTACATAAACCACTACCAGTAAATGGAGAGCAACAGAAATAGACTGCACAGAACGACTGGAATGTCACGAAGGTCACCAAACTCTGGCCCTAGGTTGGCACAGGGGTCACAGAGTGTCCTCGCAGTGACGTCACAACGCCTTCCAATTGCCCCTCGGTCGGAGCATGAAACTGAGACCGCAAGACAAAAGGATGAGCCAGCCCTTCCTTATTCTCTAGCCCTGGTGGCACCACCTTTTACATACAGGACAGCATCCGAACGCCGTAGTGCAAACGCAGTGAGGTTCCGAAACACAGAGTCTGGTATCACTGACCAACAATCTAAGAGTGCTTGGTGTAGAGCAGGCAGTGATGTGGGTGGGGATGGTTGATCACGAACAGTTCGTTCCAATATGTCCTATAAATTCTCTATGGGGTTTATGTCCGGTGAGAGAGGGGACCATGCGAGTGTGGTAACCTCACTGCTATGCTGGTGGAGCCAGTCGGTCACTAGCTGAGTCCGATGGGGTGGAGCATTGTCCTGCTGAAAGGGGGAGATGGTCAGCCAGGAGCTGCACATAGCTAGAACCAGTGACCGAAAACTCAAGAGGTACTAAGGGACCCCAGGCCAGATGACGTGAAAGCTGCCCAAAAAGTTACACCGGCCTGTAGTACCCCAACTCAGCATGCGAGGTCCGTAGCTTCGTGTGGTGTACGCCACACATGCTGCTTGCCATTAGTGCAATACAGTGCAAAATAGGATTCGTCAAACCATTTGACGTGTTTCCAATCATCTATGCTCCAGTTTTGATGGGCCTTCGTAAACTGCAGCCAAATCATGCAATGCTGTGCCGTTAAAATTGGGACACAATGTAGTCGTCGACTGCCCCAGCCGAGTTGTGCCATGTGTGGATGGATTGTCTTTGAGCATAGGCTTGTGGATGCTCCATCGTTAAATTGTGACGTTATTTGCTGCAAGCAAGCCTTCCGTTTCATGTGTATGATGCATGCCAATGGTCTGTGCCCTTGATCGTCTAACCACTTTTACAGCCACATTTCATCTGACTGTTCGCGGTTTTGCCAGATTTAACGTACTCCTGGTAGACACTTGCTACAATTTGTCACAGAATTTCTAACAGTTTCGCCATTGCACTTATTGAACATCCGGCATTCCTAGCTCCCGAGAGTTGACCTCGATCAAACTCACTTAAGTCTCGTCTTCGCTCCATGCTGGCACTTGACAGAATATATTCCTGTTCGTGCCGACCCACTCTATTTATAGCCCCTACTGGTTTTCCTGCACAGTGTGATTTTCTGCTGTCCTGTTGCTTTGCAGATTTTCACTGGGGTGTACATAATAATTTGTCCTTTCAGTGTATACTGTTGCTTTGTGAACTTCACCTGAACCACCGTTCGTTCTCCAGGCACGCTCATTTCTCTAGGCTGGGGGTGGTCATAATGGAATGGCACATCAGTGTATAACAGAGACCCTTGTTGTCATTAGCGTAATTGTACTGTTTGAACAATTCAAATGCTGTTCATTGATGCAAAACCTCGTTTTTTATAAGCTACTAGGGGCTGTGCCTTTAGGCTCGCTACGCTCGTTTCCAGAGTAGCGCTCGGGCCCTGCAGCCCAATCTCCAAGTACATCACATGAAATAAAAACTGGAAAATTCATATAAATATCAATTTTGATTGCATGTCTAAGCAAATAAAGCTCGTTATTCCAAAATTTCAAAGTTTTTTTTTTTTTTACTGTCGTTAATTTTTGGAAGGTTGGACTTTCGTCGTTTGAACTTATAGCACTTACTGAATTTACCACTAAGGAAAACAAAAGCGGTCCTAAAAGCATTTCCATAAACTGTTAAGATGGACGTCAAGTAATTTTTCTTCCTATACTTCCAATGGAAAAACTTTTGTACACATTTCCTTCACAATTATTGTGTTCCCAAGGATGAAAATTTGAACATTGATTAAAATAACTTCATATTATAACTTGGAATACTTAATGTTTCCTAAAACATAATCATAATTATATAAAAAATCAATAACTTTTCCTTTGTTGGGGTTGAAACCAGAAAAAAGATGGTGCGACCTGCACTTTGATGACGTTAGTAGACAAACAAATGTTGGATTGCATAATTATGGTTATGTTTTAGAAAATATTAGGAATTCCAAGTTATAAAATGAAGCAATTTTAATCGATGTTCAAATTTTGATCCTTGGAAACGCGTTAATTGTCCAGAAAAAAGATGGCGCGACCAGAATTCGCCAAAATGCGTAATTTAGCACGCATCGAAAAGTGTGTTTACGCATTGAAATTTTGCCAACGTGTAAAATTACGCGTCGAAATTTTGCCAACACGTAAAAATACGAATCGAGAATTTTAAGCTGAAAATTTTTTTATTTTCAACTTTTTATTCGAATTTTGTATTTCAAACATATGATCAGCGGTATCCTTTGTTACCTCAGGCCAGATCTCACGTTGTAGACGACCATACCTGGCCGTGGTTTTCTTGGCGCGACCGGAGCTTTAGTGGCCTGACCCGTCAGCCAGTCAGGCCGTGACGTCAGGGAGACATCGTTTCTTACCTTGACGTCATCGGCTCATTGGGAGCGCAATCGCATCGCAAAACTCCTGTCATTGCTGCTACAGCTCATGCTCGATCAGATGAGTGAAGTACGCTTTCACAATCGCAATTCCGGAGCGCGTTACTTGTGGTCGTGGAGTCGGGATTTGTACTTCGTCATGATGGTGGTACGCGGTCGTGATTTGTAGAGATTGAAACAGCTTTATCAGACACTGTAGTATCGAACGATGTGCCGAAACATCATACTTTAAGGTCTTTTTATTTTTTTCGGCTAGACTCAGTCCAATGGTGTAGAAAAGATGAGGTGCAGAGGAAGGAAACAATGAAATCTGCAAAAAAACTAGTAGTGGAAATACAACAGCAGCCAACGAACATGGACACTTCATCAGAAAATGAAGAATGCGTTAAGTTACATCGACATCAAAGTTGGAAATTCATTCTTGTTCTTTACTAAAATGGTACAAAGAATTTCCAGGGATTACTTTCCATGTGCTTGTAGTGTTTACGTTATTTATGTATTATGTATATATATTTTTTAACTAAAAAAAGAAGCAAAATGTCCAAATGCATTCAGTAGTGGTGAAATATTTTTTAATATGAAAAAAAAAGTTTTTTTTTATAATTTCCCGTGTTTTTGCACATTTTTTTTTTTTTTTTTTAATATTTCACTCTTTAGTTTTTCTAAAACACTCCTCACTTTTAAAAATAACTCCCTAAATTTTTCCAAAGGAGTAAAAATACTCCTTCAAATTATTTTTTCGGCAAACTCTGGGCGCGACCTGTTCTTTGATGACGTCAGTAGACAAACAAATGTTGGATTGCATAATTATGGTTATGTTTTAGAAAATATTAAGTCTTCCAAGTTATAAAATGAAGCTATTTTAATCTTTGTTCAAATTTTCATCCTTGGGAACGCATTAATTGTGAAGAAAATGTGTACAGAAGTTTTTCATTGGAAATATAGAAACAGGGTGGCGACAGACAAGAAAAATCTGGAAAAGTCAGGGAAATTTGCGTCAAATCGAACTAAGTCAGGGATTTTTATTTCTGTCGTCCTAGGTCATCTTGCCAGTGATAAAATAATACATTGAATGTTATTTTAGCAAAATATATTTGCGAGCTTTATGTCTGCAAACTATTGCATGAAAACGATGTAGTTTTATGGTCAAAATAGCCATGTTTTATTTGACTCTGGTTCCTCCAACGCACCCTTGTTCAATCAATCCACAATTCCGCATCTGCTTCTGTCAGCACGATGTTACTGGAATGGCTTCATGTTGTTGTAAATATACATCATTCAGATTAAATTATGTGTGAGCACATGATAAAAAAAAATAATGGAAAGAGATTTAATAATGTGTTAAAAAAAGGGAAGAAGACAATTTCGGAATCCGATTGTGTTTTAGTTCATGTTTATAGATAGGTATTGTTTTCCCTTATTATTTATGAAGCATAATAGTGTAAATTATTTACTTTGAGTGCTTTGTAAATTATTTACTTACTTTTGCATTGGACGGATGCCAGCTGTGTGCATTATTTATTTTTCTTTGTCTTTGTTTGAGTACAAAAGTTCATTGTCAGGGATCGCAAGACAATGTACGTACGCTTCGCATTTGTTCTCGTTCAGCTTTTGGTGTGACCTTATAGGAACATCCATTACGCAAGACCTGATGGGTTTTCAGCAAATTTCTCACGCATTGCCTTTTTAGCAGGTGTTTTGTAAAAATAAAGATCGTGCTTATGCTATCGGTATGTCCGTCCGTCCGTCCGCTTGTGGACACCATATCTCTGCAACTATTAGTCCGATTTGCCTTGGGATGCTTGAAGTGTGCGAATGTTGTTGATCCTTTATTTGCTTTTTTTTTTTTACGATGCTCAATTTCGGTGCTAGAGGGCATAAATGCAGATGATATTGAATTCAAAATACATTTTATTCTATATATTGGCTTCTAAACATCTGATTAAAAAAATTCTTTTACCTTTCGATTCCATTCATGTCAAAGATTATTTTAGCTGTTGTAACTTTTTAAGTTACGCACAGATTCTCCGCTAGGGGGCGTAAAAGTAAATTGAGTTTCTCCTGATATCTCCACTTCTAAAATTCAAGATTTAAAAAAATCTTTCTATAGTGAATACAGCTCTTAATGGGAAATCTTTTGCATATAATTTCTAATTTTTGGTATAAAATGGTTTTTCCACCAGGGGGTGTAGGTGTTAATTTCTGCTGCTGGTGTATTTGCAGCAAAATCTGCTTTCAAAATCTTGATTGAAAAAATTCTTTCGTGGACCGATACCACTCTCGTCTATAAACGTTTTCAAAATATTTTCTTAAAATAGTGCGTGGTTTCTCCGCCAGGGGCGTAGATGCATATTTCATTTTTCTCAATATCTCTGCTTTCTAAGAGTCTGATTTGAAAAATTCCTTCTTCATTGGATAGTTTGCGGTGCGACATGTTTTACATATAATTTCAAAAAAATTTAAGCAATTCATTGACTTTCCGCTAGGGGTGTAAAGGTAAATTGTGTTTTCCCTGATATATCTACTTCTAAAACTCCAATTTGAAAAAAAATTATTTCTGCACTGGATACAGCTCTTGATGTTAAATCTTTTGCTTATAATTTCTAATATTTGATAAAGAATGGTTTGGCCACCATCTGGCTGCGTCTGATGTATTTGCAGCAAAATCTGAGTTCCTGAAAACTAGATTGAAAAAATCCGTTCGTGGACCGATGCCACTCGCGTCGATAAACCTTTTTGGAATATGTCTCTCTATTCTAAAACAAGAAAGATGACATCGAATTTTCGGGTGTAATAAACATGTCTTTTGATTCCGTTCTGACGCAAATTAAATTTATCAAAGCTATTCAAAGTCAATGAAACCGGTATGGAAAACAATAGATCTGATGAAAGAAAGAAGATTTTCAATCGGGTTTTTAATCCCTCAGATATTGCTGTAAACGGAATCGTGAGCTTACGAACTCATAGAAACAGAGATATCGACAAAAATAAAATGTGACTTTTACGGTCCAAGAAAAAAATTAGTAGAGTTTTCAGGAGCCTAGATTTTGCAACAAATACTTCAGAAGCAGAAATTAACACTTATGACCCCTGGTGGCTAAACCATTCTTTACCAAACATTAGAAATTATGTGAAAAACATTTTCCATCAGGTCTTGTATGCGATACAGGAAGAATTTTTCAAATTAGAGCTTTAGGAGCAGAAATAAAGCATAAAATGCAATTTACCTTTGTGCACCCTAGCAGAAAGTCTATGATATACTTGAAAATTTTGAATTTATAGGAAAAACATTTTGCATCGGAAACACTATCCAACAAAGAAGGAATTTTTCAAATCGTACTCTTAGAAGTAGAGATATTTACAAAAATAAGATATACATCTACGCCCTGGCGTAGAAACCATGCATTTGTTCAAGAAGAAAATTTTCCTGAAAGGTTTGTCGAAATGAGTAGTATCGGTCAACAAATTACTTTTTTATCAATCTAGATTTTAGAAGCTCATATTTTGCTGCAAATACAACAGAAGCGGAAATTAAGACTTACGCCACCTGGTAGCCAAACGATTTCTTACAAAAATTAGCAATTATGTGCAAACGATTTCCCATCAAGAGCTGTGTGCGGTGCAGAAAGAATTTTTCAAATCGGAGATTTAGAAGCAGGAAATATAGGGGGAAACACTTTAGATTTACCACCCCTAGCGGAAAGTCTATGAATTACTTGAAAATTTTGAAATTATATGAAACACATGTCACACTGGAAACACTATCCAACAAAGAAGGAATTTGTCAAATCGGACTCCTACAAGTAGTGATATTGACAAAAATAAGATGTACATCTACGCCCTGGCGTAAAAACCATGCACTATTTTAAGAAGAAAATGTTTCTAAAAGGTTTGTCGACATGACTAGTATTGGTCAACAAAAGTTTTTTTTCAATCGAGAATTTAGAAGCTCATATTTTGTTGCAAATACAACAGAAGCAGAAATTAAGATTTACGCCCCCTGGTGGCCAAACTATTATTTTACAAAAATTAGAAATTATGTGCAGATGATTTCCCATCAGGAGCTGTATCCGGTGCAGAAAGAATTTTTCAAATCGAGATTTAGAAGCAGAGATATAGGGGGAAATTCAATTTACCGCTACGCCCCTTAGCGGAAAGTCTATGAATTACTTGAAAATTTTGAAATTGTGTGAAAAACATGTCACACTGAAAACACTATCCAACAAAGAAGGAATTTTTCAAATCGGACTCCTAGAAGTAGAGATATTGACAAAAATAAGATGTACATCTACACCCCTGGCGGAGAAACTGCAATATTTTAAGAAGAAAATATTCCGAAAAGGTTTATCGATGCGAGTGGCATCAGTTCACGAATGAATTTTTTTCAATCGATATTTTAGAAGCTCAGATTTTATGGCAAATACATCAGAAGCAAAAATTAGCGCTTACGCCCCTGGTGGCCAAAGTATTTATTACCAAAAATTTGAAATTATATGCAAACGATTGTATCCGCTGAAGAAAAAAATTTCAAATCGGAGTTTCAAAAGAGTTATTGGGAAAAATGTTATTTACTTTTACGCACCCTAGCCGAAAATCTATGCGTAATTTGAAAAAGTAACTATATCTAAAATACTCTTAGACATAAATAGAATTGAAAGATAAAAAAAAGATTTTCAATCGGATGTTTAGGAGCAAATATGTGGAATAAAACATATTTTTGAATTGCTGTTTTAGAAATTTCGCAACACTCTTGCTTTCCTAGTTCGCAGCGCAAAATGTATTGAACACCAAAATGCGAAATTTACGTCGTTTGTAGAGAATTGTTTGAAGAACACGCTGAAATAAATCGTTTTTCGATTTTGGCGATACTTCAAGAGTTATTGTATTTCAAAGTTAAGGTAAGCAAAAAAGTGCTAGCAGATCGCGTTCCGGACATGCTAACAGCAACAGAACCTCAAAACTTTCTAGGCATGTAGTGCCATAACCAAATTTTTGCACCTCGTTGCCCCTTTTTTTGAATTTCGATTTAGTTTACAAGAAATTAAATTTCTAAATTTCACAAAATTCTCTATTTCGCGATGGGATCCATTAAAAAAACGGATATATGGCAAACTATAAATCATAACGCATTGCAATTTTTACAGCATAAACTTACTTTATCGCTTTTTTACAAAATAAAAAAAAATGAGAAAAAATCATTTTCTGATTTTTAAGCATTTTTAAAGATGCAAAGGAAAGAAACAAATGGCTTGTCTGTCTTCACGGTAACCACAGAGTCCCGTGACCTGCTGCCATTGTGATGAAGCTATTTTTAGCACTCTTCTCATTGGGTGAAAGAACAGGCAACAATATTAAACTGGTAATGACTTAATGCTTAATGATTTAGGCACGCTTTTATTAAAGTTCGGCGTTTTCTGCCTGCATACGTGAATACCTACGTAAATATCGGCTTTTGCCTCGTATATGAAAAGCAAAGAGGGAAAATGCGAGTGTGTTCGTCCGCGAATTGTTCGACCACTTCTAAATGACCTAGAGATCTGAAAATTGGCATGCTGATAGGTCTTGAGGTCCGTATACCTAGAATAGTGCAAAGACGGTACCTAATGTAATTATCTTTGTCCTCGCTTACTAAAAGTGTGTTTCTGATTATTAATTAAACCATTACAGTGTTATCTGAGAATGTATGGTGTAAACATTTCCCTGTCACTTGGTTTCAGCCCCTTTAGATTACTTAGATTAGCATATCTCTCTATTCTAAAAAAAAAGTAACTGCTGCTGCTGCTGCCGCTGTTTTAGAAATTTTGCGACACTCTTGCTTTCCTAGCTCGCAGCGCAAACCGTATTGAACACAAAAATACGAAATTTACATCGTTTGTAGAGAATTGTTTGGAGAACATGCTGAAATAAATCGTTTTTTGATTCTGGTGATAATTCAAGAGCTATTGTATTTCAAAATTTAAGGTAAGCAAAAAAGTGCTGTCAGGTCGCGTTCTGGACACACTAACAGGAACAGAACCACGAAACTTTGTAGGCATGTAGTGCCATGACCAAAGTTTTGCACCTCGTCGCCCTTTTTTTGAATTTTGATTTAGTTTACAAGAAATTAAATTTTAAATTTCACAAAATTCTCTATTTCGCGATGGGATCCATTTAAGAAAACAAATATATGGCAAACTATAAATCATAACGCATTGCAATTTTTACAACATAAACTTACAACTATCATCCCTTTTTTACAAAAAAAAAATTAAGAGAAAAGGTCATTTTCTGGTTTTTACGCATTTTTTAAAGACGCAAAGGAAATAAACGGACGACCTTCACGATAACCACAGAGGAACATTCTGGTCCCATGAGCTGCTGCCATGGTGACGAAGCTATTTTTAGCACTCTCTTCTCATTAGGTGAAAGAACAGGCAACAATATCAAACTGGTAATGACACAATGCTTAATGACGTAGGGACACTTTTATTAAAGTTCGGCGTTTTCTGACTGCATGCGTGAATACCTATGTAAATATCGGCTTTTGCCTCGTATATGAAAAGCAAAGAGGGAAATGCGAGTTTGTTCGTCCGTGAATTGTTTGACCACTTCTAAGTGACCTAGAGATCTGGAAATAGGCGTGCGGATAGGTCTTAAGGTCCGTATACCTAGAAAAGTACGAAAAAACAAAATCGAAATGGCGGATTTGGAACATTGTCTGCTTGAATTTTTCGCAAATTGTTTTCTGACCACTCGTAAATGACCTAGAGATCTGAAAATTGACCTGCATATAGGTCTTAAGGTCCGAAAACCTTAATGGTGGCTTTGGAACATTGTTTCTTTAAACTTTTCGCGAATTGTTAGACCAGTTCTAAATAACCTAGAGATCTAAATTTTTTTTTTTTTTTTTTTTTGGGTTTTAAATTTAGTTTGTGCTATAAGTTCAAATGACAAAAGTCCGCCCTTCCAAAAATAACGACAGTAAAAAAACTTGGAAACTTCGGAATGGCGGCGGAGCAAAGTCCTTCAATAAGAATAGAAGGAAATTGAAAAAGTTCTGCAAAAATCTAACAGGGAGTTCATTGGGAGCGAAACAAAAAATGTAAACAAGTCGCCATCTTGGAATCGATACAGCGTAAAAAGTGTTGAACAATTGGGAGAACATTTTCATTTCGTCAGATGGCATCACCGGAAAGAGACAGTCGAAAACATTTGTCGAAAATTCTGACTTATAAGTTCAAACGACAAAAGCCCGTCCTTCCTAAAAATAATGACAGTAAAAAACACGGGAACTTCAAAATGTCCAGCAGCGAAACAAAAACTATAAACAATACTTATTTGCCTGGATATGTTATAAAATTTAAATTTATATGAACTTTCCAGTTTTTATTTCATGTGATGTACTTGAAGATCGGGCTGCAGGGCCCGAGCGCTACTCTGAAAACGAGCGTAGCGAGCCTAGAGGCGCCTCCCCTAGTTCTTAAAATAATGCAGGGTTTTTCTGCCACGGGGCATAGATGTATATTTTATTTAGTCAATATCTCTGCTTCTAAGAGTCCGATTTGAAAAATTCCTTTTGTTGAAGAATGTTTCCGCTACTACACGTTTCTCATTTAATTTCAAGTTGTTCTTAAGGCACAAGTCTGCCACCATAGGGCATAAGTTCATGTTTCTGGTTACAGCAATATCTGCAGGACTAAAAATGGACAAAATGGATGGACCAAATGTCAGTATTAAAGTTTCGAAGGGACTGGAAAGCTCGTGTGAAAGCGTGCCATGAATACCATAGTATTAGAATTTGGATCTTGCGGTTTACATACCATGCACTATGCATTCAAAGCTGCAATAAAGGAAGCAGGGTGGAGTATTATATTTAAGCTTTTTATAACTTACTGAAAGATGTTCCTGCTCGTTGCACTGATTTTCCAAGGTTATCAGGTTCAAGCACTTTTCCATTATAGTTCTGTGCTGTTCAGTGGCTGGAAAATAGGAAGGTTGCTGAAAGAGCCATAGAGTTGATTCCATCCATTGCAGAATATGTGAATGGAATTATTGAACAGAAAAAAAGACTCCAAAATGTGAGAGTTTTAGTAGTTTCTCATTGCATTTAAAGGACAAGTTGCTACCAGTGAAATTAGCATTTTATGTGTGTCTGTCTTCAAACCTTGACCCTTTTCTATAAGATTTTCAAACAAATGCTCCATACTCACCATTTTTGTACACTTCCTTGGTTCAGATAATTGAAAGTATCATGAAGTGCTTTGTGAAATCTGAGGTTATTAGGAAGTCATTGACATACTCAGACACTGATGTTAGCAAAAAAAAAAAAAAAAACTTAATGTCAGCAAAAAACATTAAGATTGGTTTTGCTACAAATGCAGCAATTAAAAGGTGTCAGCTAGTATAGGTCAGCCAGAGCAAAAAAAAAACTTAATGTCAGCAAAAAACATTAAGATTGGTTTTGCTACAAATGCAGCAATTAAAAGGTGTCAGCTAGTATAGGTCAGCCAGAGCAAAAAAAAAAACTTAATGTCAGCGAAAAACATTAAGATTGGTTTTGCTACAAATGCAGCAATTAAAAGGTGTCAGCTAGTATAGGTCAGCCAGTATAGCGGACATTGAAATTTTAAAATTCAGAAATGAATGCAGATCTGTGTACCAAAGCGTTGTTACTAAATTATTAGATCGATCATCATTAGCTTCTAAATTTTACTAAGGCTCTATCCTCTCTTAATCCTAATGTTGCACACAATCAAGATATTAGCTGTAAATGGTTTTCAAGTTTGCTGACTACTTTGGTTGAACACAACTAGATAGATTGTCCACAAGCTGATAGAGTATCAGTTAGTTTTAAGAAACTCACATCTACTCTTTCAGTTAAAAAATGTCAGCATTTTTCTCGATCACATGAATGCATTGATCACTTTCAGAGAAAAATGTTTTTAAAGCACGAATATCAAGAACTGTATTCAGTTGTTAAAATTATCTTGTCTCATGGCAATGCTCATGTTGAAAGGGGTTTGTTTCTGTGTTAATTCTGGGAGCCTTATTGATAACATGAAGGAGGCAACATTGATTCCATACAGAACTGTGTATGATGCAACAACACAAATTGACGGTATCTAAAACATAAAGGTAACAAGACATATATTACTGACAGCCCAAAATTCTTGATCTAAAAATGCTAAACTTGTAAAGGCTGCTCAAACAGGGTTCCCACTCAACCTGGAAAACAGGGAAAACCTGGAATTCTCAGGGAATTTGAAAATGGTTTCAAAAATCAGGGAAAACTATCCTTTTTTGTAAAAATCAGGGAAAACTCAGGGAAAATTACCCCCCTTTTTTTTGTAAAAATCAATCGATACTTTATTTTGCCAAAAAAAAAAAAATGTTTTCAAGATTTCAAACTTTTGCTTGCAATTACTGCCTGCCTAGAATTTGGTAGATCTTACTTTCAGTTATATTAAGTATTTCCTTTATTCTCTGAAAAAAGATGCTAAATTTAATTTTTTTTATATTGCCAGTTATTAAGCTTTTGTTCAATTTCTGCAGGCAGTTGTTATAACATAGAACAATTAGGCACAGTGGGCTCCTGCTTGAAGAAACACTTCACAAGAGAACCGACCAAATGATGGATCAAAGTCCTTTGTCTGTTGGTTCTCTTGAAACATGTTTCTTTGAACAGAGCTATTCCATCATTAAGCTTAGCTGCTTTGTATATATAGAAAAACTGAAACTATTCAACTGATAAATTTTTTCTTGCATATGACCTGTTTCTATGGGAATATATTTACAAATTCTGCGTGTTCTCAAAATTTTGGTACAGAAAATAATGTGCACAGTTGTTATTAATGAAAAGCAGGTAATTTTATAAAGACAAATTATGTAAAGAATTTACAAGTGTGTGCTTTCGTGAGAAAAATGAATGGAATAGAATGAAATGTAACAATTCTTTGCAACATGCAACTCTGGAAAATTTTAAAAACAACCTGGAAAAGTCAGGGGATTTTTTCATTACTTTTGAGTGGGAACCCTGTCAAAGTGAATATGATAAGAAAAAGAAAGTACAGAATGAAAAAAGGAAGGTTTTAATGATGGTACAGCAGCTACAGGTCAAGAAAGCAAAAATTCAAGATGCAAAAGACAGTGCAAATGTTATTGGCGAAAAAATTAAATTTCTAGCAAAAAATGAATCTTTGTAGCTTACGTACTTTCTGAAAGTACAGTCAACTTTTCAAAAGACAAATCCAAAGGAGAGTGAGAAAAAAATTCAAGTTGTCAACAGAAAGTAATGCAAACTCAATTACATGTTTAGCTACATCTTTAAATGGGCATTTTACATTAAAACTGCATATTTTTAAGGTGTAAATATTTTTTTATTTCTTCAAACTGTTGTTTAAGGATAAAAACAACAACAACTTAATATACTGAATTACGTGGCTACAGTTTGAAGAAATCGGTTGATAGTTTTTTTATTTTTATTGGCTTTTCACATTCAACAGCAATTTCAAGTGTGCAGTTGCATTAAAAATTTCATCACTTGTTTCAGTTGTGGCTTCAAAAAGTTTTGCAAAATGTTTGTTGCTGCTCGGGCTTTTTGTTCCCCAACAGTAGAGGCTTGGGCACTCCTCCAACTCATCTTCATCAACAAGTTGAGGATTTAATTGGGCTATGTCTTCATCCCCCGCTCTTAAATCTACTCAAATCTATATTTCAATGTCAATATTTCATATGCTAAAAATTTTTCTTTTTTATCTAATTTTAAATTTTGCAAAACTAGGTTTCATTCTTCATGAAGTTTATGTCCCACCAGATCTTCAAGTTTCTTCACCATTGTCTTATGTTTGCAATTTTCATGATGTATCAGCTAGTAAAAATTGGATGTTTATGGATTGAATTTCAGAAATGCATTCATGCACAGTACAGTTATTTAATGATGAGAATCCTTTACACATCTGCTGCACAATTTTTTATAGAACATTTTCAGACAGTTTTGAAAAATTCTGTTAGTTATTCAGATGTCTTTATTTGATTGATTGTCAGTGAATCAAGATTTTCTTGCAGAAAATATCTAGGGTTTTTTTTTAGATTTGTGTGTCAATATTGGCTTAAGTTTCTTAGTTCCACTCACTCAATACATGATCTTTTGCTGTGCTTCTGACACCATGAGTAGTTTCATGTTTCAAAGATATAGTATTGTCAGGAAGACACTTTAAAAACAGTCTTGTTTTGTCATCACTGGAAACATCTTTGGTCATCTTCTCTTAAAATAGTAGACAGTTTCTTCAACCATTTGGAGCAAATCTCTTCATCCATGGTTACATTTTCACCTCGATGCTTATGATGTCTAAGATTGTGACAATTTCTGAAACCAGAAATCATTTGACCTAGTTGCTTTTTGACTTTAGCTTCTTCTCTCATGATAGATTCCCTCAGTTGCACATTTTTATCTCTACACTGAATACCTTATTTCCATTAAGCATCTCTCGAATATTCCAATACCTTGCACATTCCCTTTTCTTTTTGCTGTGGCTTCCTTTAAAAAAAAGAAGAAATTGCCTCTTTATTCTTTAGAATTGTAGACATTGTTGCTCCCCGGTATTACAAAATGCTGTGTATTTTTTTTTTTTCAAGATATTTAATAACTTTGACTTTTATCAGCGAAGAAACATGTGTTCAACTTGTGATTTGAAGGCACAAGTTTAGAAAAATTAATTTTATGAATCAAAGCTTGAATTTGTTCAGAACAAGAATACGCAACACAAACTTAACTAAAAGTGCTGCTGAACTATTAGGTCGAATGGTAAGAGGCCAGTCTGAAACTCTTTTTGAATGTTAAAGATGACCGTTGGATTACTTATTGGTGGACATTAAAGATGTGTTGCAGGGAATGTAATTGCAGTCTGTCCCTGGCTGAGTGGTGGCAGAATTAATTCAAAGGGAGGTCACTTTTCAAGGTTAAAGTGGTCAGCATGGAATGTTTGCTTTTGTTGTCTATTCTTATGAATGAGTTGTGCATCAATCCCGTGTTTGCATTTTATAGGCTATTTTTTTTTATTTTTAAACAGGAACATTTTGAGTTATCACGTTGGCCACAAAAAAAAATTCGGCTTATCAATGATGACCACAACTTCATTATGTGCCTAGGGCATTTCGAAAGGAATTTAATTTTTTTGAGTTATCAGAAATTTCGTGTTATCAAGAATTGACTGTACTTGTTTGTAAAAATTGAAATAAAAAAAGATTTTTTTATTATTTTCCAGTGTATTCAATCACTTTTCAGGTTTGTATGTAGCGGTCAGGGAAAAAAGTGCATTTCCCCTGGAAAACTTGGAAAAGTCAGGGAACTTCTTGTTCATGATTTTGTAGCCACCCTGAAGAAGCAAAATTACTTGACGTCCACCTTAAACAACTGAGATAGCTTTACCAGCAAAACATATGCATAACAAATTCTCTGCGTCACCATGGCAGCCCATACGTCACAGGACCAGAACGTTCCTCTGTGGTTATCATGAAGACAGACAAGCCGTTCGTTTCTTTCCTTTGCGTCTTTAAAAAATGCTTAAAAATCAGAAAATGACTTTTTCTTAATTTTTTTTTTTTTTTTTTTTTTGTGTGTGTGTGAAAAAGGGATGATAGTTGTAAGCTTATGCTGTAAAAATTGCAATGCGTTATGATTTATAGTTTGCCATATATCCATTTTTTTAAATGAATCCCATCGCGTAATAGAGAAACTTTGTAGGCATGTAGTGCCATTCGGTCATGGCGCTACATGCCTACAAAGTTTTGTGGTTCTATTGCTGTTAGTGTGTCCGGAACGCGACCTTATAGCACTTTTTTGCTTACCTTAACTTTGAAATACAATAGCTCTTGAAGTATCACTAGAATTGAAAAATGGTTTATTTCAGCGTGTTCTTTAAACAATTCTCTACAAGCGATGTAAATTGCATATTTTTGTGTTTAATACATTTTGCGCTGCGAGCTAGGAAAGCAAGAGTGTCGCAAAATTTCTAAAACAGTGGCAGCAGTTACTTTTTTTTTAGAATAGAGAGAATTTAACCTTATAATTGTTTTTCTAAGAACATCCACACAGCTTTAAAAGTTAAAAGTACAAAAAAAAAAAAAATTAAACAAAAACATCTTTTGATGTTGCTTTAGAAAAAATTGTATGAATGCACTATAGAATCCTGCAAAGTATTCTGCACTTATGTGGGAGGAGTGTGCTTAATTGTGGAAAAAGCTTTCCGAAAAGTGAGGAGCACTACAAAAATACGCAGGTGCACACTAAATGAAAATTTATTGCACATCTTGAAATTTTTTTCATATAGTTTTGCTTATTGTTAGGAAAGATGTGGGTTTTTGCATGTTTGTATAATTCTATTATTGACCTTTCTACAGTGATGAAATAATGTCTGTAATCTTCATTTGTTTAAAGGATGAAGAAAGGTGAAGTTCATGCTTTAACTTCAGATACCTTTTTCAAGATTGTTGATGTTTTGGTTGAAAAGAAATGCCTAAAAGGTATGTTTTTTTTTTTTTTTTCGTTTTAAGTGGGTGTTAAAAAGAGGTTCATAATTACAGAATTTAAATATATTCTAACCAAAGAATCAAATCTCGTATATTAAACCTTGACAGGGTTCCCACTCAACCTGGAAAACAGGGGTAACCTGGAATTCTCGGGAATTTGAAAATGGTTCCAAAAATCAGGGAAAACTCAAGGAAACTTATTTTTTCAAGATTTCAAACTTTTGCCTCCAATTACTGCCTGCCTAGAATTTGGTAGATCTTACTTTCAGTTATATTAAGTATTTCCTTTATTCTCTAAAAAAAAAAAAAAATTGCAAAATTGGATTTTTAAAATTTCCAGTTGTTAAGCTTTTGTTCAATTTCTGCAGGCAGTTGTTATAACATGGAACTCCTGCTTGAAGAAACACTTCACAAGAGAACCAACCAAATGATGGATCAAAGTCCTTTGTCTGTTGATTCTCTTGAAACATGTATCTTTGAACAGAGCCATTCCATCATTAAGCTTAGCTGCATTGTGTTATAGAAAAACTGAAACTATTCAACTGACAGATTTCCCCCTACATACGACCTGTTTCTATGGGAATGTATTTCCAAATACTGTGTGTGTAGTATTCACAAAAGTTCATGGAACTTTGGTACATGAAATAATGTGCACAGTTAGTTGTTGTTAATGAAAAGCAGGTAATTTTATAAAGACAAATTACGTAAAGAATTTACAACTGTGTGTTTTGGTGAGAAAAATGAATGGAATGGAATGAAATGTAACAATTCTTTGCAACATGCCACTCTGGAAAACTTTAAAAACCACCTGGAGAACCTGGAAAAGTCAGTGAGTTTTTTTATTACTTTTAGTGGGAACCCTGCTTGAGTATTAAGTAGCCAGTAGACTTTAATTCTGAGTTATTTATTGATGTACAAAAGTTCAAGCATTGTCACTTTGTTGATTCAAGAAAACATGTGATTTTTTTTTATTTTTTTTTATTTTTTTGCCAAATTCTGTAGTTTATGTTTGAATGACTGAAAAATATATGTACTTTTGAATTTTAGTGATTGAAATTTACAGAACCTAATGATAAGAACTTCAATGCTGTATGATATTATACTATATGTGTCCTAAGCTGAGGTGTTTAAAGTCATATCAGTTCTTAAAAATTGTTTTCAATTGCCCATGAGAGGCTAGATCTATTATAGTGCATATCATCACAAATAATTTTTTCTTATTTTCAAAACTGCTAAAAAAAGTTTATTTGACCTTGAGGGGTAAAATGTTTGTTTCATCTTGATATATATATATATGGTATGTAAAAATAATAAAAAACTGCACCTATATTGCATTTGAAACTACATTAGTGGTGAAATTTTTGAACACTGACAGCAGTGCTCAGTACAGATAGGCACTGAACACTGACAGTAGTGCTCAGTATAGATATGCACTGGCAACGTTTTTCAATTGTAACGAAATGCAAGGCACATTTGGAAAGTAAGTGTCATTTGCACATGCCAGCCACGCACAAGATGAGATTGGATTTACTTATTCAGTGACTTCCAAGTAATTCATAGTGGAGGCAGACATTGCACTGTCAGTAACATCATCATAAATGTGATAAGCTTTCTAATGATGTTCAGAAATCTTATCCATTTGAAGTTATGCAATACAAATTGAAAAGCCTTGTTTAGACATAACTTATTTCTTTAACTATATGTCAAATTTTAAGATCTCCAGTATATATAGCTCAGCACTGAGAATTTGGTCTTTTTTGCCAAGAAAATCATAAAGTGTTGAACAGAAAACAACAGCGTGGGATACATTCTGCGAACCTCAGGGTGTTATGATGTTCTCATATCTGAAATGTTAAAAAAACTTTATTATTATAATTAAATCTATAGATCAAGCAGATCTCTGTAAAGAAAGTATTTAATGGCTAGTCTGGCTACTAAGTTTGGTGCAGATTTAGTAATATTGGGGTAAGGTGGGCTTAGATCAATTCTTCTGAAATTATGCATTTTGGGGTCACCCACTGTTGTCATTTTTCTGTTCCATGGGTACATTTTCGTGATTTTCTTGGTTACACCACGAGTGTATCTTTCCAAGATTTTTGTTTGTCTGCAGCCTCTCTCTCTCTCTCTCTCTCTCTCTCTCTCTCTCTCTCTCTCTCTCTCTCTCTCTCTCTCTCTCTCTCTCTCTCTCTCTCTCTCTCTCTCTCTCTCTCTCTCTCTCTCTCTCTCTCTCTCTCTCTCTCTCTCTCTCTCTCTCTCTCTCTCTCTCTCTCTCTCTTTAAGACATTTGAAACATGTAAAAATATGAGTAACTATTTTACCCAGCACTAATGCTAAATCCACTGGCTGACGAGCTGTTTTGAAAAGAATAGTGCATATCAGCAAAGGGTGTGCAATAGAGGTATTGAATATCAAAAAAAGTCAGATTCAAATTTGCTACCTGTATTTTAGAGGTAAGGTTATCCCCACCCCATTTATTGAATCAGGGGTGAAAGAGTTCCTCCAAAAGGAGGAATTCAGCCATTTTGGAAGTCTTCTGAGGAATTCCTGGGATTAATGCAGAAATGCAATAATCTCTCTATTCTAAAATAAAGTAACTGCCGCCTCCACTGTTTTAGAAATTTTGCGACACTCGCTCTTTTCTAGTTCGCAGCGCAAAAAGTATTTAACACAAAAATATGAAATTTACATATCTCGAAGAATACGCTGAAGTAAAGCGTTTTTCGATTCCGGTGATACTTCTAGAGCTATTGTATTTCAAAATTAAGGTAAGCAAAAAAGTGCTATCAGTTCGCGTTCCAGACACAGGGTGCGCACGCGTGCTTGAAAACCTGGAAAGTCCTGGAAAATCATGATAACGTTTTCAAGGCCTGGAATATCCTGGAAAAACGGTATTTTTTTAATGCTGTCTTGAAAAGCCTTGAAATTTGAAATTAGTGCTTAAAAAAAATGCCCTTTTAGGAAATCGTGTTACTGACTGTTACCCCTTAATTTTTTTAAGTTCCTCTCCTCTGTTCTCAAAGAAACCGCCGGCTACAGTGGTGTTTCGGATGTGCCCAAATCCTAATTTGGCTGGGGGGGGGAAGCACTACTTCCAGTGCAATAAAATTGGATGATTACTAGCGGGTCTGTTAGGGAAGGGGAGCTTGATGCATTCTCTAGCCCTGAGCGTGATGTCCGTCCGACAACTACTGAGAACAACAGTAGGGGAAAGAAGAGACATTTAGCATTTGCAAGGGGGTCGCGTGTTTACCAAGTCAGCTGGCATCCACCAGTGAAGAGTATGCCTGAACAACACATTCATCTGCTCCTTGTTTATTGCATTAAGACGCTTGCTTCCGGCCCACCCCTCAAGAGACTTCGGCTACTTATGATAAAAAATAAGAAAACTATCTTTGCGAATTTTTCACAAAAGTGGCTGAAATTTTTACATTTACTATAATTGGATTACAGAAGCTTACTCCCAAAATTCCATTTGAATCGGTTTAAAACTTAAAAAGTTAGCATTGGAAATTTTTATTATGTGTGCCTCTTTAGACAGTGAGCCTTGAGCAGAAAGTGTGTTACCATAGCAACGGTTGATTGACAGCTGGGAGCGCTGATCCGAAGCCCTTGGTTGGGAAGAAAGCAAACACCTGTTTATCACTTCCACGGCTCAAAAGGACTAAGAGATATTTTCAGAAATCCATTTTCCGGAATTTTGAAAATAACACAGTAAAATTTTTACAGTGGTTAAAATACATCACAATAAAGTTCTAGTGCGAATTTCGCCGAATTCCGTTTGAAACTTTAGCAGATGCAAAAAAAAAAAAAAAAAAATCTTCCGTTGCAAAATCGGATTCAAAAAAAAAAACGGCAATTATAAATTACGGGAAAAGCAAGCAAATTATTTTTTTTTAGATGCCATGGTTTTATTTAAACAGAGTGATCCTTAAATTTTGTTTCTGTGATGATATGGACTCTACTTTAATTACAAACATACATTTTTATTCAGATGTCTGAGTTACTGTTTTAATAAAAAAATCTATAATTAAAAAGTTTTCAATGGATTTAGGCGAAATTCAGCAGATAAACGTAGTTTAGTAAATTGCAACGTTATGACGTAAATTTGGTCATTTTGTCGAAAATTGGGCAGCATTTTTTTTTTTTACGTTTTCTCCTATAGTTAGGGTGAACAGTGAGCTGCAGGTGGTGATTTATGGCGATGTGCCAAATGAAAAGAAGCCGTTCCATCAGGACATTCCAGAGGTTGAGTGTGCGTGGACGCGTGCTCCTGCTGTTTGAACTTAATTGGAATGTTTTCGGGAGGGGGAGAAATATCCGTTTCAGCTTTACAGCTTTCAGGCTCCTTTTTTTTTTCTTGGTAATAAATAAAAACCATAGTTGCTGCATTCACCATTGATCCATATTCGCATTTCTTGAATATAAACAGCAGACAATCGGAAACATGGTGTTGGGTGGGTCTTGATGTTCTTCATTTGTATCTGCTGAATTTTGTTCTGTGGGAATACGGAATGAGTTATACTGTGAATACATACAAAACTACATATTTTTGAGCTGAAAAAATATGTCTACTTGTACACAGTAGCTAACGTGTGAACTCAGACGAAGACAATCGGACATATGGACGTCTGATTCCATAAAAAATCAACCCATTTTATTATACACGACAGGTAAAAAGGAAAAACCTTACATGTTTTTAAACATTATAAAGGAAAGCGGATTTTTGAAACACCATGACTTGATAATATTAATTTCTGAAAGTTTTTTTTTTTTTTCGATTTTAATTTCTGAAATCTTTTTTTTTTTTCAATTACAATACACTGTAACATGATACCTGTGTGCTGTATCCCTTAGTTGTATGGCAGATTTTCAGTTGGCCGATATCCGCGATCGTAAGTGGTAGTTACATTGCTATTGTTGATGATGACAAGATAAATACTGAAGTAATGTAGAATGTTGCATAAAGTAAAAAAAAAATCGCCCCCTTCGAACTTTTATGTGGTTATCATAGCTGATCAACCATTTCATTCCATGAACATCAGCACATTTCAATCATTTGACCATTGGGGGTCTGACGGAATTCAGCAGTGCTTAAGCGCCTAGCGCAACGAGAACATGCTAATTATGGACAGTTCTATTCCCTTCCCCCTATCATCCCTAATAATTGAGAGCGCATACTGTAGTTTCAAATATTCTGTGTATGAGCTAGTTTTCACGCTGTTCGTTATGTTTTTATTTTAGAAATTACTAACCCTTTCGAACTGTAGGTTGCAGAAACGTTTATGCTTTGGTTTTTTCCATTTGTCCGTACGATAATTCACGTAAAAAGGGTTGGATTTTGGCGAAATTTTAGTATGCTGTTAGGTACAACCTAGGAACCTACCCTGTTGAAAATGGTCGAAATTAAATTCAAAGGCATAGATATAAGAGCAGTCAGTATTCATTCTCCAAGCTTGAAGCCCTACGTCCACTCTCCAGCTGGGTAAGTATGAAAGATTTGAGACTTGGAGGAGGGGACCCAGTACAAAGTTTTGCTTCCCTCAGGCACTAAGTGTTTGTTAACATTTCCTTTCCTCTGGTTTGGAGCCCAGCTGTAAGAGGTGATGCTTTGTAACAGTCTTTTAGCACAACACTCTGTCTACTGATTGGCATACAGGTCATAAAACAGTAACTTCACTAAGTGTTGTTTCCTTGTTTTGAATGAAGACTAAATCAATGCCAAAGCATTTGCAACCCAGGCTGCCTAAAGGACAAAGCTGGGGGAGCAGGAAAGAACATAGCAGTAAGACCCCTTTTTCTTTAATTACTTAAAATCTGGCCTATAGTAATTGGTCACATGTGTAGCCCCTTACTCAGGGGAAATTCTCAATTTTTAGTTGTGTGGTTCCTGATCTTAGATATTTTTTTGGTTTTCATTTACTGTTTCAGTTGATTTACCCATTTCCCCTCCCCCCCCCCCATTAAATATGGGTAAGTGTACTTTTAGTGATCTTTGGCTAATAAATCCTAAATATGCTGGATGGATTAAAAAAGATGAAAGCAATTGTCATGTTGCAAAATGCATTTTTATCCATTAAAATAATAGATGTTTCGAATATGGGGCTCGACTTGTCACTTGTTGGAGAGACCAGGGGCTTTGGGGATCCGCCATGGCACCCACTTGGTGTCATGGTTGATACCACCTTTACATCTTTCGATAAATCCTCAACCCCTGCGTCAGTGTACCAGCAGCTCTTCGCTGAGCACCGTGACCTAAATTTTGATTACACTCCTATTTTTACTGATGGCTCCAAAATGCATGGAGTCGTTGGATCCGCGGCTGTCTGTGTAGATGACGTTTCAGTAGCGCGGATCCCAGCTGAGGCCACAGTGTTTTCAGCGGAGATGCATGCTGTGTATCTCGCTCTTCTCCATGTTCAGTCGAGTTCTCATCATCGTGCTATGGTCTATACGGATTCCTTGAGTGTCTTGCAGTCTTTGTCATCTGCAGATTGCCGTGACCATCCTTTTCTCGTGAATGTGAGACAGTTACTTCGTCGTTTGCTCGGGGCCGGTTTTCAAGTTCAGTTTTGCTGGATTCCTGGGCATGTTGGAATCTCGGGTAACGAGTGTGCTGATGCGGCTGCTAGATCTGCTTCCTCTTTGGTCGTCACACCCTTGCCACTATTTCACCGGGGGTTGGGTGGTGGGCCAGGACTTTCTGAAAATTACACTTTCTGTTTTAAACTCTATTGGTTCACCTAACCCTTTCTTTTGGGTTGGGTGGTGGGCCAGGACTTTCTGACTTCTATGATGAAACTTATTTGAAATTTGTTGCCATGTTCCTAAAATTACACTTTCTGTTTTAAACTCTATTGGTTCACCTTTCTATGATCGTCCACTCCCGAATCATTTCTTGAGGTGCATAGTGATTCCGTGGCTTATGCTTTTTGATTTAACATAACTGTACTACAATTGGATGAAATTTTCCTCAAGTCTGGAACATATTCTGTCTAGTAATTAAGATTTTCATTGCCTTCAAAAGTCACATCCCAATATGCATCCACCAGTGGCAGTCATTGGGAATGTTAAAAAGAAAAAGAAAATAATTCCCATGTATGGAAACACTTTTTATCAGAGCTAGAATCCACCTGTGGGCATAACAGGCACATGCCCCCATTTCAAAAAAAAAAAAGGGGGGCGGTGAGTAAGTAGATAAGTGCTTTGCTTTGTCTCAAGTTTCTTGTTTTCAGACATTACACTTTTTCACTTATGGATTTGCAACTCCACGTTTTGTCTTACATTGGCCCGAACTTTTCAGTGATCCACACAGCAGTACTTCAGAACTGCTGTTTGTGATGTACTCTGACAGGCAAGCACCCCATCTCCCCCTTATGGGTCCTCCATGTTTTACCACCGTGTTTTTTGGAGGAAATAAATCTGAGATTTTTTTACCAGTCCTCTGTTAGACGTGCGCCCTCCCCATTCTTAAATTCTGAATCTGCCCTCACTTTATTTTATAATAATTTCAGTTGTTATCAATAATAGTCTGATTACATGGAAGATAGTGCAGAATAGTGATGCAGCTAAAATGACTGATTGAATTAATCATTTTCTGATTGAGGGAAAGGATTTTCTGAATAGCCTTGTGGTAATTGCATCATGATTCAATTTAGCATTATTGGGTAATTCGCCAATTAAAAACATTAAAAAGAAATGTAATGGGTAATAAAGCACACTCATCCATTTGCATATTTCATCATTTTTATTACTTAAAACTGAAATTGCTTTTAAAAAATAATTTGAGCATGATACTGTAAAGCGTAGTAATCATCCTGGAATTTTTTGTATATGGCCTGGAAAAGGCCTGGAAAGTCCTTGAAGTTTTTCCCCCAAAAAGAGTACGAACCCTGCGGACACACTAACAGCAACAGAACCATGAAACTTTGTAGGCACATGGGCGATGGCGGAATTTTGTACCTCGTGGCCCTTTTTTTTTTTTTTAATTTCAATTTAGTTTACGAGAAATTGAATCTTTAAATTTCACAAAATTCTCTATTTCCCCCAATGGGATCCGTTTTAAAAAACAGATATATGGCAAAATATAAATCATACTGGATTGCAATTTTTACAGCATAAACTCCCAACTATCATCCCTGTTTCACAAAAAAAAAAAATAATAAATAAATAAAAAAAAAATTAGCAAATTTTCTGATTTTTAGGCATTTTTTAAAGACAAAAGAAAGTGACTAGCGGCTTACTCTATCTTCAGCGTTTACAGCACAGGAAAGTTCTGGTCCCGTGATCTGCTTCCATGGTGACGCAGCTTTTTATAGCCCTCTCTTCTCATTGGGTGAAAGGACAGGCTACACTCAAACTGGTAATGGCACGATGCTCAATGACGTAGCGATGTTTTTAAAGTTCGCCATTTTTTTGCCGGCAAACATTAATACAATATAGGCTTTCGTATCGTATATAAAAAGCAAAGAGGGAAAATACGAGTGTGTTTGGCTGCGATTGTTCGATCACTTCTAAATCCATAGAGATCTGCTAATTGGCATGCTGATAGGTCTTTTAAGATCCATGTACCCAGAAAAAGTACGAAAAAAAAAAAAAAAAAAGAAAAATCAAAATGACAGCTTTGGAACATTGCCTTCTTGAATTTTTTTGCAAATTGTTTGACCACTTCTAAATGACCTAGAGATCTGAAAATTGGCATGCATGTATATAGGTCTTAAGGTCCATATACCTAGAAAAGTATGAAAACCAAAATAATAATAATAATAAATAAAAAAAAGTCAGCTTTGGAATATTGTTTGGACATGCCGATAGGTCTTAAGATCCAGATACCTGGAAAAGTCTAAAAACAAAATAAAAAAACAAAATGGTGGCTCTGAAACATTGTCTGCTTGAACTTTTTGCGAATTGTTAGACCATTTTTAAATAACCTAAAGATCTAAAAATTGCCATGCTGGGTGGTCTTTAAAGTCTGGATACAAAAACCCCTGAAAACCAAAAAATTAAAAAGGATTGCTTAGCTTTAATGTTCCAAAATGCTGATAAGTTTAAAAAATCTGAAACAAATTAAATCAATATAAATATGGGATTGACATTATTGGTTTGGTATAAGCACATTGGCAAAAATAAAATTCTTATTCATTCCTAAAGAAATGTTAGACAATTTTATGGCTTTTATACATGCATATATTGCACTTAGGGTAGTTAATATATGCTGAAAGGTTAATTATTTTTGGTGGGAAAAGTTCATCCTTTTTCTGCCATGACCACTTTCATGCCTGAAAAGTTTGAAATTTTACAGAATTTCTTTAACCTAGTTTTTATCATTAAATCAAAATAAAAAAAAATTATACAAAGGTGATAATTGACATAAGCTTAAGGTAGTAAACAAATTATTCATGTATGTATGTATGTATGCATGTCTTACATTATAAATTAGCATAATCTAAATGTGTGCTTTTATCCTCTCCTTGGAGGCATTGAAAATTTTACAATATAATTTAACCTTTTGAAATTTCTTTAATGTTTTTTTTTACATATATATGTTTTTTTAAGGGCATCCACCTAGAAACATGTATTACTGAGGTTCCACTGTACCTGTAAAATGTTTGCTTATGCATGTTTTATAACTATTTTTTTTTCTTTTAGAAATTGTGGACATAGTTCAAGTAATGAGTTGTATTTTATCCAAACCTGCTGAAATCTTGAAGCCTGTTGCAAACAAATATGGAGTAGCTGGGGATGTTGATTCAATGAAAATGTTACATGATTGTTTACCAGACTTTGCACACAAATACATGGAATTCAATGCAAACTGGTTTGATGCTTATCTTGTGAGGTAAGGATTAAAATTATATAACAAAAAATCTTTGGCTTTTTACTCAGAACAAATGTAATATTTTGAAAATCTTCTAAAACTTCATAGTCAACTTTCTAAGTTACTCAATCAGTTGATGTTTCAGTTTCCATGGTTATGATCTGTTGCAGTTTTTTCAATCCCTAAATTAAAGGGACAATATTTGTGGATTGGAAAACCTATCAACAGATCCATGCACTCTCTATGAAAGAGTGAGATTTTTTTAAAGTCAAGAAAAATCTGGTAAATTCATTTTTTTTCCCCTTTCCTTTCTTTGTGAATATTTTTATGGTCTCTGTGTGTCCATGGTTAAATTTGTATGATGAATATGTCTAGGTAAGCTAGCCTATAGATGTCTGTTGTTGTGGTAAGTGGTATAGTAATTGGTTAGGCTAGCTAAGCAAATGTTTTAATGAATTATTCGTTTAGTATCATGTTATGCTTTTCATTACATTTTTAGTGTAATGCTTTTCATTACATTTTTAGTGTAATGCTTTTCATTATATTTTACTGTTGGAAATAAGTGCAGAAATATTATTGGTCTTTTTAATGTAGTATATAATGTAGTGTATTTAAATTAATTTGATGTATTAGTTTTACTAACTTTTGGGTTGTGAATCCAAATATGACCTCAGTTTTTTTCCTACCACATCAACATTTTACGATACAGGGTACCCTCCATGTTCCTCGAAAAACATACAAATTTCATACATAAAATGGAAAATAAAGAAAAAATTATTCACCTGAATATACTTTATTTACATTTATTTTGTTCATACAAAGGATATATTGCTACTGTCTGGCAAATTGTGTGCAAGTCATAGCAGTTAAGATAAAAATGTGTGCTTATAGCTTTTCCTGGAGTGTTCAATCTGTGGACAATCCTGCCGAATGCTCCAGCAATAGTCAGCCAGCATGTGTTCATCCCATCTACCCTGATACCATCCTACCATGACCTTCAAATCTTTGTGGAATCGTTCTCCTTGTTCATCACTGAGGGCACCTAGATTTTCCTGGAATGTATCAAGATGGCTATGCAGAAAATGCGCAGTGATGCTCATGTTGCAGCCAAACATTTTGTAGGAGTCCAAGAGTTTCTGAATAATTTCGGTGTAATTCTTTGCTCGTGCATTTCCAATAGTCCTTGACAATGGCCTTGAATGATAACCAAGCCTTCTTTTCCGGGTCATGATAATTAACACAGCAATCGGACATTGCCGAATTGACTGTAAGTACCGTTTCACACGTGAATTAAATCACATCATAAAACTTGATAATTTCATCGTCGTGGAGCCGAAATCAAACCCGCATCTTCCGATTTCTGTTCGAGCGCGCTATCCATTGCACCACCCACGACGGCGAATTTGCAAGTATCTGTGTGTTAAGAGCATCGGAATATTATCGACCGCGTTCTAATTCAATGCAGATTCTGCTGCCATCTAGCGTTGTTGTTAAGTAAATCTCCAGTTGTTTAGGTATTCAGAGTTGAAGAAATGTTCCTATCATGATATGGGCTAAATACGTCATGATAATTAATTCACGCGTGAAACAGTAATTACAGTCAATTCGGCGATGTCCGATTGCTGTGTTAATTATCATGATGTATTTACCACGTAATGAAAAGAACATTTCTTCAACTCTGAATTCTTTTCCAGTTCTGATATTGTCCCGATGAAATGTTGATCTTTGATGTGCTGCCGAATCTGTGGACCATCAAATACACCGGCCTTTATTTTTTTCTAAAGACAGGCTAGGAAATGCCGTAATGAGGTACTTGAAACAGTCTCCTTGAGGTGGCAAAGCTTTAACAAACTGCTGCATGAGACCTAGTTTCATGTGCAGAGGTGGAAATATGTTTTTTTCTATCAACAAGTGGCTCATGTAGAATGTTTGATCACCAGGTTTGAGGGAAGATCGTGGAGGCCAATTTCTTTCCACCCAATGCTTCTCATGTGCTCTTTCTGTCCCACATGCACAGATAACAGGGATATTTTGTGTACCCGCGTTGCTGACCAAGAAGGAAGCATACCATTTTAAGGTCAACACATATGTCCCAATTGTGTGTTTGATATTGCAACAACTTAATGACTCTTTATGTCTCCATATTCTTCACAAAGACAAACAGAATGACCAATTGGGACTAACCCAAATAAATTGCCATTGTGAAGGAGGACACACTTTAAGCTCCGCTTTAAGCTATCGACGAACATTCGCCATTCAGTTGCGTTATATTTTGCAATTCCTCCAAAGTACTGCAGAAATTCACTTTCTCTGGTTCGAAAGTACGATACCTTCGTTCCTTTTTCAAGCAGGTTTTTCTCAATCTTTTTTCGCCCTTTGACTGGGAATCGTGAAACTTCCACAGATATAACAAAATGAATCAGGGCTGTTTATGCACTTCCGACGAGAAACAGAAGAGGCAGACATCATATATTTAATACATGTTTATAAAATAAAATTTGCTAAGCAAGTTGTGAAAAATAGCTAACAGTGAATTTCCATTTATATAGAGCAGCACACAACCTCTCACCACACTATTGTGCGTGTAACTGAATAGCCCAGACAACTTGACAACCTTTCGCTGGTCCACAAGGTCATCCTCCACCCCTTCCTCCCCACTCGATGGAGGCGCTTTGCTTTCAGCCAATAGGAGAACGCTAGTGCTCTCCTCCATCCCGGCTATGGTAATCGCATGCAGATAAGCGGTAGAGAAAAACCTGATGTGATCGAAGAAAACTAGCTGCAGTTACAAAATCAGCATGCCTATTTCAGTCAAAGTCAGCTAAAAATACGAAGTCAACAAATATGTTCAAAATTGTTCCCAGGTGTTATCAGCAATGCTAATTGTGAAATTAATAGATCGTCGATGTCAGGATATTGTGGCAATAAAAAAATTTTAATTGGGTGCATGACTAATTCCATATTTATTGCTGTATAATTGCTATTTCTTATTTATTTTAATCTGTAAGTTTTTGTAATGAGAAAAAAATTAATAAAAATGTAGTGTATGAAGTATTTGATTGTATTATCAGGCCTGTTTGTCGTCCGGGTGTAGCCCTGAGTTCCGGCTTTTTGTAATATTCTAAACCGGGTTTTTGAGTTTTGTGTAGAAATATGGGAATCCTCAATCATGCCACTTTTTTAAATTCCATGACATGGTAATTAATTAAAAGTGCCTTTCCAGATTTGAAACTGTAATGCATGCTGAAAGGAAGGCTATTTTCTTATTTTTGGCAGCTGTATTTATATCATAATTTTGTTACATAAGTTTCAGTGATTATCAAACACAGTATTCAAATATATGCACCAAAGTGCTATAGTTGAAGTAGTTATGTTACGTGGCTAATGGTATGATTTCATTGACTTTAAAGTCAATCCTTTACTGTTTAACACATTATTCTACATTAATATAGAGATTTGAGGTGCGATCAAGACTGATAATTCAAGTATGTTCATAACTAAATATCATCTATTAACAATATTATTGGATATCAATACTCACACTGTCTACGGCTACATTCTTCTGGTATATGAGTCTCCTTTGGATTCTTCAGAAGTATATCTCGTTTTATATACAACCTTGCCAGGTAGATTACGTTGTGCAGCATCTGAGCCAAAATGTGAACATGGAATATATTTACAATATGAAGGTTAAAATATCTGAAGCATTGAGACTTCACGTCAGAACCTGATAGAGATAAAAATTTAAGAATATATAAATTAAATGGAGTAAAAAACATACAATCAATCCTGGTTCACGTCGCTAAACCTCTTTCACAACCAGACCAGTTTCAGCATTTTTTATGCCATCTTCAGTGGTATTACTGCTGAAGGAGTAAACAGGAAATCGTACATTGGCAGTACTAAACGCCGGTTACAATGTAGATTAAATGAACATATGAAATATTGGCACATTAAGACATTAAAGTCATTGCTGATACAATACTGTTATGAAAATAATTTAACTCCTGATTGGGCTAGTATCAAATTAATAGCCCACAAAGAGTATGAACAACAATTTATCTCGGATCAGTTGTTATAGAAAAAACTGAAGACATGAACTGTAATTATAGCATTCCAAGAGAGTTATATTATGCATGAAAGCACTTAATTGAGAATGAAAAGAAAGAATGGTATCTAAATAAATGTGAGAAATCACAAGATATTGAAGAAAATCCGATTCAAAGACAAGTTCATAAATGAACGATAGAGGGCACCAGTAACGACACACTGCAGGGATCCTGTGATGCATTGCACTGCAATAATGAAGGGTGTGGCCGATGTGTCAAACCTATATGCTGCACTGTTGAAGGGTCACTCTCAATGTGAAAATGATCAAGCATAATACCACTGAAGATGGCATAACAAATGCTGAAACCGGTCTGTTTGTGAAAGAGGTTGAGCGATGTGAACTAGGATTGATAATGTTTTTTACTCCATTTCATTTATATATTCTTAAATTTTTATCTATATCAGGTTCTGACGTGAAGTCTTTGATGCCTCAGATATATTTTAACCTTCATATTGTAAATATATTCCATGTTCACATTTTGGCTCAGATGCTGCACAACGTTATCTACTTGGCAAGGTTGTATATACACTGACGGAAAAAAAATCCCAACACCACGAAAAAATAGTTGTAGAGGAATGAAATGGCGGCAATACATTTGTATAGGTAACATATTCAATCAATTAAGGTTTCAAGATCACAGCTTAATGTAAGCACGAGAAGAGCCATTTTAAATGTGAAATGCTGGTACATTAATAACCAGTGTAACCGCCAGAATGTTGAATGCAAGCACGCAATTGTATATTCATATATCCATGCATTGTATATTCATACAGCATTGCAAATGTCAAATGTCATCATGCAAGCACGCAATTGTATATTCATACAGCATTGTATATTCATATATTCATGCATTGTATATTCATACAGCATTGTATATTCATATATTCATGCATTGTATATTCATACAGCATTGCAAATGTCAAATGTCATCTAGCTGCTTAATTATTCACGTGCTATTTAGTGAATCTATATTTTGAGGTTTCTCACCTTTAATCCCTAACTCTTTCAGGAGGTTTTCGTTTCTACACATTTCCAACACGTATTTTTCTCATTTACATCGTGGTTTGAGGCCGCAAAATAAACACAAAAAAATATAAAATAATAATAATGAATAGTTATTTTTTTTCCAACTCACGCAAATTTCACTCCCTTCCTTTCTTTTCACTATGACCCAAATTCTGATTCAAAATAATCTACCACACATATATACAATTGAACTCCCTAAAACACACTAATCTAATTTAAACTTAATCAATAAAAACCTATTTACATATTTCCTAAAACACCAAAGTTAAGAAAAGCTGTAACCCAAAATTATTTACAATTGCACATCAGCGCCAAATTAAAATAAACCCAAATACCTGACACAACCACAATATTCAAGGAAAGTTAATTTAGAATATACGTCACACCACCCTTTCTGAAAGCGGTTGAAGAGTGCAGTTTCTGGACCTCCAGTAGAACCAAACACACCTAAGAAAACAGCTGAAAGCATAATCTCCATAACATGATGGCGGCATGCAATCCAAACGAGTTCACTGCCTAGGGTTTTTTCAATTCTTGTGCAAGCTCCTGTGTGAAGCCAGTATTACTCGCTGTCGTATCAAACACAAGTCATTTGATTTCAGACTTAACATTCCGTTTCTCGATTGCTTCAATGCAAGCTTGTGCCTGAGCTTTCCCTGTTCCTCTGTCTATCTTGGGAATTCCCAAAAGCTGTTCTTGGCCATTTCCAGTGAAAAGTATAGCAATGCAATCAACTGTCAACTTGGATCCATCAATATCAGGCAAAAGTTTGCCATCCCAATGTAAAAGAAAAGGCCCCTCCAAAGACGATTTCTTTTGTTCAGCTGCTGCGGCTTTCTGTCTTTCTAATCTTCTAGAGCGCCTAATGGAGCTTCGGGAAAGGGTGATTTCGGAAATATCGTGTCCAAGCGCCCCTGCAACGGCTCCCCTATCCGGAAGATTGACTCGATCCAGAGCTCCGACAACTTCTGGTAACGTAAATATATTTTTACGTTGTTTGGATGGGAATGGAGTAGAAGGTGCGGCAGATGTGGATGCTACGGGTTGATATTCGCCTTCGCTTTCGGAGCTATGTGAAGATGATAAAGAAAGCTCTGCAGTTTTCCCAGGAAGACATTTGCTCTCTCTCTCTTTATATTTCTCTGTCGCCTTTCTATCTTTTTCCTCCCACTGTCTTTTCCTAATTTCTTTTTCTGTTGTTGTTAAGTCAGCACCATTCATACTACATGAGAAGACATCTTCTCTTTGTTTCTGGAGGAATACCTGGTCTTCATCGTTTTTCATTTGCATTATAGCATTTTTCACGGCAACATCAAACAATTCTTCTACATCACTTTTGAACTTATCCTCACACACACGGTCATTTTCTCCTTGACGAGTACGATGCTTCTTCACAGCTAAATATCGTTCATAAAGTTTTGAGAGTTTTCTCACACACGAGTCAATCCGCTGTGTAGGAATCCTTGCACGCTTCCAAACAATCACAACTGCTTCACAGGTCAATTTGTAACTCACTGACAAGCTCTTGCCCTCTTCTAAATGGTAAAACTAAACCATCCGAAGCCGAAGCACATCCAATCCACGGGGAAGTCTTGCTGTAGAGAAGTTAGAGATTGGCTTTCCAAGAAGCCAGTTAGTGGGGGCAGATCTCAAGCTAGATGTCGACATGGTTGTTTATACCTGAAAAGAAGAGAAATTTGAGTTAGCTACCAAAAAGTAAATTTCTGGGCGACCACTAAACTTTAAAAAAAAAAAAAGATTTGAATACCTTTTTTTTTTTTTTTCCCATTGCAAAGTGGACCACCCTAATGTATATAAAAGCTATCACAGGGTTCCCACGCAACCTGGAAAACCGGGAATTCTCAGGGAATTTGAAAATTGTTCCAAAAATCAGGGAAAACTCAGGGAAAATTGTGTTTTTCCGTAAAAATCAGGGAATTTTTTATCAGTGAACTATAAAGGCAGGGAATTTTTTATTTTGCCAGAAAAATATTTTGTTTCAGACTTTTGTAAAATATATTTCTGTATTGCTAAGTTTTAAAATAATTCCGAGTTGTTTTATCCTTCGAGGCAACTTCGTAACCCACCCACCGATTAAAGTGCAGCTGTGCAGGGAGTGCGTCTCTTTGCGGTTTCCCCGTCTCCAGATGATCTAAACTACAACCAAACAAACATACACATCAAAGCAAAGCGTGAAAGAAAGCCATTAATCACACACCCATTTCGCAGGCTCTTATCTGCTGGCGTTCGCGAAGAGAGGCAGTCATTTGTTCCTGAGTAGGTGCCCCGGTTCTCTGCGTAGACTGGGAAAAAAATTATGAAGAAGCTATTTCCTCAATTTTTTAAATAACCGACTGAAATTTTTACAGTGGGCAAGATATATGAAAATAACGTTCCATTTTTAAATTTCGCCGAAATTCATTGGAAATTTTAGAAGTTGAGCTTTTTTTTTTCCCCTCCTCCTCCTTTTGCATGTTCTACGTGTCTTTTATCAAACCGTACAAAAACATTTTATTTTGCCGGATGTTGGTCATCCTAATAATTCCCCCCTCGCCCTTCCCCTTCAACAGCAGTGTGGATGAATATTGCAAATTGAGGGCACCTAATTTATTTTGAAAAAGGTTCGTATCACTTACGAACTAAAGCTTTGCTTTTGTAATTCTGTAGCAGAATTGGTATAGTTGGAAAAGTATGTACCTTCAAATGTTAGCAAAGGGAAAATATTATGAAATAGGAAGATTCTTCAAAGAGGGGGAAAGATTTATTTTTTTCATAGTACTTACGAGTATTTTGACAAAAAATATATGAAAAATACCATGCAATGAAGCTGGTACTATTGCATACCTACCATATTTCCCAGATTTCACGGCCGTTTTCTAGATTCGTTGTCTTCCGGTTTTACGACCGGAAAGAGATTTTTTTTTATTCTGTCATATTTCTATTTCATAATGCATGAAGAAATTTATTTATAGCTATTTTAAGACTATATTCCAATTACTGCAAGAGCTGGCTGGTTGCGAAAAATAGGGTAGTCCGACGCCCGGAACCATAGATTTTCACATCTGAGTCATTCCACGCAAAATCGTCAGATATTGAAATATTCATTTTCCACCAACACATCTCCGATTCGTGCGATTTTTTTTTTATTTTTTTTTACGGGTAGCTGCCTCCAAGTTATAAAAAAACTCCTGAAAGTTTCAATTTTTTTTGTTTCTGATAGATTAGAAGATATTATTTTTTGAATTTTTGTGCATAGTTGAACCGTTTTCCGTAAAAACGCAAATATCTCCGTTATTTAGAATAAGAAATATAAAATTCATCATTCTCTCGTAATTTTTCCCAAGGTTTCAGCTTATACATAGGAAAAAAAAAAAAAATTGCGAGAACAAAAGTTTGACGGGGTAGAAATTTTCTTGTAATCGTAAATTCTTCTTCTTGCGTTGCTGCACCTCACAAGATTTGCATAAATTATTCATTTCACATCTTTACCCTCACATTGCCGGAAAAAAAAAATCTACCTAGTTACTACTGATGAAAATCTTTGCCGTGCGTGCTCTATTGGTTTCAGGTTTGTCAGTGCTGGCGCTAAAGCCTCTGTCTCCGTTTTGGATGACGTTATTTGTGGGGAGTTACTGCAAATGACCTGAGTGGGCTCCAGACCTTTCTCGCACTTTGCCTGATCAACATCGCACAAATGTATTGCCCTTCGTAAAGATATTGTTAAGTATAAACACGCCACTCGCCGCAGGATGATAAATTATGTTGACAAAAAAGTGTTAGGAGGATTTTATGAGCACACATGCACACAAAACTTCCTCTAATTGTTTCCCGTACAAGTTATTTCACGTAGCGTGGAAATGAACTGTGACCTGCGAGAAAAGTTCAGTACTAATGTTTGCGTCACAAACGTAGCCAATCAATTTTAAGACTTCCGGATTTTGGAAGTACTAATATGAATTGTAGCCTCTCAGGCAAAATGGTATTCCGTATTAACTGTTAGTTTTCCCCACTTGTTGCTTTCATTGTTTTTTCTTTATCCCTGGGTTTAATTTTTTTTTTTTTTTTTTTTTTTTTTTGCCGTTATGGCATTAGGATCTCTGTGTGCCAGCTTATTGGTTATGAAATTTAACAGCACAATGTCTAAATATCCTATGCTGCGTTATTTAGAAGCAAATAGCAGAGGTGCCAACTATTACGAATTGTCCGTAATTATTACGGTTTCGACTGTCAGATTACGGAATTACGGCGGACAGGTTGGAAGAATTACGGAATTCAGTGTGTTTTGGAGAATCTCAATTTTGTATCCTTTTTTGTTAAACCCTTTTAGTGCGACGCTGCCGATTTGTCGGCCTTCGATTTTGATCCGCATATTTTCCGAATCAGACTGCGGATTTCGGTGTCTCAATGATCATATCATTTATCAATCATATCGTTTTGAAATGGAATGTCCATGAATCATATCGTCAAACAGCGATATTATCGGAAGAATGGTACCGTAATTTTCGTCGTATAATCCGCGGATTATCTGCTAAAAAAGTTAAAATTATAGGTTTTGAGGATTATACACCGATGCGGTTAACACGCCGATTTAAAAAAAAATCTGCAGCGTGATTGTGCAGGGAAAGGTGTAATAATTGGAAAAGGAACTCCCTCGGAAGAATTTTCCTCAGTTCAGGACTTTGTACGGAGCGGGGAGGAGGGGAGGAATGTCGTAATGAAAGATCGGGATAGTTGTGGGGAGGGACGGCAGGGGTCATTTTGTTATCGTTGAGGAGAGCTCTGACTGTCGTGCCGGCTCTGTTTTTTTGGCAAAAAGCCAAAGAAGTACGCACAGCGCTTGCTGCACGAACCTATGCGTTTCTCCTTTCGGATTTCATGTGCGCGACCTTGTATCTCGTTTGCTTTCGTTGTTTTGGCGAACGTCGCTGCTGCTGTTTTCCTTCATTGCTAATCATGATGTCTCTGAAAGGGAAACGTTTCAGTTACACTGCCGAATTTAAACTTCAAGTGGTAGACAGAATTGAGGATATTATAATGTCACTGCGCGATAGTTTTGAGGTCAGAACACAATCGTGCAGCAACATACGGAAAGCCTCTGTGTCGCGATCTAAAACGTAAACAAATCCGTTGGTAAATTCCGCGGGAGAATTCACGGAAGTTTTTTTATTGGCCCACGTATAAGACGATCTCTCAACTCTGAAAGCAGGAATTCCTCCAAAAACTTTCGACTTATACGCGAGTACATACGGTATTTCTACGACTTGTTCTGTATCAGCCTTTCGTCATTGGCAGTGTAATGCAATACTCTGGAGCTACATCGGCGTGATCTATGGATGCCACACCCTTTATCTGTTCGGAGATAAAAATATAAAACAGTAACCTTTAAAAATGAATTTCTTCATTTAATAAAATAGTTTTTTTTTTTTCTCTTACTTCTTCGGACTCATGTGTTTCTGGAACGTGGAAAGAGCGACATATTTATTTATTTACTGACGCCACGTATTTGGAGGATTTTCACCTTGGATCTCGCCCTTTGGATTTAACTGCTATAATATATATATCCAGTGCCCTTAATACCCGCCAGATGGAGACGTCTCAGTAGCTGAGCCCATCTTACGGATTTAAGATGTCAGAAGCTGACTTAAAAATACACATAGCACCGTGGATTGTTGGCCACCGTGGTGTAAAGCTAACGCGCTCGGTTAGATATCGAGAGATCCGTGACTCAATTCCCCGGCGGCGTCTTAAAACAATTTTTCGGTTGCTATGTGTTTCTGGAACGTGGAAAGAGCGATGTGTTTATGTGACCGACTTTTCTGTCGGAAATTCCACTTCTGATTCAACATCTATGATGTGCGAATTATACGGCGATTTTTTTTCCTAAATGTCACAGTCTGCGGATTATACGAATGATTTTTTTTATGTGAATTTTGCGGTCTGCGGATAATACGACGAAAATTACGGGTAATATGCCGTAAGTGTCATCGTAAAAAGAGTTTGCGCTTGCTATCGGTTCCCCACGCAATTTCTCCATGTGACAGGAGAAAGGTTACTTTAGCCAAAACGTTTCCTACTGCAGTTGAGGCAGGGCTGTTCACTTGGAAGTTGGAATTGTTGGTGTATTATAAGACGTCGTACTGTCGGAAATCACTTTTTCGAGCCCCGTTTGAAGTGCAATAACGATCAACTCGTCGCAACGCGTGGTCCCGCGATGACGGATGTTTATATTTCTTGCGGACTTTCGCCGCGCGGTAAAACGAAGTGCAGTGTTTTATTACTAGAAGCTCTTCACAGTATTCATTTCTTTTTCCTAAACAAACAGACACAATCCCAAAACTCCGTGAAATACGAATCCCCCTCTTTTTCCAGACGCAGAAATGCTCCTCAGACGCAGAAATGCTGTCACGATTTCTGTTCTCTCTCTCTTCTTTTTTTATTTTTAATAACTGTTTTACTTTGCTTTGTCTTTAAAGATTCTAAGTAAATTCCAATAGAAAATACAAATTGGTAGATCGATTTGATAGAACCGCTCCAACAAAATGTTAAGAGACTGTCAGACACTCACCATTTTATCATTCCCATTAGACTTCAGTTTCAGCAAACGTTTCTGTGTTGTTTAATATTTATGTAAAATAAGCACTTAAAGGATTTAAAGCTTCATTCAGCATTGTATCATTTAAGGGCAATTTATTCTAGTCAGTCACAATTCTACCAGCTTGCATTTTTAAACCTAACTGGAACTCTAAATGCTGTGAGTCGTTTAAAATGTTATTTATATACTTGTGTGCACTTAAAATACAGATAAATCAGTTGTATAATTTCACCTAATCGATTGAAATATTTCATTATATGTAGAATTTAAATTAAGTCTTTGTTCAAATATTCTTTAAAACATGTAAATACATGGTTTACATGTTTTAAAGAATATTTGAACCAACGGTACCAAAAATAATGGTACCAAAAATAATATGCCTCATGCATTTAATTGTTATTAAAAAAAGCAGGTAATTGTATAAAGGACAGTTATTTAAAGAATTAACAAATGTATGCTTTCGTAAGGAACGCAAGAATGAAAGGAAATGCAACAATTTGTCGCAATGTGATTTGATTTGCCGCTCTGGAAAAACTCTCAGGACCACCTGGAAAACCTGGAAAAGTCAGGGAATTTTTTTTCTACTTTTGAGTGGGAACCCTGTATCAAACAACATTTAAATTTCACTGATACCACTCGTTTGAACCCAAGTGAAATTAAGCACTGTATTTTCGAGTGTACAAAATAATGCATACGGAAAAAATGCCCACATCTTGAAAATGGACTGTTTCCTTATGTCTTTTAGAAACATGAATTATTTCTTAATTTCATGAAGAAACTTCTCAATTCAAATAGAGTAAAAGTCCGATATTATGAGTACGGCTTATGGGAGAATCCCGCTGTTACGAGTGGTATTTGGGTTCAAATGAGTGGTATCAGTGGTTCAAAATGCACCGTCAATTTGTTAATGTTAAAGATAGGAAATATCTTCGTGTATTACGAGTTGTACATCGAAGAAACTCCCCATGTAACGAGAGGCTTTCATGGCCAATCTTTCTTTTTTCAAAGATTTCCAATAAATTCTTTCCCTGAAATTCCAGGAAGTGGTGGAAGTGATCCTTCCCTGCACACAGAGAAGGATCACTAGTAATCAGTCTGCTTGGCTGTTTGGATGCTATCCTCCGCTTTCTACCATTCATCTCCACAACAGTGGGAAATCGAAACATTTTTTGCGCATGCATGTCGTATGTTTTGTTTCTCTAAATGTAGGATAAAAGGAAAAGTTTGACTTTGGAAACAAAGTTTTGTATGAATATAAGAAAAGTTTGAAGTCAAAAAGTGAGATTCGCAAGAAAATTTGGTCTTGAGTCATCAACGCTGTTTACAGTTTTAAAGAACAAAGAGAAGATCAAGTAGACGGCTTTGCAGAATAATGCACCAATCCATGGTTATGAAGTGCTAAACATAAGGAACTGGAGGAAACATTGTTTTACGTGGTTTTTGCCATAATCGAGCCAAAAACATTCCTATTATTGGACCGATGATAAAAGCTAATACTAATGAATTAAGCGTTGAAATGAAGATAGAGAATTTTAGTTGTTCGGGCGGTTGGTTAAACCAATTTAAAACCAGAAAAGTTATTTCTGTGCCAAAAATAATCAAGAAATCATATTCTGTTAGCACAGAAGCGGTTTAAAACTGGCCCCCTATCCTTTCAGAAATTCTAGTTCGATACAACGCAAAAGACATTTACAATGCAGATGAAGCTAAGTTGTTTTATAACTTGTTGCCTGACAGAACTTTAATGGTAAAAGACGATCCAAGTAAAGGAGGAAAACGCAATAAAGAACGATTAACTTTTCTGTGTTGCGCCAATATGGATAGTAGTCATAAATTAAAGCCAAATAATGATTGGAAAATCACAGAGACTGCGCTGCTTTGTGGTGCTTTGCTACCGTGCACATATGAAACTAAAAGGTTTGGATGACAATGCAGTTATTTACGAAATTGGTGAAGGCTTTCAACGTTCAAGTTAGAATTGAGAACAAAAAAATAGTTGCATTCATCGATGTAGTTGTCCTGCATACCCAAGTTCAAAAGATGTTCAATTGGATAACACTGAACTGATACTATTGCCACCTACCTGCACTAGTGTACTTCAGCCTCTTGATCAAGGAGTTATGAAACTGATAAAGCAAAAATATTAGATCATTCTGGTAAATGACACGATCAGGTGGACGCACATTGGTAAATGACGTGATCAGGAAAGCACATTGCAGTGCGAGTTCGAGATGCTGGTTTCATTACCAAAGATTGTTTGAATAACAAAATCGTTGACGATAAACCTGCAGAACAGGAAGTATCATTGCCACAAAGATGGGATTGGCATTTAGCTTTCGAGACTATGTCAGTACTGATGCAGATGTATAATAGTACTCTGGAATGGCAAGTCTTATACAGAAATCATGGAAGCAGAAAAAAAAAGCTCAGAAGAAGATCAGGATGATGCAGAGGATAGAAATGAAGAGTACCATCTCAATCAGAACTCACGCAAGTTTTAAACACAATTGGACAGCTTTATACTGTGTCAAATGCACTTATTGAAGAAACGGCAATTTTCCATAAAGTCAAGAGTTACATATTGGAATCGTAAACGTTAGAGGAAACAAAAAACTCTCGATTCTTATTTTTGTAAAACTCCCAATCTGAATTAAAAACAAACATCAGATATGTAATATGTATTGTTTTGACCACTTTTCTTTATTGGTTGTAGGAGAACTGGCCACAAAATTTTTAAGGGGACATATAAAAATTACGGTTTTGACCGCTTCGTGGCTGTGTTTCCAGAGGTTGGTTGTCTATTTACATAAAGTTTCTGTAATTTCGAATTTCCTTAATTGCGATATTTAATGTAATTCTTTATAAAAATGTTTTTAATCTACAACACAACAAAAGAATTTCAAGGTTTATAAACTACAGGTCAACAAATTCTCTGCGGGCATGTGCAAACGCAGGAAACCTGCCGGTGTGGGGTTGGAGGGCTTAATACCGAAAATATAAATTGTAAAGAATTTGTTGCCCAATTGGGATATTTTTAGCATTCACAAACTACAGCTCAAAGAATTCTCTCTAGGTATGTGCTGATGCAAAAAACCTGTCGAGGGTGGGAGAAGGGAGTAATGCCGAAAATAAGAAATATAAAGAATTTCAGGTCCGATCAGGAGGTTTACAGCGTTTGCAAACTACAACTCAAATGATCAGAGGGCACGTTGAAAGGCAGGAAACCCGGAAAGGGGACTGCCCATCTCCCCAACAGATTTCCTGCGTTTTCCCGTGCTCTCAGAGAATTTGTTGAGCTGTAGTTCGCATATGCTGAAAATCTGCTGGCAATCGGACCAGAAATTCCTCTTATATTTTATACTTTTGGTAACCCCCCCCCGGTTTTGCACAAGCCTGCAAAGAATTTGTAGAGTCACATAGTTTGTAAACTCTAAAAACCTGCTCTCAGTTGTGCTCCAAATTCTTCAAATTTTAGGCATTAGCCCTTCCTTCCCCCTCGCCCTTCCACACGTTTTCTGTGGTAGACGCTCGCAGAAATTTTGTATGTTTTTAGTATGTAAACACTGAAAACCTCCGGATTGAACCAAAAATTCTTTATATTTTTATATTTTCTGTATTAAGACCCCCCCCCCCCCACACACACACACCTGGATGGGTTTCTGCATTTGCACATGCCCACAGAGAATTTGTTGACCTGCCATTTATAAACCCTGAAATTCTTTTGTTGAGTTGTAGATTATAAACATTTTTTACTAAGAATTACATTAAATATTGCAATTAAGAAAATACGAAATTACGGAAACTTTATGTGACTCAGATAACCAAGCTCTGGGGACGTGGCCGTGAAGCTGTCAAAACAGCCTTTTTTTTTTTTTTATGGCCCCTTAAATTTGCTGTGGCCGGTTCTCCGGTAGCGAGTTCTGATTCACTCACTTAGCCTATGCAATACCTTGTGAGTTCTTTTTATTTTATTCAGTTTGAGGCTTAGATAAATTTGCTTCCTCTGTAATGCGTCACTCCCTAATTCCCAGTGAAAAGAATGCCAGAGATACTTTGCCTTAAGCATAGTTAAGGCAAAGTATCTCGTAAAAGTTTTTTTCATCTAACGTAACTAGCGTGATCAAGTTACCTTTATTTGTTATTTTTGTTACGTGTTTTGCTCATCATCGTCACATAGTTACTCTTCTTGGAAGAGCCAAGCATGTGTTGATTCAAACAATGAACCACTTCTGCCATTTTGGAAAGAAACTACGATGACCTTATAATGCTAGATAATGTACGTGGTTGAGCGGAGGAGTTGTTCTGATTAATTTTTTTATTGCTTAGTTGAGATCAAGATATTTTTTCATGGAATTATGAAAGGCCTCATTTCTTACGTTGGCATAGTTTCCTACTTCTGAGAAGTGAGCATATTGTATTGTGGGGATTCTTTCCTCATACAGTATGTGGTACTCCGACTGCCCAGAATATTAGAAAACACTTAGTCGTATTAGTCAAATGTACGCACGCAATACACAAGCCCGAAACATAGTTTCGCGCAAAACGTGACAAAAACTGCGCCGAGAGAGAGAAAGAACAAAAAAAAACTTGCTGTTTTGACCTTTTTTATATATATATATATATATCATCATCATCATCATTGTCAACCATTATCAATCCACTGCTGGACGAAGGTCTCCCCAAGTTTCCTCCACAACGGTCTGTCTTGTGCCAGTCTCCTCCATGTCACCCCTGCATACTTTTGAATTTCATCCACCCATCTCCCATGTGGTCTTCTTCTGGGTCTTTTCCTGTCCCTTGGAATCCAATCTAAAATTTCAGCTGTCCATCGATGGTCTGTCCTTCTGGCAGTATGTCCAGCCCATTGCCATTTCAGGGATTTAACTCTGATCATGATGTCTTCCACTCTTGTCATTTTTCGGATCCACGAGTTCCTCTTCTTATCTCTCCTGGTTACACCAAGTATGCACCTCTCCATGCTAATTTGAGTTGTCTGCAGCCTTTGTATGTCTCTTTTAGTTAAGGTCCACGTCTCTGCACCATACGTAAGCACTGGAAGGATGCATTGATCAAACACTTTTCTTTTAAGACATAATGGCATATTGCTCTTGAAAATTATGCTGTTTCTTCCAAAAGCTCTCCAGGCGAGTTTTGTACGCCGATTAATTTCTTCATCAATGTGACCCTCACTTGATATCTGCTGTCCAAGATAAACGTACGTATCTGTTATCTCCAGCTTTTCTCCATCAATCGATAAATCTTCGTTTCTTGTAAAAGCATTGAACATCACTTTTGTCTTCTGAAAGTTCATTTTTAATCCCACTTCTTTACTCTTGTCAGCAAGTTCCTGGATCATACTCTGCAGCTCTGATGGGCTAGTTGCAAAAATGATATATATATATATATATATATATATATATATATATATATATATATATATATATACACTGGGGGCTCTTATAATGTGGATGTTTCACCATTTGGAATTATTTTCTTCAGTTGACGAATATGCCATCAGAATTTGTTTGCGACAGTCATCAGTAACCATGTTTACTTAACCATCAAACTAATTAACTCCAGTATCATGTGTTAAATAGGAGAATATTTAATATTGTTCACCCCCTCCACAACCGGCATCAGTAATCTCGACGGTAATCCAAAGGGAGTATTGCCCTTAGGCAATTTAACATCTCAGGGAGTTCCACGAAAGGCCTGTCCATGCATGCTATCACCCCTAATTGTGGAATATTTCAATCCGCTAACTACCAAACTCCGATGGACAGACAATACACACTAGAGTGGGCCGTTGGAATAGGTAAAAAAAATAATTTTATAATTTCAAAATGCAATAGGGTGCAAAAGATGCTCCATTTTGTAACAAAAAAAAAAAACTTGTAAAACTGTCAAAAAACAAGTGTGTTTAGAAAGAAAAAGAAATACCTTGTTTGACTTATCTATATCTATACCTTATTATATCATAATCATAAAAATAATTCACATATTTAAACAATTTAATAAAAATCTACCTAAAACATTCTGCAAAGTTACACAACAGAAATTCTCCGATAGTGTTGTGCAGTGAAACAAACTTTTACATTTGGGTATTCATATTAAAATGTCTTCTATTTTACATTATTATACTATACTTTAATATGTATATATTATAGTACAATATTTTACATTATTGTACTATAATATATAAATATAATGAAATGTAATATGTAAATATATTTATAATAAACAAGAAACTGAAGGATAAAGTTGTAGAAGTTGAAAGTTCCTCTGACAGAGCTGCACGACTTGTTATCCAACTCTCGAAAAGATACCAGGCTCAGATTATTCAAACTTATGCACCCACCACAAGTCATCCTGAAGAAGAAATTGAAGAATTTTATGAGGAAATTTGTCATCTAAATAATAAAGGTAAGCAGCACTTGAAAATAATTATGGGAGATTTCAATGCAAAAATAGGGCAACGGCAACAGAATGAAACTTCAGTAGGTAAATTCGGTCATGGCAACAGAAACCAGCGTGGAAATACTCTCGTTGAGTTTGCAGAGGCAGAAGGGTTTTTCATCTTGAACTCCTTCTTCAAGAAAAAGCCACACAGGAAATGGACATGGAGACATCCAAATGGGACGACAAGTGAAATTGATTTTATTATGTGTAACAAAAAATTCGTCATAGAAGACTGCAGTGTGCTAAACAAGTTCAACACAGGTAGTGACCATAGATTGGTGAGATGTAAGATGCACCTCAACACTAAACTTGAACGTGGCAAGCTCATAAGACAAACAAAATCTATTGACATAACCAACCTTAAAAAACACCATAATACCTTCAAGTTAGAACTGAAGAACAGGTTCTCTGCTTTAGAAGGCCTAACATCGGAAGAAGTGGACATCTCTGAAGTTAACAGGAAAGTAACCAAAGCTCTTATGGAAACAGCAACAAAATTAGCTGGGTCTAAGAACAAGTTGCATGTGAACAAATTATCAGGAAAAACCAAAATGTTGATGCAAAAAGAAGAGAGATGAGGACAACTAAAGAAGATGTGACTTCCAAAGTGGAATATATAGAGCTATGCAAGACCGTAAGAAAAAGTATCACTGAAGACGTAAGGAAATTCAACTGTGAACTAGTGAGGAAAGCAATTGAAAACAACCAAAGCCTAAAGATAGCAAAGGGACATCTCAGTAAGGGAAGAAAACAGATTATGGCACTGAGAAAAGAAGATGGTTCTGTAACAAGAAATAGAGGCGAAATTTTGACAAGAGTGAAAGATTTCTACTCCAAATTATATGAAAGGGATGATATATGCACTCCAGACATCATGAAAGATACCAGTACCAGAGTTCCCCCAGTCCTTCCAGCAGAAGTTGCACATGCAATCAAGAACATGAAGCGGGGAAAAGCTCCAGGAGAAGATGGAATTACTGTAGACATCATACAAGAAGCAAGTGGAGAAATCGAAACAGTACTCGCCCAAATTTTCACTCGATGCCTTAATGAAGGAAAGATTCCTGAGGATTGGAACACCGCTACAATGATCCTGCTACATAAGAAAGGTGACATTGAGGATCTCGGAAACTACAGACCTATCAGCCTCCTATCAGTAGTTTATAAAATCTTCACTAAAGTTCTTTCACACCGCTTGAAGGTAGCAATAGACATGGCTCAACCGAGAGAACAAGCTGGATTCAGGAGTGGCTACAGCACAATAGATCATATCCACGTGCTGAGAGAACTAATTGAAAGAGCGAGGGAATATGAACTTCCATTGTGCATGGCTTTTATCGATTATGAAAAAGCCTTTGATTCGGTGAAACCATCAGCAGTTACAATGGCTCTGAAAACCTGCGGTATTGAAGATGCATACATTAATATTATTAATAACATCTATGAAAATGCAAGTGCAAAGATTAGGCTGTTTGAAAATACAACACACGTAAAAATTGGAAAGGGAGTGAGACAAGGTGACACCATATCTCCGAAGCTATTTAATGCCACATTGGAGGGTGTTTTTCAGTCGCTGAGCTGGGAAAACAAAGGGATAAAGATTAATGGAGATTGTCTAACCCACCTTCGTTTTGCTGATGACGTAGTCATTTTTGCAACTACCCCATCAGAGCTGCAGAGTATGATCCAGGAACTTGCTGACAAGAGTAAAGAAGTGGGATTAAAAATGAACTTTCAGAAGACAAAAGTGATGTTCAATGCTTTTACAAGAAATGAAAATTTATCGATTGATGGAGAAAAGCTGGAGATAACAGACACGTACGTTTATCTTGGACAGCAGATATCAAGTGAGGGTCACATTGATGAAGAAATTAATCGGCGTACAAAACTTGCCTGGAGAGCTTTTGGAAGAAACAGCATAATTTTCAAGAGCAATATGCCATTATGTCTTAAAAGAAAAGTGTTTGATCAATGCATCCTTCCAGTGCTTACGTATGGTGCAGAGACGTGGACCTTAACTAAAAGAGACATACAAAGGCTGCAGACAACTCAAAGCAGCATGGAGAGGTGCATGCTTGGTGTAACCAGGAGAGATAAGAAGAGGAACTCGTGGATCCGAAAAATGACAAGAGTGGAAGACATCATGATCAGAGTTAAATCCCTGAAATGGCAATGGGCTGGACATACTGCCAGAAGGACAGATCATCGATGGACAGCCGAAATTTTAGATTGGATTCCAAGGGACAGGAAAAGACCCAGAAGAAGACCACATAGGAGATGGGTGGATGAAATTCGAAAGTATGCAGGGGTGACATGGAGGAGACTGGCACAAGACAGACCGTTGTGGAGGAAACTTGGGGAGACCTTCGTCCAGCAGTGGATTGATAATGGTTGACGATGATGATGATGAATGAAATATAATATGTAAATTACTGCAAAACACTAAAAATTCAATAACAGAAAAGAAAAATTAGAATCATAGTTATAATACCGAATTTGTTGGTTTATTTTATTGTTTTTTGGTGTCAAACTTTGGCAGAATTTGTCTTGATTTTGATGTTGCTGTGGCGAATTCATCTCTGGCTTCAGGCCCTATTACATAAACGGAGGCTTCAGACATCAGTTTTACATATCGTTCAACAGCCTGCGTGTGACATGGGTATAAAGAGAAATCAATAGCCGGAATTTCCTTTATTTCATTAACTCTGCTAACTCAGTATCCGAGATTGCATCTAGAATAGGCGGACAAGTGATGTCACAACCTGGCCAATATATGAGATCGGTACAATCATGGACTTCAAAATTTATAGTAGGAATTTTGAAAATTCTAACTGCATTTGTACTTTGACCCTTTTTCACCCTAGCTTTCGAAATTCGTCTCAATCCTAATTCTCTAATGTGAGCAGTAAATTTTTTGGATCACAAAAGTAAGCATTTCTTTGTATTACTGGGTCAACTATTGCCTTGAGACTAGAACTGAGGTATCTTTAAGATTCTACTAACTTATGAACATGACAAACCCCATATTTACAAGTTGGATATTTTTTTATGTAGAACCATTATGGTGCATAAACTCTGACAATAAATTCAGTTATAAGCTTTAATTCAGGGGATGGTTCCTGACTTCCTACATATACTCTTTAATATTGTGTTGGCTGTTGTTAGCCACCTTGAATGGGACAAATCCCTATGAAAATGTTATGAATATGACATACTTAGAATAAAAACTGTTGAAACGACCTAAACCTAGGGATTATGACTTAATATTTCATGCCTCAGTAAAAGCACAATATGATTGCATTGAGTTGTTAGGTAAACATTTTGAATACGACATCGGCAGAATAAAAACTGTCAAAAGGGCCTATGCATGAGGCATAGTAATTAGTATTTAGTGCTTAAGTAAATAAAAGAGAAATATCGATAACTTGACATGTTATGTAACCATTTAGTGCCAGTGGCGACCCTACCTCTTGCGGGGCCCCGGGCAAATGGCTCTTCACTGGGCCTTTCGCAATCGCAATAACCCCTTATATATATCATCATCACTGTCAACCATTATCAATCCACTGCTGGACGAAGGTCTCCCCAAGTTTCCTCCACAACGGTCTGTCTTGTGCCAGTCTTCTCCATGTCACTCCCGCATACTTTCGAATTTCATCCACCCATCTCCCATGTGGTCTTCTTCTGGGTTTTTTTCCTGTCCCTTGGAATCCAATCTAAAATTTCGACTGTCCATCGATGGTCTGTCCTTCTGGCAGTATGCCCAGCCCATTGCCATTTCAGGGATTTAACTCTGATCATGATGTCTTCCACTCTTGTCATTTTTCGGATCCACGAGTTCCTCTTCTTATCTCTCCTGGTTACACCAAACATGCACCTCTCCATGCTAATTTGAGTTGTCTGCAGCCTTTGTATGTCTCTTTTAGTTAAGGTCCACGTCTCTGCACCATACGTAAGCACTGGAAGGATGCATTGATCAAACACTTTTCTTTTAAGACATAATGGCATATTGCTCTTGAAAATTATGCTGTTTCTTCCAAAACCTTTCCAGGCAAGTTTTGTACGCCGATTAATTTCTTCATCAATGTGACCCTCACTTGATATCTGCTGTCCAAGATAAACAAACGTACGTGTCTGTTATCTCCAGCTTTTCTCCATCAATCGATAAATCTTCGTTTCTTGTAAAAGCATTGAACATCACTTTTGTCTTCTGAAAGTTCATTTTTAATCCCACTTCTTTACTCTTGTCAGCAAGTTCCTGGATCATACTCTGCAGCTCTGATCGGGTAGTTGCAAAAATGACTACGTCATCAGCAAAACGAAGGTGAGTTAGATAATCTCCATTAATCTTTATCCCCTTGTTTTCTCAGCTCAGCATCAACTGAAAGGCACCCTCCAATGTAGCATTAAAGATCTTCGGAGATTCAGTGTCACCTTGTCTCACTCCCTTTCCAATTTTTATGTGTGTTGTATTTTCAAACAGCCGAATCTTTGCACTTGCATTTTCATAGATGTTATTAATGTATGCATCTTCAATACCGCAGGATTTCAGAGCCATTGTAACTGCTGATGGGTTTCACCGAATCAAAGGCTTTTTCAGAATCGATAAAAGCCATGCACAATGGAAGTTCATATTCCCTCGCTCTTTCAATTAGTTCTCTCAGTACGTGGATATGATCTATTGTGCTGTAGCCACTCCTGAATCCAGCTTGTTCTCTCGGTTGAGCCATGTCCAGTGTTACCTTCAAGCGGTGTGAAAGAACTTAAGTGAAGATTTTATAAACCACTGATAGGAGGCTGATAGGTCTGTGGTTCCTGAGATCCTCAATGTCACCTTTTTTATGTAGCAGGATCATTGTAGCGTTGTTCCAATCCTCAGGAATCTTCCCTTCATTAAGGCATCAAGTGAAAATTTGGGCGAGTACTGTTTCGGTTTCTGCACTTGCTTCTTGTATGATTTCTACAGTAATTCCATCTTCTCCTGGAGCTTTTCCCCGCTTCATGTTCTTGATTGCATGTGCAACTTCTGCTGGAAGGACTGGAAGAACTCTGGTGCCTTTCATGATGTCTAGAGTACATGTATCATCCCTTTCATATAATTTGGAGTAGAAATCTTTCACTCTTGTCAAAATTTCGCCTCTATTTCTTGTTACAGAACCATCTTCTTTTCTCAGTGCCATAATTTGTTTTTTCCCCTTACTGAGATGTCCCTTTGATATCTTTAGGCTTTGGTTGTTTTCAATTGCTTTCCTCACTAGTTCACAGTTGAATTTCCTTACGTCTTCAGTGATACTTTTTCGTACTGTCTTGCATAGCTCTATATATTCCACTTTGGAAGTCACATCTTCTTTAGTTGTCCTCATCTCTCTTCTTTTTTGCATCAACATTTTGGTTTTTCCTGATAATTTGTTCACATGCAACTTGTTCTTAGACCCAGCTAATTTTGTTGCTGTTTCCATAAGAGCTTTGTTACTTTTCTTTTTATTATGTGTAATTTTTTGTTACACATAATAAAATCAATTTCACTTGTCGTTCCATTTGGATGTCTCCATGTCCATTTCCTTTGTGGCTTTTTCTTGAAAAAGGAGTTCAAGATGAAAAACCCTTCTGCCTCTGCAAACTCAACGAGAGTATTTCCACGCTGGTTTCTGTTGCCATGACCGAATTTACCTACTGAAGTTTCATTCTGTTGCCGTTGCCCTATTTTTGCATTGAAATCTCCCATAATTATCTTCAAATGTTGCTTACCTTTATTATTTAGATGACGAATTTCCTCATAAAATTCTTCAATTTCTTCTTCAGGATGACTTGTGGTGGGGGCATAAGTTTGAATAATCTGAGCCTGGTATCTTTTCGAGAGTTGGATAACAAGCCGTGCAGCTCTGTCAGAGGAACTTTCAACTTCTACAACTTTATCCTTCAGTTTCTTGTTTATTATAAATCCAACACCACTAGTTCTGCCAGTATCTGTCCCACGATAGTAGAAGAGATGTCCACTTTTCAGTTCAATGAGATCTTCTCCTTTTCTCCTTACCTCACTTAGTCCGATGATGTCCCGCTTGATCCTTTGTAGTTCCTCTTCCAATTCAAGAAGCCTTGAATCAGAAGAAAGAGAGCGTCCATTGTACGTAGCCAAGGTCAGCATCAGATGGCAGCCTAGTCCGGTCCTCCGGGGATTCTTAGCACCCTCTGCCTTCATGTCGCACTGGCCGCTGCCTTGGCCAGGTACATTCCAGCTGCCGGAGACTGAGGGCCAAGATTTAAGTTGTGGAGTCATTTTGGAGGGGTCTGTCCATAACTCACCACGCTGGCCAAGTGGGTTGGTGAGTGTGGGATAGCATTTCCTCTAATCCCGATGGTATAGTTATACCGCTATTGGCGGTCGTCAGAGCCCCTTTAGTGGGAACAGGATGCACCACGAGAAGGCGGGGTTGACACTTGTCAAGGAGAGGCTGTGATGTTATGCATCACCTGACCTTACATCCCTTATTGAAATACTCTCCTAAAAATTTTTCTAAAAATTCCTAAAATTCCTATCTAAAATTTTCCAGAAGTATGCTATGATCCCTGATAATGGTATGGGGTGTGTATAGCTGGACTTCACTGGGTCCCCTGGTACGTCTACAAACGTCTGTGACCGGCCAACGCTGTGTGCGCATCCTTTATGACGAGGTACACCTGTTCATGTCCTGCTTTCATGATGATGGGTTGGGCCTGTTCCAACAGAACAATGCACCTCCACACAAGTGTCGGGACGCCACATTGTGGTTAGAGGAGCATTCATCTGAGTTTGTGGTGTTGCCATCCCACCCAAGTCCCCAGATCTGAACGTGATAGAACACATTTGGGATTCCATGCAATGCGCTATCGAACACAAGAATCCGAGATCTCGGAATATACCTGAATTTTGGAATGCTCTGCAGGAAGTATGGTGTGCATTACCTACAGCATATTTCCAGAAGCTAGTGTAGTCCATGCCCTGTTGTATTTCTGTAGTCCTGCACTCCCGTGGTGGACCTACCAAGTATTAGACTGGCGTACTAGTTTTTCTGGCACTTCATTGCAGCATGTATCGCCGCACGAGGTGGAGCGACGCGTTATTGAAGATGACCGGACTGCGTGCCACAGATCCCTCTGTACTTGCCCTACAGCTCTGTTTTCGCCATCATGTTTATCATTCATCTGTATCATTACATCCATAAAATTTCATTTCAATCCGATACTTCCTTCTGGGTGCGCAAATTTCATTGTCCACGAGTGCATATCAAATATTGTATTACAGTTCTACCACCAATTTCACGCCAAGTTTCAATGAAAATCATTTAGTAATAGAAAATACAATGACGATAAATCGAATCTAAAATCATTCCATTTTATGAAATGAAAACTTGGAGAAATAGGTCTTCCATTTATTACAAATCCTAAATTTGGGGAAGCGGCTAAGTGGCCGCTCGGGTTAAAGCATTGGTTTCATGGGGTGGTTTGTGAAGCCTTAGGGTTCTGGGTTCGAATCTACTTGCTGAGAAAATCTGGTTTGTTTCTCTCAAAAGGAAGAAAAAGATTTCAACTGTTGTAAAACTCCTGTCCATGGTGTAAAAAAGAAAAAGAAAAAAGGAGGCGTAGGAAATTACAAGGAGGTTGGAATAGCTGGAGTTAGGGTGACGTCACAAAAATGAAGCATTTCGCTCAGACGACCCTGAATTGACCGCCATGTTGGTCAGACGTTGCGAGTGTTTTTCTCCGTTCTAATAACAGAGGGAATAGACCTTGAATCATCAAAAAGAGTTGTCCTTCTTGTAAAATTGATGGTTCTGTGCGTTTTGATGTGTTAACTCATGATGTAATGCACCGCTGAGTGTAACTTTTCATCGGTAGCTGTGCATAGAATATTAATTTCTGTAAGTTTTGTGATACTTAGGAACTAATTTGCTTATCGTTAGAAAACTGCTGGTTCTAAAACTTCTCCAAGTTCGGCAAAGAGGTTAATTTTGTCGTCAGAGATATTTCAGACCTGCGTACACATAATACGGTGAACGGATGTTTGATATACTGGAATAAGTCAGTGATCGTAAAATCGTGTTTACTACTCTGCATTAGTAGTTCCAATAAAGGTCTAGAAGAAATTTTCGTTGTCTAAATTTAAAAAAAAAAAATGTGGAAACTTTCAGCTAACTACCACAAGTTTTGGATCAAATGGCGCATCTCAAATGTCATTAAAATTTCGCTTTTGCACAGTACAACCCATAAACTGACGCATACAGAAAAATATGCTCAGAGCAGTTATTTGCCAAGTATATACTTACAAACTTAAAAAAAAAAAAAAAAAATAGGATACTAAGCAAAGTTAAAGGTGTCCTGCTATGCCATTTACAAAAAGAATCCACACAAAAAAAAATTTGTAATCAATTTCACACACGAATAAGAAATGCACATCCTAAACCCAACGTTCACTTTTAAAGACCTTTGTTTTTATGTAATATGTATGCTCTTCTGCTACATATTAAGATGTAGCCCACAGAATTTAGTTTTTATGCAGTGTGATATAAGTTATTTTTAAAACACGCCAAGTAAAATGTTAGATAGCTATTTATGGTCTCAGCCCCCCCCCCCCCCAAATAAGAAAGCTGCTGAAATCAGGCACCCTTTATCGCAATCCTTGAGAGACAAAATAAAAAGAAATCCCACAATAAAAACATTAATAAAGATATATAGTTGAACAAACAGAATAAATAACTAAATAGATAGAACAGTGCAGGCAGTAGAGCTAGCTAGCCCCGGAATTTTTCCGGGCATACCACTTAAGAGGTTAAACGACTCGCCTAATTTTGCTTGATGTAGTCTTGCAGTTAGAAAGGCATAGTGTCTGAGACAACTATGCATTTCAAAATAAAAGGTACCCCCCCCCCCCTGCTGTTTTGCCAAATGTAACTTCATGCGATGTCTGTTCTGATCTGCCATCAATTACAAATATTTTATTTATTTATTTTTTTTATTGGAGGTTTAACGACCACTGTGAGCAACTCAACGGGCTATTATAAGCAGTCGCCCATCCCTAATTTAGGGTCACTTGTTCCAGGGAAGGGAGCTAGAGCCAGTACCGTAAGACCAACACAACATCTGTGCCTCACTGGGGCGGCTACGAGATTTCAGAAGGAGCCTATGGCGAATAATGCATTCTTGTAACTTAGTCAAACTTTTACCATGAAGTTAGAAATGATCCTATTAAATTTTAGACTAAAGAGGATGTATTTTCTTACTTATACAATTCATTTTTGTTTCTATTATCATAGACTTTTTAAAATTTAATTTTCTTTGAGCTCATTTGATTACCATCTCTCTTTATTTTTCTTATGTCTGTATATATGATTTTTTTAATCGATGACATCTGTAGGTGTGTGTACAATTCAGGGTGCCCACGCGTCCTTGAAAACCGGTAAAGTCCTTGAATTTCAAAAAATAATTTCAAGGCCTGGAATGTCCATTTCTTGAATTAGCCCGGAAAGTCCTTGAATTTTAAAATCCCACAGCCGAAAAATTTCGACCGAAATCTCCGATCTTTTTCCGTTTGTTATTTTTCACTTTTTTTCTGCAATCCCCCATTGACATCAGAAGTCAAAAAGAGTAAACTTCAAAGCAGCTGCGTCACTGGGAGAAAGGGTGCACTGTGGTCTAACGGCGAGTTTAAGTAGGTGAAGGTTGGACCCCCCACCCCACCCATCTACTGTGAGAGACGTTGAGTGTTTGCTACCCTAGAGCACTTGTTCTGCGACGGGGAAAACTATTGTATCGTTTCTTTCATTTTCCTTACATCAAGGCGGGGATTTCCCCTTCTTGTTTCTTCTTTATCTGCTTGAAAGCGGGTTCATTCGATGCTGTTGATAGGTGCATTTCACCAGCCCCCCACCACCACGGTCGAGCAGTTTTAGAAAGCGGTGACCTTGAATGCACACACACAAAAAAAAAGTGCATAATTAAAAACTTTTATTGGATCGAAGCGAAATTTGCAGGGTAACATTATTAGACCAAATTATAGCATCTGTCAAAAATTTAGCTTTGTTAAATGAAAATTATTATTATTATTATTATTTTTTTTTTTTTTTTTTGCATTTTTATCGTTAGTTAGGGTAAGAGGCAGTTCAACAGGTGGCCAATGGGACTGCGAATAAAATGGTAAACGTGATTGACAAATTGTGGTTGCCAACAGGTCCTGCTTGCTGCTGCTGTTCAATGAGAATGAAAAGTTGATATTATTTGTTTGTGTTGGTTCATTTTCCTTATTTTGGTTGCACTATTTTTCTGGCCATAAATATTATATTACTCTTATGTATCTGGCAATAGCATAGGATTACACACAATGCTCATGGCATTACTGAGTAGGAATTCCTTACATTGCTTTTCTGGAAAGTTCTTTGCGATGTGCGTGTAGCGACAGAAAAAAATATTTGATTTTTGCTGGCTAATGTTTTGCTTTGAGATTTCTCTAGTTGTCATCTAATTGTTAGATATCGGAATTTTCTTGTTTTTGTGTTTAATAAATATGAGTCGTAAGTGGAATTTCAGTGATCTTTGATTGCAAAATCCCAAGTATTCCATGTGGGTTGGTAAGGATTGCGGCAACAATCATGTTGCGAGATGTTAGTTATGCATAAAGAACATCGATATGTCGTGCATGGGAGAGTCTACATTGCGAAGCCACATGAAAAGTAAAAAACATGTGACCCGTTCTGAAAACAAAAGTCGAAATTCCACCTTAGATGGATTGTTCGAAAAAGTACCGGCACCAGCATCACAAACACCATCATCACCAGAGCCATCTTCATCAACAGCAGCAGCTGGTTGTTTACCCAGAAAGGATCCTACAAAAGCCGAAATATTATGGGCTTTGTGGTAGAAAGCCATTATTCGTACAGATCGTGTGCTGGAATTGATAAGTTGTTTCAATTGATGTTTCCAGACAGTGAAACGGCTCTCAACTTTTCTTGTGGGCAAACAAAATGTTCATATATTTGCTGCTTTGGCTTGGCATCCCATTTTAAATCACTTTTTGTTGCAACAGATTAATGAAAGCAAAGATTTTGTTGTTTTATTTGATGAGAGTTTAAATAAATACGCTCAACAAAAACAAATGGACATCCATATAAGATTTTGGGACAAGAACAGAGTAACATCACAATATCTGACTTCTGTGTTTTTAAGCCACGCAACTGCAGAAATTTTATTAGACAAACTTCAACAATCTTTGAAGGATTTGCCTTTAAAAAATGCAGTTCAATTTTATGGATGAGCCGAATGTGAATTTAAAGCTTTTTTCTTTATTTCAAGATGATTTATCGGTCAATTCAAATGCATCTCTTAAACACTGATACTTGTGGATTGCACATAGTGCATAATACATTGAGACATGCTGCTACTGTGAGTGATTGGGAAATAGAAAAAAATATCTGAAGCCTATACAGGTTGTTTAAAGATTCACCTGCACGGCGTGAGGATTATTTAAATGTGGATAATGCTGTAAAAATGCCACTTTTATTCTGTTCACACAGGTAGGTTGAAAATTCTCCTGTGTGTGAACATGCTATAGAAATTTGGTCCTTTATTTTGAAGTATGAAACTTTGGTAGCCCAGCAAATTGTAAATAATCCTTGCACAGTTTCCTTTAATATTGTCCAAAAATGGGTGAAAGATCCATTGGCATTTGCCAAATTATATTTTTTTTTCATTCTATTGCAATGCAACTGAGTCCCTTTTTAAAAAAGTATCAGTCAGATAAGCCAATGCTACTATTCATGGCTAAAGATTTAGAGAAAATGTTAAGGAATCTGATGAGTCGCTTTGTTAAAATGGATGTATTAGAACAAACAAAGACCAATACAGCATTTTTAAAAATTGATCCAACTGATTATAAAAATTGTTCCACTTATAGGATGATTGATATTGGATTCCAGGCCAAAAAGGAGGTGAAGACTTTGCCATCGAATGTAAGTGAAAAGCAGATAATGGAATTTCGTATGAAATGCAGATCAATTTTGAAAAACCTTGTCAAAAAATTGCTCACTAAATGCCCACTGCAGTATGCTCTTGTGCGGCACATGAAGTGTTTAGATCCTAAATTAATGAGTGCTGAGAAGAAATCTTGCTTTAAAAGTTTCAAGATTATTCTAGAAATTCTCGTGGATGCAAATAATCTGAAACCTGGTGTTGTTGACCCTATTATGCCGCAGTTAAAGGATTTTATAAGTATTGTTGCAGCAGTAACCTCAGATTTTAAACTTTTTGATAACAATTATGAGGAATTGAGAGTAGATGTGTTATTTTATGAACATTTTTCCTCAAGTAAAAGCTATGATCTGTTGTGGGAAGTAACTTAAAAGCTGCTGTTGCTCTCGTATGGACAGGCATCAGTGGAGAGAGGATTCTCCATTAATAAGGAACTAATAATTGACAATATGAAAGAAAACTATTGTTTCTCAAAGATTAATATATGACCATCTAAGTAACATTAGTGGCATGGAAAAGGTCGAGTTTTCAAAATTGCTTCTGAGTAATGTCAGATGTGCTAGGCAAAGATATGTAATAAATTAAGAAGAAAAAGCTCGGGACAAGGCTAATTCTGCTGTAGCGCAAAAGAGAAAACAAATACTGAATGAAATAGAAATTATGAAAAAAAGAAAAACATGTAGAAAATGAAGTATTAGATTTGTTAAAATCAGCTGATGACTTGGCAACAAAAGCAGAAGATACTCATAATTTTAACTGCATTGCTAAATCAAATAGCTTTATAAAGACAGCTCAAGACACAATCATTGATAAAAGAAATAGATTTTGAACAAGAAAAAAATGGATTTAGTGAGTAATTGCAAATAAATTATTCACCCATTTGCTTAATATTTTTTAATATACTTGTTAATTATATTTTAACAATGATAAATTTAATGTTGTGTTAAAAGTACTGACATTTGAGTAGAAAAAATTCAAATTATTTAAAAATTAATTACAGTTGTTTCATTTCTTAAATATTTTCACCTAAAGAAAGTTTGTCATTCAGTAAAGAACTTTTTGCAAAATTTGGAGATGCATTGTTGCTAAAAAAATTATAATTGGCTACCAATTACAAATGCTGTTAATGAGTATCATAATACAACACACATAAATCTTTATATATAATATATTCATTGCGGTTTAGGACATTGAAAAATTCATCCTTGAATTTTTTTCCCTGAAAAAGAGTGGGCACCCTGGTACATGTAGGTAAACGATGTCCTCGTTTGCTGGTATGTATATGAAATGTGTATCATAGATCGTGGGTTACCTTGCAAAAACACATGTTGTGAAATAATTAAAATTAAAAAAATTTCGGAGTAGAAATGTCATCCGGGACGTGTCTTGTTGTATAATCTCGGAAATAATTCCAAAATGTCAGCTCCTACACATGGCCCTCGATTTCATGGTTTATACACATAGTCCTCGGTTTCCACCTCCCATGGAACTGTGTGTGTGTGAGTGAGTGTGTGTGTGTGAGAGAGAGTGAGAGTGAGTAAGTGAGTGAGCATTCGTTTAATTTTCAGTAAGTAATATAGACTCAGAAGATTGAGAATTGTAAATTTGAGTGTGGGAACAGTTGCCAAGCATTTTATTGGATTTTAACAAAGAGGGATTAAGTGTTATTTCATGATGTGGAATTTTAACTAGGTGAGGGATGTTGCTAAGGAAGAGTCACCATATGCCTTACAAAGAAAAACGTAGCTATGCAGGCAGGATGTGATCTTTATCAAATGCAGTTGATGGAAACTGAAATCTGATCTCAGAAAAGTACCTTATTGCTGGTTTCATGCACCTCCTGGAATTTTAGAATTCCTTAAATTGGCATTTTCCTGCTTCTAACTCTCTGATCCCTGGAAAAGTCTCCTGTTGCTCACTTAGCGGGTGGGAGATGAATTTTTCCCCCTTTTTTTTTTTTTTGGACATTTGCAATATTTCCCTTCATCTACAGTGGCAACTAGATTCAGTTCACCTTTCCTAGATGACATGCACTTGGTCCTCTCCTGATAGGGCAAGTAACTTGCATGATTGGATGAACTTTGTCACATGTCTTGGCACTGCTTTGGAGAAGACTCGGGCCCTCCAAGTGCTATGGATTGTCTGTAGTCACTGTGAAATCATTGGTCCACTACAGAGTACAGGAAACCAAATACAGTAGTGGCCAAAATTGTGCTTTTAAAAAAAGTGTATTTTTGAGGTTTGATGGCTCATAACACCACTTTTTATTTTTTAGTAATACCATAAAATTATATATCAATGGAAAGATAATTTCATCAAGAATGTAATGCAAAAGAGTTTGTTCAATTATCTGTATTCTATGAAAAGTTATAGCCAAATAACTAGAAAAAGGAAGCACAACTTGCTTAGGTTGATATGAAGTAGCTTTCCTTCATTTAAATGTAGCCAATGAGCGTGAGTGTTTAGAGACCCAATCAGATGGCATCTTGTTTTGGCAATGAGCCAATCAGGTCACAGTAAGATTCAGCTATTGATGTCATGTATTGGAGCTGAGAAGGAGGACATTTGTCAGTGTGTTATGTGATTGCTATCAAATTGGTTGGCTTTTTTTGTGTTCTTTCATTTAGTGAGCTTGTAAAACGTAATACAATTAAAGAAATGGCACAAAGAGTTGACTGGTCACCCAGAAAATACAAGGCTTCAGTTATGAAGAAATTAGAAGAAAAATTGGTGGAAACTTAAATTTTTGAAGAGGTATAAGGAGACTCGGTCACTACGAAACCAGACTGGTAAAGGCAGGAAAAGTTGCACAACCGCAAGTCTTGGTAGAAGAATTAAGAGATTGTGCCTAGGTGACAAAAGGAAATCATCTGGGTGTATACAAAATGAAATGGCGCAATGCAATGTGAAGTTGAGTGCAAGGACTGTTCGGCGCAGACTGCAATAATTTGGTCTAAAAGCTAGAATTCCATGAAAACAGCCATTTTTATCTTTTGAACAATGGTTGAAAAGATGAAACTCGGTTAAAACCCATGTTAACTCGACAGCAGAACGATGGGACAGTGTTATTTGGAGCGATGAGACAAAAATATCCGTTTGGTAGTGATGGCATAAAATATGTAAGGAGAAAAATCTTGGAAGATTTGCATCCTGATTGCATTATATGTACCGTGAAACACCCGGTTAGTATTATGGTCTGGACATCAAAAGGTTATGGGCAGAATTTGCGTGATTAATGGTAATATAAATGGCCAAAAATACATTAATGAAATACTTGAGCCCAAACTGAAGCATTCCGCATGTGATCTTTTCAAAAATGATGAAACGTTTATATTTCAACAGGATTCAGCTCTATGTCATGTTGCTGCTGTATGCAAAAAGTGGTTTGAAGATAATTATATTCCACTGCTGGAATGGCCTGGAAATAGCCCAGACCTTAACCCTATTGAAAATCTATGGAGTCGACTAAAGAAACTTGTTAGAAGCAACCCAGCAATAAAACCCAATTAATAGAAGCAATAATTCAATATTGGTTTCACATTATAACAGCTGCAGAACTAAAAACTTAGTTCACTCCATGGGAAGGCGTTGTAAGGCCATAATTATTGCTAAAGGTTACCCAACTAAGTATTAACTGACATGGTGGGAATTTTTCTATATCTCATTTTTCCTGTGTTTCACTTTTCTTCTTTATAAGTGCTATTCTAATACAAAATCCTTCATAAAAGTTATTGCATTACATTCTTGATGAAATTATCTTTCCATTGATATATAATTTTATGGTATAACTCCAAAAAAAAAAAGTGGTGTTATGAGCGATCAAACCTTAAAAATACAGTATTTCTAAAAGGTTTCCACAATTTTGGCCATTGCTGTATATTATGGAAATCAAAAATCTCAGATCAACAATGTTATTCAACATGTGTGTAAAGTTTATTTTCATGTTTTCAAGATTATAACATGTATTAAACATTTTTGGAATTCTTTATGGGATGTTTTTAATGTTGTGGCAATTTTTGAGGTGTTTTTGGACTTCATGCCGTCCGCTAGAAGATGATGTTTGGTACCACTGAAAACTATTGTTCTAGCTGGGATAAAAATGCTCCATGCATTTTGAAACAAATTTTTCTGAACAAGCTGCATTTTATTATATTCTTATATATATATTTTTAATATCTTTCTGATTGTGTTCCTCATTTTTAATATCTTTGGTAATAGTGAAAAAGAGCAACTTCATATTTTTTAAGAATTGTTTCTAATGAAATATAAGTTCCTATTTCTAAACAGTCTATTCTTCAAAACCAGTCAGTAGAACAAGCATTTTTGTCCCATTTACCTCTCCAAAGCAAAATTAAATTTCAGAATCGGTACTTAATCTCTATGTCTTGTAATCTGAGCTATTTCCATAGCAAGTAAAATTGTTTTTACAGCAGGGCAAACAACATTAAACCGATTTTTAATACTTAATTTTGCTTAAAACATGCATTTCCCCAATCTTTAGTCACTTTTTGCTTGTCAAAGGGCAGAACAAACATTTTTTTCTTTTATTTAAAGTGAAATTAATGTTTGAAAATGCTACTGCATGCTCACTTTGCAAAAAAAATGACTTTATAGGGAACGAAAGACAGAAATGGAGAGCTGAAGTTCCGATTATGAACTCTATTAAATTTTTATGTAAAAAAAAAAAAGTTTCTCCTTTTATCTGTTGGTATAGCAATAAATGAGCATGACTAAGAAGTAGAAAATAATGCATTTTCAGAGAAATTAAACGACATGTTATATTCTTCTAACATTATCGTCGACTGTTGGAAAACACCTTAAAGATCCTTACATTGACTTCCAAAAATCAGTGCAAACCCTGCATAATGGAACTCAGATATGTGCTACATGATTCATTTCCTTCCTCTGCTTTTTTTTTTTTTTTTTCAGAATAGAGAAGCAGTTTGCTGTGCTGTGATATACATGTGTGATACCTATTCCTTACATTCTGTTAGAGAGATTGTTACTTTCATTCCCCCACATGTGGTGTGCATGCCATTGCATATGTTGTGCTTCACCATTATAATTTTTAGATCTATTGAGTCTTAAATGCTTCTCCACATTTCTGATTACGTTATTCATTCAGTTTCTGCAAATTACATGGAATCAAAAATATGTTTTGGGTATTTTCTTTTATACAAATATTCAAGTTTCTGGTAACTTCTGTTTTCATATAAAAGTATCAAGAAACATACAGTTCATTTTGTATTGTATATGTACAGTTCTCTTTGTGTCATTTTGACACACTCAAAAACTTTGCTTTAGTGCATGTATAGTGCTGATTTACTGTTACTTTTGAATTTTAGTGAATTGTAATGTGTATGTAGTTATGACAGTGCACATTACCATTTGTTCATTATGTTTTCACACCTCTCTACCTGACTGTTATTAGGTTGGTGAGGCACAAAATGTAAACATAAAGCTCTACTTATCCTCTGTCATGTTTGTTCAGTGCTTTTCCTTTTGTGGTTATGCATTTTAGTTTTATTTTTGAAAATGCCTAATTGTTGTTTCTATTTTTCCAGTGGAAAACCAGAAGAATTGATTGATGAGCTAGAAAAAAATATGAACACGTCAAAAAAATTATTTTCATCAAATGGATTTCTGAGACTTTTAAATAGCTTCCCAGCAGTTTATGATCGGGGTAAGATGAGATTTACTTAATCTTGCATTATATGCATTCTTACATCCAGTGTTTAAGCTGGTATTTTTCTCATGTACCAATTTGGCTATTTTATTAGCAAAAATTGTAGCAAAATGCTGTGTGGATTAAAAAAGTAATTTTCTCTTTCTTTTTCTATATATAAAAAACAGAGGAATAATTATTGCATTGGTTAATAGAAATGAATCTCTCAAAAATAACTTCTTTGCAAATACATGAGAAGCACATATGTATAATTGTCAGCATGTAAGTGTCATACAGTTTTGCTGTTTCCCACATAGCCATATTCAGAAAACTTAAAATTACGTAACCGTGGAATGGGAATTGACTCACATCTCGCTGCCCTGGTGCCATAGTGGTCTAAGCTCTGGCTTCTGACCATTTGTCTGAGATAGGTTCAGGTTCGAATCCCAGTAAGGCATGGAAGTTATGGTTGTATTTGGGCACTGGCTCTCTCCCTTCCCTGGAACCCAATGACCCTAACTTAGGGATGGGCAACTGCTCATAATCCATTGAGTTTCTTACAGTGGTTGTTAAACTTTTAAAAGGGGTGGGGGTATAAATAAATTATGGTTAATAACTGTTTTGCTCATGCAGCATCATATCCACACTTTCTCTATACATTCCAATTTTTCAATCATCTGGTGAAAATGGTGCAGCTTTTTTTTTTTCTTTGTCGGTCTCGTGTATTAATCATACGTGAGATTCTTCTGCAAATTCGCGGAATTCCGCTTTTTCTGCCGTCATCTGGGTCATACTGGATCGATGCAAAACTTAAAGAAAAAAATTTTGGACATTAATTTTTGGCTGAAACTTTAGAAAACGAAAGTTAAACGGAGTGAAGGTTTTTCCTGTAATCGTAATTTCTATTTTCTCACGATGTTGCCTTTGTCTAGTATTGTTAAGTATGATTTTATTGCATAAGTGTTTGTGTTTCAGCATGAAACTGTGGGCAACGATTTCCGAAAACGGAAGTAAAGGTGGCGATTCTTCCGTGAATTTTGGGAATTCCGCTATTTCCGTTATCATTTGGGACACTCACGAGATCGATGCACAATTGAACAGGAATTTCGGGGGTTGGAGGGGGGTTCCGTTTTCCATTGGAGGACGGAAAGTTTCTATCAAAACTTTCAAAAACGGAAGTTAGATGGAGGTGAAGATTTCCCTCGTAATCTTATTGTTTTTCTCTCACAATGTACCTTCTGCTCAGTATTGTTACTAAATATCCTTTTATTCCATAAATTTTTTTATCTCGGTTTAAAAATAGGTGAAAATTTTCTGAAAACGGAAGTCAAAGCTCGGATTTCTTCGGTAAGCGCAATGCCCCCCATGCCCCGTGATGTTCTCACTCTCTTGTGTTGTTAAATGTAACTTTCCCTCATAAGTTTGGATTTCAGCATGATAAGGGAGGTGAATTTGGTACGAATTGATGCATAGTGTTCAAAGTTATCTAAAATAGTGAAAGCTTTGATATCATGCATTCATGGTCCTCAGTGTGAAAGAGCTTTCAGCATGATAGATCAGGGTTTGTATGGTCTTTAAAAGTCCTTAAGAACTCCTTCATTTCCATTTGCCTTTTTAAGGGCCCTTAAAAAGTCCTTAAGAACTCCTTAATTTCCATTTACCTTTTTAAGGGCCCTTAAGAACTCCTTAATTTCTGTTCTGTTTTTAAGGGCTCTTAAAAAGTCCTTGAAAACACCGTAATTATATTGTATTGGGTCGTTAAAAAGGTCGTACTTTTTTTTTAACCAAAGAAAAGCGCACGTTACGTAGGCCAGCTGGTTTCATTAGCATACTGATGACTGATGATGGTTTTATGTCACTAGATCGCATGTCGCAAAAGTTTACCCATGTTCTGTATTGCTTTTGGCAGTTTGCCAACCAGCTACCTTCAAATCCCTTTGGTTTAGATTAGATTTATTGCTGGCTTCTTGATTTCTTTGTGCGGGGTCAGTGCAGTTCAGATCGTTATCTTCTGTTATTTATTAGAGAATGTGGTACTGAGAGCTTAGAGCTTCTGTCTTTTCAGCTAGACAGAAATATGTTCAATTATTAGATGACGAAAAAAAAAAAAAAAGTGCTAAGCAACATCTGGGAGGAAACGTAAATTGATTTAGGAGGAATTGCAAATGCTTAGTACAAAAAAACCGAAAGTAGAAAAAAATATTGCCAAATTAGAGGAAACGTGCAGATGACCTTGCCGCCCAAGGGGAATTGATGAGAGATATGAACTGCTTCCTTCAATCAAATAGTTTTAAAAAAATTAATAAAGAAAAAAAATGAAGAATTGGCAGAAATTACCATGTCAGTAGTTGCAAAAAAGGAGCTGAAAAATTTATTTCATTGTAGGCCTACGTCCTTTGTTTGACCTCAAAAAAGTGAATATGTACATAATATAATTTCCTTGCAGTCATTGTTAAATTGCAGTACTGTTTTTAGCACGTCTTTTGTAAAAAAATATCGTACTTATGTTATCGGTTTGTCTGTCAGTCCGTCCCCACGAAATCTCTGCAACTATTAGTCCGATTTGAAAAATTCTTTTTGCATTGGGAAGCTTGAAACATGCAAATGATGATCCTTTATTTCGTTGTTGTTTTTTACGATGTGCAATTTCACCGCTAGAGAGCGTAAATGCAGATGATGTCGAATTCAAAAATACGTTTTATTCCACATATTTACTTCTAAACATCCGATTGAAAAAAGTATTTTATCTTTCGATTCCATTTATGTCGAAGAGTATTTTAGATATAGTTACATTTCCCCCGATAATTCTTCTTCTGAAACTCCGATTAGAATTTTTTTTTCTTCAGGGGATACACCTCCTGATAGAAAATCTTTTGTATATAATTTATTTTTGGTAAATAGTACTTTGGCCACCAGGGGGCGTAAGCGTTAATTTTTGCTTCTGATATATTTGCCATAAAATCTGAGCTTCTAAAATATCGTCTGAAAAAATTCTTTCGTGGACTGATGCCACTCACATCGATAAACCTTTTCAGAACATTTTCTTCTTAAAATAATCCACAGTTTCTCCGCCAGGGGCGTAGATGTATATCTTATTTTTGTGAATATCTCTACTTCTAGGAGTCCGATTTGAAAAATTCCTTCTTTGTTGGATAGTGTTTTCAGTGTGACATGTTTTTCATATAATTTCAAAATTTTCAAGTAATTCATAGACTTTCCGCTAGGGGCGTAGCGGTAAATTGCATTTCCCCCTATATCTCTGCTTCTAAATATCCAATTTGAAAAATTCTTTCTGTACCGGGATAGAGCTCCTGATGGGAAATCGTTTGCACATAAATTCTAATTTTTGTAAAAATATTGTTTGGCCACCAGGGGCCGTAAATCTTAATTTCCGCTTCTGATGCATTTGCAGCAAAGTATGAGCTTCTAAATTCTCGATTGCAAAAAAGTCGTTTGTTGACCGATACTACTCATGTCGACAAACATTTTAGGAACATTTTTTTCTTGAAATAATGCGTAGTTTCTACTCCAGGAGGCGTAGATGTATATCTTATTTTTGTCAATATCTCTACTTCTGAGAGTCCAATTTGAAAAATTCCTTCTTTGTTAAACAGTGTTTACAATGCAAAATGTTTTTCCTATAAATTCAAAATTTTTATGTAATTCATAGACTGTCCACTAGGGGCGCAAAGGTAAATTGCGTTTTCTGCATTATTTCTGCCTCTAAAACTCCGATTTGAAACATTCTTCCTCTATCGCATACAAGACCTGATGGAAAAATGTTTTCACATAATTTCTAATGTTTGGTAAAGAATTGTTTGGCCACCACGGGGCATAAGTGTTAATTTCTGCTTCTAATGTATTTTTAGTAAAATCTGGGCTCCTGAAAACTTGACTAATTTTTTTTTTCTAGGACCGATACCGCTCATATGGAGAAACATTTTGAGAATACTTTCTTCCTAAAGTAATGCATGGTTTTCCCACCAGGGGAAGTAAAGTCACATCTTATTTTTGTCGATATCTCTGTTTCTAAGAATTTGTAAGCTCATGATTCCATTTACAGCAATATCTGAGGGATTAAAAACCCGATTGAAAAACTTCTTTCATCCATCAGATACTATTGTTTTCCATACCGGTTCCATTGACTTTGAATAGCTTTGATAAATTTAATTTGCGTCAGAACGGATTCAAAAGACGTGCTTATTACACCCGAAAATTCGTTAAAGAGCCAAAAAAGATGTATAATAGAAGTAAAAATTCTGAAGGAAATTTCATAGGTGTCTTATTACTGCAGTTTGTTTTAGCTTTTACACCTATACACTATTGCCAAATGTTGAAAAACAACCTGCATTAAGTGTATGGAAGAAGTTACTACAAGTGCTACAGCTGTAGAATTAAAAAAAAAATGCAACAGTTACACAAGCAAAAATGTGTTATTCATCCAAATCTACGAAAACCAATTTTTTCTCCAGGTATGGGAATTCGGAAGCTGTGTAGTAACTTAAAAAAAAAATTAATTCTTAAAAGAAAGTGATGCTTCACTGTTCAGTTTTGATTCTTTGAATTCTGCCAATGTAGTTTTGAAATTTATGCAAGCATTTTTATTGAACTTAGGGCTTTCAATTCCGATGATATGATTTAAGTTACAATGAAATTGTGTGTTTCAACTTGATTTAGATAGTGTGTTTACTTGCTTCATTAACCTAAAACAGGTCTAACAAGCTGTGCTGCATTTTTATAAAAGTGTTATTTTCCCAGCTGCAGCACTTGTAGTGATGCCACCCACAGAATTAATACATTTAGTTTCTTAGTCTATGTCCATACATATTTGTAAAAGTAATTCTAATGGAAGGAATTAAGTTATTGAATGGAAAGGTAAAGATACCAAAAATTTTAAAGACTGACAATCACAGCCATATGGAATTCTAAGCTGTATTTGTAATTTTTTTTTGTTAAAATGAATTTGTAAATTAATAAAAAAATATAAATTCGGGTAAACTTTGAAGAAAAAACAAATGCAAATTTAAAAAGTTTCCGAAACCACAAGGATGGGCCTATAATAACAATTAATGGGTGAAAATTCGTTGAAAATTGAAATTCCAAAGTAAATACATTTTATGCTTCACACCACAATACGAAGAAGCAGAGTGTTAGTTCTGTAGATGCAAAGATATGCTTCAGGACAAATAATGGATCCAATATTAGCAGTAAGTAATGTATATAAAGAACTTTTAAGTTAGTTGGTTTTTCTGTTGGAGTATTTCGGTTTATTTTAGTAGAACTAATTTTAATTCATATATTTGTGCAATGGAATATTCATTAGTTTCAACAAAATTGATTTATTGTGTTAAAATGACTTGTGTTGTAATAGTTAACTGACATTTTGTATATTGTGTATATTTGCATGCAGCAATTATGAAGTCCTTAAAAAATATTTAAAGGTCCTCAAAAATAGCCTGAAGGTCCTTAAGAACTCTTTAATTTCCATTTTCAAAAAAGAGTATGAACCCTGTAAATAAAATTGTCATCTGAGGGAATAAAAAAAGAAAAAAAGAAAAGGAAAGCGACAACGAAGAAATGGGAAGGGAATTATAACAACAGAAAATAAAATTAAGCAATGAATGCTGTGCAGCTACAGGGTCAAAAGGCAAGTGTGGCCATGAAACTTGTTAAGAAGAAAACAATACAAGGAAAAACTTGAGCTGATGTCCTAGCAGGTTAAACAACAACACAACACAAATACTGTATTTAAAGCAGTGTCTTTTAAAACTATATTATTTTGGTTTGAATTCAATAATTTTATATTGTGATACAGCGTGTGCTCCAGTTTAATATTTATGTAATAAATTACAGTAAACGATTCCATCTCGTGCTGCGTTATATTCACGCTTACTGGTCGTGCGTTCTGATTTTTTTATTATTTTTCTTTCGGGTTAAAAAGTTCAGCTTTTTTGTTACTTGGTCGGTCTCATGTATGATGATTATGATAAGAGTAATTAGCTGTTTCTATGCTCCTTGAAAAGTCCTTGGAAAAAAAAAGGTTCATTTTCAAGTCCTCTCAAAGTACTTAAAAATTTTTGTCTCTGTAAATAGTGCTTGAAATACTTTTTGTTTTGTTTCTTACGTAATGATATGAATGAGTATGTGTAAAATAATTGTTTGTGCTAAAAAGTTGTATAGGAGATTTCTGTGTAGTTCCAATAATTTCTGATCAAATAGCGCAGAACTTGCGTTCAACCCAGGGGAGTTTTTGGACAGCTGGTACCTTGGCTATGGCATCACTATGGAATAAATCATCCGCCAAGGGGTAAAATAAATGGAATGATGTTTTTGCAAATTGTGATGGGCTTCTGTTGACAGAAATTTAAGGTTAAGAATGTGTTCTTGCTGGAGGGTGCAACTTCTTGTAATGTCTTGTGCTTCATGCCTTTTGTCTTCTAGCTGCATCAAAGTCATAAAAAAAAAAAAAAAAAAGGCATACATGAAAAGTAAAAAGCTAAAGCAAACAATAAATATCATACTATCAGAAGAATACAAAAATAATGTACCAGGGTTCCCACGCTACCTGGAGAATTGGGAAATCCAGGGAATTGTCAGGGGGGAAAATATTGGCTCAAAAAGTCAGGGAAAACATGAATTTTCGTAAAAAAAATCAGGGAATTTTGAAATTTTATTTCGTAAGTCAGGGAATTTGGGGAGTTTCTAAAATAAAATACTTTTTCCTCTGTGTTTGATCTTTCTCTGTATTTAACATTTCGTTTAGTTCACTCCCAAGGACCGAACTGTAGGTTAAAGGGGAAGGGGAGTGAAACTAACGTATTTGGCAGAGTTCTCTGTCATTGAGCACTAGAAAAGGAATTCATTGCAGCCACGTGGGGAGGAAACCCCTACGGTGGCTACTAGGAAATGAAAAGGGTGCGTAGTGTTGGAGTGAGAGTGGAGCCTGTGGAGGGGTTACGATGGAGTGACCAAAGCACTTCCTGCCCCTTTCATGCCTTTGTTTGTCTGCCAGACTGGGGATAAAAATGGTGAAAGCTAACTTTTTCTATTCTTCATGAAACTGGCTAAAATTTTTACATACACCATAATTGGTTAACAGAAGCTGACCTCTAAAATTTCGTGTGAATCGGTAAAGAACTTTTGAAATTATCCTTTAAAATTTTTAATGGGATAAATCTTTAATGTAGCGCTCATACTGAGGGTTTCTGGTGAGCTTTGCCGTGCCTCAGCTTACTGGTGAAGGGCCACTAAACGGGCTTTGAGCGGTCGCAATGACTGCATGTTCCAACAGGAGCCAACTGAGTTATTACCTTCTTTAACCTTCCGAGACTCTTTTCGGAGTACATGTTTATGTTTCACTGAATATGTTGCAGAATGCTTTTCATTCTTTTTTTTACTGCTATTTAGAAAGAAGATGATGTGTTCGTATTCTATTTTTTTCCCCTCTTTTCTCCAAGAAAAGATTTCGCTTCAATGTTTGACTTTTAAGTTCGCGTGCTAAATATTTCAATGACTACATCTATTCCTTTTTATTTTGATATTTATTATAACCGCATAATAAAGTTATGAATTCACTCTCCGCGAGAAACGTGCTGCAGGATGACAAGCTTAAAATTATTTTTTTTAAGCTTTTATCCGATTCGCTTGAAATTTAAGGGGCCCATTCCTGTTCGTGATTTATGGAGTTGATTAAAGGTTCAGTCAGTTTTGCGAAAAATCGGCAAAAACATATTTTCAACATTTTTTTTATCGCAGTCTCAGAACCCCATGTCCACTTCATTATCAAACCAAAGCCTCTGGCCAATGCGAAAAGAGGGACTCCTGCTGGCGCGCTTTCACCGCGATCAGAGAGTTTCTGCCAACCCCCACGTCACCCCCAAACAGCCGGCCACGTGGTGCCTGCCCGCCGGTATTTGCTCCCGTGCTTGCACCTTGCATAGAGTTTTCGACAGCGTTTGTGTTAAATTAAAGTAATCGGCGAATTGAGAGGTCTGCAAGGTTTCTGACTGGTGCAATTATGACTTCCAAGAAAACTATTTAATGTGGATTGGCTTGAAGAAAAACTTAACCCACAGTGGTCAGAATGGCTGTTACCTGTTCACATACCTGCCAACTACTACGGAATGTCCGTAGTTTCTACGGATTTAGTTGTCTGACTACAGAACTACAGACATCGCTGTCGAAACTACGGATTCTACGAATTTTCATTTTGTGTAGATTTTTTTCACTTTTCTAGTATTTCATGATATACATGTGATTCGTAAGTTCCGCTTTTTTTTTTTTTTTTTTTAGATCATCATGTAGATCGCCCTCGAAAGTGGTATTTAGAGTTTTAAAATTTTCTGAAACTGTAGTTAAACGGAGTGAAACTTTTTGCTGCAATCGCATTTTTCTCTCTTGATTTTGCCTTTGTGTCCACTTCTCTTGTTAAACGTCATTTAATTGCATAAATATCTGTATTTCAGCGATTTTCGCCGTAATTGCCCCCTCCCCTCGCAATGTTTCCACTCTTTTGCATTGTTAAATATCCTTCATCCCATAAGTTTTTGCATTTAAGCTTGATAAGGGAGGGGTAAATTCCCAATTCTAAAATAGTTGAAGCTTGACGATGACGATGATGGGCAAAACACGTAACAATATTAACAAAAAAAGGTAACTTGATCACGCTAGTTACGTTAAATGAAAACTTTTACAAAAAGTTCGTAAGTTGGAAGCTTTCGACCTTATCTTAGGTCTTCATCACGCCAATGGAGTACTAAGAAGCTTTTGATATCATGCGCTCATGGTCCTCAGGCTGAAAGTTTTTTCAGCATGCTAGAAGAAATTATTGTTATCAGAAGAAATAAAAAAAGAAAAGAAAGAAAATCAACAATAAAGAAATAGGGAGAGAAAGATATCAGCAGAAAAAAAAATAAGCAGTGGCTGCTGCGCAGCTGCAAGGTCAATAAAAAACAAACTAACAGTGGTCTGTAGTCTTGCTGTGTGTTTTGATTTTTCACCCAGTTAAAGCATCCAGCTTTTTTTTTTTTTTTTTTTCTTCTCTCTCCTTCCTCTTCCCTTCTTTGGTTTATCTTGTCATAAACTGCTATTTTAGAGGCAGTATGATCTTATGATAAGTGAAGGTTCACACGCTGCACATTCAGTTGCTTGGATTTCCCATCTGTCAAGTGTTGTGGAATTCTAAACGCATCTGATTGATTTTTATTGGTGGAAGTTTCGAACTAAAATCTCGCAATGTTACCTATCGTGCCCTTGCCTGCAGGGGAATCAACTTTGCGTTTCACATGAGTTAAGTTTGTTTCATTAGAGTCCTTGTTTGTTGTAACGTTTTGTTGTGGTGCATATTTCTTTTTCACAAAGAGATGAATCGTTTAATGAAAAAGTCTATGTATGCTGCGCAATAATACTAATTACTACTGACAAGGCTCTACCCAATGTTGGCAGGTATTCCTGTTCAGGATGACTCATACAAAGCAAGATGTAAAGTTTGTTTAAGAAGTTTCAACTTGAGCAATATAGTTTCAACTTGAGCAATATAGTTTCAACTTGAGCAATATTTTGAGCCAGGAACGAAGTGCTAAACACATAAAAGCTTGAAGCCAGGTTTCTGCTTCTCATACTGTGACAATTTTTTTACATTGGATACTGCACCACTTCAGAGGGATTGTTCAGAAAAACAAAGTGGAACTTTAGGCAGTATGGCTGCTGCTCCTGATTTGATACCGTCCATGCCATATTCAGCAGATTTAGTAGCAAAGCAGAGTGGATCTTCATCCACTGTATCTCCTAATATTTCAATGTTGAGCATCACTAGTTTTATGACAAAAGAGTGCATTTTAAGAGCAGAAGTAATTTGGGCCATGAAGCTTGTAATGTCAAATTCTTCATACAACTCTTTTAAAGATGCTAGCAAATGTATTCCAGTATATGTTTATGGACTGTGATATAGCAAAAAAGGTCAGTTTTGGTGCAACAAAAATGTCATATAATTTGTTTTGGGCTTGTGCCATATTTTTCTAAATGCTTATTATCAGAGATATCAGGTACTGAATTTGTCATATGCTTTGATGAAGCCCTTAATAAAGTAGCTCAGAAAGGGCAGATGGATTTGATTGTTAGATTTTGGTCTAAGTCATTGAACCAGGTATGTACACGTTATTTGAATTCAGTATTTCTTGGCCATGCAAGAGCATCTGATCTCATTGAAAAGTTCCGTGAAGGAGTTTCAAAACTAGATTTAAATGAACTGTTGCAAATTTCAATGGATGGGCCCTATGTTAATCACAAATTTCTGCGAGTTATAAGGGAAGATTTGTTGGCAGAAAATGGATGTGATCTACTTGATCTGGGTCCGTGTGGACTGCATGTGGTTCATGGAGCCTTTCGGACAGGCCATGATGCTACTGACTGGAATTTGAATGATATTTTCGCAGCTTTCTATCAGTTGTTCAAAAATAGCCCTGCACGGCGAGCTGATTATGTATCGACAACAGGATGTGAAATTTTCCCTCGTAAGCTCTGCCAAGTCAGGTGGGTCAAAAATGTTGCTGTGGCAGAGTGGGCCATTCAGATTTTTATCAACATAAAAAAGTACACTGAAGAGACAAATACCTTGCCAAAAACTTCAACATGTGCACATGTTGCAGTAGCATGTAAAGATAACCTCATCCTTTTCAAAGTTTGCATTTTTTTTTCATCAGTAGCTAATGTTTTGGAACCATTTTTGAAAAAATTCCAACCAGCTGATCCTGTGATTCCATTTCTGTATGACAGTTTATGTGATCTTGTCCGGCAGTTGATGTCTAGATTTATAAGGAAAGAGGTGATGGAGCAATGTGCAATTCCCGAAAAATTGTTTAAGCTTGACGTAAGTGATAAGGTTAACCACTGTAAGCTGCAAAATGTAGACATTGGTATTGCTGCTCATGGATAATTGATGAAAAGTAAAACTTCAGAGATTCAGAGCAGAATGCATGAAATTTTTGGTGGTAACCACACAGAAAATAGTAGAACGAGGTCCCACAAACTTTTCTGCTATAAAAGCAGTTTCAAGTCTGAATCCTAAGCTCATAAAGTCAAATTCGCTGCCCCGGTGGCGCAGTGGTCTAAGGCGTTGGCCTATTATCATTCGTCCGAAGGGGTCCGGGTTCGAATCCCGGTCAGGCATGGATGTTGTGTTTGTCTTACGGCACTGGCTCTATCCCTTCCCTGGAACCAGTGACCCTAAATTAGGGACGGCCGACTGCTTATAGCCCTTTGAGTTGCTCACGGTGGTCGTTAAACCTCCAATCAAAAAAAATAAATAAATAAAGTCAAATTCAATAATTTGTGATAAAAGAATGCATTTGCTGTTGCATATATTGCATGAAAAAAAAACAGAATATTTTCTGTTTCAGCAGATCGAGCAAAACAGCAATTTCAACAGTTGTGTAGCAGAGCAAAAACTGAACTGAAGGATGTGTTTTCTGCATTCTCAGAAAATAACCGCCTGGATGCATTCTGTTCTTCTTTACTTCAGGATAAAGAACATTTCAAGGAACTGTAGGTAGTTGTTAAATTGGTTCTCACTTTATCGCATGGAAATGCGCCTGTTGAAAGTGGTTTTTCAATTAATAAAGACATCTTGGTTGAAAATCTTCATGAAAAGTCACTTATTTCATTGTGTACAGTATAAGATGCCATAAAGTCGCATAACGGAGTAGTTTCAGTGCCCATAACTGCAGAATTACTGCAGTATGTGAGGATTTATGTATCAAGATAGCCGGCATTAGCAGCTCAAAGGGAAAATAAAAATAAAGAGATACAACTCGTGAAAAAAAAAATCGCAAGTTGTCTGATCAGATAAGTATTTTTGTGCAAAAGAAAAGAAAGTTGTCTCATGAGGTTCTTTTGGAGACAGGAAAAATTGACCAGCAAATTCAGGAATTGTTAAAATTGATGTAACTGTGCATAAAACTAACTAGATTTCAGTGATTTCTTCTAGTATTCAGTGTGAAATTTATTGCAAGGAAGCAGTGACTTATTTTTGTTTCACTTTACATGTGGTTATAATGTGTTTACAAAAAAATCTGCCCAGATTTTTTTGTTAGCCAGTTAGATCTCAATGATTTTAGAGTTGCCTTTGAACCTCAGTCAGTTATTTTCATATGAGAAAAAAAAAACCCTCTGGGTACAGATAACTTTAAAACAGCAGTATTTCATCATTAGGTATGCTAATTATTCAGCACGATAAGCCAAGACAATGCTGGTATGTGCAGAAAATTTATTTTTCTTTGCTGTTCACCAATTTGTATTCCATATTTTAAAACTAAGAATGTAAACTTCTAAAACAAATTATATCACTCAGGAACTTGGGATAGGTATAATTGTAAGTATGTGCAGCATGTAATATGTTTTAGAATCTGTTATGAGTATCACTGTCTTGTATGTCAAAACACTGCATTACAAGAGTTAAAGCTAGTTCAATATCCTGTTATGGAATTGCTTATTCACAAGTTTCTGCTCAGCTAACTAAAACAATATTTTAATATCTTGCATGCAAATCTGGGGAAGTATCTAATTTGCCAGTATTTTTTTCTCATATGTTGTTAAGCATATTTTCAAAATGCTGTTGCAAACACCTGGAATTTCACTCAAAACCACCTGGAAAACCTGGAAAAGTCAGGGAATTTGATTTCACTAACTGAGTGGGAACCCTGTGTACCCTTCCATAATATTGCACAAAATAAAATTATTTCAAAAACACTAAAATAGAAGAGCAATTCAAAGTTAATAAAATAAACCAAAAGAGGGGTAACAGGCAGATCATTAAAGGTGTGACTGCCCCAGCTAAGTTTAGCAGTCTGAACTTGTTAAAATACCTGCCTACTGGCCAGCCAACAGCACACACACACAACACACATATGATAATTTGGTTTTAAAGAGTCCTTGAAAAGTGCTTGAATTTATTTTGCAATTTATCTTGCAAGAAGTCTGCTGTCACTGGTTCTTATGATTCCTTTACAAAATGGCAGCTTTTCAAGAATGTGACAGTAAAGCACCATCACCCTCTGTTCTAATTATCAAAATATTAATAAATGCTTGGATAAAAAACTAGCAGTTGAAAATAGCTATAATATCAGAATGACTAATAAACTTAATGAAATTCGGTCTTCAAATCTGAAAAATTAAAAAAAAGAAGAAAAGTAAATCAAAGAAATACTGTGGGCTTATTCCATATTGAAGTCATCTCCTAAATATTTAATGTTTGTTCCAAATGCAACTTAAATTTTGGAGAAAAAGTAACCAATATGAAACATACTGTTTCCAATGTTTAAAAAATCAGTTGCACTTTTTAAGGTCTGGTGTATACAAAATTGCCATTACGCTAGAAAACTGTGCAGTTTTGTTTTACAAGTAGTGTTCTCCTTAGAGCCTTTTTACTGGGTGGCCCACCCAGCTAATTCTTTCTACCGCCCAGCTAAATTTCCTTCATGAAACATTTTTACTATGAATGTGTAAGTAAGAGTGGGAAACTCATTTGCACATACACTATAAATATGAAAACTAGCTGAAATCTGTGTCAAATATGATTTATTCGTAAGTACTCTTTTTTAATAATTTATGTACCATTTTCTAATGTTGTTCATCATGTTATCTTACATTAATGCGTACCATTCTGCTAAAGATGTTTAATAAGTATAATAATGCTATGAAAAATAAGTCTTTTTTTTGTGTGTGTATGTTGAGGAAAAAGTCGTTAATACGATCCAGCTAAAATTTCTTGCCACCTTAGCAGTTAAAAAAAAAATGAGAACACTATACAGTATTAGCACAAAACACAATGTGAACGCCGCATTACGGTGAACTACAAAAAAAAAAAAAAAAAATTGAAGTAGAATAAACTGCTGTGGTTAATTATTTATGCTAAAAGTCATGTCAAACCGTGTTGAGACAAATTACATGTTCAAATGTGCCTTACACCTCTGTAGAAATGGAACTTTCAAATGTTTAATCTTCTGCCTTGTAATGACACCATGACATCGAGTGACAACTGAAATTGTAAATAGACAAACATGAAGGTTGCGTACATTCTTCACAATTGTGGATTGTATCTTAGAATCCCATGCTGAACCTTGAAAATGACTTCATACACAGAGAACAGATATTGTGATATATCTCTTCATTATTTGCATTTAAGAAGTTTTCCCTCTATTCCACCTAACAAAATATGTTTAGCTGTTGTCAGATGAGTCATTATGTCACAAGGCAAGGCCTGTGTATATTTCAGATATAGTACCAAAAGCACAATTTTTTGGAGTTAAAAGAAGCTGTGGTGTTTTTTCAAACTTCTTAGTAATGTCTGCAGCTAAAACTAATCTTGGCTTAACACACTTTTGGTATGTCTTGGCAGGAACTTAGAGCTGTGCTTTGTTTAAAAAAAAAATTATGAGCACTACTAAGTTACCGATTGTAACCAGTTCTATTTATAATTTTTCATAATGCAAGTGTATGTGTACTGTGTCATTGATTTGTGGGCTAAATACTTCAGGAACATAGGTTTTTTTTTTTTTTTGCTCACCCAAAATGTTCTTCCATTGTTCTTAACCCCTTAGTCATAGTATTTTTTCCGAAATGTCCATTTAAAAACAATTCGATTTTTTTATTGGCTTACTTTAAACTTCATATCATAATTTATCTCAAACCGCATGTTTTTCTTAAATTTAAAGGTATTTACGAACTACGGAAGTGTAAAAAATGTGTTTAACTTACCTTATAGTTGGCTTTTCTTGCACACATAAGCTCTGCAGGAATGCTTCGATGCAGGTTCTTTGTTCTATGATTTGGATAGAAAATGTGTCTGAGATAAATATTCTTAATTAACCCCCACTTGGATCAAAAGCAACATTAACTTTTGAAAGTGCGGGGGTGCATGATCTTAAACATGAGGCATAATTTCATGACATTGACACAAGTTGTGCAGCATCATCACTATCCTTAGATTCCGGTACTTGAGAATCAAGAACATCTGGAAAAGTACTTCCTTCTGAATCACTTCCAAATTAGTCAATACTAAAATCTTCTTTCGTATCACTAGAAGAGCTCATTTGACAACAAAAGTTAGGGAATAAAATCAAAATATTCAACAAAGCATGACTACTCTAAACACGAGGTTTCAACAAGCTACTGTTGTTGGCAAATCACATTCACAGAACTACTACTGCCACCTAGTGATGATAGATGTATTTAAAAATAGCTACGGGTATGACAAAATGCATTATGTGTATCACACAATGTATTTAAACCATGAAAATTAGTATTTTTGTGTTATTGTTTATATGTTATATATTTTATTATCATTGCAGTTGTGGAATTAACAGATGTGTATTTTGAGAAAGAAAACTTCGTCTTACCTAAAGCTGTGTTGTGGGCGCATCACTTTCTTCAAGATAATTATGATGAAGCTGCAGAAATATATAAGGTTTGTACAGCTTCTAATCATTTATTTTTGGTATTGATAACCAGAATAGATCTTTTGTCATCCTTTTTCATTCTCTGTATGTTATAAGTTTCACTTCTGTAATCAAAGTGTAATGGGATTTTTATCATTGTGATATCAAAGAAAATCTTGGGAAGTTAAATAACATACCTTGCATAGGTGCTCTGTTTTTAGATGGCCATGTTGGTGTAAGGCTAAATTTTGGAGTGGAAATCCTTCTTTTTCTTGAAGTGTGCAAACAATCAACTTGAAAAAAAAAAAAAAAAACTGATATAATCAGGAACAAAAAGAAAAGAAACAACATGCAGCATAATTCTATAGAGTTGAAAATTAGAAAAGTTCCTTCCAAATCTACATGATACTGTCTAATTGGGTGAATAAAAGCATTTGCAGGTGTTCAAAATTTAGCCGTATCCTTCACAATGTCATCTAGAAAATGGGCCTGTATAAATGGATGTTCCTTAACTTCCCAGTATTTTGTTTTTCATTTCAGGAAGGGTTACATCTATTTTTATTTTTTTTAATTTGATCTGTGTAATTTAAATCAGACAATTCATTTCTGCAAGAATTTGTGGTACTTCTAGTATGTATTTGGTGCATTCCACTTTTCACACTTGACTGCTCAAATGATTCTTTTTATCCTGAAATGTTCCTCATAATTCATTACTTTTTATTTTTTTTTACATACTTTTCGTTCTTTCTTTTGTTTTTGTTTTTTCTGTGAAAGTCTTGGCACTTCATGTAAGATTTTCTAATATTGTTTTCATTGTTCAAAACATTCTAGTGCTTAAAGAAATAAAGACAAAAGATTGAAAATAAAAACAAATTGGCCGTACTGTTTCTCATAGTTACATAGTTACATGCTGGCAAATCCTGAGAAGTCAGTAGCAGGCGGCAAGGTTCTCTTGGTTCTTATAAGTCCTTAAAAGTTTTTTTTTTTTTTTTTTTTTTTTTTAAGGGTGCTTAAATGTCCTTGATTTTTGCCAGAAATCCCCAAAAGTGATTTTTTTTTTTTTTTTCCCTACCTGCATGAAATGCAGAAGTTACAATGTAGTTGTGTACAACTTCTGCTGCTGGTTGGCTGTGTTGATGATGACGCCATGTGACATCGGCAGAAAACCCAGGAAAGAGCATGGTGCAGAAGGAGCTCTCTTCAGTGACTCATGGCAAACTTCGCTTTGATTTTACAATTCAAGCCATGAAATAATTATGTGCAATATGCAAATCCAGATCTTGTAACTCAGGGGTGAAAGAGTTCTGCATTTTTGGAAGTCATTTGGGGAGTTCTCTAAGATTGGGAAGAAAAAAATAGCTCATATGTTGTATATATGTCCAAAGGTATTAGGTTTCCAGAACTTGTGCCTGCATAATGTAAATTTTTTTGTCAGTAAACTATCTAATTACTCAGATCTGGAAAGGAAAACTAATTAGATTAGTATAAATATGTGATTGACATTATTGGTTTGGTGTAAGCACATTGACTAAAATAAAATTCTTATTTGTTCCTAAAGAAATGTTAGACAATTTAATGGATTTTATATATGCATATATGGTGCTTAGGGTAGTTAATAAATGCTTAAAGGTTAATTATTGTTATATATTCCTATATGTGGAAAAATTTCAATCTTTTGCTGCCATGACCACTTTCATGCCTGGTAACTTTAATTACAATTTTATGATTTACATTCTTTTTGTTGCATACGTGATTATTCTCTTATATGAAAGTTGATTTGACCAGCAGAACTGTCTTTTAAATTGCATAAATTCTATTTTATTACAGTAATCCACAAACCTGAATTATATGCAACAATATTGCAAACCTCATCAACAGGCTTTAGTTTGTATAGTTAATTCATGTGTAAAAGCATATTTGTATACAGTAAAACCTCGAAAATACGGCATCGATGGGACCGGATGAGTGCCGGCGAAAATATTGGTGATTACCTTTTTGTACTATTTATTATGAAATTCCGTTGAAAAAAACTGACTTTGGCGTAAGGCAAAAACTTGAAAAAAGCCTGAGCAACTGCTAAGGCTGTGCGACGTATCAATAACACCACAGAAACCCGATGTGAATTTCACATCGATGTTTCAGTTTTTCGATTGACGAAATTACAATACATTGCGAAGAAAATTCTTGTGATGCATCCTGAAGGCCGGCGTAGATGTCCTTACACGATCGAATCCACATACTGTCACCACCAAGCACAGATCATCATCACACACATTTCAAACATACGCGGCTATTCGTCGTCTCATTGGTCCGCGTCACATCAGTGCAGCTGAATGAGATGACGAATTTGAGAAACTTCCCAATGTTACACGTAGGCAGCTATCGGCAATTTGCACGCTGAAATCGGATGATGCCGTGCTGTGTTGTTGAGACGGTAGATTGGGAGATTTCCATGGTTATTGGTGTAACATCAGATGTTCTGACGAAAACGAAATCGGAAAGGTACGGTATTTCCAAAGTTGCCGGTTTTCTGGATGCCCAATTTTCGAGGTTTTACTGTATATATATGTGTGTTATTTTCATGTGTGCAATTTGTAAGGTCCTTAAAAAAATTTTGTTGGGTGCTTTAAAAATCATTAAAAAGTGCTTTTATTTTTCGGGAGAAAATGAGTAGAAAACCTGAGGCTGATTTGGGCTAATTTGCAAAGAGAATTGAGTTGGAGATTAATCTCTACTTCACATTTTGTGATGTATGGGTTTTCCATCCACACAAGATTCAACTTTTGCAAGAATTGTAGCCTGACAGTTATGACTGCACAATAGAATTTTCTAAATGGGTGCTATGCCATTGAGCAACATAAGTGAAAGCTGACCTCAGAAAAGAGAATTCCATATCTAATGGCCAGGCCTCAGACCTATAGTTATTTGTGTGCTATTAACAAGTATCAAGTCAAAGAAAGTTTTTTAAGTAGGATTTCTCTCCTCTTTTTCTCACACTTCTCCACCTTATCTGCATTTTTCTTAAGAGAAAGAATTCTGCCTAGGGAAACAATTTATAAAGGGAGGGGGGAGTAAGAAAATAACACAAGGGTGTATTTTTCTATTTTTCACTTCTTTTCTAATTTGTTCTTTCAGGTTACTTTTTCTAATCCACCTTTTTCCCAAGGATAACTTCCTACTGTGGGAAATATAGATATGAAAAAGGGAGTGAGAGAAAAGGGTAAGCAATTCAAAAATTCTCTTGACATACACGAGATTTTTCCGCAGATTCGTAGAATTCTGTTTTGTGTGTGTAATACTTTGGGTCAATCTCCAGATCAATGCAAAACTTTCGTCTGAGAACAATATTTCAAATATTAACTCTCAAAAACAGAAATTGAGAGAAAATTTTTGTTGTAATAGTCATTTTTTCCCCCACGATGGTCTCTCTGTCCAGAATTGTTGTTATAGGTAACAATTTGCGAAACGGAAGTTAGATGGGCCCAAAGTGCAAGGAAAATTTTCGAAAACGGAAGTTTGATGGAGCAAAAAATTCTCCCTTAACTGTATTTTCCCCTCTGCAGTGTTCCCATTCTTGTGTGTTAAGCATTACTTTCCCTCATAAATGTTTGCATTTCAGTTTGAGAAGGAAAGGAAAGATTTCCAAAAACAGAAGTAACAAAGTTGGAGACTTCTTTAAGAACTTATGCATTTATGGTCTTTTTTTAACGTTTAACAACTACCATGATGAGCAACTCAATGGGCTTAAGCAGTCACCCATCCCTAATTTAATGTCACTGGTTCCAGGGAAGAAGAGAGCCAGTGGCATAAGACAAACACAACATCCACGCCTCACCGGGATTCGAACCTTAACCCCTTTCAGATGAATGATCAGAGTCCATCGTTTAGAACACTGAGCCACCGGGGCGGCCATTTATGGTCTTCAGGTTGAAAGTTCTTTAAAGCATGATGAATGAAATTATTGTGATCAGAGTGCATCAAAATAAGAAAAAGAAAAGCGGCAATGAATATATAGGAAGAAAAAGATATCAGCAGAAAGAAAAATTAAAGAAGGGATGCTGTGCAGGTGCAGTCAGCAAAAGAAAGGGGGCCTCCATTTGATTCACACTTTCTCGTCGAGTGTTTTGATTTTTCACCCAGTAAAAAAAAAGTTCAACTTCTTTTTTTCTTTTCTTTTCTTTTTTTTTTTTTGTTCTTCGTCAGTCTCATGTATGATGGAAATCTGATTGGCACACTAACCTGTGTATTTTAGAAATTGTTTTGTATCTTTATAATTTACCTATTTTCTCTCTTTTTAACAGTTATTTTCAAGAGAATGAGCAACATGTGTTTTTGTAAGATTCTCGGACCCTGTTCATTTTAATTATATTAATATGTACATATATTTCTAATTTTCACATTTGAACACAAAGTATCTTTTCACCATTTTGAGCAGTATTTGTAAGAACAGAAAATGTTCTAGGCAACAAGTTACAGGGGATCAAAATCCATTGTAATGATTTTGACCACTTGGTGGAAACGGGCTTAGTACCATGGTAAAATAGCAGTATATGCAAATGTTTATTTCCAAATGTATGTTAAGTTTCTGTGTGACATTAGCGAAAAGACCCCAACTCACTGGCTTATGTTCCAGGATCCTTAGGTGAAATGACGTTAGCTGTGGGTTGATCACCCGCACTGATGCACCTTTATGATTTCTATGACTCTCAGTAAGAATAGAATGGACCAGGATGGCTACTGGTCATGAAAATCATGAATGTCACGAATTCAGAAAAAAAGTCATGAATTTTGCTTTGGGGGTCATAAATTTTTTTTTTTTTTCCACATAGGTGTAGATGTAGTTTCCATTTTATGATTTAAGAGTAAAGAAGAGGGGGCAATGATTCCCTCCTCTTCAAAGAGAACTGATAGAGCAAAACTGTCTTAGCAAAAAAATACATGTACATAATGTTGTTTACAAAATTTTGAGATCAAAATAGCAATTTAACCCGTTCAGTGGTGTCTTCATCATTGTCATGTCACACCTCCCAGGCTGGATGTCATCAGCACATTGAGGAAATGAATAAGTATAGATGTTCTGTGTGTAAGTGAAACTAAAAAGAAAGAAATTGGGATTGAAGAGATCAATGGATTGGTGAGTGTGTGGTATGGAGTGTTGGATAATGTGAGACGACAGGCTGGTGTAGGTGTGATTTTAAGTGAAAAGATAAAGAACAACTTGATTCATTACAGCTGCATTAGTGAGAGAATTCTTTGGATATGTCTGAAAGTGGAACTTCAGATAATAGTAATTGTTGTAGTGCATGCTCCTTGTGACTCGGAACCTTCTGATAAGAAGGAAGATTTTTGGAATGAACTAAAGCCTGTTTTGAGCCAGCTTGGTGCTAAGGAGAAAGGTATAATAGCAGGGGATTTTAATTCTATAGTAGGTGTTCAGAATGGGATTTCTGATAATGTTCTGGGTGAGTTTAATGATCCTGGTATGAATGATAATGGTGAAAGGTTAGTTGTGCTCTGCATTGAGAATGGATTGTGGGTATCCAATACATTTTCCAACCATAAGTATTTCCAAACATACACTTGAGAAAATCGTACTCTGCAACAAAAGATTGTATTAGATTTTGTTGTTTACGATGAATGTCTGAATAACTTAGTTGTTGATACTCGTGTGATGAGAGGTTCAGATGTTGACTCTGAACATTACTTGTTAGTGTCACGAGTGAAACTGAATGTTGGCTGGAAAAAGAGGAATAGGAAGAGGCCTATGATGAAAAGAATAAAGGTTGAAAGGCCTTCTTATCAGAAGGTTCCAGGTCACAAGGAGCATACACTACTCTGATTTACTCAGAAAATGACTGAATGAGTTGAAGTCTTGTGAGAGGGATGTTGAAAAGAAGTGGGCATATTTTAAGAACTGCATTGTCACTGCTGCTGAAGAGGTCTGTGTGGTACTGTAATAGTAGGTAACAGAGGTGATGCTTGGTGGAACAGTGAGATTAAAGAAACAGTTCAGGAAAAGAAGGAAGCATATTTGAGGTTCTATATTTTGAGGTTACTCACCTTTATTCCCTAAATCTTTCAGGAGGTTTTCGTCTCTACACATTTCAAACACGTATTTTTCTTATTAACATTGTGGTTCCAGGCCGAAAAAAAAATCATTTTCAACTCACGCAAACATCACTCCCCTCCCTTCTTTTCCCTATGACCAAATTCAGATTCAAAATAATATACCACAAATATACACAATTGAACTCCCTAAAACACATTAATCTAATTAAAACTTCAATCAATAAAAACCTATTTACACATTTCCTAAAACGTCAAAAAGTTAAAAAACTGTAACCCAAAATTATTTACAATTGCACATCAGTGCCCAATTAAAATAAACTCAAATACCTGACACAACCACTATATTCAACAAACACGGACCTCTCTCCCCTCGGAAACAAGCATAACAACCAAGCACTTTCAGCCACTGCCCTGGCCATTTTCAAGGAGCGGACGGAACAGATGTACCACCTGTCGCCATCCACTAAACGTAGCGAATGTTCCAGTGCTCGCGTGACATCATCTCATTTCCCGTTCTCCGTTGTTTAGGTGCAGTGGCGCCATCTATCAGATGACCCAATGTCCTTTTTCTTTCATACTTATAAATATCTGTTCGATTTATTTGATTCTTGAAACTAATCATCTTATATTCTAACACATTTTTATTTTTTATATCACACAATTTTTTTCTCTTGCCTTTTCCCCTCTGTTCTTCCCTGCAGCTTTCCTTTCTGATTAAATCCTTCCAATATGTGTTTAAGCTATTAGGATCATTAACGTTACTTAACCTGTGTCTATTTTTTTCTGTCAACACTGTCTCCGCCAATCTCAAATGCCTTTCTGTACGACAATTCTTAATAATTTTTATTTCATCAAACTTTGGGTATTGCCTTTGTTCAATACAGTACTGGACCAATGCCGTTTTTGCTTCTTTTTTCTGCCAATTCCGTAAGTGCTGTTGTAAACGATGTTTTAGTTTATTTTTAGTACTTCCTATATATGATACTGTAGGATTGTTGCTTATAGGAATTTCGTAAACGCCAGCTCTGTCCAAGCACTTCTTGTTTTCTTTTGTATTGATTACAAAAATTTTAATGGTATGTACTTTATTGCCCAATTGTAAATTATACCTATTACACAATTTATTAATTTCAGCTGAAATTCCTTTTATGTACTGAAACGATCCAATATATTTAATGTGCTTATTATTTCTTCTTATGTTTGAAGAGTTAATGCAATTGTTCTGGACTTCCTTAATCCATTTTTTTATTTTTTAATGGGATATCCATAATTCTTTGCAACATCTGTAATATATTTCAATTCATCCTTTCTGTATTGCATATTTGATGTGTGCATAAAAGCTCTTTTTATTAAAGTCTTAATACTGTTACATTTATGAGCATATGGATGATAAGAATCATATGGTATAATCACAGGTACGTATGACGGTTTTCTGTAAACTGTATAATCTAATGTGTTGGGTTGTTTTGTAATCTGTACATCAAGGTAAGCTAAAGTATCCTGCTGCTCAACTTCAATTGTTACTTCAATTGATGAATACTCTTTTTAAATTTTTTAGCTATGTCATCTAGTTCTGTGGAATTCAATTTTGATAAGATAAAAATATCATCAACATATCTGCAATATATTAATGGTGGTTCATTCAGGTTTTTTTTCACTCAGCCACAAAGTGAATGGTATTCACCAGAGTAGCAGAATGTAGACGTACGCGGATAGTTTCGAAATTATTAACAGATTTTGCAGATAGTTTTTGCTTGTAGATTTTTTAAAAAATGTTATTTACAGCAATTAAAACACTTAAGGCTTTACTCAGATTGATATACTTAATTCTATTTTAACTTGAATAATGTTCAATTATTTTTCACATCTTCTGAGTTCTTTTTAAAAAAATGTTATTTACAGCAATTAAAACACTTACTCAAGGCTTTACTCAGATTGATATAATTCTATTTTAACTTGAATAATTTTCAATTATTTTTCACGTCTTCTGAGTTCTTTTGCTTTTACAGACATTTTTGGCCTGTAGATTTTATCAAGGCCTGTTCTCAATGTATTGGAACTGTATCAAAAGTTTCATTTACTCATAAATAATTTAAATTTTATTGCCAGGTTCCTCTTGCAGTTGCCAGTTATTAAATTAAAATATTTTCCTTATGTATTTTATAAGTTTACTATTTGTAATTAAATTGTTGAAAATGCTATTTCTAATTTTTGAAGTTCATTATGGAACTGTTCTGGATATAAAAACTTTCTTTACTTAGTCTCTTGTTTTTACGAGGTTCATAGTCCAGTATTTTAATATTTTACCATAAAGGTCCATTTCACACACATTGCTGCACATTCAGTTGTAATGTACTTATTTTGTCCTAATTGAAATCTGTAACATTTTAATAATTATTTATTGTTTTATTAATTTTTCTTTAAATTATCTTATTGTACTGTTATCGTGATTCACTGGTTTCAGCAAGTTTTTGCTTCAATGGTTGTGTACGCAGATGCATTTCATTTTTATACAACTCTGGTTTTCACACCCCAACGAATGGATGGGGAGGGCGGTGATTTTCTTAGATGTGTGTTCAAAAATAAGAACTAATGGCATCCTACCACAAAGAAAACAAACCAACTCATATTGTGGCTCTCACGAGACTCTAAGTCTGATCAAGTTGTTACATAAGCGATGAAAGAGGAGCAAGGATCATTATGCTTCTCACATCGGTGCAGTGTTGATATAAGGATTGCCAGCTGATGGCTTGGCATGAGATGTCTCAAATGGGGAAATTAATTCAACAAGAGTAGATTAAGTAGCTGATTAAACGGTCTGCATTGTTAATGCCAGGGGTGAAAGATTTTGCAAAAAAGTGGAATTCCGCCTATTTGAAAGTCATCTGGGGAGTTCCCTATTTCAATTCAGAAGTGCAATAAAACATTAAATCAGTATAAATATGGTATTGACATTATTAGTTTGATGTAAGCACATTGACTAAAAATTCTTATTCATTCCTAAAGGAAATGTTAGACAATTTTATGGCTTTTATCTATGCATATATGGTGCTGCAAGGGTAGTTAATAACTGCTGAAAGGTTAATTATTTTTTTCATATTCCTATGTGGGAAAAGTTCAGCATTTTTCTTCCATGAACATTTCCATGCCTGTAATGCTTTTCACCTTTTGAGATGCTTTATATGTGCCTCTCAAAAAGTAGAAGGAACTCAAAAAGCCACCCAAATTTCTATTTTAAGCGTAAACCAAAAGCTTTCCGAACAGTTGCACCAGTACATTTGTTCATGGTCTCTAATAGTGTTAACTGGATTGCAGAAATGTGCATTCGGCTTTGTACATACCTACATACATATCATTATTCACAAAGAAAAAAAAAGCTACCAGATAATTTTTAACTGATTATTTACTTACTGTAGCTGTATCAAACTCCTCCATTTACAGCGATCTTGGCATACAACTCGGGCTTCACTGACATCCATCACATGCCGTACACAAGACCTTCTATACTTCATGCTCATAATCTTTTTCTCATGCAGACACACCTGAATATGATCCTCCCATGACTTCCTTGGCCTTCCTCTGCCTTTCCTTCCTGCCACTTGGGTTAAAAAGTTTTCTTAGTAAGCATCTCATCACTCATTCTTTTAATATGGCCAAACCACTGAAGAATGTTAGTCTCCACCTTGCTAACAACATTTTGCTTCACATTACACAACTGCAACACATTTTTGTTCCTGACACACTCAGAACAAATCTTGCCACAAACTCCCTGTAGGTAAATGCATTTCTCCAGCACACAAATGGCTCCTGTGTTTCTTCTTTGTGCAGACAATAATAAATATTAATAACAACTGTGTGTGTCTTAAGATGTAGAAATAATTCATCTCGACCCAAGGATGTTGAAGTTGGGCAGCACAGCTATGGGGTTAAGTCATCGCCGTCCTAAGGCACAGGGGAAGGAAAAGTTCGATGGCTACCTTGCTCGTTTTTATGTGATGTTATTGTTTTCCTTTCAAGAAGACATCTCAAATCAAATGTTTATCAGAATCTTCACTTAATTTAGGATTCAAAATGTGCACTCACTAAAGTATTACTATTGTCAGACTTAGAATATTTAAAGCAATTAGCATTATATACTGAATTGCCTGTGGTTTACTGGTTGATTCCCACTCCAGAGCAATGTAGTTTTCAAGTTTCAAGTTTTCTGATGAGTTGTTACATGGAGGACCAGTAAACAACAGGCAATTCAGTACATAATTCTGATTGCTTTGAATATTCTAGTGCATTCCCATGTATTTCTAAAGAATATTTCTTTCTGTAATTCTATAATGTCACACACTGTATGAAAGAACTGGGAGGTATTGTAAACCTTTCTGACAGCAGTGTTGAACTCATTTTATTTTAGACATCAGGTCATTTTTGCCTGATAAATGAAGGTTTTAGTGCGTGGTCTGAAATGCATTGCCAGATGCAGAACTTTCTACATAATATGCAGCATGTTTTTATGATTTCGTTTTCCTTTTTAATCACTAATATGTAAAACATGTTTTAATGACCATTGTTTAACTTTACTTTGTATACTTGAAGTGTGAAACTTCTTCCTGTGTCCTATTACATTGTAATTCTTCATTCATTTTCATTCCCTTATTTCAAATCTAGAAATATTCAGCTGAAGTTATGAAATCAGACTTCCTGTTCTCAAAGATTATGAAGGTTGTGAGAAGCACTCAAAATGTAAGGATCTCTGTTTCTGTTATATATGTTATGTATAGTAAGGAGTATATTTTATAAGTAGTAAAAAAAAAAAGAGTATTTTTTACTGAAAACAGGAAGATATGAAGGTAGGAAAAGTATGTTGCACAAACTAGCAGAACTACCTGGTTAAGTGTTCAAAGTTAAATAACTATAATAAAGTGGGAAATTTGCCTAAAACTCAGGACCTTCAAGGAAGAGTACATATTTTGTATCTGTAGTAAGAAGGAGTATATTTTATATATAGTAAACAGGTTAGTAAAATCATGCAATGCATTGACATGGTTCGTACGCTCCTTGAAAACCTTGAAAAGTCCTTGAATAAAAGTTCATTTTCAAGTCCTTGAAAGTACTTGAAAAAGTTTTAAGGCACTGTAAATATTACTTGATTTATTTTTTTTTTAAGCAATGATATGAAAGAGCAAAGTAACACATCAGCCATGTGAGTAAAATAAGTGGAATGATGTATTTGCAAATTGTGATGGGCTTATGCCTACTGGGGTTAGGGACCCGCTCTTGCCGGAATGTGGAACTTGCAGGAGTTGCTTGTGTTTCATGTGTGGACCCTTCGTCTCCTGGCTGCATCAAAGTCATGCATCGAAAATAAAAAGTTAAAGCAAATAATAAGTGTCATACATACCAGCACATGAATACGAAAATAATGTACCCTTTCAAAACATTCCACGAAATAAAATGATTTTGAAAAATACCAAAACAGAGGGGCAATTTAAAGTTAATAAAACAAACCAACTGGGGACAAAGAGGTAACAGGCAGGTCATTGAACATGTGCATGTTCCACCTAAGATTAATAGTCTGAACTTACTAAAACACCTACCTACTGACCGACCGACAGTACATACATATCATAATTTGGGTTTAAAAAGTCCTTGAAAAGTGCTTGAATTTATTTTGCTTGGAAGAGTACGAACCTTGATTGACTATGATACACTTTCCAACATACAAGAAATCATTACTCAAGTTATGAGGATAATGGTTGTGGAATAAATCTAGCTCCTGTGCCCTGGCCTTTGACCCCATTTTGATTATATTCAACAGAGTCGGTTCAGTATACCTCCAGAATAACATGATAAAGTTTTGTCACAAGCAAAGCATTTTTGCATAAGTTATGACGCATAAAACAATGGAATGGATACCCTCCTATGTCCTGACCTTCGACCCCGTTTCTCCCATTTTCAATAGGGTTCCTTCCCAGGTTGTCCCCTTCCACATACTAAAATTTTGTTGAAATCGAACTATTTTTATGCGAGTTATTGTGCAGACAGGCAAACGGACAAAGCTGAAGCGTATACGTTTCTTCAACCTATGGTTGGAAAGTGTAAAAAAAAAAAGTAATTTTTACTGAAAACAGAAAGATATGAAGGTAGGAAAAGCCTGTTGCACAAAGTAGCAGATAAGAACTTCACTAATAAGTGTTCAAAGTTCTAAATAATTATAATAAACTGAAAAATTTGCCTAAAACTCAAAACCTTCTAGAAAGCGTACATCTTTTAACTATATGACAAAAACGTGAGGTAAGCTGGAGTAAATAGGCTAAAGTTAAATACAAATATGTAGAACTTGTGGAAGTTGCCCAACAAAAAATTTGAAGAAAATTACAAAACACACAAACACCAGCTGGCTCTATTGGCAAGCTGAAGCAGTAAAAATGATTAGCTGAAAGGATAGGTGAATTTTCATTACGATCTTGGTTGTTTGTGTAAAAAAATCAGTAACAGCTGTCCCTACTGCAATTAGAGACTCGTAATTCTGTTTGATATATTGATTAATTGCTTTAAAATGAATATAATATTTTTTTATTATTGCTGTTATATTATAGGCTTTGTGAATATACATAAATAATTTTTATTTCATAAGAACAGCAAGGAAAATCGGGGAAAAGGTTTCGAGAGTCCTGACAAGCCCTGATTTCCCAAGAAATATGTATAGTTAATGAACGTGCTAATGTCATATTTTGTTCACCATTGTAATCACCCCTGATTATGTGAATGTATGTTGTGAACAAAGTTTATTTTTGTCTCTTGATATACATTTGTGGTAGGTGAAAGGTTATGTGGTTCATATAATTGTGAGAATAAACTACTGTTAAAAGACCACAAATTACTTGTGCTCATGAAACACTTCCGAAATTCAGTTTTAGAATAATATATTAAGATTGTTGGAGGTAGAGATGGAAATATACACCAATGAACCATTCCATTATGACCACACCCAGCCTAGGGAAATGAGCTCGCCTGGAGACCAAATGGTGGTGCAGGTGAAGTTTACAGAGCAGCATATACAACTCGAGGGCCTGCTTTGGGTTGGTAGAGTGTTTAGAGTCAGAATGGGATAAGCTGCCGATTTATCAGAGTTTTTGATAAAGGACAAATTGTGATGGCACGGAGCCTCGGAACTACGATTTCAAGAATGGCATGGCTTGTGGGTTGTTCACGTGCCGCTGTAGTGCCAAACAATGAACTGTCATCTAACCATGTGTTGTTCGCAACTCATTGATGCCAGAGGAGAGCAGAGACTGTCGCGCGTTGTTCACAGTGACCACAGGGCCATAGTCCGACAAATCACCCGCAGCTACAGAGCAGTGGTGATCAGGGCAATGTGTCGCAGCACACAGTTCATTGCAGGCTTTTGCACATGGGCCGGCGTAGCCGAAGACCCAGCAGGGTTCCCATGTTCACTGCACGTCATTGCCAACAATGAGTGAAATAGCTCATCGAGATTGGAACGTGGATGAATGGAAGAAAGTGGCCTGGTCCGACAAATCAAGATTCCTGGCGCATCGCAAAGACTGCTGGGTGTGGATATGCCGATTACCAATTGAGGCTATTACACCTTGATGCACTGTTGGGTGGAAACAGGCCAGCGGCAGTGGTGTTACACTGTTGGCGACGTTTTCTATCTCAACATCGTCACGGACCAAGTTCAACCATTCAGTGAGCAAGTAGCACCAGCAGTGAGCAAGTGTGCTCCCTGCTGGTGCTGGTCATTACCAACAAGATAATGCACCCTGCCACACTGCTAAAATCGTCAAGGGGTGGTTCATGCTAGTGACTTTCTGTTAATGCCCTGGCCTCCAATTTCACCTGGCATGAACCCAATCAAATATTTGTGGTTCAACTTGGAAAAGCGGGTTTGCGCTAAATCACCACCACCCAAAATGTACGCAAACTGGAGAACCTGCTGTTGACATTATGGTACCAGATACCCCAGGATACCTATCACCACCTCATCGAATGGATGCCTCGCCGAGTGGCCCCTTTTTGCAAGCTAAAGGGGGTCCTACAGCTTATTAAGTAGGTGGTCGTAATGTAATGGCTCATTAGTGTAAATTCGTCGAAAAACTGTTTTCAGAAATATACTTTTTAGCATATCTTTTTTAAAAAAAAAAGATCGTGCTTATATTACCGGTTTGTTTGTCCGTCTGTCTGTACCCACTATATCTCTGCGACTATTAGTCCACGTTGAAAAATTCTTTTTGCATTGGGAAGCTTGAAATGTGCAAATAATGATCCTTCATCTCGTTTTTTTATTTAACAATGTACAATTTTGCCGCCATAGGCCTTAAATACGGATTATGTCGAATTCAGAAATACGTTTTATTCCACATATTTGCTTCTAAACATCCGATTGAAAACATTAGTTTATATTTCGATTCCATTTATGTTGAAGAGTATATTAGATATAGTTACTTTTTCAAATTACGCATAGATTTTCCACTTGAGGGCATAAAAGTAAATTACATTTTTCCCGATAACTCTTCTTTTAAAACTCTGATTTGAAAAATGTTTTCTTTGGCGGATGCACCTCCTGATTAAAAATCTTTTGCATATAATTTCAAATTTTTGTTAAAGAATACTTTCTTTAACAAATATTGATTGAAAAAATTCTTTCGTGGACTCGTGTCACTCATGTCGACAAACCGTTTAGAAACACTTTTTCTTAAAATAATGTATGGTTTCTACGCCAAAGGGCGTAGATGTATATCTTATTTTTGTCAATATCTCTACTTCTAGGGGTCCAATTTGAAAAATCCTTTCTTTGTTAGATAGTGTTTCCAGCGTGACACATTTTTCATATAATTTCAAAATTTTCAAGTACCATAATTTTTTAACTAAGAGTGGCTCTTACATTACTAAAAGTGAAATTTTTCGGGTGTGCGGCTCTTATGCCGAATTTGTTTTCAATAAAACTGTTTTTTCCCTGCCTTTTTTTTTTTTTTTTTTTCATGCAGTTGCTTAGTAAATTTTTTCAAACTCTAATGTGATCGTTTTTTCTACCCTTTCTACTCATACGTTAGACACGTCTATTTAAACGATAGCTTCGCTGCCTTGATTTTGGTTTAAGACAGGAAAGTGGGGGAGGAAAGGGTCTTGATGTTGGTTTAGGATGGGAAAGTCATGGTGTACACCCTTGCAATGGTCGTCCGTGAAAATCGCTCATCTCACGAGCGCCAACTATGACACCACGTTGAAAATCGCTTAAATCATTATTACTTGTCATTCTCATGCCGAAAACAGCTCTGGCAGCTGGCAAGGATGTCTATTGCTTTATATACGCACTGGCGGACGCAACAGAGTATGTGCATAGGTGACGTCGCTATGTATTTTGCATAAGCTCGTCTGTACCAGTTTTTCTGGCACTTCAGTGTATATTAACACATACACATTTAATATATATACATCAGTTGGTGCCAAACCTGAATAGTTCCTGATTGAGCTAAAGTGAGCTTAAAAAAAAAAAAAGTTATGACGATTTATCAAAATCGGGGTGAGGGCATCTATTATCCGATGACTTGATTTATTTGAGCGCAAAATTTTGAAGACCAGAATGCAATAGTCTGAGAAAATGCATGCAGTCATTTCAGCCCCATGTTTTGAGCTCCAAGTTCCTGCCACAGTGTTGTTGTGTGATGTGTTACTTTGATAAAACTAGCTACTATTTTCTGGTAAATTTCTTTGCACCTGCTGTTTGTTACTCAGGCAATCTTAAAATACCTTGCTGACTTTTTATCATCTTCATTAACTGTATTACACCTTTGTATATGGCCTTGTGTGATGTGATGGGTAAAATTGTCTTTGTTTTCTGTATAACTTTTGTCCATGTGTTTATTTTATATGTTGCATCTTTTATTATTGGCATTGGTCAGAGAGTAAAACTGGGTATCTATTGGTACCAGGTTTAGACATAGCCTCTTTTACAGCAGTATGAGTTGGATGCAAGGTAATGGGTTGTGTAGGTGGTTAGAAGCTGCTGATGTGCAGTCATAAGATGAATTTCAGCATGTAGATGGTTTCAGTGGCATGCAGACATTAGAATTAAACAGGGTGCTTCTTAAGTAAAAAAGTAAAAGGAAAATGCCATGCAAATTAAGTAATAAGTGTTCCTCACAAATACAGAGGTAAATTCACAAGATTATTCTCAGCAGTCATGTTGAGATACAGAATTCAGTTCCTTGTGTTTTCTTATTGTCATTTGCTTGCAGGAAATCATTTGTTTTATCAACATTATTTAACTAAGAGAGATTCTCATTTTTGTATGACTTGATCTGATTTGCATATGCTTCAGAGTAATTTCACTGACTTTGAAACAACCCCCTCTGTTTCCTCGTGTGTATGTTCTGTATTCTTTGCATTTGGATCAGAACCAACTAAAGTTCCTTTAACAGCTCTACTGTCAAATTTTTACTTCCTTTTGCATATGAATATATGTTAGTACAAAAACTCCATGTGAACTATGTAATGGTGGATGTAGGCCAAATGTAAACTATTTAAAGGTGTGTTTGGAATGTATTCCATTAGCATATGTTCATAAGCAAAGGAAGCAAAAATTTTATAGTGTAGCTATCGAAAAACTTCATTTGTTTATGGTCCAAAGGATGCAGAATATACACACAAGGAAATAGTGATTGTTTCAACAGTAGAATTCTTTGAAAAATATGTAAATAAAGACAGATTAAGTCAAGATAAATGACAGAAATTATGTTTTCTCACAGTTAAATAATGTTTATAAAGCAAAGCACAGTTAAATAATGTTCATAACAAAGCATCTTTTACAGGGCTGACAACTGCTCTGCATTTTCTGGAATTTGTGCAAAAGTAGAGTGAATCCGCATACTGTAATTAATGATATTTTCCACAAATACAAAAAAAAAAAAAACCCCCACAAAATGTGTTTTTCCAAGTACAGGAAAAATTCTTCATACGGCACAATTTTCACTCCCTCCCTAAGCTGTTCACTGCAGAGTATTTCCATACGTAATATCTCAAAGGCAAAGATTTAATATCACACTGAGGCTTAGCGCTGGGTCTGCTGTCAGTGGGGAAAGTGGAATCTTGCACCACTCCTCTTCACATCATGCATGGGCAAATAAGTGCTCCACAAGTTAGACTCATGTCATCTGGTGGACAAATACATAGGATATTTCACATCGAATCATGTGGTGACCACGATGCTTCCTGCTTTATCAGTGTACACAATACAGTGAAACTTCCATTAACGGGCACTTGTTAATAGCAGACATCTCTCTATAACGGACCACTTTTTATTGCCCTGCAGAAATACGTGGGTTCTTTATGGCACATTCAGTTCTTAATAGCTCACATTCTAAATAACGGATGCTGGCACACTTAAAATAAAATGCAGGGTGTACACAAATTAGTTGGGCAATTTCGTAAGTGAATAATGTGCGAAATATTAATTGTAAGTTACCGGTTCAAATGCAGATGAGTCGTAGTGTATCCTAAGTTTGTGGATAGATGGCGCTAGGTGTGTCATGTCCACGTCTCAGTGAGATGGAGGTCACAGTTGTTCATCATTCGTTCTGTGTTCGCGTAGCGATGGAGACGTGTACTGGCGGTGAAAAAGCGAAATGCTGTCTGTGGTTCCATGAAATGCATTCCGCTGTGCAAGTGCAACGAAATTTGCGTGGCAAATACCACAAAAGTGTGCCAAAAAGAGACACCATTGTAGCATGGTACAATTGATTTACTGAAAAGGGATGTGTGGCACATAGGCTTAGTGGCCAAGGCAGACCTAAAATGCGAGAACAGATGATGGATGCAGTGAGAGAATCATTTGTGAGAAGTCCGGGAAAATCTACAGCCCGCTGTAGTTTACAACTGGGAATTCCTAAAACAACAGTGTATAAAATCCTGCGAAAACAGCTGATGTTTAGACCTTACAAGTTTGGATTGGTGGTGGTGGTGGTGGTGTTATTCCATGGCCAGCACGATCACCAGATCTTTCACCCCTAGATCTCAGTGTATGGGGTTTTGTTAAAGACCAGGTTTACCGTCCGCCGCTTCCGAAATCCATTCCTGAATTGAAATCACGAATCAGCTCTGCACTTGGTTTGATCGACGTGAACATGCTCACTAACATATGGCAAGAACTGATGTACTGATGGGACATTTGCAGATTAACGAAGGGCAGTCACATCGAACATTTGGGAAAAGGTAAACTTGGTGTGTTTCACTATCTTATAATCTTGTTCACTCTCATGTGTGCCTATATAACTACGCATAATAAACCATTCTTTTTGCCCAACTAATTTGTGTACACCCTGTATTGTAGACAATTTGCTTTCGATTCTAGGAATTCCTAGGGGTGTGTTCACCCAAACGTGCAAAATTTTTCCTTTTTGTTATTTTACTCTTCCTCATTTTCTATCTTACCCATTTTATTCCCGAGGCCTAGTGAATTTTAAAGTGTTAAGTGCTATGTACCCCGGGCAAGTGCCGAAATTGCTGGAAAAAGGACTTACCATTCATGCTCACCAGACTGTCTGACCTTCTCGTTGCATACGTGCATCTGACCAGGAGAAACTGCCTTCTAGCATTTCAGGTGTTCTTAATGGGGTGAGACTGCAGAAATGGGGACAAGCACCCAAGGCCAGTTAATTCGAGAACCGTATAATCAGATTGAAACACAATTCAGATGTGGGTGAGAGGAATTCACCTTTTGTCATTTGGTAAGGTCAAGGTCAGTGCACGGGGATCAACTTCAAGTCCAGATTACTAGAAATCACATTTGTTTGCAACAATCGTGTAGGTTCTTCTCATCAAGCGAGCTGTAAAGGAAAGATTTCTCATACATCAATTTTTAAATGTCACACAAAAGTAAGTGCTTGAATCTAAAAGAAAAAGTTGAAATAGTGGAGCTGAGTGAAAAGGAAAGATTAAGTGTGTGTGTTTTAGAAGATAAACTGGACATTGGAAAACACAAGTGAGTGAAATCTTGGCAAGATTGTAATGGCAACAAGAAAATTAAGAGAGCTTTCCTTAAAACTGATGGTTTAGCTGTGAACACTTTTACCTATGAATGGTTTTGCTCTGTCAGAGCCAACAACATTCCTTTATCAGGGACTTTAATTCGTCAAAAGGCTTTAGAAATCACAAATCAATTAGGATTCACAGAATTCAAAGATTTAGCCTGCTGGCTAGAAATTCATTTAGAAAAACAAAAATTTGCTTCTTAGGTTTTCATGGATATTTTTTAATAAGGGTTAGTACAAGTTTGCTCTATGTATTGCATTTACATTATAAACATAATACATGTATATTGTCATAAAGCATGATTTTCCCAGTATCAAATACTTCTATAATAATGGACAGTTTTTCTTTCCCCTTTGATGTCCTCTATTCAGAAGTTTCACTGTATAAGTTTTTAAAAGCAGTTGGCATTGAAGTCACTGCAGCACATGTCTATTTGTATCATATATCAGACCACAAAAGAAAGCATTTGCAGTGTTTTAAAAAGATATGAAATATTATGGCTATTGCTTAAGCATTCACCAAAATTAGATAGCATATGTGTATAGTTTTTTTTAGCATGTAAATAATTTTTAAGCATATTTTAAATTGTAACAAAACAGCTTTTAATAATGAGTTTATTTAAGTTTTCAGTGTTAAATTATTAAGTTTTTGAAAAAAAATTTTAAGTTTAATAAAATGGTGAACAGTATTAAATAGTAACACTTGTGACGTGCCTGCCCCGCTGGACGCACTCGACATAAAGGCAGGTAGCAGCGTGAACGATCGTCTGGTAGCTCAGGTGGTAGAGCGACTTGTTCCGGAATAGGTGGACTCGGGTTCGATCCCTGGGGTGCACCAAAAATGACGGAGAAATTTACTTCGTTATAATGGCACCCGAACTTCCCGGATGACCCGGCTGTTCAAGATCTCGCAATGGTGTGCTGTTCTTTCCACACCGCGAGATAGGGAAAATTAAAGAATCCCTTCTTCAGCACTCCGAAAAATGAAAATGTGTGATGTTGCATTCCACACACTAGATTGACTGGGAGTAGTTCTCAAGCGTATGTTCTTCAGCGGATGGCTGCCTATGACGATTCATGGTCACGGCTGACCCGTGGGCCATGCCCCTGGCCCTCTTTCGAGAAGTGGGATGTGATGTGCCTGCCCCGCAGGACGCACTCAACATAAAGGCAGATAGCAGCATGAATGAACGTCTGCGTAGCTCAGTTGGTAGAGCGACTTGTTCCGGAATAAGTGGACTCGGGTTTGATCCCGGCGTGGACAAAAATGACGGAGACATTTACTTCATTATACACTGTACTTGTGATCCGATTTATTGGCGTAGGAAGTAGACACATTAGCGTTTCCAAGCTTTCGCACATCAACCAGGTGGCTTTTTCAAGGAAGTTAGACAGAAACTTCCTTGAAAAAGCCAAGGAAGTTGCTGTCTAGCTTCCTTAAAAAAGCCATCTGGTTGATGTGCAAAAGCTTGGAATTTAGGACTCTAACTGTAGAAATGGTAAATGAAAAATGTAGAGTTTAGGCTGATGAAAATGTATGCTTTTAAGATTAACATATCTAAAAATATTTGTAAACTTTGTTCTGTGTTCATCTTCATACTTAAAATATTTGCATAATATTGCAAATATAGCAGGTAAAAATATAACAAACCATTTTCTTAATTATACGCCAAGACTTATTTCACTGGTGAAGTGATATCTACATTGCTGATACCCATTGTTTTAAGAGGGTTTTATTTATATATAAAAGAAATTCTGCAGTTGCTCGTCATGGTTTTTATGCAGTGTTGGCAACCCTGCTTTGATAACTAATCTTGATAGTTTCAGACTTGAATGATATGTCATTTTCTTCCACAATATGAGTAATTTACATTTTCCTTAAATATTCATTCATTTTCTCCTTAATTCAGGAAGTCATGGGAAGGCATCTAGTTGAAGTAGCAAATGAAACTTTGAAGACCAATATCATGTCTCGTGCTTACAGTTCCTTATTGGATGTTCTAGGTAAAATAATGGCTTTTCACATATTCATATATTAAAATTATTCCAGATCTGTACTGCTAAATCAAATTGACATGCTACACATTAATGCCCATTCAAAATGTTATGAAACCTTGCATCTTTTCTGAATTGTTAGTTTTGAGCTTAAGTTGTGATGTGCAATGTTTTTTTAATTTTGTTTGTGTTAATGCAGATCAGCAAAAGGATCAGGTTAGGGTTATTAAAACATTGCACGGGAAAGTTGGCAAAAAAATTATATTTTTCTTCGGTTGATAAAAATGGGCAGCAATACATAAATAAAACAAAAGCTCTGAAGACAATAGAAATTCATGCTTGAGTTATGTAAAAAGTATGATGTCACAAGAGAGCTTTTAAACTAATTACAAATAGTCCTCTTCAACAAGAGTTTTGTTAGAAATTATTAAGTTGTTGCCTAATCGCATTGGGTTCATGCAAATGCTGCCAGATTCATAATCATATTATTTATTATGAAAGTGAACTGATTCCCAGATCATGGGAACGATATGTGGAGATCACAAATTGCAGTTATTTGAAGAGAGATAAATTTCCAAGCTTTCACAGTAGCAAATTGCACCATTTTCAGGTTCATATGCACTTCGCTACTGTGCAATCTTGGGGGAAAAAAATTCCACATAACTCCAATTTGGAACCTCTATATGTCATCCCCATGATCTGAAAATCAGTCCTGTATCATATTAAATATAATGTTCGTGAATCTAGCCACAGCTTAGTAATTTCTATCCAAACTAGGGCTGAAAAAAAAACTAAAGATCTAGTTCAAAGCTTTCACGTGATATTATCCTTTTCACATAACTTATGCTCAAATTTCTATTTTCTTTACAGCCTTTATCCTTCTTAAATACACTTGTTACCTTGCTTAAACATAGCTTTAATGTATGAATGGTGTTCATCTCTAAAATTAAAAAAATGGGGTGTGGGGTTCTAGAGTAGGATAACAAAACTGTTTTTGTATCCCGTTTGTATAATTTAAAAAAAAAATAGCACAAAAGTTTTATTACTATTTATTTTCCATGCAAGATTACAGCAAGCAAAATCAAGGAATAAAGAGTGAACTTCCTACTTTGTAAAAGGGACAACGGCTTGCTTGTGATGTCCGTTAGTGGCGAGAAAAAAGTGCATCTTTCTCATAATTATTGAATGAAAAGCATCCTGCCACCATGATTTGAAACATGTTATTCAAAACACTTTGCATATTTTTCAAAAAAAAAAAAAAAAAACGTTTTTCAATTTCAGTGAATGTCCAATACATTGAATATGTTATAATTATAGTAGATGAACAAATTGCCGTCTTACGCACGATACCATAAAATACTTTATTTTTGATTCAAAATGTACAACATACCTGTAGTATTTACAAGTTAAAATCAATTAAAGTCATAAAGTAGTTAAAACCATGAGCACTTTTGAATTCATCATCAGATAGAATAAAACCTGAAGTCAACATCAGTCTTTTATACACAGCCGAGTCACACTGCCGTGTGCGGCGCAGACAGCAGCTAGACATGGGTGGGAGTGACTCAATAAGGTGATGGAAGGTGTTCACAGGTATGTAGAGCCATGCTGACTGCAGTGCATCTGACAGCTGCTGGAGGATCCATAGAGCGAACAACACGATCGAGGTGGTCCCACAGATGCTCAATTGGGTTTACGTCTGGAGAATTAGGGGCCAGGGAAGTACTTTGAAGTCTTGATCGTGCTCTTCTAACCACTTTCGGACATTTCTAGCTTCACGACTCATCGTGCTGGAAGATCCCATCCACCCCATGGAAGACAATCAGCATATACTGATGTACATGGTCTGCAAGGACGGATTCATAACAAATTTGGTCCATAGTGTCTTCCACAGGTATATGTGGACCCAGAGAATGCCACGAAAACATTCCCCAGACCATAATGCTGCCCCCGCCAGCTTGTGTTCTACCAGCAATGGTTGGAAAGTGTTTGTTCTCCGATGTTTCTCCCCTTACATGCCAACATCCATCCATGGCAGGAAACGTTACTCATCGGAAATGGCAATCTTTTGCCACTCAGAAGAGGTCCAATTCCGATACTGCCGCACATTCGGATACTGTAAGGCTTTTCTGCAGATGCACCTTCGTTAGCATAAGTGCAGTAACCACCCATCTGCATCGGAGCCTCATACGCAACAGGGTTTGCTGAACTGTTGTTTTAGACACACTTCCGGTATCCCCGTGGTTCATTTGGCCAGTGAGTTGCTCCACTGTAGCACGTCGATTAACCCTCATGCACCTGCGCAACCAATGTTCACCTCTCACATCAATGGCACGTATAACCATAACTCACCACGCTGGCCAAGCTGGTTGGTGAGTGTGGGATAGCTTTTTCTCCTCCCGATGGTATAGTTATACTGCTATTGGCGGTCATCAGAGCCCCTTTAGTAGGAACAGGATGTACCACGAGAAGGCGGGGTTGACACTTGTCAAGGAGAGGCTGTGATGTTACGCATCACCTGACCTTACATCCAGGTGTACCACTTAAAAATCATAATTTTTTTTTTTTTAAACTCTAAGCATTTTTCATATTGATTGTACTATACTTATACCATTAATGGAAATAACTGTAGATTTGACAAAACATTAAACTACTTGTTTAATGTTTATAATTGTCACTCTCAGTTCTCACACACCCTTAATCACACTAATAATCGTTACCATTATGATCTTGTAACTTAAGAGTATAATATATTTTAACCAATTTCTTCGAACGTTCGAAGTTGAGCCGGTTTCTTGTAGTATTATGGCCAAAAGACCAATTTGAGTAAAGTCTTTCAAGTTGGGCTGAAGATGCTACTCACAACTCCTTATGGTGCCGACAAAACATCCTTAACATCCTGCTTCATAAGCGCTCCAAACTTTCCAGATTTTTCTCGATACTGTTGAAAACTGGTTATCCCTGAGGGGTCGAGGTTCTCTAAAATGAACTCCTACTTGTTCATGATATTTCTCCTTCATTTTCTGACCCTGGTACACAGGATGGAGAATGTTGGCTGCAAGGCTGTATACATTTAGCAATTGGTTTCTCCTTTTTTCTACATATGGTATGAGGTCCTTATGTTCCTCAGGTAAACGTAAGTCCATCCGCAATTCAACAGCATCTGCAGCAGTTGCTTCTTTTCTCTGGTATATATTTATTATCTGACTTACTGGATTAAGCACTGCGATTGTATCGGCAACTTCTTTGAGAAAGGCATTATCATAGAGGAGGGACTTAATTTGAGAAAACAATTTCTCAGCTTCATCATTGGCAGCAACTTTCCTCATTGCACTTAGATTGTTAGTCAAGGATAAACAGGCATCCCTCTGGGAACACCAGCAAGTGTCTGCAGCTAATCATACTTTAGAGCCACCATTTTCGGTCAGTTCATGTTCTCATCAAGGTGCTTGAAAGACCTCAACACCATGTTCACACGAGATACAATGTTTTCCGAGAGAAGATCCTTAGCTAGAAGATTTCCAGTATGGGCATTGCAGGCAGAATGCCACAGGCCATGATTTTTAACCATGCTACTGGCATTGTCGGAAACTGTACAATAAATATTAACATTGTATTGTTCTTTAGCTAGCTTTTTCATTCACTGACCACATCACAAAGTGCTTCACCTGTTTCTGGCAAACCAGACAGTCGAAAGCATAAAAAAAAAAAACTTTCAGCTTTTCCACTACTTCCACAATGATTGTGAAGAAGTGTTACAACATTTTTTGTGTTGTTCAATTCATTTTTCCAACAGTCTATGAGCAAAACGGAGTCTGTGTCTGCAGCACTGATGGTGATCTTAGTAACTTCATCATACACTTCGTCCAGAAGTTTATCAGAAAGGGCTGTTCTCGTTGGTGGTTTACAGGCAGGCTGCATTTTTTGACAGAACTGTTTAAAATGCACCAATTCTACCACACTAAATGGGATGTTGCAACCATAGAAAACATTGGCAATAGCAAGATCGATTTCCTGCTTTGTGGAGGCATTCATCCTGTCCAAAAAATTGGTTATTTGTCGTTTAGCCATGGATGGTTTAGAACTTAAAGCGATGGGTAATTCAAGGTAGAAACTGACTTCCTCATCATGAGATGAGGAGGCTACACTCGTCACAATGGACACGGTTGAGCAGGAACTGGGGCTGGGACTTGCAACTGGAACCAGAGGATCGTCGATGTCTGTAGACATTTCCGAGTCCGATCAATGCAGGGTAGAACTGGAACTCACCGATGGTGGTGGCGGTGGTTCAAGAGCTTTGGCAGAAGTTCGGGCGCAGACCTTCCTGTGGGCTTTCAGACGCTCCCTTGCTTTATTGTTGACAGTTAATCCACATTCACAACAGTTGGCACAGTTCTTGTGTTCCACTTTAAGTGAAATAAATCTGAGTTCCTCGTACACATTATGAAGAGATCAACCCCCGCGATTCATAGTGGGAAGAGTCTTCAATTAGAATTTTGAGCCTCCTTCAACGACTAGTAAGGATGGAAAAAACAGGTGTTTATTAAGAAAGCTTTGAACTGAAGCCAACACCAAAACCTCCGGCATTTAAATGATAGAAAACATATGTAGTTCACATAGTTATACCTGCTGAGTCAATGAGAAGTTGTCGACGCTTTGTCAGCGGCTGGCGCTGTTGAACTTCTGCATCTGCCTAGCAGTGAATCACTGTAAAGACAGGAGCCGCCAGCTGGCAGCACGCGCATGGATATCAAAGGCGAGCCGGGAGGCAACGTCTCATTTTGATTGTTCCTATCGTCTCGTTTCACTTTAAACTACGCCGCGGCATGGCTTCTGACTTCCTTTGCCAAACATAATATTTTAAAGTGGGCCCCACACTAATTATCATAAAGAAAAGGATATCCCTGTGTGTTTATGTTGGTTTTTTTAAGAAAGTCCGTTTTTTGTAGTATTCGTACATAGCAAGTTAATTAACAGCACAAAGCCATTTTTTCTTACGTTTTTTGTGTGTAATTTACATGTCACATAGAAAATCTTTTTTTACATGTAATTGCACAACCCTGACATGTAGACACTACAACAGTTACTATTCTCTGAAGTTTCACTTTCAAACGAATCCAAAGAATTCTCTCACTTATGCAACTATAGTTGTTCATCTTTTCACTTAAAATCACACCTACACCAGCCTGTCCTCTCACATTATCCAATACTCCAGACCACACACTCACCGTTCCATTCATTTCTTCTATACCAATTTTCTCTTTTTGGTTTCACTTACACACAGCACATCCAATCTATACTTATTCATCTCTTCAATCACCTCATTCATCTTGCCATTTATGCCTCTAGTATTCCATACACCAATCTTACTCACTCAGCCGAGATCTCTTTCTCGTACACCGTCAGCTGATGGTTCCAGTTGGACATTTCAATTTAAGGATTCTGGAACAAAACCCAGTGAGTTGGGGTCTTTTCGCCAATGTCACACAGAACTAGTTGGCACCTCATCGCTAATTCACAATGGTGCCATTTCTCCAATCACGATACGCTTTAACCACGACAGCACACAGACAGTTAACAAACTGCACTGTTTCAGAATTACTGCCGCCCTTGGCTTGAAAGTCGATAATCATCCCTTTTTGCAAATCTGATAAATCGCTCCTTTTATCCATGAGAGCAACGCGTGATATGTTTTCAGAATGCCTACAGCACGCCTTACATACTCTCCAAGCCAGCTAATGACACGTGCCTTCTTTCATTGGTCACGTGCTGTTGACATCAAAAGTAGGAGGTGGTCACAATAATGTGACTTGACTGTGTATATTCTCCCCCATTGTAATTTGTAACTGCGCATGTATTTAGTTCCGCAGCCAATCAGGTTCGCAATGAGGCACAGGGTGGTAGTTTTCATAGTCCACAAGATGTTTCCATTGTGTTGGAATAAGATACAGGTAGTCATCTTTACAACAAAAGTTATTGTAACTGTAAATTAATAAGCTCTCAGTCAATAAGAGTTGAGATTTAGTCCTTGGTGTACAAAGAATATCCACAGCATTCCAAATGGAAGTGTAGATGCCTTGGCTGCATAATCTTGATAATGCTGTGGACACCAACACCATCCAGATATTGTAAACATATAAAATGAGTAAAACACACAGAGTCACGCATGGTAAAGGGTTCGTTTAGCGGTAGCTTTCGGTCATCCTACGACCTTGATCACCCGCGATCAACTGGATGGGCTGGCTGCCAGAACTGCGATTTGAAGTTGGGGTGTTGGTAATGTTGCCAGATTTTAGAAAAGAGATCCAAATAAATGGGATTTGGTGAGGTGTCTCTGAATTGCAGTTTTTGGTGAACAAAATTTCAATGCTCTCTTGGAAACGCAGGGATGCCTTGTTGATTAATATAAAACCCATACAATGTGTTTAAGTTTTTAAGTGTATAAAATTAAAAGAGGAAGGGGATTTTAAAAGTCATAGCAAAGTATACATCTTTGAAAATAGTTTGGTGATTCTTCTTTCTGCCTTGTGTTGTCACATTACTGATCCAAGCAATGTATACAAAACTTTAGAATAGTAAAATATACAGCTGAGAATTCTTCTGTTCACTTGTTTGTGAATCAGAGATAATGAAACATGGAAGTATTGTATCTTAAACATGATGTGGCATTTACTCATTATTACTAAATGCACACACACACAAAATATCCTACAGAAAAAATCACGTGCTGAGATGGTACATGCTTCTATTGCTCATCTTGTGGTGTTGACCAAAATAATTGTTTTTCCACAATTAAAAACACTGTCTTCATTTAGACTAAATATGAAGAAAACTGGAAACCAAGACTTATGTCATAAAGATCAGCTGAAGAAATTCACTTGGGGAAAGTTTCTAAGAAAGAAGTAATACTGATGCTTCTTCAGATGAATTAAGTACAATATGAAAATTCTGGAAGTAGTACAGAAATCATGATGGTGATAACGTGGAAAATAAAGTTTATTATGAGAGGTTACTGTGAAAGGAAAACTTAAGCTTTTCAAACTTTGAGGGAGTAGAGATTTATTGCTTTATTGTTAGAAATATCACACCTTTGTGATTGTGATGTTTTTTGAAGGAACAGGAAACTCGTGAATTCAGCAATCACAGTACAAAGGAAAATACTCTTTCATACCTGCCAGGTTTTACGATTTTCCCGTAAAATTTACGGAAACGTGGCTTGTTTTACGGGCAAACTGTTAATTTTACGGATTTTATGGTTTCCCGAGATTTATTTTCCTTTTTTTTATTTTGCACCCGCTGTTAAAACTTTTTTTATTTAACTTAATCCATTCAAAGTAAAGCAGCGATATAAGTTACGAACAACTTTTCAGTTATTATAAATAAGCTTATTCGTAATGTGTTTGTGGGAACATTTGCAGCAGTTTTCCCACGTGTTAGGTTTTGCGTTGTTTCAAACACTAAAACTTGCGCCTCCCGTAAGCTTATAAGGATAACAACCAGCTGGGCTTGTTTAACCTTGGGCTTGGTTCTCTCTCGCTGCCCCCCCTTCTCCTATTCAGGTAATGCATTCTTCGTCCCCCAGGGTCGCAACTTCTGAGGAGGCCAAAGTGGGTGTATAATTGTTTTCATTGCAGCACACACTTGGGAGCAGGTGTCTTTACTATTCCTAGTTCAAAATGTGATCTCAGAATGTAGTTATCGTAGAAAAAAATTCAAACAGATTTTAAATCTGTTTAATTTTTAAGCCCAGATCGATACCCAACATGACGAAATTAAGCAAAAACTGTCAGTTTTGTGAAATTAAAAATGCATTGGGTCATGGTCTCGTAACTTCTTCTCTGATGGGTTCCATTTCAACTCAGGCAGGGTCGTACCATCATGGTCTCAGATTTCTCTAAAAAAATTAAGGGGTGTTCCTTGACTAAAATAAGGAGACCCATATTTTTCTTTCGCAAGAAAAAATTTTCCCTTCGAGATAGAGGGTTTCAAATCTAGCACCGTCAAACAAGCTCTCTAGAAAACGGTTATTTTTCCTAACTTCAGCGAGCCATTGCAGCAGAGTCAAAAAAGATATCGTGTTCTTGTATTTTTTTACATTGTGTGTATAACATATAATAATATATGGTGCTAATATTTGCTACACATCGTATGATTAAAATTTAAAAAAATCGTAAACTTTGTGATTTTTAAAAAAAATTGAATTTTTTAAGTTTTTTTTAACAGGTTTGGATGGAGTTTTTTCTATATTCGTTTTTCGTTAAAGACATACAAATGTGCACTTTATTTGTAATTTTTTGTGTGTCTGTGAAACTGCTAGTTTCCGCGTTTTCGGGCAGCGTTAAAAACAGCCGATTTTGAAAAATCTCTAACTTTGCCAACGATTTTCTCAAAAAGGCCATTTTTTAAAATTCTGAAAATTAGATCCCTGTTTCATTATCAACAGGAGAATATCTGTGTAAATTTTCACGGACCTAAAAACGCTCGTTTCCGAGTTAGACGCGTTTGAATTCGGTTTGAAAGCCTACGATTTCCCGTGTTCTAAAGGCGCCGTTTGCAAAATCTCAAGCGCAAAGTACGTACGTTATTCTCTTACCCGAATCAAAGCGTTAGATATTCTTTGCCCGAATGATGGAATGAGAGCATTGGGTCAGCTGGCCCTGGTTGGATACATCCACCTCACCCTTCCCCGAGTGATGACATGCCTATAAAACTGTCGGGGTGGGGGGGGGGGGGTAACAAATACATAAAGAAAATTCTTGCTGCTCCACTAACAAAGTTGAGTTGCGAAAGACAGCAGCAGTTGTTTGTTTACGTATATACTTAAACATCGCATAAGAAAAGACTATGAAAGAGTAGAAAACTATTGTGAAACAATTTTAAGAAAAAGAGTGCAGGCACGTGTACTGTAAGTTAATTTTCGATGGCTAAACACCCTCGAGTTTTTCTGGGAGTTGCTAATTGTAGGCTACTGTCAGAAGAGCAGTTACTAAAATTAACTTCTCAGTTTTTCGTAATAGTAAAATATTCGCTCAGGAGAGTTTTGTCCTCTGCGAACGGGGGAGAAGGTGCAATGCTCTTGACCTCGCTGCTGGGTTGATAGCGCTGGTCGCTACCGAAGCTCTGCTTACCTCCACTCCAAAACGTAATGGCAATTGTCTAATCTACTAAATAAATAACAATTAACACATACGCGTGCATGCTTATTCATAAAATGTAAGTTGAGTATATTTCCTGTTCAATCAGCTGATTTTACAAGTAAAATTCATATACAACTAATGCGCTTATAATGGTGTAAAGATTTTTATCTATTTAAAACATATTCAAAGATTTCAATTTTTTTAAAGAGGGAGGGGGAGGGAGTGTGTTCGTAGTGATCTCCACCTGGGCCACGATAAACCATGCACTGCCCATGTCTTCTGCTCCCTTAGAAGATAATCCTGGATCGATAGGAGACCAGCGGAGTTTTGACACAGCCCCCTCCTCTCACGTGGTGGTGAGGTGTCTCAAAGCTAGGTAGCTTTCAAAAATGTTTCAACTTAGTTGGCTGGTAATAGAGAGGGATTCCATTTCAATTCTGGCAGGGTCGATACCATCACGGTCTGATATTTCTCTAAAAAAAATTAAGGGGTGTTCCTTGATTAAAATAAGGGGACCTATATCTTTTCTTTCGGCAAAGAAAAATTTTCCCTTCGAGACAGAGGGTTTCAAATCTTCCACCGTCAAACAAGCTCTCTAAAAAAGCGGTTATTTTTCCTAACTTCAGCGAGTCATTGCAGCAGAATTAAAAAAGATCTTTTGCTCTGGTATTTTTTATTACATTGTGTGTATAATGTATAATATTTGATGCTAATATTTTTTACACATCGTATGAAAAAAATTTTTAAAAATCGTAAACTTTGATTTAAAAAAAATTGAAATTTTTAAGATTTTTTTAACTGGTTCAAATGGAGTTTTTGTTTTCTGTACTCGTTTTTTTGTTAAAGACATACAAATGTGCACTTTATTTGCAATTTTTTATGTGTCTGTGAAACTGCTAGTTTCTGCAGCGTTAAAAACAGCCGATTTTGAAAAATCTCCAACTTTGCCAACGATTTTCTCAAAAAAGCCCTATTTTTTAAATTCTGAAAATTAAATCCCTGTTTTATTATCAACAGGAGAATATCTGTGTAAATTTTCACGGACCTAAAAACGTCCGTTTCCGAGTTAAACACGTTTGAATTTGATTTGAAAACCTACGATATCTCCGTGTTCTAAAGGCGCAATTTTGGAAAAATCTCAGGCGCAAAGTACGCACTCTCTTACCCGAATGTGAGAGCGTTGGATCCGTCCACCTGACCCTACCCTGGGCGATAACATGCCTAAAAAACGGTCTTGGAAAAAACAAAACAAATCTATATATAGAATTGAATGTATGTCTGCTAAACAAATTTACAGTTTTCAATTTAGAACCACCAAACTTGGTATACTATCTCATGGTACCCTAACTTAAACCGTAGACGGTTTTGGAAGGGAGTTGGAGCCCGGGTCAATGGGGCTCCACACAAAACTTCCATAAAATCTAGTTTTCAATTTAGAACCAC